>CM038674.1:624616395-625216395 GCA_021605145.1 Aegilops bicornis
GTCGTGCAAGTGAAAGGCAATAATGACGATATATGATGGACTTATTGAGATGAGAAAAGCTGGTATGAACTCGGCCTCTCTTGTTTTTGTAAATATGGTTAGTTCATCGTTCCTGATTCGGTTTATTATGAAGTAAACATATTTGCAATGACATTTAGAGATTATAGTTGCTTGTGCCATGCTTGATTAGCTATGAGTTATAATGGTTTACCTTGCGTGCCAACATGCTATTAGAATGATTATGATGTGGTATGATGGGATGGTATCCTCCTTTGAATGAATTGAGTGACTCAACATGGCACATGTTCACGCATGTAGTTGAAACAAATCAACATAGCCTTCATGATATTTATGTTCATGGTAGATTATATCCTACTCATGCTTGTACTCGGTGTAATTTAATTTTAATGCATGTTCATGACTGTTGTCGCTCTCTCGGTTGGTCGCTTCCCGCCTTTTGCTAGCCTTCACATTTACTAAGCGGGAATATCGCTTGTGCATCCAAACTCCTTAAACCCCAAAGTTGCTCCATATGAGTCCACCATACCTACCTATATGCGGTATTTACCTGCCGTTCCAAGTAAATTTATATGTGCCAAACTCTAAACCTTCAAATAAAATTCTGTTTTGTATGCTCGAGCAGCTCATGTTTCAACTAGGGCTGCCTATATCTTCCATGCTAGGTGGGTTATTCTCAAGAGGAGTGGACTCTGCTCCTCATTCACGAGAAAGGGCCGGTAACCGGGATGCCCAGTCCCATGATCCAAAAAGATCAAAGCAAATCAAAATAATTAAACAAAACTCCCCCAGGGCTGTTGTTAGTTGGAGGCACTCATTGTTTCGAGCAAGCCACGGATTGATGCTTGTTGGTGGTTGGGGGAGTATAAACCTTTACCATTCTGTTTAGGAACTGCCTATAATGCATGTAGTATGGAAGATACAACCATCTCATAGTTGTTGTGTTGACAGTGAAAGTATGTCGCTCAAAATGTTATTCAATCTCTATTTTAAAATCGAGCTCTGGCACCTCTACAAATCCCTGCTTCCCTCTGCGAAAGGCCTATCTATTTACTTTTATGTTGAGTCATCATCCTTCTTATTAAAAAGCACCCGCTGGAGAGCACACTGTCATTTGCATTCATTATTATTGGTTTATATTGGGTATGACTTGACTGGATCTCTTTTACCATGAATTACAATGTTTAGTCAGTCCTTGATCTTTAAAGGTGCTCTGCATTTATGTTTTGTGGTCTCAGAAAGGGCTAGCGAGATACCATTTTGTTATATCATGTTATAATTTTTTTTGAGAAATTGTTGTCATTCGAGTTTTATTATTATGGCTCGCTAGCTGATTATGCTATTGATATGAGTAATTGTGAGACCTAAGTGTTATTGTGAGTATGGTTAGTTCATAATATTTGCTGAAACCTGAATGCTGGCTTTGCATGTTTACAACAACAAGAGCAAACAGAGTTTGTAAAAGTTTTTATTTATCACTTTCAGTTTATCAACTGAATTGCTTGAGAACAAGCAAAGATTTAAGCTTGGGGGAGTTGATACGTCTCCAACGTATCTACTTTTCCAAACACTTTTGCCCTTGTTTTGGACTCTAACTTGCATGATTTGAATGAAACTAACCCATACTAATGCTGTTTTCAGCAAAACTGCCATGATGTTGTTTTATGTGTAGAAAGCAAAAGTTCTCGGAATGTCCTGAAAATCCACGGAGGCACTTTTTGGAAAATATAATGGCGAAAGAATCAAGACCAGTGGGTCCACACCCTGTCCACGAGGGTGGGGGCACGCCCTCCCCCTGGGCGCGCCCCCTGTCTCGTGGGCCCCCTGAGGCTCCGCCGACCTCAACTCCAACTCCATATATTCCGTCTCGCGGAAAAAAATCAGAGAGAAAGTTTCATCGCGTTTTACGATACGGAGCCGCCGCCAAGCCCTAATCTCTCTCGGGAGGGCTGATCTGGAGTCCGTTCGGGGCTCCGGAGAGGGGGATTCGTCGCCGTCGTCATCATCAACCATCCTCCATCACCAATTTCATGATGCTCACCGCCGCGTGAGTAATTCCATCGTAGGCTTGCTGGACGGTGATGGGTTGGATGAGATTTACCATGTAATCAAGTTAGTTTTATTAGGGTTTGATCCCTAGTATCCACTATGTTCTGAGATTGATGTTGCTATGACTTTGCTATGCTTAATGCTTGTCACTAGGGCCCGAGTGCCATGATTTCAGATCTGAACCTATTATGTTTTCATGAATATATGTGTGTTCTTGATCCTATCTTGCAAGTCTATAGTCACTTATTATGTGTTATGATCTGACAACCTCGAAGTGACAATAATCGGGATACTTCTCGGTGATAACCGTAGTTTGAGGAGTTCATGTATTCGCTATGTGCTAATGCTTTGTTCCGGTTCTCTATTAAAAGGAGGCCTTAATATCCCTTAGTTTCCGCTAGGACCAGCTGCCACGGGAGGGTAGGACAAAAGATGTCATGCAAGTTCTTTTCCATAAGCATGTATGACTATTTACGGAATACATGCCTACATTACATTGATGAACTGGAGCTAGTTCTGTGTCACCCTATGTTATAGCTATTACATGAGGAATCGCATCCGGCATAATTATACATCACTGATCCATTGCCTACGAGCTTTTCACATATTGTGCTTCGCTTATTTACTTTTCCGTTGCTACTGTTACAATCACTACAAAACCCAAAAACATTACTTTCACTACTGTTACCTTTATTATCATACTACCTTGCTACTAAATACTTTGCTGCAGGTACTAAGTTATCCAGGTGTGGTTGAATTGACAACTCAACTGCTAATAATCAAGAATATTCTTTGGCTCCCCTTGTGTCGAATCAATAAATTTGGGTTGAATACTTTACCCTCGAAAGCTGTTGCGATCCCCTACACTTGTGGATTATCAGGATCTTTTACATTATAGAACTTGGTTTGTATGTTCCGAGGACGAGCTTCTCAAATACTCTAGGTCTTCATGAGCAAGCAACTAGGATGCACGCCCACTTAGTTCACATGGAGGGCTTTCATACACTTATAGCTCTAATGCATCAGTTGCATGACAATCCCTACTCCTGGCACTAATATCGATCGTAAGGCCTTTCCATTAATGGTAAGATGCATTGGCGTGAGACTTCCTTACCTTTTGTCTTCTTATAAAGCTTCTATCATCATTCTATTTTCCATCTAAGTGTAAAGACCAGGGCTTGTGGCCCGGGCATTAAGCAAAGTGCTGATTAGTTGAAAAGGGGTCGTCATGAATTCAGTTACTTGACCAACGCTCTAGGGTGTGTTGTAATAAGATGTTTAAATATGATAAAGCCTTGAGTGTTTGGAACTATGGATATGATACATACGAGTATTGATTGGTATTACATGGAAACATTGCACCATAAAAAGCAAGAGTATTTTTTGCACATCTTGATGTTACTTGATTGCTATCAATGATAGAGTATTACTCTGGGTAACTTTTATCCTGAGTTTAGGAACACGTTACAACATTTGATCAAGCTTATGTTAGGTATAATTCAACTGCAAGAATTATCTTTGTTTATCATCTACCTATTCAAGGACGAGCATGGATTAAGCTTGGGGATATTGATACATCTCAAACATATCTATATACTTTTTTATTGTCTCTGCTGTTATAATATCACTTTTGTACACTTTTTTACCACATTTTAGATTGTTCTTTTGGACTAACCTATTAATCTAGTGCCCGACATAAGTTGTTGTTTTCTACATGTTTTTGATTTTACATAAAATCATATCTACGAAGGTAAAAAACTAACAATTTAATACTATTTTTCTGGGGCACAAAGATTCTAGGAAGCATTAGAGGGAAGCAAGAGGAGCCGCCCCCACACGACTAGGCCTTAGGGTGCGCCCCCTGGCCGTGTGGGCCTCACACTTACCACCTTTTATCCATTCAACTACCACAAATTCCTATAAATATCGAAACCCTTTAATATATTTTAATTTGATTTTTTCTGCCGCCGCAAGCTTTTGTTTCGAGGAGATCCAATCTGGAAGCTTGTTTCGGTACTCTATCGGAGGGGGAATCCATTGCTGGAGGCTTCTTCATCAACCATGCTACCTACATGATCACGTGTGAGTAGTTCCCTTAGGAACTTAGGGTCAATAGCAGTTATATGATCATCTATCTATTATCTTCTCTGACCATGTTCAATGAATTTTTCTTCATAGGGAGGTGATCTGTAGCGGGTTCTAATCTTGCGGTTTTCTATATCCCAATGACAGAATGGGGACAAAACACGTATTGTATTGTTGCCACTAAGGATAAAACAATAATGTCTCGTCATTTGCTTGATGTTTTGCTATCTACATTATGTCATCATGCTTATTGCAATGCTCTGTTTCTTCAAACTTAATACCTTGAGATACATGTTGGATAGCGGTCATGGGTTGAAGTATTAGTAGTAGATGCAGTTGGATTAACGATCTACTTATCACAGACGTAATGCCTATATGAGATTATACATGAGTGATCCTAGTCATGAAATAAATACCGCAATTTAATCATTGCCTGACTCAATTGTTCACCACATAACACATATGCTTGAGAGAGATGCCACTAGCCAACCTACGCCCCTGGGTCTATTCTCCTTTACTGAAAACAAATATCTTCTCTGCTGCCCTATTCTCTTACTTTTACTTTGCTACCTACTATCTCTATCACTTGCAGTTTAATCTTATAGCTAGCAAGACAAGGGGCTTGGTAACCCTCTTGTCGTGTTGGGGACAATCGTGTTTTGTGTGCAAGCAATGTTCATCAGATACGGGAAGCTCCTGCTACTTGATGAATATTTGTACTCTAATCGAGTGAAATACTCATTGCTAGGTTAAATCACCCTTACACTTGGGGGATCCTAACCACTCTTAGGAGAGAGCAAGAACCCATCCCCAAGAAATTAGCATGATTAGAACGACATTTCAAATTTTGTGATGGAAATCAAACCAATACCTAGTCCGCAAATTATGTTAGTTGCGTAATAATGGTGGGTTTACACATCGGCACCAATTGAATCTGCTAAGGGAAAAAGGGAGAGGAGAGGCAGTTCCGCCATATTGGAGGTCCATATAAACTCAAGATCGTTACATAGGCTTCTAGATCTAAAGTATGTGCACATACTTTGGGTCGAATATAGACAGAAGCACACCCGAGGGCACTGGGCGGGTGTTAAGTGGGAGGAGAGTGTTTATGGCGAGAGATATCATCACATAATGCGCATGTGAGGACGTGAGGTCGTCCACTCATATGATGACCCTCACTGAGATGCATAGTAACAAAGTGCAATGTGGCTAATTATTCCATCGATGTTTTTGGATGGTTTGGATCAATTGGATGAAATTTACGTAAACCATTTTCTTATATTGAGTTATTATCCAAATCATTTTAAAGTATAAATGAAAATCAACATGACAAAACTAGAGTGCAAACATCATGATGGAAATCAAATCACCACCTGCTTCATAATCCACGTTTTTTTTGTGAAATGATGTTGGCTTCACACATTGGTTTAGTTTCATGCATTAGACCGTCATTGCTTCTAGCTAGGGGGAGAGGGGTGGTATCACAAACAATGGAGGTCCATCTGAGCTCAAGGTTGTCGTAGATTCTAGGGGCTTTCTAGGTCAACAGTGATATGCACACACAATTGGGTTGAATAGAAACGAATAAGCGGGGTTAATGTGCAGGGGAGCTAAAAGTCGACCAAGAGGAAAGAAAATGGTTGTAGTGAGATGTCATTGCATGAGGCGTGCAGACAAGGACATCAAATCCATCTAGCGATGATCGGATTAAAGTGTTCTATGGTGCAGCGAGAGAAGACGCCAGGTGGCAAACATACAAAACCGATGTAGCACATATGGGCGAAGAAGCAAGTGAATATGCACGGAAGAGAAGCTCGATGGAGAAATAAGGGCATGTTCAAGGCTCTCCAGCTTCTCAAAACTCAATAAAACCAGCTTCTCATCGTGGCTTCTTGCTCCATCCAGCGATTCCAATCCTTTTCGGCTCTGACTCCAGCTTCTCTCAGCGCAGCAACCCACCTCGGCGGGTTGTGTCCTGTTAGGGCATGTTGAGCCGGCTGGAGGCAATCCATCTCAGGGCCAGCAGGTGAGGTGAGGCGAACTCCTGCGAGTTGAGCACATCGTCAATGTCCATAGTGCTTAGGTCGTGGTCTTGGGGTTGCTCCCTTCGGGCTGTGTCGGCAGGAACCGGCTGGATTGGCCTGGAACGGCTCGATCTATCACTAGGAAGGAGCGTCGGCCAGGGACTGCGCGGCGGCGGGGCGCGCGACGACGGTAGGGTTAGCTGCTCAAGGGGAACAAGCAGGGGAGATGTCCCTCAATAGGTTTTCAAAGTAGGGGAACAAATCGATAAGTTTGGCGGTGGCATACAAGCGTAATTTGGGCAAACTCCAGCTTTCAGTTCCGGTGTAGTTGGGTCAATGTTGCTCCACGTTTTTGCACTGCCATCGGGCCTAGCTTCGAGAATTCAGCTTCTCGGAGCCCAAGTGTTTGGCACAATTTCATTCATGAAGTTTGTGAAGTCTGGAGCTGGATGACTTCAGAACAGGCCCTAAGTCATGTGTTCTAATTAACACAATTGTCAATGCAATAGTTCACTTAAAACTCTTTTTGTTGTGAGTTGTTAATGAAGTAGTTCACTTCGAACTTCTTTTGTCGTTATACATGGATGTCTTAATCTTGTGTAAACGGACAACTTGTCCTTCTACACATTTTCTTATAATCCAAAGCAGACGGAAAACCTTTCTTCTTAAAAAGACACTTTTATTTATTAGAACTACATTTACAATTTCTATGCCGAATTCATGTGCGAAGTTTGTCGTTAAACCAGAATCAACAATCGAATGGAGTGGTCCCAACCATTTGACTCGAGATGAAACCATGAGTATCAAACTGACAAAACTTAATTTTTTTTGCGATGGGTTTGACAAAACTTAGTTGGTTGCTATTTGTTGAAAAAAATTGTATATTAATTGCTGCTTTAGGTTAAGCCATCACTGCGACACATGTATTTGTGTAAGTATATGTTTTTTAATATTGGAACCTTATTAATCTTCTTTCTTGATTGGGGGAAATCCTATAGATCTTCTGACTATTCAAATTGAACAGATCCTATTAATCTTTATAAGCCTGTTTCAACTTTACACGACATATACACGGTTCCTCTAAACAACAACCATCCACAACCTAGCCGTTTACACATCCTCCCTTTACACGTTACTAAATACGGAACGCGCCAGGGGGACGGTGAGCTCAAAAACACCACAGAGGCTTCTAGATACAGTGATATCCAGGCACCTTGAATCCAGTATAGACGACAAATCACACACGAGGGCTATGTGTCAGGGGATGGGGTTGTTAAGTGGTTGTGGCATGAGATATCATCACACAATGTGCGAGTGAGGTTATCCGCCCATGTGGCAACGATGTACTCCTCTCAGATGCGCAACAACAAAGTGAAAGGTGGCTACTTATTCCATTGGCGGTTTTTGGATAGTTCAGATCGATTGGATAGAATATACGTAAGTCATGTTTTCATATCCGGTTTCCATCCAAATCATTTTAAGTATAATGAAAATCGACATGATCCAATCAAAGTACGAAAATTGTGATGGAAAAAAAATCACCATCTAGTTTACGATCCATATTTCTTGATGCAAAATAATTAAAGATTTACACATTGGCGTTGGTTTTATACATTAGAGCGTCGTTGCTTCTACCAAGGGGAGCGTCGTTGCGTCAACAATATAGGTCTATGTGAGCTCGTTGTAGGAGTTTTCTAGATGTAGAGTGACATGCACGCATAGTTGAGTTCAATAGAAACAAACATGTACACATGTGACTAATGCGTGCTGGGTGTGGTGGGGATGTGGTAGGAGATAAATCGAGAGGGAAGGAAACGATTATGGTGCGTTGTCATCACGTGCGGCGTGCGGGAAAGCTCATCCATCAATGTGGCGATGATTCAATTGAAGTGTTCCAAGGTGCGACCAGAGAAGCTGGCAAGAGGTGACAAACATACAAAAGTGCTCCAGCAGGTATGGCCAAAGAAGCAAGTGTCTGTACACGAAAGATAAGCCCGGTGTAGAAGTAAGCCATGTGTTCCAATTAACACCGATTAATTGTGAGTTGTTAATGCGCCAGTTCACTTAAAAAGTCCTTTTTGTCGTTATACATGGTTGGCTTAATCTTGTGTAAACTCATGGTTTGCTTTTTCACAGGCTTCGCTAAAATCCAACAAAAAACTTTTATTTTTGAAGAAGCCATTTTTAGGCCTTGGAACTACATTTATAGTATGACTATCCATGCCGAAGGCATGCACAGTTCTCATTCGTTGTTAAAACTAGGGTCGACAATAAATTGTCATGGTCTCAATTTGACTTGAGATGCAGTCATGAGCATCAAACTGTCTTAATTAATTTCACTGTGACCATATGGTTATCGTACTGGACAAAACTTGGCCAGGTGCCATGCATGGGAATTTTTTTCCGCATTTCGACGGCCGTTTTAGGTTAAATGGACAAGACGATACATGTATGTACACAAAGTATGTTTCTTTTAAATATTGAAATCGTATTTACCTTATAACTCTACCCTCATCCCACGGTGATCAAATTGAAAATGAGATTCTATCCTTGTCCGTAAACCTGTTTAAATCTTACACGACACATACATACACGATTCCTCTAAAAAACAACCATCCACCGCAACCTAGCCGTTTACGCATCCGCCCTTGACACGTTACTAAATACGGAGCACGCCAGGGACCTACCTGAAAACATCACCACGCATTCAAAAATGTAAAGTTTTTAAATAGGCCAGATCGGCCGGTTTGAACCGACCGGACCTCTCCGTGGGCCCAGGCAGCCTTTCACCACACAAGAGGACAGCCTCTGCCCGTGGGCCCCACCACCGGCCCACCGCCTTGAAAGCGCCTGCCACGCACGCGGAAACGACGCATCCACCCCCGGCCAGTTCAAATTCCGGTGCCACGTCCGCGAGGCACATTTTC
Source organism: Aegilops bicornis (assembly GCA_021605145.1). Classification (NCBI taxonomy): domain Eukaryota; kingdom Viridiplantae; phylum Streptophyta; class Magnoliopsida; order Poales; family Poaceae; genus Aegilops; species Aegilops bicornis. The sequence continues at coordinate 624,625,499 of CM038674.1, forward strand.
AGAAACCACCCGGAAGAGTTCAAGATTTCCACCCCTATACCCTTTTCGTCCGCTAGTAGAAAGCGCACGAGAGGGAAGAAGCGCCAAGGCAAAGCAAAAATTTCGCCATGAGCCCACGAGTCCACCCTGCGGCGCTCTAGTCGGGGCTCCGATAAGCCACGCGCCGCTCACGCCCGGCGCCCGAACCGCCCCCGCCCCCTCGCGCGCCTCGTGCTCGCCGCCGCCCGCGCCGCCGGCCTCCGCGGAGAGGGCCTGCCTAGGGCTGGGAGGGGCCCGGGGCGGCCCCCTAGGGTTTCGGCGGGATGAGCTACCGGAAGGGGTCCAAGGTCTGGGTCGAGGAGAAGGGGGAGGGCTGGGTGGAGGCCGAGGTGGTCGAGGCCAAGGACCGCAGCGCCGTCGTCGTGCTCACCAGCCAGCGGAAGAAGGTGCCGCGAATCCCTCCTCCTCCTCCTCCTCCTCTGCCTCTGCCTCTGTCGCTGTCGCCCCCCATTCCGTGCGGTTGAAGTTTGCGCTGCGCCGTTTGGATTTTTTCTCTCCCTCGTGGATGCGAGCGTGGCTACGGATGTGGACACTGGTTACGTGGAACCGGTTTGCGTGCTGTTGGATTCGAGTCTGCCGGAGAGTGGTTTTGAGTTCAGGCGTTAGTTTGGTTCAGAGGATTGTTAAAAAAATTAGCCTACTATTCCTGTTTTTGAAATGGTTTGGAGTTGTTTTTGTGCAAATTACGCTGGTGAGGAGAAGCCAATTCAAATTGGCGGAAGTAGGCCCACTCTCGTGGGTATTTAATTTGAATCCGTAGCTTTGTCGGTACGACTTTGTACTGGGTCCTGAAAGTGCAGCGGATAATTCTAGTCGGAAATTTGGATTGTAGGTTGCAGCATTTACAGTTTATTGTATATTCGATCAGAATTTGAAATACTTTACTGTTTAGATTTGAATTTTGTTACTTGCCTGACTTATATTGTGGTAGAAGTGGCTCCAAGCTTCAGTTGGAGTACTTTTGGATAATTGTATGGTCTTTTGAACACACGGAGTTCTGCAAGTTACCCTGGATTGCTAGTGCTGATCAATTTTGAATTTCGATGGCAGGGGATTGCCATCAGTTGAATATTATCTGTATGAGCTGCATTTGAGTTATGCTGCTTGTTTGTTTTGATCTTATGCCTTTCTTTATTTTGATTAGATTGTCCGACACGTTCACTTGTAGGTAACTTGGCCTTTTTAAATGTTTACCAAGAACATATAATGCATACAAATTTGTGTAGCATTAGTTTCGAACCCCTCCTCTTAGTGAGCTGTTTGGGGCTTGCACTTGGTTAGAAATTGAGTCCAGTCCACAGATAGATTATGTTGACGCAATCTGCTAGGTGGTGGATTTTAGTTTATACTATGATTTTTTGCTCAACACTTTTAACAGAATTTGAGAAGTATCTTTGAGATTTGTCTTCCTGTCTAACAAGTTTACAAAGACCTGGTTTTGGTTATTCTGATGGAAAATTGTCTGTTCAGTTCATTTATCTTTCTTTTTTTTTTGTTCTCAGATTTCAGTTTTACCGGAGAAATTGCTGCCTAGGGACACAGATGAAAATCTTGGTGGGGGCCATGTCGATGACATGACCAAACTGACCTATCTTAATGAACCGGGTGTTCTATACAATCTGAAGCGAAGATATGCATTGAATGAGATATACGTAAGTAGTTTTACTAGCACTTCTTTTATTTGATGGAAAAGACTTTTATCACGTGAATCTGGCACATGCTAAATCTATTGAAACTAAAACTGAAATATATGCAGTATTAAAAATATAACACATGGGAAAAACGTCTCATCAAATTGGATACTTTGGAAGGTCATTTCTCATCTTGATGGTGTGTTTAAAAAAGGGCAGCCTGGTGCACGTAGCTCCCACTTGTGCAGGGTCCGACCACTTCAGGTCTTTTGTATGCAGCCTTCCTTGCATTTGTGCAAGAGGCTGTTTCCAGGACTCGAAACCGTGACCTCATGGTCACAAGGCAACAGCTTTACCGCTGCGCCAAGGCTTTGCGGCAATTATATTTATCCAGCCATGGTAATGTTGAAACATGTTTCATGCATATACTACTATGTAATTCTATATGGAAAGATGCAAAGGATGAAAGGCATTAACGTGTGTAAAATTGCGATGCATTACTTGGGATGAATTCCTGTTCCTCCGATTTGTCAAGTTTAATCATTAACTATAATCTCTTCTGAGTCTTCTCTTCTTCATTTGTTGACATGACTTGGTAAATAGGTGCACTTCTGTTTTTCTGCTTCAGTTACGGGAGCCTTTGTATGACATCTTTTCCACTTGTCTTTATCGAGATAGACATACACTGGAAGCATCTTGATTGCTGTTAATCCTTTCACGAGACTGCCTCACCTGTACAACGAGTACATGATGGAGCAATATAAGGGTGTCCAGTTAGGGGAATTGAGTCCGCATGTTTTTGCGGTGGCTGACGCATCATACAGGTGGGTGCTACATTCTGATTCAGTCATGACGCCCTGTTAATATAATATACTGTTGACATTTATTAATGAAATGTAGGGCTATGCTGAATGATTCTATGAGCCAGTCAATCTTAGTTAGTGGTGAAAGCGGTGCTGGAAAGACTGAAACAACTAAGCTCATCATGCGGTATCTCACATATGTTGGTGGCAGAGCTGTTCTTGATGATCGATCAGTTGAGCAACAAGTTCTCGAAGTAAGTTTTACCCCACGTTATTTCCAGTGATTGCTGGAAACCATATTCTTTCCATTGACCCATTCCATTTTTTGTTTTTGTGAAGTATTTGATTTCACAGTGGGAATGTTGAAGGCGTTATCTTATAATGTTTTTATTTGTTTCTCTCCAGTCTAACCCACTTTTGGAGGCATTTGGGAATGCAAAAACAGTTAGAAATGACAACTCGAGGTGAGGCTTTTCTCCCAGTGTTTAATACTGGGTCAGTTGTGTGCAATATTTCAGATGTGTTCTTCACTTAGAAAATAACTGATAACTGCCAAGTGGCAATAAGTTCGAGAACATTTCATGCCTTTACTATTTCGTAAAACTCAACCATTTAGAAGTTTCTTTATATAATATCAACTTATAATTCCGTCTTGGTTGCAGCCGGTTTGGAAAATTTGTTGAGATTCAGTTTGATAAAAGTGGTAGAATATCCGGAGCTGCAATTAGGACTTATCTTCTGGAAAGATCTCGTGTTGTGCAAATTACTGATCCTGAAAGGAACTTTCATTGTTTTTATCAATTATGTGCATCGGGGAAGGTATGTGCACCAGTACCAACTATTGCAATTTGTTTACTTGTTACCTTCGTGTACGTTATATGAGTTCCAATGCTATGTAGCGTGGGTCTGAATTTTTTACGAAGTTGTTAAATCCCACATATTTTTACCAAAAAGTCGAGCCCACAATAATAACTAGTAATTGTGCACGTGCAATGCATGTTAATATTAGGCAGTATATTAATTGCATTACAAACTAATATTTGACAAGATCTTAATTGCACGTTGATATCAGGTAGGATGTAATCAATTGGTTAGCGCTAGCATGGATATTGGGTATGCTATTAATGAGGGGATGATTGTGCGAGGGAGGTGGCTACGTGATTGGGGCAGGACGTGCGTGAGGCTGTGGCAGAACCTTGAATATTAGCCCTTGGATTGGATGGCAGACCATGGAAGCAATACCAGCTCTTAGATTTAGTTAGATGGATTAGATCGTGGGGTGTGAGTTGTTCTGGGTACACTAAGTTTGGTGACTTTAGAAGAAATGGAACTCGCCCTTTTATAAGTAGTAGAGATTGAAGGGCGTGAACTTCTATAGTCGTACTCGATTGCAAATTCATCCCTGGTTTCCTTATTTCACGATTTATTGATTTAATGGTATATACTCACAAGACTGTTGGACTTGCAATCATTTGGTATTTCATTTGAGTATAGTGTTGCCGAGATATGCTTTTTAAACTAGCCAAATTCACAGTAATCAGAGGTTTAGATGTTTGGTGGGTTGAGAAGTACTCCCTCCGTTCCAAAATAGATGACCCAACTTTGTACTAACTTTGTACTAAAGTTAGTACAAAGTTGGGTCATCTATTTTGGAACGGAGGGAGTATGGAAGTTGTATCTGTTCTGTATTATGATTTTTGTCTATACAAATTGAAAACCTGTTACTTCCACGGTATGCATCAGATGTGTAATAGTGTCTATTGATATGGATTATGTTAGGCTATCAGTAATTTGATACCCTGACTTTTGGGCTATTTCTCTGACCTAACTTATGCAATTTATCTGGTGAAGAGAAGGATCGTGCTGGAGATATGTAAAAAATGCTATTCTCATGGCCGTCTTCCCAAAATAAGTTTCATTTTATACTTTGACATGGTCATGATGTAGAATTGTGTCAATTGATGCTGATAGATATGGCTAATGACAGATGCTAATGTTACTTTCACGCGACTCATTGAAATTCTTCCCTAGTATATTGGTGGTCAATATTCAATAAGCTTTATTGTGCGCATTTGGAGACAAAACTCCTATTCTAAGGATGGAAGTATTGTAGAGTACTAGAGTTTGTGTATACTAAATATGAATTGGATAGTATTCTAGAGTTCGTGTATACTGAATATTGTGCTGTCATCGATCAAAACACGTGTTGGAGCCATGCATCTGTGAGGTTAATTTTGATCTTGCCTTGTTTCTGAAGGATGCGGAGTTATACAAGCTTGGGCACGCAAGCACTTTCCATTACTTGAATCAAAGCAAGACATATGAATTGGAAGGGATAAATAATGAAGATGAGTACTGGAAGACGAAAAGGGCAATGGATATTGTCGGAATCAGCAGAAGTGATCAGGTTTCTAACAGGACCTGTCCATATACAGATGTTAATTTGGAAATACAATACTAACCAAAAGCTTACTTTATAGTACTTATATTGAGTAGCTTATACGTAAGCAAATAAGAAATGAACGTGTATGCTGTACTTTATATACAGGATGCTATTTTTCGGACATTGGCAGCCATTCTCCATCTTGGCAATATTGAGTTTTCTCCGGGAAAGGATTCTGATTCTTCGAAAATTAAAGATTCAACATCAAATTTTCACCTCCAAATGACAGCTACACTACTCATGTATGAATTTATTTTTAGGCACATGTGTGCAACACATCTATTGTTTTCATAATCCTCATCTGTCTGTACTAATCATGGTCACAGAAAATTACATTGAGTCCTAAATTCGTTAACTGTTTAATTTAAATGACCTGTCCGTTGAGGTCATGGATGTAGATGAATTGGTCCCTAGTTTTTTGCCGGCCAGCAGAGGATACTCTTTATATCCTATGTTAGTGAATATCCAAATAGTTAAAACTCTTAGTTCTCATCATACGTGATGTATTTATATTCAATTGAACCGAATCTCCTTATTTGTGCTTGCATGTAAGTGACATCTCTCTGGTAACTGTGCATAACATATATTCCTTGGTAAAGACTGAATCTACAATCAGTGAAGTTTGTAATAGTAAACTACCTACCATTGTTGTTTTAGCTCTCACACCAGTTCTGTAGAAGGTTGAATGAACCACAGTTTAATGAGAATGCGTCAAACGTTTGCATCAATGAATCTTAATGTATGCACAAATATATCTCATATTCCCTTCCATGCAATGTTCTGTTACTTGCGTAACATTATTGGTTACCATGAATCTTATGCTTTTTGCGTAGCAGTAATTGTGCCATATTCTGGAGCTGAAGGAAACTACCTTTCTATATCTTTCTTTTAATTAAAATCGTTGTTTATAGTATCACTTTGCTATTTGAATTAGGTGCGATCCAGATCTGTTGGTCTCATCTTTATGTACCCGGTCTATACACACCAATGAAGGAATAATTATAAAAGAATTAGATTGTGCTGCAGCAGCGGCTAATCGTGATGCTCTATCAAAGACTATATATGCAAGACTATTTGACTGGTATTTTCTCTCGGCCTTCTTCGATAAGTTTGTATGCTTGCATATGCTAACACATTTTTTTATGTTTTCAGGCTTGTTGAGAATATTAACAAGTCAATTGGTCAAGATGTTGAGTCCAAGGCACAAATCGGTGTTCTGGATATCTACGGCTTTGAAAGCTTCAAATACAACAGGTCTTTAAATAGCCGAGCTGATATGAACGTTAATCACTTATATAGTATAGTTTGTTTGCTTTAAGCATTTTTTAACAGTTCGGCATTTATGTGTATTTAAGATGGTATTTATTGTCTGTTCTCATCTGACTGCCAATCTTTTCACAGAATTATTATTTTGGTTCAGAATCTCTTTCTGCTTAGTTATTCTGTGTTTTGCACATATTATAACTATCTACTTTGGAAAATGTTGGTAAAAACATGCAATAATTAGCCACCAGCGGCCGCATTAAATATTGAATTTGCCCTCCTGTCTGGTTCTTAAACGGTATTCCTTTTTCATTTATGTCTGTAGCTTTGAGCAGTTTTGCATCAACTTTGCCAATGAAAAGCTTCAGCAACATTTTAATGAGGTATGTTCCAGTGCCAGATGTAGAACGATGTCTCTTTAATGGATGGCAAGTTGGCAACATACTCTGCCCTTGCATACTTAATTCACTTGTTTTCGTTAACATCAAATGCTACATGTGTGTTTCCTCAGCACGTATTCAAGATGGAGCAGGAGGAGTACAAAAGCGAAAAGATTAATTGGAGCTACATTGAATTCATTGACAATCAAGATATGTTGGATTTGATCGAAAAGGTTGTTTCAATGCCGTTACTAATTTTAGTTAATGAGAAGTGGTCATTGTTCAATGCACATTTTTATATTTTGATTTAGCGTGCTAGATTTCTTATTTTGTTCACTTTCTTATCATATTCTCAGTGTTAGGTGGTTAGATTATTACCTTGTGTTTAGTTGTTTGCACTTGGATTGAGTGACCTTTTTACAAGTTATTATGTCAAGTATTGAGTGACCTGTTTTATGCCTCGAGCATCAGTGTACTGACGATGTTTGACAACTGAGTGTCGTTTGGTTGGATAGAAGTGCAAGTGTGCATGCTGCCCACCCATGTTCGAATCTTACCTTCCGCATGGCGCCTCAGGTTGTCTTCTTTCTATAAAAAGACACCAAGGGTCCCTGGTTGGTCTCACTTTTTCAATGTTACACGTTGCCTGTTCGCTAATTGCAAGTATTGACCTGACATCAAATGTCCTCATCACCATCTAATTATATTGAAATAACTCATGGTACCCTCACTTCTCTGGTTTTAGGTTTGTGGTGATGGAAATAATCATCTCTATCATGTAACACTTTTTGTGTACAGCTTGCATTCCATCCTCCCAAGATTTTGGTGTGTTTATTTTTATTCTGGCCAATGAATATTATCGGGGTTGAACTATGTAGGCTGTAAAGTCTTTGCTCATGGAATAAATAGCATCATTGATCGTGTGGTCAATACCCGGTATAATGGATGATAATGCGAAGGTGACTTAAGTGTGTTACTGAATACGCTCTTTCCTAAAAGGTTGTTAAATATATTCATTCTGCAAGCTGCTAATATCTGCATATTATTACTAATCGGTGCAGGTAATAAATACAGAATTTTTTAATGTATAAAGTATAAACAGTATGTATGTTTTCGTTGGTAGTTGTGCATGCTTGTGTTAGGCGTTGCTTTTTTTGCATCCACTGGCCTTCAATAATTGATATTTGGAATGGATTGAAATACTGCTTTGCCATCATCTTTCTGCCCCTTGTTTGATCTGGATAACATGCTACGCTGTGCTCATCTGAGACTAATTCTATCATATATTCTCCAAACAGAAACCCATTGGAATTATTGCACTGCTGGATGAGGCTTGGTAAATACTTGGTTTTATTTATCCATGGAAGTTCTATACTTGTACAAGCAAATTCCTATTCTGAGTTATCCTTTGATTTTGCAGTATGTTTCCAAAATCTACTCACGCAACCTTTGCATCAAAGATGTTCAGAAACTTGTCTTCCCATCCTAGGCTTGAGAAGACCAAGTTCTCAGAAACAGATTTTACCATCTCTCACTATGCTGGGAAGGTAAGTCACCAGCCAGATTATTTGATTAATTTTTCATGTGTTGACTATGATAGAATCTACCATTTGTAGGTGACGTATCAAACAGATTCTTTTCTGGAGAAGAACCGATTATATTGTTGCAGAGCACTGCAATCTTTTATCATCTTCAAGATGTCCACTTGTTTCTGGACTTTTTAGTTCTTTGCCAGAAGAGTCATTAAGATCATCGTACAAGTTCTCATCAGTTGCTTCCCGATTTAAGGTACCAATACAAAGTTCAATTGATTTTGTTTTAAGTTTGGCCTTTGTAATATGCGTATCTGCTATGATTTTTTTTCATCTGGTTGCCATGCCTTGTCAATTTATGTGCACCAAGCTACAAGCCTACAAATTTTTGACTCTTCTGACTGGTACGTTATATTCACTGTTTTATAGCAACAACTTCAAGCCCTCATGGAAACGCTGAGCTCGACAGAACCTCACTATGTACGCTGTGTGAAGCCTAATTCTGTTAATCGACCTCAGCTTTTTGAAAATCAAAGTGTCTTGCACCAACTTCGCTGTGGAGTAAGAATTTCCACCTTAAGCGTAAATAGTGTATTTCTTTTGGTCTGTCCTTGTTTTTGTTATAAGTGCATCTTTCCACATAAAAATGTTGTAGCTGTTTGACGCCTGACTTAATGCTGATTATTTCTGCTTTAATTCATACATTTCACAATAGACGGATCAATCTTATGCCAAATTCTTTGTTACTGCTATGCCAACCTTTTCCAAACTCATTAGTTCATCTTGTAACTACATCATACCTGCATATGATTTGAGGAGGCCTACAATCTCAAGCATGTACTTCCTCCATCCCAAAATAAGTGTCTCAACTTTAGTACAACTTTGTACTAACGCTAGTATAAAGTTAAGACACTTATTTTGGGACGGAGGGAGTATCTGGAACCACAAATGTGAGATCACTTGAAAGTTGACAATTATTTATCATTAAGTGATTGTGCTCTATAATGTCCTTTCAAGATATAGATCACGAGCCTACTTAAATGATGCTGTTTTATACCATCTGTTGATACATGCATGATCTATTGGTGATATTTTCCCTAAGATTGTAATTTGCTGGTGGCACAGGGTGTTTTAGAGGCTGTTCGCATTAGTCTTGCTGGCTATCCGACCAGAAGGACATATGCTGAATTTGTTGATCGGTTTGGAGTCCTAGTTCCTGAGTTGATGTTCGGAAGGTACCTAATATATGCACTATGCAACTAATTTGGTTCAAGTTGTTTGCTTCACAATGTCCAATGTTGGCTGCACCGCTTGGTAAACAATAAAACTTCTCCTTTTGCGCTAAATGCTAATGGGGTTTGCAATCTTGACCAGAAGCACAGAACATTGGAGTCATGTGGGCACAGTTTTTGTAACAGAGTGTTTGTTCAACTGTTTTAGTTTGAACAGATTCTTTGTGCCTGTGCTGAATTTGATATAATTTTGCTTTGATAAACAACACACTGTTTTGCTATCTGTGACTGTAGATGGCCGTGTCCCTTATGTACAATCTTTATCTTATGAGTTTAAATCTGTAATTTGTCGAAGACAATTGTTTTTCTGGCAGTTAAGCCATTCGTGGTGCCATTTTGATACAATATACCCTTGTCAGTTACAACTCATTGTAGGTGAAGCCAGTCTTGCATAGCTTCTGTTAATTTATTTTGTTTGTGGAATAATTCGGTGCCTTTATTATAGTCTATATGAATCAGCATGTAGCATAGGCGGATTAACTACTCCATGCCATCTCAAGTGGCTGCCAACATGCTTGTTTGCTCATCCCATGCTAAATTGCCAACTTTGATTTACATACTGTCTCATCATGTTAGTTATAGCGCCCACAATTTTAGTACTTTATGAGAAGCCCTGTGAAAAAGCGGTGAGTTTGTCCAGGCTGTTTGCATAAACCTGAGTCAATTATTTGATAAATATGAACAATTATGCAGTCATGACGAAAGGGCGTTGACAGAGGCAGTTCTTGAAAAAATGAAGCTTGACAATTTTCAAGTAAGCTTCTTGCCTGATAATATTATATTATTTCCATTTCCTTATATTTTTATGATATTAATAATTAACATATTCACACAGTCTGCCCATTACTCTTCATTTGTGCTTTTCTAATTGATTATGTAATTTCCAAAAAGTGCCCTTGCATTTTTCAGCACATTCTCATTCTGTTTCCTTTTGAAGTATCAATTGATAATTTACTAATTAATCAGCTCAAGTTTAGAAAATAAGAATTTGACACTTTTGTTTACCTGATAGCTTGGTAGAAATAAGGTCTTCCTTAGAGCCGGTCAAATCGCGATACTAGATGTGCGTCGTGCTGAGGTTTTGGATAATGCTGCACGGCGCATTCAAAGTTGTTTCAGAACATTTGTCACAAGAAAGAGTTTGTGAAAACAAAGAAGGCTTCAATTTCAATTCAAGCATATTGTAGAGGTAAATATGTGTCCTTAATCAATTGCTATGTTTATTATCTTGTACGGCGCCAACCTGCAATCTGAATTCAGATAAACATATACAGTTTCATGCAATCGGCCTAACTAGAAGAAACATTGTCCTAAGACATCAAACTTCATTGTGCACTTGCCACAGTGATAAATTTTTGTGACCACTGACTAGGCATAGAAATAGTTTGCTGGTACGTGTAGTTTTTTTATCTTTCTATTCTTGAATGTTGATAAGTAATTATGCTCCGTACTCTTGTGCCTAATAAGTTCATGGCCTGCAAATTACAAGAATCTTAACCGGTAGGTCTGTAAGCATTTTGTATGAACTGTGTTATCTTGGTAATTGCTGGTACATCCTGATTGTTAATTTTCGAAGGATACTGCAGGTTGTTTTGCAAGGAAAATGTATAAGATCAGAAGAGAAACAGCGGCTGCCATAATTCTTCAGAAGTATGCAAGAAGGTTACTGTTACAGCGGAATTACCATGAAGCATGTTCAGCAGCTCTGCTTATCCAGTCTTGTATTCGAGGGTTTATTGCTCGCCGCTATTTCTCAGCCATCAGGGAGCAGAAGGCTGCGTTAGTGATACAGGTTCACCTCATCTTCCCTCCCACACCACAGACACGTATGCACACTGTGCAAGAAAGCAAACAAACTTAAAGCAAGTATACCATTTTAGTAGAAGATAACTTGACTATCTGGGGATAATTGCCATGCTAGCAAGCAATTAGTTGAAAATTTAACTCGTAAGATCATCTACATTATAAGCATGTTAATTTTTTTGGCCATCTACCTCTAGATTAATTGGAGTATTAGGAAGGTACTGGATGTTATACTGTAGCGATGTCATCAATTGCTTATAAGAGGTAACACTTTGTATTATTGAATTTATGTGACATGAGTTTCTTGTTGCCACTTCGTAGTCCTTCTGGAGAAAACGGAAGGTTGCCATGCTTTTCCAGCATTACAAGCAAGCCACTATAGCAATTCAGTGTGCTTGGAGACAAAAGCTTGCAAGAAGGGAGCTAAGGAAACTCAGAATGGTATTTTTCTGGTTGCAATTCTGTAATTTATTTATGGCCTAATAAATTAATTGGCATGTTTCTAGCAGTACTGAAAATAACATTGATTTGCTGTAGCCAGTTTAAGTATTTTGAAGATCTGTTCTTTTCCTAAAACACCACGCAATTTCCTTTGTCATTGTTGACTTGTTTGAGGGAGTGACCTATCAGCACCATGTCAAGCAGCGGCTGTGCGGTTTAGTCTGAAATCCTAATTAGACATGGCTAAGATCTTGAGGGCCAGGTTAAGTCCAAGAAGCGAGGGTCTTCTGAACGCTGTTTTCTTGTGAGTTTTCATGTCTAAACTTCGGTCATTTGAAGACAGGTGTATGACTCTGAGGAATGTGGGTAGGCTGGCTAAGTCGCCGAGGTTGAGAGGGAGCCTACCACCTTTTTTGATTAATGTTGTTTATCTTTAGAGCCAGTCCTAACAACCATATACACCTAAAAGAAAAGCATTCGAATCTAATGTTATCTCTGATTTCTTCTGTGAATATTACTGTCTCTAATTCCTGAGCTTGTGTAACGTCTTTGTTTTATTGGCGTCCATCGGGAGTATTCTTATGCTATGATTACTTCTTCAGTCTGCAAATGAAGCTGGTGCACTCCGGGAGGCGAAGAATAAGCTTGAGAAAAAGCTGGATGATCTTACTTTAAGACTTACTCTGGAAAGGAGAATGCGGGTATGTTTTTCTCTGCCTTCATTGCTTTTGTGTTTATGCGATTCCTTTATTTTGCATGTGCTACCCTGCATGTCGTAGACTTGAGACAGTTGTGCTTGTTCCTGCCAGTATAAGGACAAATATTTTTCGCATATGAAAATTCGTTGTTTTTCTAAACATTTCTGCTATGGTTGTTATCCTGCATTTGGTGTTCTATAAATGTAAATGAGTCAGCAGGTGTGACAGCGTTCAGAGTTTGTGATAGTTTTCCTTTATTTTGGTTCTGATGATAGTGAATTTTTTGCTCCTTGACGCATGGATTTTCAAATGTAGGCTGCTGGTGAGGAAACAAAGTTGGTGGAGATATCAAAGCGGGACAAAATAATCGAAACATTAAGCGCAGAATGTGCTGCAGCTAAATTATCTGCCCGGAGTGAACATGACAAAAATCTAATTCTCCAGAGGCAATTGGATGATTCTTTGAGAGAGATATCTATGTTGCGCAGTAACAAGATTCTGAAAGCAGAAGAAGAAAAGGAGAACTCTAATTTAAAGGTTTGAAGTCTCCTCTATTTTAATATGTTATCATAAATATGTTTGGTTTGCCTCCATTTTCAGTTTGCTTCTTAGGTTACTTAATGCATTCTTGCGAAAGATGTCAAGTTCTCGATTACTTTCAGTTTGCTTAGGTTACTTCATGCATTCTTGTGAAAAATTTCAAGTTCTTGAATACTTTAGTTACTTCATACGACTAACTGGTGTAGTTCATGCATTCTTGTGAAAAATTTCAAGTTCTCAAATGCTTTAGCCACTGTGCATGATCTTAACTCGTATTTTTTTCCATACATATCATGGTTCATACTAAGGGTCATTCATGGAAGTACTATGGTTTTATGCTTTGCTGTTATAGTTTTTCCGTTAAATGTTCTATATGCTTTGCCTTTTGCTCTTTTAAATATGAATTATAGTGACCTTTTGGGACTTGTTGACTGATGCTAGCATTGATGCTTCTGCTGATTTTTAATTAGTTACTTCCGCTGAAGCAGTTCTCTCTTGCTTCCACAGAACATAGTCGAATCATTATCAGAGAAGAATTCATTATTGGAAAATGAACTTAGCACAGCTCGTAAAAATAGTGATGATACGATGGAGAAACTGAAAGATGTGGAGGGAAAATGCACCCGCCTCCAGCAAAATTTGGATAAGTATGTTGTCCCTTCCGCATATAAATAACCGCAGGATTCTGGAATGATCCATTCGCTCTATGGTTTTTGAGCGTTATTTCTTTTGCTTAGTGTTAGTATCTAACAGTTAGCCTTCCTGCATTCAGATTGCAGGAGAAACTTACGAACTTGGAAAATGAAAATCATGTTCTAAGGCAAAAGGCATTTAGCATTACTCCAAAACCGCTGCCTGAGGTTCTTTCCTTTGTGCTCACTCTAATTTTCATGCCTTGTATTTGCCACACCACTGTTTTGGTCCCAGCACCTCTATTTTTCTTAGTGATATTTGTAACGGTAAGTTTGAGTACTAACATAGCTGCATTGTCATTTTGGTTAGTTAACTGACTTGTTTCCCTGAATACAGAAATTTGCTAACTCGATTATAATTTAACAGCGAGCAGAAGCGCCGCATTTGTAAGATTTCTTTTGATTCAAGTAGGATACCTCCAGTGTTTTATACTCTTTTTCTAACTGCTTGAAACTGTCAAACGTAAATTTTTGTAGGAAACTCCACCACCAACAAAATATCCGCCTCCTATTCAACATAGTACTGGGTCAAGGAGGGCAAGGTTGCCTGTTGAAAGGCATGAGGTGAATTCAGCACTGTTCTTAATCTGACTGTTCTTCTTTTCATATGGAATTCAGTTGATGCCTTCAGAGATAAGATTGCTTATAGTTTGTTTAGGATTCTCTGGTATTCTTTTAAGAATTTAGTTCTGAGGTATTTTAGTGATGGTATTGTTTCTTGCAGGGAAACCATGAAATCCTGTTAAGTTGCATAAAGGAAAACTTAGGGTTCAAGGATGGCAAACCAGTTGCTGCATGTATCATCTACAGATGCCTTCTACATTGGCGTGCTTTCAATCAGAGAGGACTGCTATTTTTGATCATGTAATTGAAGCCATAAATGATGTTCTCAAGGTAAAATCGTGCGAAGCCCCCATTTGTTTTGCTATTCACACCAGACATTTCATTTGTGGAAGCCAATAGATTTAATATTCTTATTTTTGTTCCTATTCCAGGCAAAGGAAGCAGATGGTAGATTACCTTATTGGTTGTCCAATACTTCTGCACTGCTGTGCCTTCTGCAGAAGAATCTACGGTCAAACGGATTTTTTGGTACACCATCTCGCCGCTCTGCTGGAGGGCTAGGTGGGAAGTTAGCTCAAGTAAGGAACTGAGCTTGCCAGCCATTTTTGCTCTGAAAGCTAGTATATGCTAGTCAATCTTTGTAGTTTTTCTTGCAAATCTCTGTAAAATAGAATAACAATGTTCTTTCTCCCTGACACTGAGATTGCTTCAATAGCTTGCAGGGCGTGGTGATACTGCACAAGTGGATGCTAGGTATCCAGCCATACTATTCAAACAGCAGCTAACAGCATGTGTCGAAAAGATCTTTGGGCAGCTAAGGGATAATCTAAAAAAGGAAATATCACCTCTTCTCAGTCTTTGCATTCAGGTATATACCTTCCTCTCTTTTGTGATTTGTTTACAGACAGCATTGTACAACTGGATCATTTTTGTATCCTTCGAAAAATTGCACGTCAGGCTCCAAAATCAACACGACCTGGAAAAGCTCCCAAAGCACCAGGGGTTGGTGCTCAACAGCCATCGAACTCCCATTGGGACAACATTGTCAGTTTCCTAAATTTGCTTATGGATACTCTGCGTGAAAATCATGTAAGCCTTTCATTTAACTCTTCTTATTTTGGCACAGCTCTCCACTAGAAAGGTTTTGATAGCTTTATCCAAGTGATTCTAGTAACCTTATATGTTTGTGCTGCAGGTGCCATCGTTCTTTATACGTAAGCTGATCACTCAGTTATTCTCCTTCGTCAACATACAACTTTTCAACAGGTAGTTCCTTCTATTAGAATTTGAGTACTTGGTATCTGTGTCTAAATAATATGCAAGCAACACACATGATAGCCAGTGCCATAAGTTGCAACAGTGATCCCCTAAGATTAGTTGACAAACAATACAAGGGACCACTGTAGCTATAATTCTGGGTTGAGGAAAGGGTCTATATGTGACGGAACAAATAGGATTCTTTGGGTTAAAAAATTGTAGGTAATGGGACACTGACACTTCAGAAAATGCTTTGTTAGTATGGTACAGATAAGGGACCCGCAGAATAATGAGATTCTAATTCACTTTCAGTCATACTAACAATTTTTTGTGCCATCAGTCTTCTTCTTCAAGCGTGAATGTTGTACATTCTCCAATGGAGAATATGTTAAAGCTGGACTGTCATTGCTGGAGAAATGGATTACTGATGTCTCTGAGGAGGTAAGTTGTGCTAGTTCTACATTCTGCTTGTCTGGTTGGCATATAATTCAGGAAGTGGACTACGAGAAACCCTGACAATCTGGTTCCGCTCGTTTCATGTACAATAATATTGTTCCATTGTTCCTGTTATATCTCGTCTTTTAGAAAAAGTAACACCTGGAAATTATCACTTTCTGTGTGGCTACTTATTTCCTGTTCTGTTCTTCACAAATTTATTATCCGTTTTACTTTTTAGTTTGCAGGAACTTCTTGGCATGAGCTTAATTATATTAGACAAGCTGTCGGATTTTTGGTAATTGCTTGTGCAAGACACACTTTCTCCGTGTCATTTCTGTTGCATCTTCTATGCCTTGGGGTATTTCTCACTGATTACATAATGTAGGTTATACACCAAAAAAGGAAGAAGACACTTGAGGAGATCAGTCAAGATCTCTGCCCGGTAAGACTATGTGTACAGCTTCTGTTTTTTGCAGTTAGCCATCATTTTGTTGCAGACTATAACCAGCCCCTTTTCACGTGTAGTCCTTGAGCCTTAGGCAAATCTACAGGATATGCTCAATGTACTGGGACGACAAGTATAATACCCAGGGAATATCAAATGAGGTGTGCACTTTTAGCTTTGGACCTTCCGTCTTTCAGATTTTGTCTTGCGTTATTTGTTTTGAAAATGTTATGATTTTACAGGTCGTTTCTGCAATGCGGGAGATGGTCAACAAAGATACGCAGAACCTCGCTTCAAATTCCTTTTTGTTGGATGACGATTTAAGGTAGCTGTAATTTTCTTGTTAGTTACTGCTTAACACACTGTAGAAAATGCTCCTTTCAAAGTTTCGCGTTTTGTTTGTCGAGGGTGTAATATGTTTAAGTGGTTGCCGATTTTGTACTTACATTTGATGCTTGTTTGGTGCAGCATACCGTTTTCGACTGAGGATTTATCGATCGCCATCCCAGCGATAGATTATGCGGATGTGGAGCTGCCGGAATCTCTTCATCACTATCCATCTGCGCAGTTTCTACTGACGGCATCATGACCCACTCCCTGTGTAATAGAACAATGAGGTTTGGGCTGCCGTGAAGATCAGTTAATCCCCAGATTTTTATGGGGTTGCACCCCTTCAGCAATGTTGTACTCTGTTGTTTAGGTTTTTAGAGCAAATTTGATCTAGTGTGGAAGAGGGGTGGTAGGTCAGGTATGCAGTTCCAAAGCAACAATTGTTGCTAGACGCCGAACGGCCCTGGATTCGAGGTGTCCAGTTGTCTTGGCTATCTATGTTGTACAAAGAATACTGTAGAAATGCGAAGCAGTTGCCCGAAATTGATTTAACATCTGTGGCAAAATGTCCTGTTTGGTGCAGAACATGTTTCGCATTCGTAACCAGATGCGTTCTTATCTCTGCAAAAGTGCTGGTTGTTGAAAACACTAGCTATGGGAGTGGTTGAACTTGTTTTAGTCCCTGTACCAAACAGTCCGCTGCAGATGATTCATTTTTTAAATGGAACGTCTCAATCAAGAAAGAACACAATAGTTTTGGCCTGGAAAAAATTCTGTACTAACACCTTTTGCTCTTGTGTGATACAAATACAATCACCAAGAAAAGAAAAAAAATTAATCAACCAACAGATTACACATCCTGGTTCTTTCAATTATGTACACTTCGAACAATTTGGACAAAAAAAGAACTCACGCACACACGAGCACACGCGTGGCATCGTTGCTCACGCCCCTCTGTCCCTTCTCTGCCTCGGCGAGCCCCGGCTCTCGTTCCCCGCCACCGAGCTCGCGTACTTCGGCGCCGCGCTCTCGGCGTGCACGGCCGACCGCTGGCACTTCTTCCTGGCTGCCGCTGCCGACGCGCTAGCGCCGCCGTCCTTGGCCTCTTCGCCGGCCTCATCGGCCTTGTCGGCGACGACCTTGGCCGCCGGCGACGGCTCTGACGGCGCGGTGTAGACGAACAGCCCGGCGGGCACGTCGCGCGACATGCGCATGAGCGGCTCGAGCGAGTCGACGACCTCGCGCATGGTGGGCCGGTTCTTGGGCACGCTGTGCAGGCAGTTGTACGCGACGGTGGCGGCCTTGGCGGCGGCCTCGGCGGAGTAGCTGCCCTCGAGGCTGGGGTCCATGACGCGGTGCAGCTTGTCCGGCCGCCGCAGGTAGGGGCGCGCCCAGTCGACGAGGTTCTGCTCGCGGCCGCGGCGGCGCTTGTCGACGCTCCGGCGGCCCGTGAGCAGCTCCAGCAGCACCACCCCGAAGCTGTACACGTCGCTCCTCGCCGTGAGGTGGCCCGTGAGGATGTACTCCGGCGCCGCGTAGCCGTGCGTGCCCATGACGCGCGTCGACACGTGCGTGTCGTCCCCCGACGGGCCCTCCTTCGCCAGCCCGAAGTCCGACAGCTTCGCCGTGTAGTCCTGCAATACGTAGGCACACACAGAGTCAGAATCGCCGGTCGATCGACGTGTACTGGTTTATACTCGTAATATGCACGTGAAGTGCATGCACGGTTGTTTTAGATGGAAGTGTACCGAATTGTTGTGTATTTGTTGACATTTCTACGTGGTTATCCGGAGTGCCAAGTAAAGTGGCTGTGTTAGGTGATCGTACTAGATGTATACTGGCTAGGTGTGGTTGATTTAGACTAATATAATGCGTAATAACATAAAGAATATACACATATCCCTGCACTATGCTTATCTTCATAGTGGGTAGTAACATTAGTGTAGTGTAACATACAAAGCTTCATTTATTAGGTTATAGACTCATATTGCATTGGGACGTGTGATGTTACGCATGGCCAGCTAAATTCTGTAATTCACCTTTCTCCTCATTAACTTATTGACATGTAAGCAAATTTGCTGAGTTGGACTCGATGTTACTGCTGAAGTTACTCCCATTGTAACTAGTAGACTATGTTGGCCGGCTAGCTCCTATAGGCTTGTGCGTTCTAGCTGGTGCTAATATAGCCTAGCCTAGGAGAATTAATTAAGAACACAACACTGGCCAATTTTGTATCCTCGAGTGTACGTTTCCTACCTCCTCACAGTGACAGGGACATTTATGCTTGTCTGATCCCGTCCGAGGCATAGACAATTCAGCCGGGAAAAAAAGGCCACTGGTTCTACGCATATTCAAATTTGTGGTTGTTAGTGAATAACAGTAATTAAGTAGTATTAATCGAGATTTAGTCCATGGCTTTGCTCGTTCAACGGATCAAAGTCACCGAGACACTGGATAAACAAAACACTAAACCGACAGAGATCGGCCAACTAGCTGGTTTTAAAACGTGCTGGCACGTACGCGCGCAGAAATGGGATACGGAGACGGTCGTCATATCAAATCGTATATGCTGGGGGGCGCCGACGAACCAGTCGTGCGTGCGTGTACACAGGAAATGGAGGTATGAACGTGAACGGGATATGATATGCCCGCCGGAGTTGGTAGGGATGGCGGAGTGCTCACCGATTCGAGCAGGATGTTGGAGGCCTTGAAGTCCCGGTAGATGACCGGCGTCTCCGCCTCGTGCAGGAACGCCAGCCCCTTGGCCGCCCCCACCGCGATCTTCAGCCTCGTCGCCCACGGCAAGCTCGCCAGCAGATCTGCAAAACCATCCAAGATCAGTAACCATGTCGGCGTCATCAATGTCCAAGAACTGTGTGGTGTGTGCGTGAATGGATGCTAGCGCTTACTCTTGAAGAGGTGGTGCTCGAGGCTGCCGCGGGCCATGTACTCGTAGACGAGCATGCGGTGGTGCTCCTGGTAGCAGTAGCCGACGAGCTTCACCAGGTGCGGGTGGCTGAGCTGCATGCCGAGGTAGACCACCTCGGCGAGCCACTCGCGGTGGCCCTGGGGGCCCTCGGCGTCCAGGTACTTGACGGCCACGTGCTGCGGCTGCATCCCCGGCACCACCTTGTCGTCGAGGAAGCCCTTGTAGACTGGCCCAAACCCGCCCTCGCCGATGAAGTGGCTGCCGGAGAAGTTGCGCGTGGCGGCCCGCAGCTCGGCGACGGTGAAGGCGTGCATCCCCGACGAGGCGAGCGTGCGGGACAGGTCGTCGAAGGAGAGCGTCCGCAGCCTCGCCGTCGCGCTCGGCGCCCGCCGCATCGACTTCTTCTTGGGTTTCTTGGTGGACGCCCTCGGCGGCGCCGTGGCCTTGGCCGTGGCCGTGGTCGCCTCGCCGTCGTCTGCCACAGCCGCCGGGTCCGTGGCGCCGCCGCGCGGGTGGAAGCAGCCCATCAGAAACGCCCTCATGGTGCCGATGGAGGTCGAGTGGTTCCTTGGTGCGCGGTCGAGTTCGACGAACTGATTCCTTTCGTTCTTGGATGGAATGGGGATTGGGAGTGTATGATGGGCTGACAAGATGGGTCGAGGTGCGGTGTGGAGGGTCGGTGGGGCGCGTGCGCGTATATATAGCGAGGTGGTGGGTTGGTCGGATGGCGCCATGGATGGATCGGGTCGTGGTCACGGGGGAGGTATAGCCCAGGGGCGCGTGTAAACGGAAGGAGCTGATGGTTTGACCTGGCCGGAGCAACGCGGCGCGGTAAAACGCATCTGCGTGGTTTGCGCGGCCGGTGACGTTGATGGTGAGATTGCTCCGGCGAGTTGGGCATTGTGTGCTGGCTTGGGTTAGCGGTGAATGCGACTAGCCCGATCGCTAGCTGTAGGAAAAAATGATCCGGAACGCAGCTGGCCGCTGGCCGGCGTCCGACGTGTGTACGTATGACAAGGACGCGTGTGGACTCTAGCTCGTGTAGTACTTGGCTGTGCAAGTATACTGCAGTTTCGTGGTCGAAATATATACAATCGGCCAGTACGTATGACAAGGGCGATGTACGTACGTGTCGCGCTGTGATGCACACTGTAGCCATTTTTATCACATACACTCTCTGAAAAGAAGTAGTTTTGTTGATAGCATTTCTTTTCCACAACTGCATCTTCGGATGGCTGGTGAGGTAACTGGCAACGTCAGTTCAACGGAGCAGTTGAGGAACGGATACATTTAGCTCATTTGAGATGGAGAAATTAACAGTTTAATACGAGTACTTTGATGATGATGATGATGATGATGATGGAAGAAGCTGCCCGCGTTGTTACGTGTCGCTGTCAGGGTGCGCGCGGGTGGGAACTCTCGCGGGTGCCTCTCGCTTTTGGAAAGGAAGCGTTTGGCCGGCTACGTAATATGCTAAGGCGTTTTGCTATGCTATTATAGCTAGCTCTGCATCGTCGTCTCATGGCCAAGGTAAGATGGCGACGCACCCACCCACCATTCTCAAGAGGCTTCTCTGGCTGACAAGACCAGTTCGCGCCCGCGTACGTACGTAGGAACGTTTCTGTCCTTAATTAATTCTCAACGACCACCAGGATTTCGACAACATATATACTACTCCCTCTATCCCAAAATATAAAAACGTTTTTAATACTATACTAGTGTAAAAAACGGTCTTATATTTTAGGACGGAGGGAGTATATCTTTTGAAGAGGAAGGGGACTCAAAAAAAAATTAGGTATTGAAGTTGTACATACTAAAATTGAGATACTACTTGTTTTTTGGGATGGAGAAAGTAGTATGTATGGTTCTGTTGAAACTTTGCTTTCCTAGGTTCAGCTGATTAGCCTCTTCTATCGTTTTGCACCAGGATGCCTTTTTTTTTTTAATATGCTTTCTGCTCTGTTGCCTTCTGATAATGGAACCCGATCCCTTTTCTGAGATCGCAAGGAAAGAAAATGTTATCGTATGGTGCCTGCTGCGTGTGTATGGACCTGGCAGTTAATTAACTTTTGCAGCACGATCCTCGATCCTTATTCCTTCCTTTCCCTTAGACTGCAATTAACTAAGCACATGTATGAACAGCCCGATCAGTTGATCAGATGGTAGCTCCTACTACTACTACCAGTGTAGTACGAAACCAGGATTTGACCAACAAACAGGCTAGCCGCGTACTACGTGTTTTACCTCTGCACTGCACACACCTCATTTTGTCAAAGGGCATGTAGTTGCCGCAGAAGTTTCCTTGCGTCGTTCGACCGGAATATGCGTGCTTGTTGTCGGAGATCAACGACGGTCTCGTTGCCCCAAAGCAGATGGTTTTTACGCACGTTTGGCTACGACTCTCCTGCTCGAGCAGAGCACGCAGCAAGCAATATGCATGCATGCATGCATGCGGGATGCGGCGACGATGTGGCACTATGCATGCAAATGCAATACGCGTGCGTGACGTACGTGACCTCCCGTCCGGTACGTACTCCCAAGAAAAGGGAAGGGAACCGTCCTCTCTCTTGGTCAGATTAATTTTGCTTTACTATTTGCATTTTTTGAATGAAAAAAGAGCTTTTGCCCCCCTCCCCGAATGCCGATCATTTCCATGAAACTGAGCAAGCAAAACATAACTATGATTACTTAGCGTGCTAGATAAAGCTCAACTGCATGTACGGTAGGTTTATCCGGCCGGACTTGTCAAAGATTTGAATGTGTCTTTCAATTGGTCTTTCTCTGTTCTAGCACTGTCGAAATTTAGATCCAGTGCTCACGCAAAGATTTGCCTTTTCCGGTCATGCAACTTTTCGGCCCAATTTCGTGTTTTGACCCTTTTGACAAAGAATTTCAGGATCTGACCCTGTTTAATTTTATTTTTTTTGAGATTTGACCCTTTTTCCTACCGCCAGGGCCTCTGGCGGTAGGGTTACACAGCCTACCGCCAGGGACCCTGGCGGTAGGAAACTTATCCACGTCAGCGCGCGGAGACGACGCCGTCCCCTCCGTCAGCACCCTACCGCCAGGGGCCAGGCGGTAGGCTGTCTAACTCATACCGCCAGGGCTCAGCGGTAGGGTCCGGCAGTTATTTGCCCCGAAACCCCGCTACCGCCCATCTCCCCACCCCTCCCTCCCCCCGCCGGCAGTTCATTCTTTTCTCCCCCCAAGTCGCCCCTCTCTCCCTCTCTCATCTTCTCCACTCCCCCCCTTGGATCTTCACTGATTCTTCACCGTTTTGGCGGATCGAGATGGCCCCAAGGAGAGAACCGTAAGCTCCTCCGATCCTTCCAATTAGTTTTTGCAAACTTGCTTCCGATTCGACGCATTATTTGCTTGAAATCCCTCATGTTTTTGAACTTAGATTGGATTTTTTTTTCACCTAAGATTGATTGTAGTTGTAGTTCTTAGTTCTTTAGTAAGTAGTGGTACTGGATATGAACTCTAATCAATAGTTCATATGTTAGTGTGAAGATGAACCCTAGTTCATAATTTTTTTTGTTAAAAAAATTATGATGTAATGTTAATATGAGGATGAACCCTAGTTTGATGATGCATGTGATATGATGATATGATCTAGTGTGAAGATGAACCCTAGTTTGATGATGCATGTTGATATGATGATATGAAGATGTTGTTTGGAAATTTTTATTTAAAAATATGAAGATATGATGTATGTTGGAGGTTTTTTTTATATGATGCATGTTGATATGATTTGATCCATCATGTGTAGTAGATGTTGTTGGAGGAATATGCTTAAAATTTTATTTCAATATGATTTGAGTTCATTGTTTGTTTGTGTATGCTTATGCTTATGGTGCTTTTGTTTATGAAACTCTATTAAGGCGGCCACCTCTTGCGGACAACATCGGCCCACGGTACTGCATGCTGGACTGGGCATTCGACAAGGGTCATCGTGCCTGTTTCATAGAGAACGGAGAGGTAAGTGATATGAAAGAAATTTTGATCAAAGTTTTCAGATTAATGAAAATGATTTCCTAACTTTTGGCGTTCACTTTTTGTGAGACGCTCCAGCCCACTGCGCATGAGGGTCCACGGGGTTCATGGGCATATGGACTACGACGGCGCTTGACCGTTCTTCAAGAAAGCCCGTCTGTTGGGTTTTCGTGTTGCAGTTCAGCGTCACCGCCGACGCTTGTCCACGCGGCTCTCACAGCTCTGATTGACCGGTGGAGACCGGAGACCCATTCTTTCCATCTCGCCATGCGGGAGATGACGGTGACCCTAGAGGATCGGGGATGATTCTTTGCAATCTTGATCGAGGGTCATGCACTCACCGGTCGAGTGGAGAGGACCAAGCTGGCGGAGAGGGTCACCACCCTCGCCGGCGATTGCCCGATGCCAAGAGTAACCGTCGTCCGTGTGCCGTTGATCGCTCTCGAGCACGGAAGACATGCCCCCAAAGGCGCAGATGAGGCGATCGTGGAGTTGTATGCGAGGGCCTATCTGTGATATATTCTCTCGGAGGTCATGTTTCCGGCATAACTCAAGAACTACGCCACTGGCGTGTCTGTTCTTCCTAGCGGATCGGGATGCGAGAATGCAGTTGGGGACCGCATCTCTACTTTGTTGGGGAAACGTTGCATAAAATAAAAATTTCCTCGTTCACCAAGATCCATCTATGAGTTCACCTAGCAACGAGTGTGAGAGATGCATCTACATACCCTTTGTAGATCGCGTCTTGAAGCGTTCAAGAGAACGGGGTTGAGGAGTCGTTCTCGTCGTGATCCAAATCACGGAGATCCTAGCGCCCGAACGGACGGCACCTCCGCGTTCAAAGACACGTCACGGTCAGCGTGGACGTCTCCTCCGTCTTGATCCAGCAAGGGGAAGGAGAGGTTGATGAAGATCCAAGCTGACGACGGCGTGGTGGTGGATGCAGCGAGACTCCGGCGAGGCTTCGCCAAGCAAGCTGGGAGGAGGAAGAGGTGTAGCAGGGGAGGAGGCGCCAAAACTTGGTGCGGCTGCCCTCCCTCCCCTCGTTTATATAGGCCCCAGCGGCCCCGAGATTGAATCTCCCAAGGGGCGGCGGCAGGGGTGGAGTGCCCCCAAGGCAAGTGGGCGCCCCGGCCTAGGGTTTCCAACCCTAGGCGCGAGGGACAAGTGGAGGGCGACCAGCCCACCAGGGGCTGGTTCCTCCCACTTCAGCCCACGGGCCCTCTGGGATAGGTGGCCCCACCGGTGGACCCCGGGACCCTTCGGTGGTCCCGGTACAATCCCGGTGACCGAAACTTTCCCGATGGCGAAACAACACTTTCTATATATAATTCTTTACCTCCGGACCATTCCGAACTCCTCGTGACGTCCGGGATCTCATCCGGACTCGAACAACTTTCGGTTTGCTGCATACTCATATTCATACAACCCTAAGCGTCACCGAACCTTAAGTGTGTAGACCCTACGGGTTCGGAGACACGTAGACATGACCGAGACGGCTCTCCGGTCAATAACCAACAGCCGGGATCTGGATACCCATGTTGGCTCCCACATGCTCCTCGATGATCTCATCGGATGAACCACGATGTCAAGGATTCAAGCAACCCGTATACTATTCCCTTTGTTAGGCGGTATGTTACTTGCCGAGATTCGATCGTCGGTATCCCAATACCTTGTTCAATCTCGTTACCGGCAAGTCACTTTACTCGCATCAGTAATGCATGATCCCGTGACCAAACACTTGGTCACTTTGAGCTCATTATGATGATGCACTACCGAGTGGGCCCAGTGATACCTCTCCGTAATACGGAGTGACAAATCCCAGTCTCGATCCGTGTCAACCCAATAGACACTTTCGGAGATACCTGTAGTGCACCTTTATAGTCACCCAGTTACGTTGTGACGTTTGGTACACCCATATCACTCCTACGGTATCCGGGAGTTACACGATCTCATGGTCTAAGGAAAAGATACTTGACATTGGAAAAGTTCTAGCAAAACGAACTACACGATCTTGTGCTATGCTTAGGATTGGGTCTTGTCCATCACATCATTCTCCTAATGATGTGATCCCGTTATCAACGACATCCAATGTCCATAGTCAGGAAACCATGACTATCTGTTGATCAACGAGCTAGTCAACTAGACGCTCACCAGGGACATGTTGTGGTCTAAGTATTCACACGTGTATTACGATTTCCGGATAATACAATTATAGCATGAATAAAAGACAATTATCACGAACAAGGAAATATAATAATAATCCTTTTATTATTGCCTCTAGGGCATATTTCCAACAGTCTCCCACTTGCACTAGAGTCAATAATCTAGTTACATTGTGATGAATCGAACACCCATAGAGTTCTGGTGTTGATCATGTTTTGCTCATGGAAGAGGTTTAGTCAGCGGATCTGCGATATTCAGATCCGTATGCACTTTGCAAATTTCTATATCTCCATCTTGAACATTTTCACGAATGGAGTTGAAGCGGCAACTTGATGTGCACTGGTCTTCTTGTGAAACCTGGGCTCCTTGGCAAGTGCAATAGCTCCAGTGTTGTCACAGAAGAGTTTGATCGGCCCCGACGCATTGGGTATGACTCCTAGGTCGGTGATGAACTCCTTCACCCAAATTGCTTCATGCGTTGCCTTCAAGGCTGCCATGTACTCCGCTTCACATGTAGATCCCGCCACGACGCTCTGCTTGCAGCTGCACCAGCTTACTGCTCCATCATTCAACATATACACGTATCCGGTTTGTGACTTAGAGTCATCCAGATCTGTGTCGAAGCTAGCGTCGACGTAACCCTTTACGACGAGCTCTTCGTCACCTCCATAAACGAGAAACATGTCATTTGTCCTTTTTAGGTACTTCAGGATATTCTTGACCGCTGTCCAGTGTTCCTTGCGGGATTACTTTGGTACCTTCCTACCAAACTTACGGCAAGGTTTACATCAGTCCGGTACACAACATGGCATACATAATAGACCCTATGGCTGATGCATAGGGGATGACACTCATCTCTTCTATATCTTCTGCCGTGGTGGGACATTGAGCTGAGCTCAATTTCACACCTTATGTCTGTGCAAGAACCCTTTCTTGGACTGATCCATTTTGAACTTTTTCAATATTTTATCAAGGTATGTGCTTTGTGAAAGACCTATGAGGCGTCTCGATCTATCTCTATAGATTTTGATGCCTAATATATAAGCAGCTTCTCCAAGGTCCTTCATTGAAAAACTCTTATTCAAGTAGGCCTTAATGCTGTCCAAAAGTTCTATATCATTTCCCATCAAAAATATGTCATCTACATATAATATAAGAAATGCTACAGAGCTCCCACTCAATTTCTTGTAAACGCAGGCTTCTCCATAAGTATGCATAAACCCAAACGCTTTGATCATCTCATCAAAGCGAATGTTCCAACTCCGAGATGCTTGCACCAGCCCATAAATGGATCATTTGGAGCTTGCACACCTTGTTAGCATTCTTAGGGTAGACAAAACCTTTCGGCTGCATCATATACAGTTCTTCCTTAAGATAGCCGTTAAGGAATGCCGTTTTGACGTCCATTTGCCATATCTCATAATCATAGTACGCGGCAATTGCTAACATGATTGAGACGGACTTCAGCTTCGCTACGGAGAGAAAGTCTTATCGTAGTCAACCCCTTGAACTTGCCGATAACCTTTAGCGACAAGTCGAGCTTTATAGATGGTAACATTGCCATCCGCGTCCGTCTTCTTCTTAAAGATCCATTTGTTTTCTATCGCTCGCCGATCATCGGGCAAGTCTGTCAAAGTCCATACTTTGTTTTTATACATGGATCCTATCTCGGATTGCATGGCTTCAAGCCATTTGTTGGAATCTGGGCCCGCCATCGCTTCTTCATAGTTCAAGGTTCACCGTTGTCCAACAACATGATTTCCAAGACAGGGTTGCCATACCACTCTGGTGTGGAACGTGTCCTTGTGGACCCTCTGATTCAGTAGCAACTTGATCCGAAGTACCTTGATCATCATCATTAATTTCCTCTGCGGTCGGTGTAGGCACCACGAAACATTTTCCGAGCTGCGGTACTTTCCGGTTCAAGAGGTAGTACTTCATCGAGTTCTACTTTCCTCCCACTTACTCCTTTCGAGAGAAACTCTTTTTCAAGAAAGGATCCGTTCTTAACAACAAAGATCTTGCCTTCGGATCTAAGGTAGAAGGTATACCCAATGGTTTCCTTAGGGTATCCTATGAAGACGCATTTTTCCGACTTGGGTTCGAGCTTTTCAGGTTGAAGTTTCTTGACATAAGCATCGCATCCCCAAACTTTTAGAAACGACTTAGGTTTCTTCCCAAACCATATTTCATACGGTGTCGTCTCAACGGATTTAGACGGTGCCCTATTTAAAGTGAATGTAGCTGTCTCTAGAGCGTATCCCCAAAATGATGGCGGTAAATCAGTAAGAGACATCATAGATCGCACCATATCCAATAGAATGCGATTACGACGTTCGGACACACCGTTCTGTTGAGGTGTTCGAGTGGCGTGAGTTGTGAAACGATTCCACATTTCCTTAAGTGTGTACCAAATTCGTGACTTAAATATTCTCCTCCACGATCGATCGTAAGAACTTTATTTTTCGGTCACGTTGATTCTCTACCTCATTCTGAAATTCCTTGAACTTTTCAAAGGTCTCGGACTTGTGTTTCATCAAGTAGACATACCCATATCTACTTAAGTCGTGCGTGAGAGTGAGAACATAACGATATCCTCCATGAGCCTCAACGCTCATTGGACCGCACACATCGGTATGTATGATTTCCAATAAGTTGGTTGCTCGCTCCATTGTTCCGGAGAACGGAGTCTTGGTCATTTTGCCCATGAGGCATGGTTCGCATGTGTCAAATGATTCATAATCGAGAGACTCTAAAAGTCCATCGAATGGAGCTTCTTCATGCGCTTGACACCAAAGTGACCAAGGCGGCGATTGCCACAAGTATGTGGGACTATCGTTATCAACTTTACATCTTTTGGTATTCACACTATGAATATGTGTAATATTACGTTCGAGATTCATTAAGAATAAACCATTGACCATCGGAGCATGACCATAAAACATATCTCTCATATAAATAGAACAACCATTATTCTCGGATTTAAATGAGTAGTCATCTCGCATTAAACGAGATCCTGATACAATGTTCATGCTCAAATTTGGCACTAAATAACAATTATTGAGGTTTAAAACTAATCCCGTAGGTAAATGTAGAGGTAGCGTGCCGATGGCGATCACATCGACCTTGGAACCATTCCCGACGCCAAGCATCGTCACCTCGTCCTTCGCCAGTCTCCGTTTATTCCGCAGCTCCTGCCGTGAGTTACAAATATGAGCAACAGCACCGTATCAAATACCCGGGAGTTACTACGGTACTTTGGTAAGGTACACATCAATTACATGTATATCAAATATACCTTTAGTGTTGCGGCCTTCTTGTTTGCTAAGTATTTGGGGCAGTTACGCTTCCGATGACCCTTCCCTTTGCAATAAAAGCACTCAGTCTCGAGCTTGGGTCCATTCTTTGACTTCTTCCGGCAAGCTGGCTTGCAGGCGCGGCAACATCCTTGCCGTCCTTCTTGAAGTTCTTCTTACCCTTGCCCTTCTTGAACTTAGTGGTTTTATTGACCATCAACACTTGATGTTCTTTCTTGATTTCTACCTCTGCTGACTTTAGCATTGAAAATACTTCAGGAATAGTTTTCACCATCCCCTGCATATTATAGTTCATCACAAAGCTCTTGTAGCTCGGTGACCGCCTCGTCCGGGAGGTTAATATCCAGCTGGGACAGGCGGTTGTGCAACCCAGACATTTTGAGTATGTGCTCACTGACAGAACTATTTTCCTCCATCTTACAACTATAGAACTTGTCGGAGACTTCATATCTCTCGACCCGGGCATGAGCTTGGAAAACCATTTTCAGCTCCTCGAACATCTCATATGCTCCGTGTTGCTCAAAATGCTTTTGGAGCCCCGGTTCTAAGCTGTAAAGCATGCTGCACTGAACGAGGGAGTAATCATCAGCAAGAGACTGCCAAGCGTTCATAATGTCTTGGTTCTCTGGGATGGGTGCTTCACCTAGCGGTGCTTCTAGGACATATTGTTTCTTGGCTGCTATGAGGATGATCCTGTTGGAAATATGCCCTAGAGGCAATAATAAAAGCATTATTATTATATTTCCTTGTTCATGATAATTGTCTTTTATTCATGCTATAATTGTATTATCCGGAAATCGTAATACGCGTGTGAATACATAGACCACAATACGTCCCTAGTGAGCCTCTAGTTGACTAGCTCGTTGGTCGACAGATAGTCATGGTTTCCTGACTATGGACATCAGATGTCATTGACAGCGGGATCACGTCATTAGGAGAATGACGTGATGGACAAGACCAATCCTAAGCATAGCACAAAGATCGTGTAGTTCGTTTTGCTAGAGCTTTTCCAATGTCAAGTATCTCTTCCTTAGACCGTGAGATCGTGTAACTCCGGATACCGTAGGAATGCCTTGGGTGTACCAAACGTCACAACGTAATCGGGTGACTATAAAGGTGCATTACGGTATCTCCGAAAGTGTCTGTTGGGTTGACACGGATCGAGACAGGATTTGTCACTCCATGACGGAGAGGTATCACCGGGCCCACTCGGTAGTGCATCATCATAATGAGCTCAAAGTGACCAAGTGTCTGGTCACGGGATCATGCATTACGGCATGCGAGTAAAGTGACTTGCCGTGCTTGAGACTAAAGCGAGGTATTGGGATACCGACGATCGAGTCTCGGGCAAGTAGCATACCGTCTGACAAAGGGAATAGCATACGGGGTTGATTGAACCCTCGACATCGTGGTTCATCCGATGACAACATCGAGGAACATGTGGGAACCAACATGGGTATCCAGATCCCGCTGTTGGTTATTGACCGGAGAGCGTCTCGGTCATGTTCGCATGTCTCCCGAACCCGTGAGGGTCTACACACTTAAGGTTCGGTGGCGCTTAGGGTTAATAGGAAGACAAGTATGTGATTATCGAATGTTGTTGAGTCCCGGATGAGATCCCGGACGTCACGAGGAGTTCCGGAATGGTCCGGAGGTAAAGATTTATATATGGAAAGTGGTTAAGCGGACTCGGAAAGTTTCGGGGTATACTGTAATGTACCGCGGCCACCGGAGAGTTCCGAGGTCCACCGGAGGGCCACCCCCTGGGGGCCACATGGGCTAAGTGGGAGAGGAGCCAGCCCTGGTGGGCTGGGCGCACCTCCCCACCTAGGCCCATGCTTGGCTAGGGCATGGGGAGGAAACCCTAAAGGGCGCCTCAGCTTGGGGGCAAGCCACCCCTTCCCTCCTCCCCTTGGCCGCCGCCCCCCCCTCTAGATGCCATCTAGAGGGGCCGGCCCCCTCTCCCTTCCCCCTATAAATAGAGGGGTGAGGGGAGGGCTGCACACACCATTAAAGGCGCAGCACCTCCCCTCCCCAACACCTATCTATCTCCACTCGAGCTTGTCGAAGCCCTGCCGGAGAACTGCAGTACCAACTGCACCACGCCGTCGTGCTGCCATTGGAGTAGTCTTCCTCTACCTCTCCTTCATCCTTGCTGGATCAAGGCGGAGGAGACGCCATCGTCCCGTACGTGTGTTGAACGCGGAGGTGCTGTCCGTTCAGCACTTGGTCATCGGTGATCGGAATCACGTTGGGAACGTCTTCATCATCACCACTCCCTCGAACGCTTCCGTACTCGATCTACAAGTGGTATGTAGATGCAAACTCTCTCTCTTGACTCGTTGCTTAGTAGAACTCATAGATGGATCTTGGTGAAACCGTAGGAAAATTTTTATTTTCTGCAACGTTCCCCAACAAAGTGGCATCATGAGCTAGGTCTATGCGTAGTTCTCTATTGCACGAGTAGAACACAATTTAGTTGTGGGCGTGGATCTTGTCAATTTACTTGCCGCTACTAGTCTTATCTTGCTTCCGCGGTATTGTGGGATGAAGCGGCCGGACCAACCTTACACGTACACTTTACGTGAGACCGGTTCCACCGACTAACATGCACTAGTTGCATAAGGTGGCTGGCGGGTGTCCGTCTCTCCCACTTTAGTTGGAGCAGATTCGATGAAAAGGGTCCTTATGAAGGGTAAATAGAAGTTGACAAGATCACGTTGTGGTTATTCGTAGGTAAGAAAACGTTCTTGCTAGAACCCAATTGCAGCCACGTAAAAGATGCAACAACAATTAGAGGACGTCTAACTTGTTTTGCAGCAATTGTCATGTGATGTGATATGGCCAAGTTGTGATGAATGATGAATGACATATTGTGATGTATGAGATCATGTTCTTGTAATAGGAATCACGACTTGCATGTCGATGAGTATGACAACCGGCAGGAGCCATAGGAGTTGTCTTTATTTTGTATGACCTGCGTGTCATTGAAGAACGCCATGTAACTTACTTTACTTTATTGCTAAACGCGTTAGCCATAGAAGTAGAAGTAGTCGTTGGCGTGACAACTTCATGGAGGCACAATGATGGAGATCATGATGATGGAGATCATGGTGTCATGCCGGTGACAAGATGATCATGGAGCCTCGAAGATGGAGATCAATGGAGCTTTATGATATTGGCCATATCATGTCACTACTATATAATTGCATGTGATGTTTATTATGTTTATACATCTTGTTTACTTAGAACGACGGTAGTAAATAAGATGATCCCTTACAACAATTTCAAGAAGTGTTTCCCTAACGTGCACCGTTGCTAAAGTTCGTCGCTTCTAAGCACCACGTGATGATCGGGTGTGATGGATTCCTACGTTCACATACAACGGGTGTAAGACAGATTTACACGCGAAAACACTTAGGGTTTGCTTGACGAGCCTAGCATGTACAGACATGGCCTCGGAACACGGAGACCGAAAGGTCGAACACGAGTCGTATAGAAGATACGATCAACATGAGAATGTTCACCGATGATGACTAGTCCGTCTCACGTGATGATCGGACACGGCCTAGTCGACTCGGATCGTGTAACACTTAGATGACTAGAGGGATGTCTAATCTGAGTGGGAGTTCATTGAAATAATTTGATTAGATGAACTTAATTATCATGAACTTAGTCTGAAACTTTTGCATAATATGTCTTGTAGATCAAATGGCCAACGCTCATGTCAACTTGAACTTCAACGCGTTCCTAGAGAAAACCAAGCTGAAAGATGACGGCAACAACTATACGGACTGGGTCCTAACCCGAGGATCATCCTCATAGCTGCCAGGAAACAATATGTCCTAGAAGGACCGCTAGGTGACGCCCCCGTCCCAGAGAACCAAGACATTATGAATGCTTGGCAAACTCATGCTGATGATTACTCCCTCGTTCAGTGTGGCATGCTATACAGCTTAGAACCGGGGCTCCAAAAACGTTTTGAGCATCACGGAGCATATGAGATGTTCGAGGAGCTGAAACTTGTTTTCCAAGCTCACGCCCGGTCGAGAGATATGACATCTCCGACAAGTTCTATAGTTGTAAGATGGAGGAAAACAGTTCTGTCGGTGAGCACATATCGAAGATGTCCGGGTTGCACAACCGTATGACCCAAATGAACATTAACCTCCCTGATGAGGCGGTCATTGACAGAATCCTCGATCGCTCCCACCAAGCTACAAGAGCTTTGTGATGAACTACAACATGCGGGGATGGTAAAGACCATTCCTGAAGTGTTCTCTATGCTGAAGTCAGCCGAGGTTGAAATCAAGAAAGAACATCAAGTGTTGATGGTCAATAAGACCACTAAGTTCAAGAAGGGCAAGGGCAAGAAGAACTTCAAGAAGGACGGCAAGGAGGTTGCGGCGCCGGTAAGCAAGTTGTCGAAGAAGTCAAAGAATGGACCCAAACCCGAGACCAGTGCTTTTATTGCAAGGGAGGGGTCCTTTGGAAGCGGAACTGCCCAAAATACTTAGCGGACAAGAAGGCCGGCAACACCAAAGGTATATTTGATATACATGTAATTGATGTGTACTTTACCAGTACTCGTAGTAACTCCTGGGTATTTGATACCGGTGCCGTTGCTCATATTAGTAACTCACAGCAGGAGCTGCGGAATAAGCGAAGACTGGCAAAGGACGAGGTGACGATGCACGTCGGGAATGGTTCCAGAGTCGATGTGATCGCCGTCGGCACGCTACCTCTTCATTTACCTACGGGATTAGTTATGAACCTTAATAATTGTTATTTGGTGCCAAGTTTGAGCATGAATATTGTATCTGGATCTTGTTTAATGCGTGATGGATAGTCATTTAAATCCGTGAATAATGGTTGTTCTATTTATATGAGAGATATGTATTATGGTCATGCTCCGATGGTCAATGGTTTATTCCTAATGAATCTCGGCGTAGTATTACACATGTTTATAGTGTGAATACCAAAAGATGTAAAGTTGATAACGATAGTCCCACATACTTGTGGCATCGCCGCCTTGGTCACATTGGTGTCAAGCGCATGAAAAAGCTCCATGCTGATGGACTTTTGGAGTCTTTAGATTATAAATCATTTGACACATGCGAACCATGCCTCATGGGCAAGATGACCAAGACTCCGTTCTCGGAACAATGGAGCGAGCAACCAACTTGTTGGAAATCATACATACCGATGTGTGCGGTCCAATGAGCGTTGAGGCTCATGGAGGGTATCGTTATGTTCTCACTCTCACAGATGACTTGAGTAGATATGGGTATGTCTACTTGATGAAACACAAGTCTGAGACCTTTGAAAAGTTCAAGGAATTTCAGAATGAAGTAGAGAATCAACGTGACCGAAAGATAAAATTCTTACGATCAGATCGTGGAGGAGAATATTTAAGTCACGAATTTGGTGCACACTTAAGAAAATGTGGAATCGTTTCACAACTAACGCCGCCTGGAACACCGCAGCGTAATGGTGTGTCCGAACGTCGTAATCGCACTCTATTGGATATGGTGCGGTCTATGATGTCTCTTACCGACTTACCGCTATCATTTTGGGGATACGCTCTAGAGACAGCTACATTCACTTTAAATAGGGCACCGTCTAAGTCCGTTGAGACGACACCGTATGAATTATGGTTTGGGAAGAAACCTAAGCTGTCGTTTCTAAAAGTTTGGGGATGCGATGCTTATGTCAAGAAACTTCAACCTGAAAAGCTCGAACCCAAGTCGGAAAAATGCGTCTTCATAGGATACCCTAAGGAAACCATAGGGTATACCTTCTACTTAAGATCTGAGGGCAAGATCTTTGTTGCCAAGAACGGATCCTTTCTGGAAAAAGAGTTTCTCTCGAAAGAAGTAAGTGGGAGGAAAGTAGAACTCGATGAAGTACTACCTCTTGAACAGGATAGTAGTGCTACTCAGGAAAGTGTTCCTGTGATGCCTACACTAACTGAAGAGGAAATTCATGATGATGATCAAGGTACTTCGGATCAAGTTGCTCTTGAACCCGAGGTCCACTAGGACACGCTCCGCACTGCAGTGGTACGGCAACCCTGTCTTGGAAATCATGTTGTTAGACAACAATGAACCTTCAAACTATGAAGAAGCGATGGCGGCCCAGATTCCAACAAATGGCTAGAAGCCATGAAGTCCGAGATAGAATCCATGTATGAAAACAAAGTGTGGACTTTGGTGACTTGCCCGATGATCGGCGCGATAGAAAACAAATGGATCTTTAAGAAGAAGGCGGACGCGGATGGTAATGTCACCATATATACAGCTCGACTTGAAGCAAAGGGTTATCGGAAAGTTCAAGGGATTGACTACGATGAGACTTTCTCTCCCGTAGCGAAGCTTAAGTCCGTCGAATCATGTTAGCAATTGCCGCATACTATGATTATGAGATATGGCAGATGGACGTCAAAACAGCGTTCCTTAACGGATATCTTAAGGAAGAGCTGTATATGATGCAGCCGGAAGGTTTTGTCGATCCTAAGAATGCTAACAAAGTATGCAAGCTCCAGCGATCCATTTATGGGCTGGTGCAAGCATCTCGAGTTGGAACATTCGCTTTGATGAGATGATCAAAGCGTTTGGGTTTATCTTGAGACTTATGGAGAAGCCTGCGTTTACAAGAAAGTGAGTGGGAGCTCATAGCATTTCTCATATTATATGTAGATGACATACTTTTGATGGGAAATGATATAGAATTCTTGGACAGCATTAAGGCCTACTTGAATAAGTGTTTTTCAATGAAGGACCTTGGAGAAGCTGCATATATATTAGGCATCAAGATCTATAGGGATAGATCGAGACGCCTCATAGGTCTTTCACAAAGCACATACCTTGATAAGATTTTGAAGAAGTTCAAAATGGATCAGTCCAAGAAGGGGTTCTTGCACAGTGTTGCAAGGTGTGAGATTGAGCTCAGCTCAATGCCCGACCACGGCAAAAGATAAAGAAGAGATGAGTGTCATCCCCTATGCCTCAGCCATAGGATCTATTATGTATGCCATCTTGTGTACCAGACCTGATGTAAACCTTGCCGTAAGTTTGGTAGGAAGGTACCAAAGTAATCCCGCAAGGAACACTGGACAGCGGTCAAGAATATCCTGAAGTACACGAAAAGGACAAAGGACATGTTTCTCGTTTATGGAGGTGACGAAGAGCTCGTCAGAAGGGTTACGTCGCCGACGCTAGCTTCGACACGGATCTGGATGACTCTAAGTCACAAACCGGATACGTGTATATGTTGAATGGTGGAGCAAGAAGTTGGTGCAGCTGCAAGCGAAGCGTCGTGGCGGGATCTACATGTGAAGCGGAGTACATGGCAGCCTCGGAGGCAGCACATGAAGCAATTTGGGTGAAGGAGTTCATCACCGACCTAGGAGTCATACCCAATGCGTCGGGGCCGATCAAACTCTTCTGTGACAACACTGGAGCTATTGCCCTTGCCAAGGAGCCCAGGTTTCACAAGAAGACCAGGCACATCAAGCGTCGCTTCAACTACATCCGTGAAAATGTTCAAGATGGAGACATAGAAATTTGTAAAGTGCACACGGATCTGAATGTCGCAGATCCGTTGACTAAACCTCTCTCGCGGGCAAAACATGATCAACACCAGAACTCTATGGGTGTTCGATTCATCACAATGTAAACTAGATTATTGACTCTAGTGCAAGTGGGAGACTGTTGGAAATATGCCCTAGAGGCAATAATAAAAGCATTATTATTATATTTCCTTGTTCATGATAATTGTCTTTTATTCATGCTATAACTGTATTATCCGGAAATCGTAATACGCTGGCGTGTGAATACATAGACCACAATACGTCCCTAGTGAGCCTCTAGTTGACTAGCTCGTTGGTCGACGGATAGTCATGGTTTCGACTATGGACATCGGATGTCATTGACAACGGGATCACGTCATTAGGAGAATGACGTGATGGACAAGACCCAATCCTAAGCATAGCACAAAGATCGTGTAGTTCGTTTTGCTAGAGCTTTTCCAATGTCAAGTATCTCTTCCTTAGACCGTGAGATCGTGTAACTCCCGGATACCGTAGGAATGCCTTGGGTGTACCAAACGTCACAACGTAACCGGGTGACTATAAAGGTGCATTACAGGTATCTCCGAAAGTGTCTGTTGGGTTGACACGGATCGAGACAGGGATTTGTCACTCCGTATGACGGAGAGGTATCACCGGGCCCACTCGGTAGTGCATCATCATAATGAGCTCAAAGTGACCAAGTGTCCGTCACGGGATCATGCATTACGGCATGCGAGTAAAGTGACTTGCGGTAATGAGACTAAACGAGGTATTGGGATACCGACGATCGAGTCTCGGGCAAGTAGCATACCGTCTGACAAAGGGAATAGCATACGGGGTTGATTGAACCCTCGACATCGTGGTTCATCCGATGACAACATCGAGGAACGTGTGGGAACCAACATGGGTATCCAGATCCCGCTGTTGGTTATTGACCGGAGAGCGTCTCGGTCATGTTCTGCATGTCTCCCGAACCCGTAGGGTGTACACACTTAAGGTTCGGTGACGCTTAGGGTTAATAGGAAGACAAGTATGTGATTACCGAATGTTGTTCGAGTCCGGATGAGATCCCGGACGTCACGAGGAGTTCCGGAATGGTCCGGAGGTAAAGATTTACATATGGAAAGTGGTTAAACGGACTCGGAAAGTTTCGGGGTATACTGCAATGTACCGGGGCCACCGGAGAGTTCCAGAGGTCCACCGGAGGGGCCACCCCGGGGCCACATGGGCGAAGTGGGAGAGGGAGCCAGCCCCGCGTGGGCGGGGCGCACCTCCCCACATAGGCCCATGCGGCTAGGGCATGGGGAGGGGAAACCCTAAAGGGGGCGCCCCCCTAGCTTGGGGGGCAAGCCACCCTCCCCTCCTCCCCCTTGGCCGCCGCCCCCCCCCTCTAGATGCCATCTAGAGGGGCCGCCCCTCTCCCTTCCTCCTATAAATAGATGGGTGGGGGAGGGCTGCACACACCATTAAAGGCGCAGCCCTCCCTCCCCAACACCTCTCTTTCTCCACGCTGAGCTTGGCGAAGCCTCACGGAGAACTGTCAGACCAACTGCACCACGCCGTCGTGCTGCCATTGGAGTTGTCTTCCTCAACCTCTCCTTCATCCTTGCTGGATCAAGACGGAGGAGACGCCATCGTCTCGTACGTGTGTTGAACGCGGAGGTGCTGTCCGTTCAGCACTTGGTCATCGGTGATCGGAATCACGTTGGGAACGTCTTCATCATCACCACTCCCTCGAACGCTTCCGTACTCGATCTACAAGTGGTATGTAGATGCAAACTCTCTCTCTTGACTCGTTGCTTAGTAGAACTCATAGATGGATCTTGGTGAAACCGTAGGAAAATTTTTATTTTCTGCAACGCTCCCAACAGATCCTCGTGTTCCGGACCCGATCCGAATAGTTGCTGCCATCATCTTTCAGCTTGGTTTTCTCTAGGAACGTGAAGTTCATGGTGACATGAGCGTTGGCCATTTGATCTACAAGACATTTTGCAAAGATTTTAGACTAATGTTCATGATAATTAAGTTCATCTAATCAAATTATATAATGAACTCCCACTCAGATTTGACATCCCTCTAGTCATCTAAGTGTTACATGATCCGAGTCGACTAGGCCGTGTCCGATCATCACGTGAGACGGACTAGTCATCGTCGGTGAACATCTCCATGTTGATCGTATCTTCCATACGACTCATGTTCGACCTTTTGGTCTCTTGTGTTCCGAGGCCATGTCTGTACATGCTAGGCTCGTCAAGTTAAGCTACGTGTTTTGCATGTGTAAAACTGTCTTACACCCGTTGTATGTGAACGTAAGAATCTATCACACCCGATCATCACGTGGTGCTTCGAAACGACGAACTTTAGCAACGGTGCACAGTTAGGGAGAACACTTTCTTGAAATTATTATAAGGGATCATCTTATTTACTACCGTCGTTCTAAGTAAACAAGATGTATAAACATAATAAACATCACATGCAATTATATAGTAGTGACATGATATGGCCAATATCATATAGCTCCTTTGATCTTCATCTTCGGGGCTCCATGATCATCTTGTCACTGGCATGACACCATGATCTCCATCATCATGATCTCCATCATCGTGTCTCCATGAAGTTGCTCGCCAACTATTACTTCTACTACTATGGCTAACACGTTTAGCAATAAAGTAAAGTAATTTACATGGCGTTTCTCAATGACACACAGGTCGCATACAAAAATAAAGACAACTCCTATGGCTCCTGCCGTTGTCATACTCATCGACATGCAAGTCGTGATTCCTATTACAAGAACATGATCTCATACATCACATATATATCATTCATCGTTCATCACAACTTTGGCCATATCACATCACAAAACACTTGCTGCAAAAACAAGTTAGACGCCCTCTAATTGTTGTTGCAAGTTTTTTACGTGGCTGCAATAGGGTTCTAGCAAGAACGTTTTCTTACCTACGTGAAAGCCACAACGTGATTTGTCAACTTCTATTTACCTTTCATAAGGACCCTTTCGTCGAATCTGCTCCAACTAAAGTGGGAGAGACAGACACCCGCTAGCCACCTTATGCAACTAGTGCATGTCAGTCGGTGGAACCTGTCTCACGTAAGCGTACGTGTAAGGTCGGTCCGGGCCGCTTCATCCCACAATACCACTGAAGCAAGATAAGACTAGTAGCGGCAAGAAAGTTGACAACATCTACGCTCACAACGAATTGTGTTCTACTCGTGCAATAGAGAACTACGCATAGACCTAGCTCATGATGCCACTGTTGGGGAATGTTGCATAAAATAAAAAAATTTCCTACGTTCACCAAGATCCATCTATGATTTCATCTAGCAACGAGTGTGAGAGATGCATCTACATACCCTTTGTAGATCGCGTGCGGAAGCGTTCAAGAGAACGGGGTTGAGGGAGTCGTTCTCGTCGTGATCCAAATCACCGGAGATCCTAGCGCCGAACGGACGGCACCTCCGCGTTCAACACACGTACGGTCAGCGTGACGTCTCCTTCGTCTTGATCCAGCAAGGGGGAAGGAGAGGTTGATGAAGATCCAGCAGCACGACGGCGTGGTGGTGGATGCAGCAGGACTCCGGCAGGGCTTCGCCAAGCAACTGCGGGAGGAGGGAGAGGTGTAGCAGGGGGAGGGAGGCGCCAAGACTTTAGGGTGCGGCTGCCCTCCCTCCCCCCTCCTTTATATAGGCCCCCGGGGGGGCGCCGGCCCTGGATATTGAATCTCCCAAGGGGGCGGCGGCCCGGGGGGGGGGGCGGGTGGAGTGCCCCCCAAGGCAAGTGGGGCGCCCCCCCACCCTATGGTTTCCAACCCTAGGTGCGAGAGCAAGTGGGGGGCGCACCAGCCCACCAGGGGCTGGTTCCCTCCCACTTCAGCCCACGGGGCCCTCCGGGATAGGTGACCCCACCCGGTGGACCCCCGGGACCCTTCCGGTGGTCCCGGTACAATACCGGGTGACCCCGAAACTTTCCCGATGGCCGAAACAACACTTTCTATATATAATTATTTACCTCCGGACCATTACGGAACTCCTCGTGACGTCCAGGATCTCATCCGGGACTCCGAACAACTTTCGGTTTGCTGCATACTCATATTCATACAACCCTAGCGTCACGGAACCTTAAGTGTGTAGACCCTACGGGTTCGGGAGACACGTAGACATGACCGAGACGGCTCTCCGGTCAATAACCAACAACGGGATCTGGATACCCATGTTGGCTCCACATGCTCCTCGATGATCTCATCGGATGAACCCACGATGTCGAGGATTCAAGCAACCCCGTATACTATTCCCTTTGTCAGACGGTATGTTACTTGCCCGAGATTCGATCGTCGGTATCCCAATACCTTGTTCAATCTCGTTACCGGCAAGTCACTTTAATCGTCCCGTAATGCATGATCCCGTGACCAAACACTTGGTCACTTTGAGCTCATTATGATGATGCACTACCGAGTGGGCCCAGTGATACCTCTCCGTAATATGGAGTGACAAATCCCAGTCTCGATCCGTGTCAACCCAATAGACACTTTTGGAGATACCTGTAGTGCACCTTTATAGTCACCCGATTGCCAGGACGTTTGGTACACCCATAGCACTCCTTCGGTATCCGGGAGTTACACGATCTCATGGTCTAAGGAAAAGATACTTGACATTGGAAAAGTTCTAGCAAAACGAACTACACGATCTTGTGCTATGCTTAGGATTGGGTCTTGTCCATCACATCATTCTCCTAATGATGTGATTCCGTTATCAACGACATCCAATGTCCATAGTCAGGAAACCATGACTATCTGTTGATCAATGAGCTAGTCAACTAGAGGCTCACTAGGGACATGTTGTGGTCTAAGTATTCACACGTGTATTACGATTTCCGGATAATACAATTATAGCATGAATAAAAGACAATTATCATGAACAAGGAAATATAATAATAATCCTTTTATTATTGCCTCTAGGGCATATTTTCAACATCGCCTACCTATACCGTTTGGTAAGAGAGTGTCTAATTGCCTACCTACCTACCTACGGACGCAGAGGACGGGAGACAAGTCCAGTATGGGTGGCTTTGTCTGGGCCTTCTCCATTTGGATGTGAGAGCGGCTGCCGGTGGGGCGTCCGGAGAAGTTGCGAAGACGCCCATGGGAAGACTATGGCGAAGAAGGCGACGAGACTCGAAACCCCACCATAGCTTACGAGTGGGACGTTGTCAAACTCTACACGGGCCTAAACAAGACTTCGTACAAGACCTACACCAACGAGTTGGACGCTTTGACGCATACGCAGGTATATGAACTCGCCCAACACCTTTCTCTTTGATTCCACTTTTGACCGAGAGTGCGAACTTACCAAGGTATATGTAATAGGTAAACTGGTGGCCGTATCGACAAGAACGACAGTGGGACTTTGATCTGAACGTGATGTGCGATGCGGACCGTGGTCTCTGGCGGTGCATCGTGCCCATGATCTGTGTGTACGCCGTCGAGTGGCATTTGCCACAACGCGTGGCCACGCAGTTTGGGATTTATCAGCATACCCCACCGGGCCAGCCCACCGATACCGGCGGCCACGCGCTCCATCTGTGAGCTATTTGTTCTTCGTGATTATCATGTTTCTTGTTGCTTATGATGATCTCATTGTGCTTATGATGATTCTTGTTGCTTATGCCTTGCAGGATGAGCCGGCAGAAGAATCAGTCGATCACAGACTGGGGAGAGGAGCATAAGACTCATGTGACGGAGTGGAACCGACGGAGGTACCGTAAAGACGTGGAGAGGAGAGTGACTAACTGGGATGATTACCTGGGCCGAAACATGAGGTGGTACGATGATGGCCAAAAGCACCATCTTTGTCTCAGGCCTCGATGGACGGCGGAAGACATCGCGGAGCTGCAGAGGGATGACCCCGATGAACAGGCATACCAGTCTGGCATCAGAGACATGCACAGTGGATTTAGGGAGTTTGCACCCCTCATCAACAGAGTGGTAAGTTTGAACCGACAGTCGTATTTAAAATATTTTATTCGTCATCATGACTGACTTATGCCGTTGCAGTCCGGTGAGCTGAACAAATGCATTTTTGAAGGCTCAGATGCACTAGGTGATCTTCCCGGGAGCGTACAATCGGAGACCAGAGTCAGGGGGGCGATGAAGGTGTTGGGTAACGTAGTAATTTCAAAAAAAATCCTACGCAACGCAAGGATCATGGTGATGCATAGCAACGAGAGGGGAGAGTATTGTCCACGTACCCTCGTAGACCGTAAGCGGAAGCGTTATGACAACGCGGTTGATGTAGTCGTACGTCTTCACGATCCGACCGATCCAAGTACCGAGCGCACGGCACCTCCGAGTTCAGCACACGTTTAGCTCGATGACGATCCCCAGACTCCGGTCCAGCAAAGTGTCGGGGATGAGTTCCACAAGACGACGGTGTGGTGACGATGATGATGTTCTACCAGCGGGGCTTCGCCTAAACTCATGACGATATGACCGAGGTGGAATATGGTGGAAGGGGCACCGCACACGGCTAAGGAACGATCCGTAGATCAACTTGTGTGTCATGGGGTGCCCCTGCCCCGTATATAAAGGAGTGGAGGAGGGGAGGGCCGACCCACTCTATGGCGCGCCGTAGGGGAGTCCTACTCCCACCGGGAGTAGGATTCCCCCTTTCCTAGTCCAACTAGGAACCCTTCCATGTAGTAGGAGTAGGAGAGAAGGAAAGGGAAGAGAGAAGGAGAAGGAAGGAAGCGTGCGCCTCCCTAGTCCAATTCGGACTAGTCCAAGGGAGGGTGCGGCCACTCTTTGGCCCTTTCTCTCCTTTCCCGTATGGCCCAAAGAGGCCCAATACGAATTCCCGTAACTCTCCGGTACTCCGAGAAATACCCGAATCACTCGGAACCTTTCCGAACTCCGAATATAGTCATCCAATATATCGATCTTTACATCTAGACCATTTCGAGATTCCTCGTCATGTCCCCGATCTCATCCGGGACTTCGAACTCCTTCGGTACATCAAAACTCATAAACTCATAATATAACTGTCATCGAAACCTTAAGCGTGCGGACCCTACGGGTTCGAGAACTATGTAGACATGACCTAGAACTATTCTTGGTCAATAACCAATAGCGGAACCTGGATGCTCATATTGTCTCCTACATATTCTACGAAGATTTTATCGGTCAAACCGCATAACAACATACGTTGTTCCCTTTGTCATTGGTATGTTACTTGCCCGAGATTCGATCGTCGGTATCTCAATACCTAGTTCAATCTCGTTACCGCAAGTCTCTTTACTCGCTCAGAATACATCATCCCGCAACTAACTCATTAGTTGCAATGCTTGCAAGGCTTATAGTGATGTGCATTACCGAGTGGGCCCGGAGATACCTCTCCGACAATCGGAGTGACAAAACCTAATCTCGAAATACGCCAACCCAACATGTACCTTTGGAGACACCTGTAGTACTCCTTTATAATCACACGATTACGTTGTGACGTTTGGTAGCACCCAAAGTGTTCCTCCGTAAACGGAGTTGCATAATCTCATAGTTACGAGGAACATGTATAAGTCATGAAGAAAGCAATAGCAACATACTAAACGATCAAGTGCTAGGCTAACGGAATGGGTCATGTCAATCACATCATTCTCCTAATGATGTGATCCCATTAATCAAATAACAACACATGTCTATGGTTAGGAAACATAACCAT
Source organism: Aegilops bicornis (assembly GCA_021605145.1). Taxonomy (NCBI): domain Eukaryota; kingdom Viridiplantae; phylum Streptophyta; class Magnoliopsida; order Poales; family Poaceae; genus Aegilops; species Aegilops bicornis. Next base: position 624,669,790 of record CM038674.1, read on the forward strand.
CTTTGATTAATGAGCTAGTCAAGTAGAGGCATACTATTGACTATATGTTTGTCTATGTATTCACACATGTATCATGTTTCCGGTTAATACAATTCTAGCATGAATAATAAAAATTTATCATGAAATAAGGAAATAAATAATAACTTTATTATTGACTCTAGGGCATATTTCCTTGATCTCCCACTTGCACTTGAGTCAATAATCTAGTTCACATCATCATGTGATTCAACACTAATATTCACATCTGTTTGTGATTAACACCCATAGTTCACATCGTCATGTGACCAACACCCAAAGGGTTTACTAGAGTCAATAATCTAGTTCACATCGCTATGTGATTAACACCCAAAGAGTACTAAGGTATGATCATGTTTTGCTCGTGAGAGAAGCTTAGTCAGCAGTCTGTCACATTCAGAGCCGTATGTATTTTGCAAATATTCTATGTCTACAATGCTCTTGCACGGAGCTACTCTAGCTAATTGCTCCCACTTTCAATATGTATCCAGATTGAGACTTAGAGTCATCTGGATCAGTGTAAAAAGCTTGCATCGATGTAACTCTTTCTGACGGGCTCTTTTATCACCTCCATAATCGAGAAATACTTCCTTAGTCCTCACTAAGGATGTTCTTGACCAATGTCCAAAGGATCTACTCCTAGATCACTATTGTACCCCTTGCCAAATTCAGAGCAAGGTATACAATAGGTGCAGTACATAGCATAGCATACTTTATAGAACCTATGACTGAGGCATAGGGAATGACTTTCATTCTCTTTTCTATTTTTCTGCCGTGGTCGGGATTTGAGTCTTACTCAATTTCACACCTTGTAATACAGGCAAGAAACTCTTTCTTTGACTGTTCCATTTTGAACTACTTCAAAATCTTGTCAAGGTATGTACTTATTGAAAAACTTATCAAGCGTCTTGATCTATCTCAATAGATCTTGATGCTCAATATGTAAGTAGCTTTACCGAGGTCTTTCTTTAAAGATCTCCTTTCAAATACTCCTTTATGCTTTCCGGAAAATTATACATCATTTCTGATCAACAATATGTTACTCACATATATTTATCAAAAGGCGGTAGTGCTCGCACTCACTTTATTGTAAATACAGGCTTCTCCAAAAGTCTCAGATAAAACCATATGCTTTGATCACACTATCAAAGCGTTTATTCCAACTCCGAGATGTTTGCACCAGTCCATAAATGGATCGCTGAAGCTTGCACATTTTGTTAGCTCCTTTAGGATTGACAAAACCTTCTGGTTGCATCATATACAACTCTTCTTTAATAAATCCATTAAAGAATGTAGTTTTTGACATCCATTTGCCAGATTTCATAAAATGTGGCAATTGCTAACATGATTCGGACAGACTTAAGCATCGCTACAGTTGAGAAAATCTCTTTGTAGTCAACACCTTGAACTTGTCGAAAACCTTTTTGTGACAAGTCGAGCTTTGTAGATAGTAACACTACTATCGTTGTCCGTCTTCCTCTTGAAGATCCATTTATTTAACATGGCTTGCTGATCATCGAGCAAGTCAATCAAAGTCCATACTTTGTTCTCATACATGGATCCTATCTCAGATTTCATGGCCTCAAGCCATTTCGCGGAATCTGGGCTCATCATCGCTTCCTCATAGTTCGTAGGTTCATCATGGTCTAGTAACATGACTTCCGTAACATGATTACCGTACCACTACAAGTGCGGATCTTACTCTGGAAGACCTACGAGGTTTGGTAGCAACTTGATATGAAGTTCCATGATCATCATCATTAACTTCCTCACTAATTGGTGTAGGAATCACTGGAACTGATTTCTGTGATGAAATACTTTTCAATAAGGGAGAAGGTACAATTACCTCATCAAGTTCTACTTTCCTCCCACTCACTTCTTTCGAGAGAAACTTCTTCTCTAGAAAGGATCCATCTTAGCAACGAATAACTTGCCTTCGGATCTGTGATAGAAGGTGTACCCAATAGTTACCTTTGGGTATTCTATGAAGACGCACTTCTCCGATTTGGGTTCGAGATTATCAGGTGAATACTTTTTCACATAAGCATCACAACTCCAAACTATAAGAAACGAAAGCTTAGGTTTAGTGTTAATCCATAGTTCATACGGTGTCGTCTCAACGGATTTAGATGGTGCCCTATTAAGCGTGAATGCAGCTGTCTCTAATACATAACCCCAAAATGATAGTGGTAAACCGATAAGAGACATCATAGATCGCACCATATCCAATAAAGTGTGGTCACGACTTTCGGACACACCATTATGCTGTGGTGTTCCATATGGCGTGAGTTGCGAAACTATTTCACATTGTTTCAAATGAAGACCAAACTCGTAACTCAGATATTCATCTCCACGATTAGATCGTAGAAACTTTATTTTCTTGTTACGATGATTTTCCACTTCACTCTGAAATTCTTTGAACTTTTCAACTATTTCAGACTTATGTTTCATCAAGTAGATATACGCACATCTGCTCAAATCATCTGTGAAGGTCAGAAAATAATGATACTTGTCACGAGCATCAACACTCATTGGATCGCATACATCGGTATGTATTATTTCCAACAAGTCAAGAGCTCGTTCCATTGTTCCGAGAACGGAGTTTTAGTCATCTTGCCCAAAAGGCACGGTTCGCAAGCATCAAATGATTCATAACCAAGTGATTCCGAAGATCCATCTTTATGGAGTTTCTTCATGCGCTTTACACCAATATGACCTAAACGGCGGTGCCACAAATAAGTTGCACTATCATTATTAACTTTACATCTTTTGGTTTCAATATTATGAATATGTGTATCAAACGATCGAGATCCAACAAACTATTTCATTGGGTGTATAACCATCGAAGGTTTTATTCATGTAAACTGAACAACAATTATTCTTTGACTTTAAATGAATAACCGTATCGCAATAAACATGATCAAATCATATTCATGTTCAACGCAAACGCTAAATAACATTTATTTAGGTTTAACACTAATCCCGAAAGTATAGGGAGTGTGCGATGATGATCATATCAATCTTGGAACCACTTCCAATATGCATCGTCACTTCACCCTTCAACTAGTCTCTGTTTATTCGTCAACTCCTGTTTCGAGTTACTAATATTTAGCAACCGAACAAGTATCAAATACTCAGGGGCTACTATAAACACTAGTAAAGTACACATCCATAACATGTATATCAAATATACCCTTGTTCACTTTGCCATCCTTCTTATCCACCAAATATTCAGGGCATTTTCGCCTCCAGTGACCATTTCCTTTGCAGTGTAGCACTCAGTTTCAGGCTTTGGTTCAGCTTTGGGCTTCTTCGTGGGATTGACAACTTGCTTGTCATTCTACTTGAAGTTCCCTTTCTTTCCCTTTGCCCTTTTCTTGAAACTAGTGGTCTTGTCAATCATCAATGCTTGATGCTCTTTCTTGATTTCTACCTTCGTCGATTTCAACATCACGAAGAGCTCGGGAATCGTTTTCGTCATCCCTTGCATACTGTAGTTCATCACAAAGTTCTAGTAACTTAGTGATGGTGACTAGAGAATTCTGTCAATCACTATCTTATCTGGAAGATTAACTCCCACTTGATTCAAGCGATTAAAGTACCCAGACAATCTGAGCACATGCTCACTAGTTGAGCGATTCTCCTCCATCTTTTAGCTATAGAACTTGTTGGAGACTTCATATCTCTCAACTCGGGTATTTGCTTGAAATATTAACTTCAACTCCTGGAACATCTCATATAGTCCATGACGTTCAAAACGTCTTTGAAGTCCCGATTCTAAGCCGTTAAGTATGGTGCACTAAACTATCAAGTAGTCATCATATTGAGCTAGCCAAACGTTCATAACGCCCTGCATTTGCTCCTGCAATAGGTCATCACCTAGCGGTGCATTAAGGACATAATTCTTCTGTGCAGCAATGAGGATAAACCTCAGATCACGGATCCAATCCGCATCATTGCTACTAACATTTTTCAATACAATTTTCTCTAGGAACACATATAAAAAAACATAGGGAAGCAACAACGCGAGCTATTGATCTACAACATAATTTGCAAAATACTACCAGGACTAAGTTCATGATAAATTAAAGTTCAATTAATCATATTACTTAAGAACTCCCACTTAGATAGACATCCCTCTAATCTTCTAAGTGATTACGTGATCCATATCAACTACACCATGTCCGATCGTCACGTGAGATGGAGTAGTTTCAACGGTGAACATCAATATGTTGATCATATCTACTATATGATTCACGCTCGACCTTTCGGTCTCCATGTTCCGAGGCCATATCTGTTATATGCTAGGCTCGTCATGTTTAACCTGAGTATTCCGCGTGTGCAACTGTTTTGCACCCGTTGTATTTGAACGTAGAGTCTATCACACCCGATCATCACGTGGTGTCTCAGCACGAAGAACTTTCGCATCGGTGCATACTCAGGAAGAACACTTCTTGATAATTTAGTGAGAGATCATCTTAAAATGCTACCGTCAAACTAAGCAAAATAAGATGTATAAAATATAAACATCATATGCAATCAAAATATGTGACATGATATGGCCATCATCATCTTGTGCCTTTGATCTCCATCTCCAAAGCATCGTCATGATTTCCATCGTCACCGGCATGACACCATGATCTCCATCATCTTGATCTATATCAATGTGTCGTCACATGGTCGTCTCGCCAACTATTGCTCTTGCAACTATTGCTATCGCATAGCGATAAAGTAAAGCAATTATTTGGCGCTGGCATCTTATGCAATAAAGAGACAACCATAAGGCTTCGCCGCGATTGCCGATAACTTCAACAAAACATGATCATCTCATACAACAACTTATATCTCATCACGTCTTGACCATATCACATCACAACATGCCCTGCGAAAACAAGTTAGACGTCCTCTACTTTGTTGTTGCAAGTTTTACGTGGCTGCTACGGGCTTAGCAAGAACCGTTCTTACATACGCATCAAAACCACAACGATAGTTTGTCAAGTTGGTGCTGTTTTAACCTTCGCAAGGACCGGGCGTAGCCACACTCGGTTCAACTAAAGTTGGAGAAACTGACACCCGCTAGTCACCTGTGTGCAAAGCACGACGGTAAAACCAGTCTCGCGTAAGCGTACGCGTAATGTCGGTCCGGGCCGCTTCATCCAACAATACCGCCCGAACCAAAGTATGACATGCTGGTAAGCAAGATGACTTATATCGCCCACAACTCACTTGTGTTCTACTCGTGCATATGACATCTACGCATAAAACCAGGCTCGGATGCCTTTGTTGGGTAACGTAGTAATTTCAAAAATTCCTACGCATACGCAAGGATCATGGTGATGCATAGCAACGAGAGGGAGAGTATTGTCCACGTGCACTCGTGAGACCGTGGCGGAAGCGTTATGACAACGCGGTTGATGTAGTCGTGCGTCTTCACGATCCGACCGATCCAAGTACCGAGCGTCTGGCACCTCCGAGTTCAGCACACGTTCAGCTCGATGGCGATCCCGGACTCCGATCCAGCAAAGTGTCGGGGATGAGTTCCGTCAGCACGACGGCGTGGTGACGATGATGATGTTCTACCGGCGCAGGGCTTCGCCTAAACTCCGTGACGATATGACCGAGGTGGAATATGGTGGAAGGGGGCACCGCACACGGCTAAGGAACGATCCGTAGATCAACTTGTGTGTCATGGGGTGCCCCCTGCCCCCGTATATAAAGGAGTGGAGGAGGGGAGGGCCGGCCCTCTCTATGGCGCGCCCTAGGGGAGTCCTACTCCCACCGGGAGTAGGATTCCCCTTTTCCTAGTCCAACTAGGAACCCTTCCATGTAGTAGGAGTAAGAGAGAAGGAAAGGGAAGAGAGAAGGAGAAGAAGGAAGGGTGCGCCTCCCTAGTCCAATTCGGACTAGTCCAAGGGAGGGTGCGGCCACTCTTTGGCCCTTTCTCTCCTTTCCGTATGGCCCAAAGAGGCCCAATACGAATTCCCGTAACTCTCTGGTACTCCGAAAAATACCCGAATCACTCGGAACCTTTCCGAACTCCGAATATAGTCGTCCAATATATCGATCTTTACGTCTCGACCATTTCGAGACACCTCGTCATGTCCCCCGATCTCATCCGGGACTCCGAACTCCTTCGGTACATCAAAACTCATAAACTCATAATATAAGCATCGCCGAAACCTTAAGCGTGCGGACCCTACGGGTTCGAGAACTATGTAGACATGACCTAGAACTATTCTTGGTCAATAACCAATAGCGGAACCTAGATGCTCATATTGGCTCCCACATATTCTATGAAGATCTTTAACGGTCAGACCGCATAACAACATATGTTGTTCCATTTGTCATCGGTATGTTATTTGCCCGAGATTGATCGTCGGTATCTCAATACCTAGTTCACTCTCGTTACGGCAAGTCTCTTTACTCGTTCTGTAATACATCATCCCGCAACTAACTCATTAGTTGCAATGCTTGCAAGGCTTATAGTGATGTGCATTACCGAGTGGGCCCAGAGATACCTCTCCGACAATCGGAGTGACAAAACCTAATCTCGAAATACGCCAACCCAATATGTACCTTTGGAGACACATGTAGTACTCCTTTATAATCACCCGATTACGTTGTGACGTTTGGTAGCACCAAAGTGTTCCTCCGTAAACGGGAGTTGCATAATCTCATAGTTACAGGAACATGTATAAGTCATGAAGAAAGCAATAGCAACATACTAAACGATCAAGTGTTAGGCTAACGGAATGGGTCATGTCAATCACATCATTCTCCTAATGATGTGATCCCATTAATCAAATAACAACACATGTCTATGGTTAGGAAACATAACCATCTTTGATTAATGAGCTAGTCAAGTAGAGGCATACTAGTGACTATATGTTTGTCTATGTATTCACACATGTATCATGTTTCCGGTTAATACAATTATAGCATGAATAATAAAAATTTATCATGAAATAAGGAAATAAATAATAACTTTATTATTGCCTCTAGGGCATATTTCCTTCAGAAGGTACAATTTCAGCCTCCTCGAAACAGATGCATCTTGTTCACTTGCAATCAGTCGATCTGATACTTATTATGGCCTTGCTTCATTGTGAGTGCAGAGTTCGTGCAGCGTTGTCGCAAGCTGGTCGGCTGCTCTGGTGTGCTGGAGCTGGGTCAGTTGAAGCTTATCAGCCTGTAGCCACACAGGGTCTCATCGGCTCATCGAGCCATGCTCCCTCGTCGTCTAGGTTGGTTGGGGAGGAGGAGGAGGAGGAGGAGGAGGAGGAGGAGGAGGAGGAGGACGAGGCCAGATATGAAGAAGGGGAGGAGGAGGATGAGAGCAACGGGGAGGAGGAGTACGATGAAGATTATGGACCTCCACCAACTCAAACATCTCAAGCATCTCAGCTGCCGAAGAAGAGGAATCCGAAGAAGAAGGATTTGCTGAGTCCGGGCCCTTTTCAGAGACCGGTTCCTCGACGGCCCAAGAAGAAGACCGAAGAGACTCGTTCAAAGAGTAACGAGGATCGTACCTCCAAGAGGGGAAGGAGCAACTGATTATGCTCTTCGATACTTGGCTCTTTTAGTTTGGTTGAACTTGTCTAGTGGTTATGAAACTACATTGGAACTATGTGTTTGCTATTTGTGGATCTATGTGTTTGCTACTACGTGGAACTCCGTTGAAGTCCGTTTGAAATGTTATATGCACAAGTTATCTAATGTTGATCTATGTGATGCTCAGGTTTAATTGTTTAAAATCTGTGATTGCTGTCATATTTGTAAAACTTGCTGTATATTGTTGTCATATTGCATTCGAAAACAAACAACCAAATGAACTAGAAACAACAAAACACAGGACCCTACCGCCATGGACCATGGCGGTAGGTTTACACAGCCTACCGCCAGCCCCCTTGGCGGTAGGGCGCACCTACAGCCAGGGCCCTTCCATTCTTCGTTACAGAAACATTACACTAGAAAACACAGGACCTTATCGCCATGGACTCTGGCGGCAGGGTCGCACAGCCTGCCGCCAGGACCCATGGCGATAGGGTGCACCTACCGCCAGGTGCACTGCACATTTCGTTACAAAAGGTTTGTACGGCAAAACCTTGCTACACCCTACCGCCAGGTGCTCTGGCGGTAGGTTTAGACAGCCTACCGCCAGGCCTCCTGGCGGTAGGTACTCATCCACGTCAGTGCAGTCAAACAGCCGCCGTCCCCCTTCGTCGCACCCTACCGCCATGGGACGTAGAGGTAGGCTGTCTAACCCTCCCGTCGAAGGACCTGACGATAGCAAAAGGATCAAATTTTGATTTTTTTTTTGCAACCGAGGTCAGATCTTGAATTTCTTACCAAAAGGGTCAAAACGGCCCAACTTTTCATCACCCGACCGATTTCGTATGTTCTACTGCGTGTACAAGTACTAGTTGTTCCCTCGAAACAAACAAGTCGTCAGGACATTCTAATTAACTACTGAGACGAGACGAGAAGCGACCAATTCATTCACATGTACACGTCTTTCAATTTGTTAGCCAACCCATCAATCGATCGATCGAGGTCGACACAAGGCGCGACTGCGACTGTTCTTTCTGGCAGCGTCAGACAATCAAATTATGTACCACTGCCTCCGTCTCAAAATATAAGATGAGGGAGTCGTAAATAAAGTCGTAGATCAAAACTTAACACTACTGATACAACTTGTTTACTTGAGCTACAAGCATACAACTCGACCGAAGAGGTGGATGGTAATGGCATCTCAAAACAGACAACTATAGGAGAGATTGATAAACGGAAGGGTCTGATGGTTTGACCTGGCCGGAGCAACGCGGCGCGGTAAAATGAATATGCGTGGTTTGCGCGGCCGGTGACGTTGATGATGGGTTGACGGTGAGAGCATCTACAGTCGGATTTTGTAAATTCGGCCCCTCAAAAACATGCGGATGCGTCCGCGGGCACTGATGGGGCATATGCCTCAAATCGCATCGTTCATATCCATGTCTCTCATATCCGAACTCCTATATCTATACTATAACATGCAACGTCGATCAAACTACGTAGATCAGCTCTGGACATAGTAATTACATAATAGTTCTCCAAAAGATCCACCAAAGTTCACACAAACGACTGACAACTATATACTACATCTAAACTTAAAATTAAAATCAACTTCACCACTTCCGGATCGGCCCTTTCCCCTTTTGGTCGCCGGCGTAGTTGTACCCGCCGTCGGCTGGTGGAGAAGCGTCTGATTCGTCGTCGGAGAAGGAGTCGACGGTGACGAGGCCCTTGAGGTACTGGACGGCCCGGTCCTGCTGCCGCCTGAGCTTGGCTAGCCGAGCCGCCTCCTTCACCTTCTCCAACGCCTCCCGCTCGGACTGCTCGATTGCAAGCCTAAGAGCCTTAGCGTTCTTCTGGCGAAGCGCTGAGCGTCCATCTCCGCCGTCGTAAGCGACCGACGGGTAAACCCACGCAAAGAGCCGCTGGTCCTCGTCGGGCTCCACTGGTAACTCACGCCGGCAACGGACAGAGCTCTCCACAACCTCCCTCTCCTTTGCTTACTGCCTCTCGCGGCGGGCGGCAGGCGCCTTTGCCTTTGGCGTGCGCGTCCGGGCCGGCGGGGCGGGCACAAGCACCCACCGCTACCCACGATGGGGAGCAACAGCCGGCAGGGCAAGGGGACGTCATGGGAAAGTAGCAGCCGACGGGGCGATGGGACGGCGTGGGGGAGGCGCCGATTGCGCTGGCCGCTTGTTGGAGCTTCCCATGGGCTGGGAGGAGCCAGCGCCGGCGTCCGAGATGCGCCGACGGGGAAGCGGCGGCTGCGGCGAGGCTGCAGATCCGGAGCTGCCCCCGGTGTCTACTTGGACCGCTCCAAGGCGATGCGGAGCGCAAGCTCATACTCCGGATCCACCTCATCGTCGGATGCCGGAGCTCGACATTGCGCTGGATTCGATCGGAATCGGTGAGAGGAGAGGATAGGATGGAGCGAGAGAGAAGAGTGAGTGAGCTACGGTTTCGGACCAACGAGGCCGATGGTTTTTTTTGTGAGACATCCGTGGGGTCGGTAGTGGGCCGGGCTTATCAGGCGGACGCACCCGGACGTGCCCGGGCCACTTCATATTCGCCCCATATTTGGACTGGATATAAAGGATGCCGGTCAGTTCGAGCGTTTGAGGTCTGTTTGAGAAGTCCGTCTAAATTAAAAAAAACGTGATCAGACAGCCTGCACGGATGTATGAGACGGCTTTGAGATGTGCGGTTTGTAGATGCCCTGAGATTGCTCCGGCAAGTTGGGTATTGTGTGCTGGCTTGGGTTAAAGGTGAATGCGACTAGCCCGCTAGCTGTAAGAAAAAATGATCCGGAATGCAGCTGGCCGCTGGCCGGCATCTGACGTGTGTACGTAACGACAATGACGCTTGTGGACTCTAGCTTGGGTGCTTCGCTGCAAGAGTGTATGTGCTGCAATTCTCTTGCCGGCATACAGTTTCTCAGCCAGTACGCATGACAAGGATGTTGAACGTACATGTCGCGCTGCGATGCACACTGTATAGCGAAAGTGCCTTTCTGCTTCCGAGCTCATTTGAGCTCGGTGTATAGTAAAATCAAAAAAAAAAATTCGAAAAATTTTAAAAAAATTCTCAGAGAAATATTGGCAAAAGTTTTAAGTGCTTGTAAAAATTCATCATGAAATCACATTCCTGTAAGGCGTGGCAAAAAAAAAATTCAGCCTCTAAAATGCTTTTGAAAGTAGCATTTACAGAGTACCGATTTTGTTTTTTTTGCCACGACTTCTAGAAATGTGATTTAATGACGATTTTTTTGCAAGCACTTAAAACTTTTGTCAATGTTCCTACCAAAAAAATTGAAATTTTTTGAATTTTTTTCGAATTTACTGTTCACCCGAGCTCATATGAGCTCGGGTGCAGAAACTCCACGTCCACTGTATAGCCATTTTTGCCACCTACTATCGTTTTACTGATCGGTTCCCCTTTGGGACGTACGTACGTATGTACGGGAGGTCACGTACGTCACGGACGCGTATTACTTATCGCCCCGTCGTCGCTCGCCCCTTGCATGCTCATGCATGCTGCAGCTCCAGGAAGAGTCCAACTACGGTGCAAAAAAAAAGAGGAAGAGTCCAACTAAATCCAATCCAAACGTGCGTAATCCATCTGTTTTACCAATAAGATGCTGCTCCAAGACCGTTGTCTCGGACAACACGCATATGGTCCGATCGAGGCCAAGAAGGTTCTGCACTGTCGCCTGGCCGCCTTCCCCAGCGACTGCCCTTTGACAAACGGCATGTGTGCAACCAGTTGGACAAATCCGGTTTTATTTCATCCTACACTACAGTAGCACCATTTGATCGGGCCGTGTGCGATTAATTGTAGTCCAAGGAAAGTGTCACAGGAATTAACTAACCGCATGCATATCGATCGCTACGTGTGGTTGAACTTTTCAACACTGTCAGCAAATATATTCGAGTTATTCAACGATTTCTGCTCAAGCATCTTCATTTTCTACAGTTTTTCAGCTAGACGATAAGATCAGTGAACAGCGTCATCAGTTTCCAGGGTACTACTTTGAAATTTTCCGCTCTTTTCAGAAAATATATATACGTGTTGTCGAAATCCCCAAGGTGGTTGAGAACTAGCTAAATTAATTAACAAGAGAGACATACCTACACCCGAATTGGTCTTGTCAAAAAAGCCTCTTAATTAGGCTATATCAGGCTGCTAGTGGGCGCGTACGACGATGCGAGCTAGCTAGCATAACAGAACACCTTAGACCCTAAAAAAAACACCTTCGCTTAGTACAGTAGCCGGCCAAAATGCTTCCTTTCCAAAGGCGAGAGACACCCACATGAGTTCCCACACGCACCATGACAGTGACACGTAACGCGCACTTCCTTCCATCCATCATCATCAAATTATTAAACTGTTAATTTCTCCATCTTAAATGCTAAGCTAAAAGGTGCTCCTTTCTCAACGGCTCGGTTGAACTGACGTTGCCAGTTATCTCACTAGCTATCCGAAGATGTCTGTTCAAAAAAAAAAAATCCGAAGATGCAGCAGTAAAATGCTAGTATATAACCATTTGGCCGGCAAGTAAATTTGGACGAAAGAAGTATTAATTTTTTTTAGCATCAGTACAGACACAAGCGCTCATATACACGCGCATACACTCACCCCTATGAACGCACGCACGCACACCCTACCCCTATGAGCACCTCCGAGAGACTGAGCCGGCATATCATCTTGAAATTTATGAAGTCACCGTAGGCGCCTCGTCGTCGACGGGAACGTCTCCTCCCACTGAAAGTGCATCGCCGGAATCCTGAAATAAATCCAGAAATAATGCGAGCAACAGGATTTGAACCCTGGTGGGTTGGGGATACCACTGTCCACCTAACCAACTCAACCATAGGTTGATTCAGGGGCGGATCCAGAACAAAAATGTACCGGTGTCCACGTGCACATCATATATACAAGGATGAACAACAAGCAATAATATATATGAAAGAGCACACCCAACAACAGAAATTATAATGCAACGAGATCTCTTACCAAAATGAACTGTTTCACATCCACTTGAAATACTAGTTGATTACATTAATCTGAAGAATTAAGCATAAGAACTCGAAACAATGAAAACAAAATATGGTCAGATCACGACAACATAGGCCAAAAGATCCTGGATACCTACAAAAGAAAATAAAATACACTTCGTACATGTTAAATAGACTTCTGCAATGATTCATAAAGTCAAGATCATTACCTTTTAAAATAGCCCTCTACGTTCATTCATGACCTCAAAGCGATCAATGACTGCATCATTGGTAACTTTTCTCATTTCTTCCTTATCCACATAGCAAATAAGGTTGTGATTCAATGCATCATCACCAAGATGATTAGCAAAAAATGTCTTCACAATTTTCATGCCCGAAAAACATCTCTCAACTGTAGCAGTGGCAACAGGCAATAAAAGTGCTAGATTCACAAGCCGATAAACCAAAGAATACACAATATGTTTATTGGTCTCCACCATTTTTTGAGAGAGCTCACAAATATTATTTATGCCAGAGAAGCGTTCATCTACTCGAACATCGGCAATGTAAAGACGGAGGTGATGTGTAAGGTCCCTCAATTCTCCATCATCAAAATCTTCGGGATAAAGTCTAGCTAGATCCATCAAATGCTCTAAATTGAAATCTTTGAATGATTCTTTTGGGCTCAAAGCAGCTAAGCGTATTAGTAGCTTAGAATTTTTCTCATTAAATCGATTGTCAAGTTCTTGAAGCAGCCAATCAATAACATCAATGAAACAATCCATTTCCTAATGATGCTTAGTAGTGATACATGTTTTTTGACGTGGCTTCCTTAGATTGACATATTGCTCTTCCATCTCCAACTTGGAAATCTCATGTTTGTCACAAAAAGCATAAGCTTCACCCAAGACTGATTCCCATCCATTCCTCCTTAAATCATTCAATCTGTCTTTGGTTGACTGCACACAATGTACAACATTTACAATGTCTTGATTCTTCCTTTGTAGAGCCATTGGTAATGTGTTTGTGATAGCCAATATAGTGGACATAAGCTGCAGGTAGAACACAAAATCAAATGATTGGAAATAAACAAGGAGACCACATGCTTGCCTTCTGTTTGTGTCATCCCTGTCCTGTTCTTCCACATATTCTAGCACTTTAATAACTATAGGGAACAAATCAATCAAACTCTTTAGAGTCCTCTGGTGTGAACTCCATCGAGTGTCTCCGGGTCTTTGAAGGGCTAGCTCTTGATTTAATCTCGTCCCACTTCGAAAATACACCATCTCCAATTTCTTCTAGAATAGAATGCAATATTTGCTTTGCAAAACATTCAGCTATGTCCTTCTGAATCATTGAAGAAGTCAACTTATTATTACCTGGAGCATTAGGGCCTACAACCTTGCGTAGTTCTGGATTTTGCTGTGCTGTATAAGCATAAAATTCCTTAAAATTTCCTTTATTCAAGGACTCCTCTGACTGATCATGGCCGCGAAAAGGTAACCCTTGCTGCAATAGAACTCTAGTAACATCAATTGAGGCATTTAGTCTAGTATAATGCGCCTTCTTCGCAGCATTGCTTTGATTATTGAAAGCAACATAAATGTGCTGGTCTTGTTGCAATAAAGCATCACAATCTCTTTTTGCTTGGTTGTGAACACTGTTGACATCTCCGACATGATCATTTAGTCTATGTTTTTTGTTCCAGCCTGACCAACCCTTTGCAACAAATGCTGCATATCCAGCTTTTTTCTTATCACGGCGCCTGAATAAGAAACAACAGAAGCAGTATGCTTTTTCTTTGTACTCACTATAGTCAAGCCAGATCCCAAACTCGTCAAACCAATCAGGATTAAACTTTCTCTCTCGACCACCAATAGTTGTAGTTTTAAAATTATAACTACGAGGTTGACAAAGAGGCTTAGCCAAATATTTTCTTCTTACCACATCCCTTAGATTAGGAGGATACTCATCTATGCTTCTCCTTTTGCCAGGATCAGACTGAATTTCCTCTTCCCAATTGATTTCTTCTAGAGCTTGAGATGAATTCCACATATTAGGGGCTGGACCTTCATGTGTGAAGGCATCATTTTGTTCCTGTGATGGAGCATCATCCGGTTCATGTGGCTGAGCTGGAGGATCATCCGGTTCATGTGATGGGCTAGCTATATCATCTTGTGCTGATGTCTTCTTTTTCTTAAGAAACCTTTCCATAAATTCTCCTGTGATTTATTATTATTGTGTTAGCAAAAAAGTACAGAGTTACATTATTTGTGTTTGCATATGCAAGAATAGAAACAATAAACAAAATGTATTGATTGAATGATACAAATACAATTAGGGAGTTAAACTTACTCGACATTGTGCCTCGCTGCTTTCATGAAATAATCCTCCTAGTTAGCTATGAATCGCCAGCAATTGTTCCCAATTGAAATAGCTTTTTAAATTTCAGAGATTTCAGATTTCAGAGAGATCGGCAATTACCAAATACCTACACACAGTTGAGATTTCAGATTTCAGAGAGATCGGCAATTACTGAATACCAAGTGCTGAGTTGGGAGTTGAGAGTTCAGATGTACCTCAAATTGCCAACTATCCATGAGTGGGCGAGGGTAGAGGCGGCCGGCTAGCGATGCTTGAAAAACTGCGACTGGGCGGACCGGCGGCTGGCCGCGCGACGAAGAAGGGGAAGGGGCGAGCACGGGCGCTGCGAGGGTTGAGGCGCAGAAGCCGAGCGGACGAGTAACCCTACGGGCGCACGTACAGGTAAGGTACAACCGTATTGGGGATCTTTTAATTGGATCGATAGCTTTCCCTATTCAACACGCGCACGTACAAGGACCATTGGCCCAGGGATCGTCGGATCGATTGATCGATCATGTGTGGGCATTTACGTAGACAGGCTGCACTGCCTGGTTTGTGTATTGCTGGGCTGGCCGGTGTCCAGGTCCAAAAATAACCGGTGTCCAGCCTAAAAAACTGGAGTATGTATAAGGGAAACACGTATTTTACCCGGTGCCAGTGACACCGGGTGAGATAACGTGCCTCCGCCCCTGCACGACCGATTGGATGAAGCCCATTGCGCACAACCAACTACATGTACCAGTTGGTTGTGCACAATGGGCTTCATCCAATCGGTCGTGCAATGGTACCAGTTGGTTGTGCGCAATGGGCTTCATCCAATCAGTCGTGCAGGGGCGGAGGCACATTATCTCACCCGGTGTCACTGGCACCGGGTAAAATACATGTTTCCCTTATACATACTCTAGTTTTTTAGGCTGGACACCGGTTATTTTTGGACCTGGACACCGGCCAGCCCAGCAATACACAAGCCAGGCAGTGCAGCCCGTCTACGTAAATGCCCACACATGATCGATCAATCGATACGACGATCCCTGGGCCAATGGTCCTTGTACGTGCGCGTGTTGAATAGGAAAAGCTATCGATCCAATTAATCGATCCCCAATACGGTAGGGTTACTCGTCCGCTCGGCTTCTGCGCCTCAACCCTCGCAGCGCCCGTGCTCGCCCCTTCCCCTTCTTCATCGCGCGGCCAGCCGCCGGTCCGCCCAGTCGCCGTTTTTCAAGCATCGCTAGCCGGCCGCCTCTACCCTCGCCCACTCACGGATAGTTGGCAATTTGAGGTACATCTGAACTCTCAACTCCCAACTCAGCACTTGGTATTCGGTAATTGCCGATCTCTCTGAAATCTGAAATCTCAACTGTGTGTAGGTATTTGGTAATTGCCAATCTCTCTGAAATCTGAAATCTCTGAAATTTAAAAAGCTATTTCAATTGGGAACATTTCATCGAATCATAGCTAACCAGGGGAGGATTATTTCTGCGAAAGCAGCGAGGCACAATGTCGAGTAAGTTTAACTCCCTAATCGTATTTGTATCATGCAATCAATACATTTTGTTTATTGTTTCTATTCTTGCATATGCAAACAAAAATAATGTAACTCTGTACATTTTTGCTAACACAATAATAATAAATCACAGGAGAATTTATGGAAAGGTTTCTTAAAAAAAAGACATCAGCACAAGATGATGTAGCTAGCCCATCACATAAACCGGATGATCCTCCAGCTCAGCCACATGAACCGGATGATGCTCCATCACAGGAACAAAATGATGCCTTCACACATGAAGGTCCAGCCCCTAATATGTGGAATTCATCTCAAGCTCTAGAAGAAATCAATTGGGAAGAGGAAATTCAGTCCTGATCCTGCAAAGGAGAAGCATAGATGAGTATCCTCCTAATCTAAGGGATGTGGTAAGAAGAAAATATTTGGCTAAGCCTCTTTGTCAACCTCGTAGTTATAATTTTAAAACTACAACTATTGGTGGTCGAGAGAGTAAGTTTAATCCTGATTGGTTTGACGAGTTTGGGAGCTGGCTTGACTATAGTGAGTACAAAGAAAAAGCGTATTGCTTCTGTTGTTTCTTATTCAGGCGCCGTGATAAGAAAGAAGCTGGATATGCAGCATTTGTTGCAAAGGGTTGGTCAGGCTGGAACAAAAAACATAGACTAAATGATCATGTCGGAGATGTCAACAGTGTTCACAACCAAGCAAAAAGAGATTGTGATGCTTTATTGCAACAAGACCAGCACATTTATGTTGCTTTCAATAATCAAAGCAATGCTGCGAAGAAGGCGCATTATACTAGACTAAATGCCTCAATTGATATTACTAGAGTTCTATTGCAGCAAGGGTTACCTTTTCGCGGCCATGATGAGTCACAGGAGTCCTTGAATAAAGGAAATTTTAAGGAATTTTATGCTTATACAGCACAGCAAAATCCAGAACTACGCAAGGCTGTAGGCCCTAATGCTCCAGGTAATAATAAGTTGACTTCTTCAATGATTCAGAAGGACATAGCTGAATGTTTTGCAAAGCAAATATTGCATTCTATTCTAGAAGAAATTGGAGATGGTGTATTTTCAAAGTGGGACGGGATTAAATCAAGAGCTAGCCCTTCAAAGACCCGGAGACACTCGATGGAGTTCACACCAGAGGACTCTAAAGAGTTTGATTGATTTGTTCCCTATAGTTATTAAAGTGCTAGAATATGTGGAAGAACAGGACAGGGATGACACAAACAGAAGGCAAGCATGTGGTCTCCTTGTTTATTTCCAATCATTTGATTTTGTGTTCTACCTGCAGCTTATGTCCACTATATCGGCTATCACAAACACATTATCAATGGCTCTACAAAGGAAGAATCAAGACAATGTAAATGATGTACATTGTGTGCAGTCAACCAAAGACAGATTGAGTGATTTCAGGAGGAATGGATGGGAATCAGTCTTGGGTGAAGCTTATGCTTTTTGTGACAAACATGAGATTTCCAAGTTGGAGATGGAAGAGCAATATGTCAATCCAAAGAAGCCACGCTAAAAACAGGTATCACTAATAAGCATCATTACGAAATGGATTGTTTCAATGATGTTATTGATTGGCTGCTTCAAGAACTTGACAATCGATTTAATGAGAAAAATTCTAAGCTACTAATACGCTTAGCTGCTTTGAGCCCAAAAGAATCATTCAAAGATTTCAATTTAGAGCATTTGATGGATCTAGCTAGACTTTATCCCGAAGATTTTGATGATGGAGAATTGAGGGACCTTACACATCACCTTCGTCTTTACATTGCCGATGTTCGAGTAGATGAACGCTTCTCTGGCATAAATAATATTTGTGAGCTCTCTCAAAAAATGGTGGAGACCAAGAAACATATTGTGTATTCTTTGGTTTATCGGCTTGTGAATCTAGCACTTTTATTGCCTGTTGCCACTGCTACAGTTGAGAGATGTTTTTCGGGCATGAAAATTGTGAAGACATTTTTGCGCAATCATCTTGGTGATGATGCATTGAATCACAACCTTATTTGCTATGTGGATAAGGAAGAAATGAGAAAAGTTACCAATGATGCAGTCATTGATCGCTTTGAGGTCATGAATGAACGTAGAGGGCTATTTTAAAAGGTAATGATCTTGACTTTATGAATCATTGCAGAAGTCTATTTAACATGTACGAAGTGTATTTTATTTTCTTTTGTAGGTATCCAGGATCTTTTGGCCTATGTTGTCGTGATCTGACCATATTTTGTTTTCATTGTTTCGAGTTCTTATGCTTAATTCTTCAGATTAATGTAATCAACTAGTATTTCAAGTGGATGTGAAACAGTTCATTTTGGTAAGAGATCTCGTTGCATTATAATTTCTGTTGTTGGGTGTGCTCTTTCATATATATTATTGCTTGTTGTTCATCCTTGTATATATGATGTGCACGTGGACACCGGTACATTTTTGTTCTGGATCCGCCCCTGCGGTCGTGGGTTCGACTCCTATTGGCGCCTCATTTTATTTTCTGCTAGCTTTTTTCACGCACGAGAGCTGAACAAGCGGTTTGTCGAGCGCGACAGCGGATCAACGGTTTGACGAGCGCGAGAAGCGGATCGAGCGGCTCGTGAGTCGTACGCGCCTGTTGCAAACCACCAGTTGGCAGGATTTTAGCGTTGTCGTTTAGTATAACATAAGGAGCTTTTGCTCCAGAATCTGGATCGTTTCCATGAAACTGAATAAACACAACCTATCAATGATTGCTTATAGCATGCTAAACAAAGCTGTCGAAGGGAGTACCTACTGTTTTGGCAGTAAGTACGTGCCCTAGTTCTACTGTTCTGCTAGCGCCGTCGAAAGTTAGGTCCAACGCATTTAGAAATTTGCCTTTTAGTCATGCAATTTTCATCGCCCGATCGATTTGGCATGTTACAAAGGAAAGCTGCGGTCTATTTCTTTGCCTGCTGATGGAAACAGAAACTTCTGCGCCGCGGGTTGATCAGGACGTACATACTGTGTATTGTCAACATGTTAGTTTGGACTACATATGCTGCAAGTTTACCTCGACCGGCGGTGTCGAACAAAATGACGAGAAGCTAGCGACCCATTCATTCGCATGCACACGTCTTTTAGTTTGTCAGCCAACCGATCGATCCAGGTCAACACAACGTGCCGTCCCCTTTCACAGCGTCAGTCAATCAAATTGTAGTATAAACTAATTCCCAAGTCAAAATTTAACAACTACTAGAAGAACGTCCGTGCGTTGCAACGGGGCCACATTAACTTTAAGAGTTCAATATTACGATGTTGGCGACCTTTTTTACCATCAAATCCTCTCACACACACTCTCCCTCCTTCTTCCTCACTCTCTCTCCTCCTCTCCCTCTCTCTAACACACACACATATCCATCTTGTTGGGTACGGGACCATAATCCATCTATTTCACACACACGCGCTAGTGCATAATAATATGGATTATGTGTATTATATTTGCCACCGTAACTAAGGAATTAATTTCATGTAAATCGGCCAGCCACAGCTCCAAGAATACACGGAGGAGGTGGCCCGGGTCAGCGTCGGCGCCCGTCCGGGCCAAGTGCCCGCTTCCAAGTGCACGTGCAATTCACGTCTTCACAAATATTATAACAAAATGTGAGAAATCACATACTAACACGATGTTGCAATCAATTTGTAATTAAAGAAGTCAAAAGTCTTTTTTCTTAAACCAGAATTCCTTATGCTGGAGTTTAAACAAACCCCACAATAACATGATCAATTTTTTTGCTCTACTTATCACCTAATTAAGCAAATGCATGACTTATGAAGCGGATAAGAAATCATATTAGCTTGGAACTAAAATTCCAACAAAAGAGTGAGGAACATACCTTTTATCATTGCTCAAGTCTGAACCTCCCCCTATTTGTTAGTGAAATGTGAGTATGCTTGGAAGATAATAATTTCTTATGCAACATATGCTTTTACATCTGAAAGAGCTACAAAATATGTTGACCTACCTATGTGCACTACATTCAGCGTAGCTCTGATGTGCACTGCCCTCGCTCTTGATTAGTTGTCGCAGTGCCACGCATCTACGCCAACAAGCTGGGGAAACAAATGCAAATGTTACACCGAGTCAAAATCAACCATCCCACAATCGTAACAATAGAAAAGATAATAACCAAAATTTAACAGAAGAACTACTGCTTGGCTCCCAGATCCATCTCGATAGCCCTTGATCTAGCTGCTGAGCTTCTCCTAGCCGCCTCAACATCACGTCATTACCAAACATGTAGTGGATGCCTAGTGGGACAAGGATTAAGAAATAACATGAGGTGAAAAATACGATGGCCGTCAATTCCATAAGACGATTCAAGTAATTTGACAAAACAGATCGGGAGCATCTTGTATAATCTCAAAAAAGCAACTAAAAATATGAGAAATGAATTGATGAAAATCAGCTCCTGCTCTCATTCATGCTCGCTTTTGTAATGGGAGGCAAGGAATGGGGATACCGGGAGAAGAAAGGATCACATGGACGGCAAGCCTCCACCACCGGCAAGTGGGGTTGCTTCACATCCAATCTCCACGGCCGCCTCCATGGGGACGAACTCCCATGTTCACAACCAGGCTCCCAATCGGCCGCAGCCTCGCCGACCTTGACGACGAAGTAGTCCCTCCCTTCGATCCCATTCGCAACGGAGGCAACACCCATCCCAGCCAGACGGGTCCGCGGTGAGATCCTCTTGGATTGTGGTCGCGCCTCCCCAAACCTCACCGCAGGACACATGAGAGGGCGTCGTTGCCATGGTCAGGCTTGGATGGGGAAAGGAGGCGATATAGCAGCAACGGCGCCTACGCCGGGATTGGTGGCGACGGCGGCGGCGAGCGAGCGGGAGGACGGCGGCGGCGAGAGAGTAGGAGGATGGTGGCAGCAGTCCATCGGCCGCCGTGACGTGGGAGGAGGATGGGGATGGGGCCGCGATCTGGACATATGGAGCGGTCGAGAGGAGGGGAAGCAGACGGCTGGGTTTTTCCATTGTGCGGGGTTTGGGGGAGGTCAAACGAGAGGGGTTTTTTCGTGCGGGAGGCAGAGCAACGAGGGCGGATGTAGGGAGGCAGTGCAGCGGTCGGTTGGCAGGAAAAGGAAAGCTACGCATTTTTAGGCAGTAGAGATGATTGATGATAAGAAGGGGAAAATCACATCAATATAAGGAAATATCCCATCAATACTTGATTGATTGCGATTTATTTTTTATATGGTAACTAATCTGATCATCAATACTTGATTGATAGTGATTTATTTTTATATGGTAACTAATCTGATGGGTTTATGTGGGTGGTGAAGCGAAAAGGCGGGTGGGAGGAAGACGAAATAAAACCAGCGAAATAAAGCCAAGTAAGTGGTGAGGCGAAATAAAACCAAGGGATGTAGGGAGACGGGATGCGGTCGGTTGGCAGGAAAAGGAAAACTACGCATTTTTTAGGCAGTAGAGATGATTGATGATAAGAAAGGGAAAATCACATCAATATAAAAAAATATTCCATCAATACTTGATTGATTGCGATTTATTTTTTATATGGTAACTAATCTGATCATCAATACTTGATTGATTATGATTTATTTTTATATGGTAACTAATCTGATGGGTTTATGTGGGTGGTGAAGCGAAAAGGCGGGTGGGAGGGAGACGAAATAAAACCAGCGAAATAAAACCAACGAAAGTGGTGAGGCGAAATAAAACCAACGGATATAGGGAGACGGGACGCGGTCGGTTGGCAGGAAAAAGAAAACTACGCATTTTTTAGGCAGTAGAGATGATTGATGATAAGAAAGGAAAAATCACATCAATATAAGGAAATATCCCATCAATACTTGATTGATTGCGATTTATTTTTTATATGGTAACTAATCTGATCATCAATACTTGATTGATTGTGATTTATTTTTATATGGTAACTAATCTGATGGGTTTATGTGGGTGGTAAAGCGAAAAGGTAGGTGGGAGAAAGACGAAATAAAACCAGCGAAATAAAACCAACGAAAGTGGTGAGGCAAAATAAAACCAGTGAAAAATAACCGACGGACTATTCACCAACTGCTATACTAGGAGTAGAGATTCAAGAGGCCGGCCGCGTTAGTTATAGTAGTGGAGATGGATTGACCGTTAATTCTGTGCGTGTCTACGGACGTGTAAACGGAAGCAACGTACCATGATCTCCCGACACACGGCCCAACAGCTGAACCACTGCGTCTTCGGATAGCTTGTGAGGTACACCATCGGTTTCTAAATATAAGTCTTTTTAAATATTTCACTACGGACTACATATGAATGTATATAAATATATTTTAGAGTGTAGGTTCATTTATTTTACTTCATATATCGTTCATATTAAAATCTCTAAAACGTCTTATATTTAGGAACGGAGGGAGTAACTGGCAACGTTAGTTAAACCAAATCTTTGAGAAATGGCCACCTTTAGCCAGCATTTGAGATGGAGAAAGGTGTGAGGAGCGCTTGCTCCAGCGACCGCTACAAAGTTTAGCGCGCGCGTTACATATGTGTCACTGTCATGGTGTGGGAGGTACTCTTGTGGGTCTCTCTCACTTTTGAAAAGGAAGCGTTTTGGGCGGCTACTATACTAAGAGCATCTCCAACAGACGCGTAACGTGTGACACGTTAAAAAAGCGTTTACAGCGCATTGTTCGCGAGTTTTTGCGCAGTGAGGAGCGCTTGCTCCAGCGGCCGCTACAAAGTTTAGCGCGCGCATGCCGCTCCAGCAGGGGCTAAAAAAAACTACGCTATACACTCAAAACAAATAAAAAACCATAGGCATAGAGAAAAAAGTGATACATAGATAAAAAAAAGTGACATATAGATAAAAAAAGTGATACATAAATAGTTCATCTAGCATAGATAGGTAAAAAAAGACACTAGTCCGAGGTAAAAACTACGGTGCAACTAGAAACTACTACGAGTCGTCGTCCTCCTCCTCGCTTGTGTCGTCCGATGTATCAAACCACGCGTCTTCCCACCGCTCATCGTCGCTAGAGAAAAATGATGCTGCTTCCAGATCACACTGCGATATTGCCAGTGCCTTCCGACAACGCCTATCCGTCCGTTCCGCGCGCCGCCTTGCCCTTCTCTCCGCCCGCTTTTTCCCCGCGAGCGCAATCATTTCCCGCACGCTTGAGTTTCCCGGCTCCGCTGGAGCGCGCGAAACCGTTCTGCGCGCGCTAACATCGCATTTTACCTCGCGGCGGTTTTTGCAGCCGCTGTTGGAGATGCTCTAAGCTGCTTAGGTGTTTTGTTATGCTAGCTTTTTTTTGAAATAAAACGAAATTTTATTCATTAGCAATAACCAATACTACGCCGTTTGTAAGAAACGTTAAAATTTCACTAATAGGCTCCTCAAATTTTTTTATGCTAGCTAGCTTTGCATACATTACTACGTCGTCTTATGGCGAAGGTAAGATGGCGACTCACCCACTCACCGTTCTAAGAGGTTTTCTCTGACAAGACCAGTTCGCGCGTACGTTCGTTTCTGTTATGGACTGTGCTAACGTCCAGTCGACCGGACGTTAAGCAACATATTCGCACGATCGTAACCCACCTCCCTCTCGTTACCGGACGCTTGTTTCCACCGATTTTTTTTCTTCTCTCGAAAACCGTATACGCCAATAGTAAATCGCTAGTGGTTTTTCTGGTTTTTGGCTACACAATATGAAAAGAAAAATAAAAGTGCTAGAAAGGGGACTTAAACCCAGGTCTATTCATTAGACTTTGAGCCCAATAACCAACTAAGCCACCTTTAGTTGTTGTCTATTGTATATAAACAAGGTTATTTGAACCTTTTTTTTTCTGTCATATCAGGGATAATAAATTCTTTTGCTTGGTAACTTTGGCATGACCAACGTGATAACTATGACTTGAGCAACATGATAACTATACTATGATAAGCCTGATAACTATAATATGAGAAGGTTAATGACTATACCATGAGAAGCAAGATAACTTTAGCATGGGGGAGTGGTAACTTCAGTAACGTTTTCACATGGGTAAAAAGTTATCAATGTGTTGTATGTAAGTTATCGGGTGTCTGGTGCGTAAATTACCATGCTATTTGCACTAAGTTATTAGGGCATACTTCTAGAACTTTTCGCCAACGGTGAAAAGTTATCAATGCGTTTATATGTAAGTTATCAGGTTAATTGTACGTAAGTTATCATCTTATATGTAAGACAACACCTTCCTTCCAGGTCGAAAAATTATCACACTTTGACTGAGTAAGTTATCAGCTCTGATGTCCGTATGTTATGATGTTATTTGCATGGAAGTTATCGAGGTATGTTTTTCAACAACATTTTTCTTGGGTCAAAAAGTCACCGCAATGTTTGTGTGTGGGTAGTTACCAGCCCCGTTATGTGTGTATTACCGTGCAGGGTATTTTTCAACAAACTTTTCTCTCGGGTAAAGGTTCTCGCGGTGTTTCTACACAAGTTATCAGGTCGGCGATGTGTATATTAGCATGTTATTTATACAAAATTACCGGGATATGTTTTCAACAACTTTTTCCCCTTCGAATCGAAAGTTATCACGGTTTTGTCGTAAGTTATCAGCTTGCAGCGCAAAAGTCATGTTGTTACACATAAGTTATCGGTGCAATTTTTTCAACAACCCCCCTCCATTTCTGGGTCAAAAGTTATCAAGGCGTTTGTACACAGGTTGTCAGCTCCCTTGTGTGTAAACTACCAGGGTTTTCCTTTCAACAATTTTCAGTGCTCACCCCTCCCCCCAACGACATGGTTTGGAAATTAGCTACTCATGCTAGTAATATGTTTTAGTTTTTCTTGCATTAAGAAGGATAGTATTCATACAAAATGTACACATAAGCTACCTAGTTGGCTAGAAATTCAGGTTCGAATATTCTGCACCATTCACACACGTGAGATCTTTTTAGCTTTTTTGGCCGGAGATCAAAAGGTACAAAAGAGAAATCAAACGAAATTTAATAAAAAAATCAAGATAGCCCAGGTGGTTATTGAGTTGTGAATTTAGCTATAGGTGGAAGGTTCAAATCCTGGCTTCTCCACTTTTTTTTGAGAAACTGAATAGAAAAAAAAGGAAACATATGCATGGACTGAGAAATTAGTGGTCGGAAAAAAAGAAACGGCTGAGAAAAAAGGAAACTGAGAAATTGAATAGAAAAAGGAAAATAATTAAATGCGCACACTAATTAGTTGCCGAATAAAAAGGAAACAGCCGAAGAAAAAAGGAAACTGCCGCCAGCGACGTGCGTAGCAGCGGGCGCTAGATGCGCATCCGACGGCGATCGCGTCGTTTGGATCTGTTATAAACCAACAGTTGGCAGGATTTTAGCTTTGCCGTTCTGTTATTAATTTCCAACCATAACCGGTAATCTGACAACACATAGAGTATGTATATCTTTGGAAAGAGCGGAAAATTTCAAAGTAGTACCTTTTTTTTTGAAAAACTTTCAATCTATTCATCTTCAATCATGGCAGTATAACAAACACCAGAAATAAGAATTACATCCAGATCCGTAGACCACCTAGCGATGACTACAAACACTGAAGCGAGCCGAAGGCGCGCCGCCGTCATCGCCCCTCCATCGCTTGAACCGGGCACAACTTGTTATAATAAACAGTCGGGAAGTCGTCGTGCTAAGGCCCCATAGGACCAGCACACCAGAACAGCAACCGCCGCCGATGAAAAATACCGTAGATCAAAAAGATCCAAACCGAAGACACACAAACATGGACGAACAACGACGAGATCCGAGCAAATCCACCAAAGATAGATCTGCCGGAGACACACCTCCGCACACCCACCAACGATACTAGACGCACCGCCGGAACGGGGGCTAGGCGTGAAGACCTTTATTCCATCTTCAGGGAGCCGCCGCTGTCTCGCCTTGCTGAGTAGGACACAAACCCTAACAAGATTAAAAAAACTAAAAACGGAGCCCTCCCGCCGGCCCTTGCCAGGACCCACCGTGCCTCCATGGCCCTAGAGCCACCGAAGACGAGCCGGACCTACGCCGGCGCCGGTGAGAGGCATGAACTCTAACTTTCTTTTTTAAAGGAGGAGGATTCAAAGTAGTACCTTGGAAACTGACGATGCTGTACGCTTTTCTTATCGTCTAGCTAGGGTCCTCAAGACGTACGCTTGAGCAGAAATTGTTGAAAAACTCAAATATTATTTCTTTGACAGTGTTGAAAAGCTCAACTCTACGTTGCGATTGTTATACACTTGATTAACTCCTGTGACACGACCCTTCACTTTCCTTGGGAGTACCTGTGTAGGATGAAACCCGGATTTTTCCACTGCGCACATACCGTTTGTCAAAGGGCAGTCGCTGCGGAAGGCCAGACGAAAAGCTAGCGCAGAACCTTCGTCACCTCTATCGATGGTCATGCGTGTTGTCCGAGACAACGGTCTTGCAGTAGCGAGCAGTAAAACATATGGATTGCGCACGTTTGTATTGGAGATTCTCTTCCTCGAGCGTGCAGCATCCAAGGTGCATGCATGCATGGGCGGACGTGTTACAATATGCAGTACATGTGCATGATGTATGTAAATTTTCTATAAAAATGCATGCTTTAGCCAATGTAACCAAAAAATTCTGAAACATATATTTATAGAAGGATGCATCCAGTGCCCTGGGCATGACCCCATCAAACTTTTTTGCTAATTTTGTTTCTGTAAAAGATCGATCTGATAAAAGAGATTAAGCAATACATTTATATGTCAACCCTCAGGAAAAGGCAGCCATCTGCTTTCTCTTGTCAGATTTTGCATCTGGACTAGTATTTGTTTCCTTCAATCACAAGGAGCTTTTGCTCTCCGAATGTCGATCAATTTCCATGAAGCTGGATAAACAAAACCCATCTATGATTACTTAGCATGCGAAATAAAGCTCGTGTACGGTAGCTTTATCCGGCTAGACTTGTCAACGTTTGAATTAGTCTTTCAATTGGGTCTTATTCTTCTCTCTGTAGGATAGAATCTGGAAAGCTGTGTTGCCTTCTCTTGTGTCTTACCTACTGTTCCAGCAGTACGTACTACGTGCCTTAGTTTCATTGTACGTTTTCCTTCGTCTTTCGTGTGAAATGTTGATCATAGATTTAACTAACAAAATATTAATGCATGTCACCAAAATTTATATCATTAAATTCGTATCTAAACATAGTTTTTGATAGTACTCCCTCCGTCTAGATGCATTAGGCTGGTCATAGTGGGAAGTAACTTAGACTAGTAACATGCATACGTTACTAGTCTATGTTACCACCTTCATAGTGGGGAGTAACATGTATGTAGTAACATGCAAGCCATCATTTATTAAGATGTAGACTCATTTTGCCTTGGAATGTGTTATGTTACAGTAACATATTATGTTACTCCAACCATCTCTCTCCTTATTAAATACATGTCATGTAAGCAAACTTTTCTTAGGATGTGTTATGTTACTTGCTATGTTACTCCCACTATGACCAACCTTAGGCATCTTAGAAGGTGCACCGATATCTCGGCGCGAAGAGATTGGGCTAGGAAAAAATTGAACCGGAGATGAAGCCAATCACATCATTCCTTTCTCAACTAAAATGTGCTATTAATTATAAGACCTCTTGAAATCCAATAGCGCGCCGCAGAAATTGCATGCATTGATCCTCCAATTAATAGATGGGGTCTAATTAATATGCATGCAACTAGTATTACTCTTTCGCGCCTTAGCATTTTGGGATTATTTGATTTTCGTTAAATGCCTAATGCATCGAGACGAAGGGCGTATACTTTTTTATGGCATGCATTGACATTTTATTAGTTAAATCCATGGCCAAAATTTGACCATGACCTCCCGTACATAACCCTAAGAACAAGTCTTGGCCAGATTTTGCTTCTGGGCTATTTGTTCATCTATGATATACTTCCTACGTTTCATAATATAGGATGACACTACACTAATGTCAAAAAATGTTTTACATTATAAGATAAATGAAACATATTACTCCTGTATCATAAGGAGCTTTTGCTCCAGAATCTGCATTGTTTTCATGAAACTGAATAAACACAACATACCAATGATTGCTTAGCATGCTAAACAAAGTTCATGTACGTAGCTTTATCCCGCCGGACTTGTCAACGTTTGAATGTGCCTTTCAGTTGGTCTTTCTCTCTCTTTTTTTTATTGAGATGAGAATGAGAATCTAGAAAGCTGTGCTGCCTTCTCTGGTGTTTTACCTACTGTTTTGGTAGTAAGTTGTACGTGCCCTAGTTCTACTGTTCTACTAGCGTCGTCGAAAGTTAGGTTTAGCGCAATTAGAGATTTGCCTTTTCCAGTCGTGCATTTTTCATCGCCCGGTCGATTTGCCATGTTACAAAGGAAAGTTGTGGTCTATTTCTAAAGAAAAGGCCAGTGCCCGACTTTATAAATAAAGCCATCAGACAGAGTCATAACAAACCACACGAGCCAACATCACATCATGACCAGAGTATCAACAACAACCAAACCAAGTTAAAGTTTAACGTACATGGCTCCCAAGCCAGTACACGGCAGGCAGGCCGGAGACTCAAAAACAGCGAAATCAGGGCCAACAACTCCTAACTGCCGGCTTGAGCTCGAGGAAGGGAGGTAGCAGTAGCCCGAATCTTGGACATCATGACATCGAAAGCATCCCGGTCCTCCTCCATAGTCAATAATCTCCACTGCTGCAAGAATATGCAAGTTTTAAATAAGCAATCAGCAGGTTTAACAGGAAAGACATGTTCAATGGTAAACTTGTTCCTAGTCGTCCAAAGAGTCCAGCACACCGCTGCACATCCCACCCAGTACAATCTTCTCTGGGCCCCAACCAGGTTAGATGCCAGAAGACGAAGGTCTGAGAAGGAAGTGGGTCTCCAAGAAACATGTAGCCACGATCTCATACAACACCAAAAGAGTTTAGCCAAAACACAGTTGAAGAAGATATGGGTCGTGTCCTCTCGCTGCCCGCATAGGGCGCAACAGTCAGAGCCAGGCCCATTATGTTTGCGGATCTGGTCACCAGCCGGCAATCGCCCACGAGAAGCCTGCCATAATAAAATCTTGATCTTTGGAGGAATGCGGGCCCTCCACACTTGAATTTGGAAGCGTTCGATCCAGAAATCAACTTGCCGTATAGGGATTTAACAGAGAACCGACTAGACGAGGAGTGGGGCCAAGCCACTGAGTCCTCCTCCTCTAAGAGCGAAGGGAAGTGGGCAACGAGACGCTGCCAATCAACCAATTCTTCAGGAGACAGAGAACACCGCAGCTGAAGGTCCCAGTTATTCGTAGAGAGCTTAGAGGTCGAGATCTCAGGGTCAGGGTAGTAAGAGAAAAGTGAAGGAAATATTCCCTAGAGGCAATAATAAAGTTGTTATTTATATTTCCTTATGTCATGATAAATATTTATTATTCATGCTAGAATTGTATTAACCGGAAACTTAGTACATGTGTGAATACATAGACAAAACAGAGTGTCCTTAGTATGCCTCTACTTGACTAGCTCGTTGATCAAAGATGGTTATGTTTCCTGACCATAGACATGTGTTGTTATTTGATGAACGGGATCACATCATTAGAGAATGATGTGATGGACAAGACCCATCCGTTAGCTTAGCATAATGATCGTTAAGTTTTATTGCTCTTGCTTTCTTCATGACTTATACATATTCATCTGACTATGAGATTATGCAACTCCCAAATACCAGAGGAACACCTTGTGTGCTATCAAACATCACAACGTAACTGGATGATTATAAAGATGCTCTACACATGTCTCCGAAGGTGTTTGTTGGGTTGGCATAGATCAAGATTAGGGTTTGTCACTCCGAGTATCGGAGAGGTATCTTTGGGCCCTCTCGGTAATGCACATCACTATAAGCCTTGCAAGCAATGTGACTAATGAGTTAGTTGCGGGATGATGGATTACCGAACGAGTAAAGAGACTTGCCAGTAACGAGATTGAACTAGGTATGATGATACCCACGACCGAATCTTGGGCAAGTAACATACCGATGACAAAGGGAATAAACGTATGTTGTTGTGCGGTTTGACCGATAAAGATCTTCGTAGAATATGTAGGATCCAATATGAGCATCCAGGTTCCGCTATTGGTTATTGATCGGAGATGTGTCTCGGTCATGTCTACATAGTTCTCGAACCCGTAGGGTCCGCACGCTTAACATTCGATGACGATTTGTATTATGAGTTATGTGTTTTGGTGACCGAAGTTTGTTCGGAGTCCCGGATGAGATCACAGACATGACGAGGAGTCTCGAAATGGCCGAGAGGTAAAGATTGATATATTGGAAGGTAGTATTAGGACACCGGAAGGGTTCCGAAGTGTATCGGGTACATACCAGAGTACCGGAGGGGTTACCGGAACCCCCCGGGGAAAGATATGGGCCATACGGGCCACAGAAGGAGGCTAACCAGCCCACAAGGGGCTGGCACACCCCCCACAAAGGAGGAGGCCGAATTGGATTAGGGAAGGGGGCGGCACCTGTCGTGGATCTAAGACTGACAGTAGAATGGGGGGTAGGTATGAGGAGGCAAGATCCTAGCTATGGTGAAGTTGTACATGTTGGGGAACGTAGTAATTTCAAAAAATTTCCTACGATCACGCAAGACCATGGTGATGGCATAGCAACGAGAGGGGAGAGTGTCCGTCCACGTACCCTCGTGAGACCGAAAGCGAAGCGTTATAACAACGCGGTTGATGTAGTCGTGCGTCTTCACGATCCGACCGATCCAAGCACCGAACGTCACGGCACCTCCGAGTTACGCACACGTTTAGCTCGATGGCGATCCCGGACTCCGATCCGGCAAAGTGTCGGGATGAGTTCCGTCGACCTGACGGCGTGGTGGACGATTTTGATGCTCCACCGGCGCGGGGCTTCGCCTAAGCTCATGACGATATGACTTCTCCGGCGCGAGGCTTCACCTAAGCTCATGACGATATGACCGAAGTGGAATATGGTGGAAGGGGCACCGCACACGGCTAAGGAAAGATCCGTAGATCAACTTGTGTGTCTTGGGGTGCCTTGCCCCCGTATATAAAGGAGCCAAGGGGTGCGGCCAGCCTAGGGAGGCGCGCTGGAGGAGTCCTACTCCCACCGAGTAGGACTCCCACCCTGTCCTAGTTGGAGTAGGATTGGGGAGGGGGAAAGAGGGAAGGGGCGCCGCCCCCCTTCTCCTTGTCCTATTCGGACCAGAGGGGGGAGGGGGGCGCACAGCCCACCTGGCCGGCCCTTCCTCTTCTCCCTTGTGGCCCATGAAGGCCCATATACCCCCCGGGGGGTTCCGGTAACCCCCCGGTGTTCCGGTAACTTCCTGTTTTCACTCGGAACCCTTCCAAGTCCAAACATAGGCTTCCAATATATCAATCTTTATGTCTCGACCATTTCGAGACTCCTCGTCATGTCCGTGATCACATCCGGACTCGAACAAACTTCGTGCATCAATACTTATAAACTCATAATGAACTGTCATCGAAGCGTTAAGCGTTGGACCCTACGGGTTCGAGAACTATGTAGACATGACCTAGAACCATTCTCGGTCAATAACCAATAGCGGAACCTGGATGCCCATATTGGTTCCTACATATTCTACGAAGATCTTTATCGGTCAAACCGCATAACGACATACGTTGTTCCCTTTGTCATCGGTATGTTACTTACCCGAGATTCGATCGTCGGTATCCAATACCTAGTTCAATCTCAAGCAGTAAGTCTCTTTACTCGTTCCGTAATACATCATCTCACAACTAACTCATTAGTTGTAATGCTTGCAAGGCTTAAGTGATGTGCATTACCGAGAAGGCTCGAGATACCTCTCCGGCAATCGGAGTGACAAAACCTAATCTCGAAATCGCCAACCCAACAAGTACCTTTGGAGACACCTGTAGTACTCCTTTATAATCACCCGATTACGTTGTGACGTTTGGTAGCACCAAAGTGTTCCTCCGGTAAACGGAGTTGCATAATCTTATAGTTACAGGAACATGTATGTGTCATGAAGAAAGCATTAACATACTAAGCGATCAAGTGTTAAGCTAACGGAATGGGTCATGTCAATCAGATCATTCAACTAATGATGTGATCTTGTTAATCAAATAACAACTCCTTGTTCATGGTTAGGAAACATAACCATCTTTGATTAACAAGCTAGTCAAGTAGAGGCATACTAGTGACATACTGTTTGTCTATATATTCACACATGTATTATGTTTCCGGTTAATACAATTCTAGCATGAATAATAAACATTTATCATGATATAAGGAAATAAATAATAACTTTATTATTGCCTCTAGGGCATATTTCCTTTAGTCTCCCACTTGCACTAGAGTCAATAATCTAGTTCACATCATCATGTGATTCAACACTAATATTCACATCTGTATGTGATTAACACACATAGTTCACATCGTCATGTGACCAACACCCAAAGGGTTTACTAGAGTCAATAATCTAGTTCACATCGCTATGTGATTAACACCCAAAGAGTACTAAGGTATGATCATGTTTTGCTCGTGAGAGAAGCTTAGTCAACGGGTTACTGTCACATTCAGCGCCGTATGTATTTTGCAAATACTCTATGTCTACAATGCTCGCACGGAGCTACTCTAGCTAATTGCTCCCACTTTCAATATGTATCCAGATTGAGTCTTAGAGTCATCTGGATCTGTGTAAAAAGCTTGCATCGATGTAACTCTTTACGACGGGCTCTTTTATCACCTCCATAATCGAGAAATATTTCCTTAGTCCTCACTAAGGATGTTCTTGACCAATGTCCAGATGATCTACTCCTAGATCACTATTGTACTCCTTGCCAAATTCAGAGCAAGGTATACAATAGGTCTGGTACATAGCATAGCATACTTCATAGAACCTATGGTCGAGGCATAGGGAATGACTTTCATTCTCTTTTCTATTTTACATCGTGGTCGGGATTTGAGTCTTACTCAATTTCATACGTTTTGCAACACAAAAAGAACTTTTCTTTGGTATTCCATTTTGAACTACTTCAAAATCTTTGACAAGGTATGTACTTATTGAAAAACTTATCAAGCGTCTTGATCTATCTCTATAGATCTTGATGCTCAATTTGTAAGCAGCTTCACTGAGGTCCTTCTTTGAAAAACTCCTTTCAAATACTCCTTTATGCTTTGCAGAATAATTCTACATTATTTCCGATTAACAATATGTCATTCACATATACTTATCGGAAATGTTGTAATGCTCCCACTCACTTTCTTGTAAATACAGGCTTCTCCAAAAGTCTCAGATAAAACCATATGCTTTGATCACACTATCAAAGCGTTTATTCCAACTCCGAGATGCTTGCACCAGTCCATAGATGGATCATTTGGAGCTTGCATATTTTGTTAGCTCCTTTAGGATTGAAAAACCTTCTGGTTGCATCATATACAACTCTTCTTTAATAAATCCATTAAAGAATGTAGTTTTGACATCCATTTGCCAGATTTCATAAAATGTGGCAATTGCTAACATGATTCGGACAGACTTAAGAATCGCTACTGATTTGAGAAAATCTCATTGTAGTC
This sequence comes from Aegilops bicornis, assembly GCA_021605145.1. Classification (NCBI taxonomy): domain Eukaryota; kingdom Viridiplantae; phylum Streptophyta; class Magnoliopsida; order Poales; family Poaceae; genus Aegilops; species Aegilops bicornis. Next base: position 624,703,805 of record CM038674.1, read on the forward strand.
AACACCTTGAACTTGTCGAAAACCTTTTTGTGACAAGTCGAGCTTTGTAGATAGTAACACTACTATCAATGTCCGTCTTCCTCTTGAAGATCCATTTATTTAACATGGCTTGCTGATCATCGAGCAAGTCAATCAAAGTCCATACTTTGTTCTCATACATGGATCCTATCTCAGATTTCATGGCCTCAAGCCATTTCGCGAATCTGGGCTCATCATCGCTTCCTCATAGTCCGTAGGTTCATCATGGTCTAGTAACATGACTTCCGAACACGATTACCATACCACTGCAGTGCGGATTTTGCTCTGGAAGACCTACGAGGTTTGGTAGCAACTTGATGCGAAGTTTCATGATCATCATCATTAACTTCCTCACTAATTGGTGTAGGAATCATGGAACTGATTTACGTGATGAACTACTTTCCAATAAGGGAGAAGGTACAATTACCTCATCAAGTTCTACTTTCCTCCCACTCACTTCTTTCGAGAGAAACTTTCTTCTCTAGAAAGGATCCATCTTAGCAACGAAAAACTTGCCTTTGGATCTGTGATAGAAGGTGTACCCAATAGTTACCTTTGGGTATTCTATGAAGACGCACTTCTCCGATTTGGGTTCGAGCTTATCGGTGAAAACTTTTTCACATAAGTATCAAAACTCCAAACTTTTTAAGAAAGCGACAGCTTAGGTTTCTTTGTTAAACCATAGTTCATATGGTGTCGTCTCAACGGATTTAGATGGTGCCCTATTAAACGTGAATGCAGCTGTCTCTAATGCATAACCCCAAAAGCGATATTGGTAAATCAGTAAGAGACATCATTGATCGCACCATATCAAAATAAAGAAATGCTGATTCTGACGTTCGGACACACCATAACGTTGTGGTGTTCCGTGGCGTGAGCTGTGAAACTATTCCACTTTGTTTTAATATAAGACCAAACTCGTAAATCAAATATTCATCTCCACGATCAGATTGCAGAAACTTTATTTTCTTGTTACGATGATTTTCTACTTCTCTCTGAAATTCTTTGAACTTTTCAACTATTTCAGACTTATGTTTCATCAAGAAGATATACGCATATCTGCTCAAATCATCTGTGAAGGTCAGAAAATAATGATACTTGCCACGAGCATCAACACTCATTGAATCGCATACATCGGTATGTATTATTTCCAATAAGTCAAGAGCTTGTTCCATTGTTCCGGAGAAGCGGAGTTTTAGTCATCTTGCCCAAAAGGCACGGTTACGCAAGCATCAAATGATTCATAATCAAGTGATTCCAAAAGTCCATCGACATGGAGTTTTCTTCATGCGCTTTACACCAATATGACCTAAACGGCAAGGTGCTACATATAAGTTGCACTATCATTATTAACTTTGCATCTTTTGGTTTCAATATTATGAATATGTGTATCACTATGATCGAGATCCAATGAACCATTTTCATTTGGTGTGTAACCATATAAGGTTTTATTCATGTAAACAGAACAACAATTTATTCTCTTACTTAAATGAATAACCGTATTGCAATAAACATGATCAAATCATATTTATGCTCAACACCAAATAACACTTATTTAGGTTCCACACTAATCCCGAAAGTATAGGGAGTGTGCGATGATGATCATATCAATCTTGGAACTACTTCCAACACTCATCGTCACTTCCCTTCAACTAGTTTTTATTCTCAGTAACTCCTGTTTCGAGTTACTAATCTTAGCAACCGAACAAGTATCAAATACTCGTGGGCTACTATAAACATTAGTAAAGCACACATCAATAACCTGTATATCAAATATACCCTTGTTCACTTTGCCATCCTTCTTATCCGCCAAATACTTGGGGTAGTTCCGTTTCTAGTGACCAGTTCTATTGCAGCAAAAGCACTTAGTCTCGTGCTTAGGTCCGGACTTGGGCTTCTTCACTCGAGCAGCAACTTGCTTGCCGTTCTTCTTGAAGTTCCCCTTCTTCCCTTTGCCTTTTCCTTGAGACTAGTGGTCTTGTCAATCATCAACACTTGATGCTCTTTCTTGATTTCTACCTTCGTCGATTTCAACATCATGAAGAGCTCGGGAATCGTTTCGTCATCCCTTGCATACTATAGTTCATCACGAAGTTCTAGTAACTTAGTGATGGTGACTAGAGAATTCTGTCAATCGCTATCTTATCAGGAAGATTAACTCCCACTTGATTCAAGCGATTGAAGTATCCAGACTATCTGAGCACATGCTCATTAGTTGAGCGATTCTCCTCCATCTTTTAGCCATAGAACTTGTTGGAGACTTCATATCTCTCAACTCGGGTATTTTCTTGAAATGTTAACTTCAACTCCTGGAACATCTCATATGGTCCATGACGTTCAAAACGTCTTTGAAATCCCGATTCTAAGCCGTTAAGCATGGTGCACTAAACTATCAAGTAGTCATCATATTGAGCTAGCCAAACGTTCATAACGTATGCATCTGCTTCTGCAATAGGTCTGTCACCTAGCGGTGCATTAAGGACATAATTCTTCTGTGCAACAATGAGGATAAACCTCAGATCACGGATCCAATCCACATCATTGCTACTAACATTTTTCAATACAATTTTCTCTAGGAACACATATAAAAACATAGGGAAGCAACAACGCGAGCTTATTGATCTACAACATAATTTGCAAGATACTACCAGGACTAAGTTCATGATAAATTAAAGTTCAATTAATCATATTACTAAACTCCCACTTAGACAGACATCTCTCTAGTTATCTAAGTGATCACGTGATCCAAATCAACTAAACCATGTCCGATCATCACGTGAGGCGGAGTAGTTTCAATGGTGAACATCATTATGTTGATCATATCTACTATATGATTCACGTTCGACCTTTCGGTCTCCGTGTTCCGAGGCCATATCATTATATGCCGGGCTCGTCAAGTTTAACCTGAGTATTCCGCGTGTGCAACTGTTTTGCACCCGTTGTAGATGGACGTAGAACTTATCACACCCGATCATCACGTGGTGTCCGGGTACTACGAACTTTGGCAACAAAGTGCATACTCAGGAGAACACTTCTTGATAATTTTTAGTGAGAGATCATCTTATAATGCTACCGTCAATCAAAGCAAGATAAGATGCATAAAGGATAAACATCACATGCAATCAATATAAGTGATATGATATGGTCATCATCATCTTGTGCTTGTGATCTCCATCGCCGAAGCACCGTCATGATCACCATCGTCACCGGCGCGCCACCTTGATCTCCATCGTAGCATCGTTGTCGTCTCGCCAACTATTGCTTCTACGACTATCGCTACTCCTTAGTGATAAAGTAAAGCAATTACATGGCGTTGCATTTCATACAATAAAGCGACAACTATATGGCTCCTGCCATTGCCGATAACTCGGTTACAAAACATGATCATCTCATACAATAAAATATAGCATCACGTCTTGACCATATCACATCACAACATGCCCTGCAAAAACAAGTTAGACGTCCTCTACTTTGTTGTTGCAAGTTTTACGTGGCTGCTACGGGCTGAGCAAGAACCGTTCTTACCTACGCATCAAAACCACAACGATACTTTCGTCAAATAGACTCCGTTTTAACCTTCTCAAGGACCGGGCGTAGCCACACTCGGTTCAACTAAAGTTGGAGAGACAGTCTTCCGCAAGCCATCTATGTGCAAAGCACGCCGAGGAACCGGTCTCGCGTAAGAGTACGCGTAAGGTTGGTCCGGATCGTCTCGTCCAACAATACCGCTGAACCAAAGTATGACATGTCTGGTAGGCAGTATGACTTGTATCGTCCACAACTCACTTGTGTTCTACTCGTGCACATGACATCAACGCATAAAACCTGGCTCGGATGCCATTGTTGGGGAACGTAGTAATTTCAAAAATTTCCTACGATCACGCAAGACCATGGTGATGGCATAGCAACGAGAGGAGAGTGTCCGCCCACGCACTCGTGAGACCGAAAGCGAAGCGTTATAACAACGCGGTTGATGTAGTCGACGTCTTCACGATCCGACCGATCCAAGCACCGAACGTCGGCACCTCCGAGTTCTGCACACGTTCAGCTCGATGGCGATCCCGGACTCCGATCCGGCAAAGTGTCGGGATGAGTTCCACAAGACGACGGCGTGGTGACGATGTTGATGCTCCACCGACGCAGGGCTTCGCCTAAGCTCCGCGACGATATGACTTCTCCGGCGCAGGGCTTCACCTAAGCTCCGCGACGATATGACCGAAGTGGAATATGGTGGAAGGGGGCACCGCACACGGCTAAGGAAAGATCCGTAGATCAACTTGTGTGTCATGGGGTGCCCTTGCCTCAGATATAAAGGAGCCAAGGGGGTGCGGCCAGCCTAGGGGAGGCGGGCCTGGAGGTGTCCTTCTCCCACGGGGATTAGGACTCCCCTTGTCCTAGTTGGAGTAGGATTGGGAGGGGAAAGAGGGAAGGCGCCGCCCCTTCTCCTTGTCCTATTCGGACCGTAGGGGGAGGGGGCGCACAGCCCACCCGGCCGGCCCTTCCTCTTCTCCCTTGTGGCCCATGAAGGCCCATATACCCCCGGGGTTCCAGTAACCCCGGTGTTCCGGTAACTTCCTGTTTTCACTCGGAACCCTTCCAAGTCCAAACATAGGCTTCCAATATATCAATCTTTATGTCTCGACCATTTCGAGACTCCTCGTCATGTCCGTGATCACATCCGGGACTCGAACAAACTTCTGCATCAATACTTATAAACTCATAATGAACTGTCATCGAAGCGTTAAGCGTGCGGACCCTACGGGTTCGAGAACTATGTAGACATGACCTAGAACCATTCTCGGTCAATAACCAATAGCGGAACCTGGATGCCCATATTGGTTCCTACATATTCTACGAAGATCTTTATCGGTCAAACCGCATAACGACATACGTTGTTCCCTTTGTCATCGGTATGTTACTTACCCGAGATTCGATCGTCGGTATCCAATACCTAGTTCAATCTCGTTACGGTAAGTCTCTTTACTCGTTCCGTAATACATCATCTCACAACTAACTCATTAGTTGTAATGCTTGCAAGGCTTAAGTGATGTGCATTACCGAGAAGGCACAGAGATACCTCTCCTCAATCGGAGTGACAAAACCTAATCTCGAAATCGCCAACCCAACAAGTACCTTTGGAGACACCTGTAGTACTCCTTTATAATCACCCGATTACGTTGTGACGTTTGGTAGCACCCAAAGTGTTCCTCCCAGAACGGGAGTTGCATAATCTTATAGTTACAGGAACATGTATGTGTCATGAAGAAAGCATTAACATACTAAACGATCAAGTGTTAAGCTAACGGAATGGGTCATGTCAATCAGATCATTCAACTAATGATGTGATCTTGTTAATCAAATAACAACTCCTTGTTCATGGTTAGGAAACATAACCATCTTTGATTAACAAGCTAGTCAAGTAGAGGCATACTAGTGACATCTTGTTTGTCTATATATTCACACATGTATTATGTTTCCGGTTAATACAATTCTAGCATGAATAATAAACATTTATCATGATATAAGGAAATAAATAATAACTTTATTATTGCCTCTAGGGCATATTTCCTTCAAGACACACACGAGTTTTACGAAGTTCAGGCCCTTCATGGAGGAAGTAATAGCCCTACGCCCCTTGCGTCTTGAGACGGTCGACTGGATTATGTGTGTGTGTGTGTGTGTGTTACAGGGGGTGTGAACCCATGTGCTAGAGGAGGAGGGTGGCTTATATAGAGTGCGCCAGGACCCCGGCCATCCTCTGTTACCAAGAGTTCAATGTACATAAAGAGGTGGCGTTACTGGTAACGCCAGCCTTAAATGCCTTAATGGCCTTAAAGACTACAGAGTGGACGCCTGCCCGTTGCTGTTCTGGATGACTCCTGGTCTTCAAATAGGTCGAATGGATTCTTGCATGGTCGAATGATCGAGTGGTCGAGTGAATTGCCCTCGACACCTTTGTTGGGCCCTCCCTGTTGTCTCTTGAGCTTCTTTGGTTCTAAGAAAATGACCTTGGATAGGACGTATAGCTCAGGCCTATTACCTTACCCCAGGTCTATGTCCTCATCATTAGCCCCCGAATGGATTGAGGTCCGAGTGAAAAGAAGGTTGAAGTTGATTTTGCTTTGACTCTTGTGTTTCTCAACTATTCATCTCTGAACGGAGGCCAGTGTTGGAACTTCGGCTTCGTTTCAGTCGCCTTGATCGATTCAGAAATTGTCGATTGGTTTGATAACGTCACCCGTTGAGTGTTGTCTTTGACGCGAAATCTTTGGCGTGATTGGTTACGGCGGATCCCGGATTTCACGGGATTCGAAATTTTGGGGGAAGCGCGCCGTGGCAAGCGGAGTGGATAAACAAGACGTTTCAATTTCCACGCCACCTTTTTCGCCATGTATCCCGCATGCGACTGTTGAGGGATTTGACAGGATCACCCGGGCCCATGCGTCAGCCACTCGGAAGTGGGTCTTTAAAAGCGGCAAGGCCGAGCCGTCTGCACCGTGCGCGTCCCTTCTCCTTCTTCCTCCTCTTGTTCCTCCACCGCATCCGGCTTCTCCACTCTCGACGCCGCCGCTCCGCCATCATGGGGAAGGAAAAGAGGGCGGCGCTGGAACGCGCGAAGAAGGCGACGGGAGCGGCGAAAGGCAAGAAGACGAATCGGGGATCTTCGTCACGCTCGGGGCTGCCGTCAGGTTGGATCCAAGGTGATTGGATCCGATCTTCGATTCGACAGGAAGATTTGGATGAGCTGGCCGAGTCCGGACTGATCGTCCACAAAGCTGCCTGGTTGCCGAAGGGGGAGACAGAGCCGCAGCCGCGGCCGGGTGAGTGCGTTCTGCTAGCCACCCATGTCGACCGTGGTTTCTCGCTTCCTCGGCATCTTTTTTTCCGGGGTTTCTTGAATTTCTTCGGGCCCCAACTCCATCATTTTACTCCCAACACCATCACATATCTTGTTGCGTTCGTGTCCATGTGCGAGAATTTCTTGGGGTGTCGACTGCACTGGGGTCTTTCAAGCACATTTTTACCATCCGATCTCAGACGGTGAAGAAATCAAATTCGAACGATGAGAAAACCCACGTTATCCAGATGTGTGGGGGTTTGGGTATCCAGAAGAGGAAGAGGAGTTTTTTCCCTTTGATGACTCTCCCCGAAGTCGGTCGAGGTCGGCGATCGACACGTTCTCTTGCCAGACGTCGCGACTCCATGCTAGTCGACTGGACTTCCTCCTTTTTCTTTCGATCGTGTTCAGACTCCCTCTTCATTGAAAGTGACCGCCGCGGAGAAGGCGGAGACAGGCATGCTGGTCGAGAGGGTGGTCTAGCTGATCAACCAAGGCGTCACCGGCATGGATTTGCTGGAGGTGTTCCTCAGTCGGTGCATTCAACCACTCCGGGCCTGTGACCACTCCATGTGGATGTACTCCGGAGCCGGCGACACCGCTCGGGTTCATCCAGAGGAGGTGCCGGCCAAAACTGTGGCCCAATGGCTGAGGAGCATCACTGGGAACAAGGAAACCCCAGGGGCGCCAGGAGAGTCGACCCTTTCAGCGACAGCAACCAGCCAGACAAGGTTTGGCCGCTATAACCGATTGCATTTGGATGTGTTTTTCGACTATTTGTTAATCCGACTGATTTTCACTTGACTTCTTGTCTTGTAGATTTACACAGAGATGTACTCAATGCCAATGGTGAACAAGCTCTGGAGCAGGACCATGAGGGCGAGGACAATGCGGAGGAGAGTGGTGAATGAGAGTCACCAGACGACGATGATGAAGATGAGAGCGATGACTCAGACGACGAGGAGGTAGTCGACTCACCGCCTCGTTCAGAACGTCGATCCAAGCAGCACCATGATCCCGCGGGCAGGCGTGGTAAGGTTGTGGCCTCGAGCGCTCCATCTCAAAAGAACACTCGGTCTTTGACTCCAGAACTGGCTGAGAAAGTCACCAAGCAGCCCAAGATCAATCCCTCGAAGGCCCGAAAGACCTTGCCTAAGATCAAGATGGACGTTCCTGTTGCTTCTGGGTAAATGTTCTTCCCGTGTTTTCTTGTTCCGACTGATTCTCCTGTCCTGACCGAGTGGATGATGAACTTTTCCAGCCCGGCCTCTGCCGTGACTGATATGGTTATCGACAAGGTCCCATGCGACAAGGAAACCGATGACGCAGCTACCTCAAAAGCTAGTAAGTCTGCCTGACTCAAATTTATTCGGTCGACCGGATTGTTTGTCAGTTGTTTCTCTGATTTTTTCTGTTTGCTGCACCTCCACGAGACGTTGTTGTGCTTCCGGATGATGAAGAAGAAGTGCCCCTGCGGGAAAGGAGGAGGAGGGACAAAGGACTGAGCGAGAAAGCGCCTGAGGTTCAGGTTCCTCAGTCGACACTGATGCCTGGGGTGGCGGTCGAGCGATCCACAGATCCGGCTCGCACCAACGTCACTTTCGCTATCCCGCTGTCGACTGGCTGTCCATCAGGGTTAGCTGCTCAGACCCCTGCTGCTCCAATACAACTCCAGGCATGAGACCCAACGGCTGCTTCGACTGCCCTGCCATCATCGTTTTCACTGCGTACCAAACTCTAGACGACCCCACCGAGTGCCGCCAACACTGCAAAAAAAAGACACATCCGTGACATTTTGGGCCGAACGAAAATCTTTTCTGTCATACTTATGACACTTCTATGACAATAATTGTGACAAAACACGGTATCATCATAGATGTGATGGGGTACTACTTCTATGACAAAAAATCATGACAGAAAATGGGCTTTTCGTCCTGGGCGGGCCGGAGACGCAGCTACATGACATTCTTTGGGCCGTCCATGACGGAAAAAACCATGGTAGAAGCAAGGGCGCGGAAAATATTGGGGAGTTCCCGGTTACGGTGGGTGGCCGGGGGCCGAGCGATGCGTGTTTCTCTTGTATGTATGCGCGTGTGTGCGAGGCGTTGGGTGATATGTCTCCAACATATCTATAATTTTTTATTGTTCCATGCAATTATATTATGTGTTTTGGATGTTTATGGGCTTTACTATCCACTTTTATATTATTTTTGGGACTAACCTATTGACCCAGAGCCCAGTGCCAGTTCTTGTTTTTTCCCTTGTTTCAGTGTCTCGAAGAAAAGGAATATCAAACGGAGTCGAAACGGAATGAAATCAACTGGAGAAGTTATTTTTGGAAGGAAAGCAACCCGGGAGACTTGGAGTCCACGTCAAGGAAGAAATAAGGGAGGCACGAGGTAGGGGGGCGCGCCCACCCCCCAGGGCGCGCCCTCCACCCTCGTGGGCCCCTCGTGGCTCCCCTGGCGTATTTCTGCCGCCTATATATATCCATATACCCTAAAACAATCGGGGAACAGAATAGATCGGGAGTTCCGCCGCCGCAAGCCTCCGCAGCCACCAAAAGTCAATCGGGACCCTGTTCCGGCATTTTGCCGGAGGGGGGAACCCTCACCGGCGGCCATCTTCATCATCCCGGGGTTCTCTATGACGAGGAGGGAGTAGTTCACCCTCGGGGCTGAGGGTATGTACCAGTAGCTATGTGTTTGATCTCTCTCTCTCTCTCTCTCTCTCTCGTGTTCTTGATTTGGCACGATCTTGATGTATCGCGAGCTTTGCTATTATAGTTGGATGTTATGTTGCTTCTCCCCCTCTACTCTCTTGTAATGGATTGAGTTTTCCCTTTGAAGTAATCTTATTGGATTGAGTCTTTAAAGATTTGAGAACACTTGATGTATGTCTTGCCGTGCGTATCTGTGGTGACAATGGGATATCACGTGACTCACTTGATGTATGTTTTGGTGATCAACTTGCGGGTTCTGCCCATGAACCTATGCATAGGGGTTGGCTGCGTTTTCGTCGTGATTCTCCGGCAGAAACTTTGGGGCACTCTTTGAGGTTATATGTGTTGGTTGAATAGATGAATCTGAGATTGTGTGATGCATATCGAATAATCATACCCACGGATACTTGAGGTGACATTGGAGTATCTAGGTGACATTAGGGTTTTGGTTGATTTGTGTCTTAAGGTGTTATTCTAGTACGAACTCTAGGGCTGTTTGTGACACTTATAGGAATAGCCTAACGGAATGATTGGAAAGAATAACTTTGAGGTGGTTTCGTACCCTACCATAATCTCTTCGTTCGTTCTCCGCTATTAGTGACTTTGGAGTGACTCTTTGTTGCATGTTGAGGGATAGTTATATGATCCAACTATGTTATTATTGTTGAGAGAACTTGCACTAGTGAAATTATGAACCCTAGGCCTTGTTTCCTATCATTGCAATACCGTTTACGCTCACTTTTATTATTAGTTACTTTGCTGTTTTTATATTTTTCAGATTACAAAAACCTATATCTACTATCCATATTGCACTTGTATCACCATCTCTTCGCCGAACTAGTGCACCTATACAATTTACCATTGTATTCGCGTGTTGGGGACACAAGAGACTCTTTGTTATTTGGTTGCAGGGTTGCTTGAGAGAGACCATCTTCATCCTACGCCTCCCACGGATTGATAAACCTTAGGTCATCCACTTGAGGGAAATTTGCTACTGTCCTACAAACCTCTGCACTTGGAGGCCCAACAACGTCTACAAGGAGAAGGTTGCGTAGTAGACATCAATCTCTTTTCTGGCGCCGTTGCCGGGGATGCTAGGTAAGCGGCACTCACACCCCGTCAACTAAGCTCTTTTCTGGTGCCGTTGCGGGGGAGGTGAGTGCTTCAAGGTATATCTTTAGATCTTGCAATCGAATATTTTTGTTTCTTGTTTTAGCACTAGTTTAGTTTATAAAAGAAAACTACCAAAAAACGGAATTGAGTTTGTCTCATATGCTTCATCTTTTTAATATCTTGCGTTAGTATGATGGGAAGGAAAATTGTGCCAAAGTGTTAGAAGAAGAATGCATTAAAATGTTTGGCACTAGATCTTTGTATGATGAGCATGATTGCAATGTTGTTAGTATGAATTCCTTGAATATCCATGATGCTAATGATATGCAAAGCCACAAGCTTGGGGAAGCTATGTTTGATGAAGATGATACTTTTTGTCCCCAAGCTTTGATGAGAAAATTTACTATGATGAAAGCATGCCTCCTATCTATGATGATTACTTTGATGACACGTATGCTTTAAAGAATAATGATAACCATGAAACTTGTCATCTTGATCTTAATTTTCAATCACATGATAGTTGTTTTGTTGAGCTTTCTCCCACTACTATTCCGAATGAGAAGAATTTTGCTTATGTGGAGAGTAAATTTTTTTCTATGCTTGTAGATCATGAAAAGAATGCTTTATGTGATGGTTATATTGTTGAATCATCATTATGAGGGAGGAATATATGCTTGTAGGAATTGCAATAATATCAAGTTTCCTCCCTATGTGCTTAAAGTTTCGAAGTTATGCTTGTTTTGCCTTCCTATGCTAGTTGATTATTGTTCTCATAAGTTGTTTGCTCACAAAATCCCTATGCATAGGAAGTGGGTTAGACTTAAATGTGCTAGTCATATTCTTCATGATTCTCTCATTATGTTTCAATTCTTATCTTTTATGTGAGCATCATTGAAATCATCATGCCTAGCTAGGGGCGTTAAACGATAGCGCTTGTTGGGAGGCAACCCAATTTTATTTTATTTTCTTTCTTTTTGGTTCTGTTTAGTAATAAATAATCCATCTAGCTTCTGTTTATATGTGTTTTTATATTTTAATTAGTGTTTGTGCCAAGTAAGACCTGTAGGATCTTCTTGGATGATAGTTATTTGATCTTGCTGAAAATTCAGAAACTTTACATTCACGGAAACAATTGTTTAAAATCACCAGAACGTGATAAAATACTGATTCCAATTGCAGCATATAAATAAACAAATTTTTTAGGTTGTCCTATTTTGGCTGAATTTTTGGAGTTCCATAAGTTTGCCTTAGTTACAGATTACTACAGACTGTTCTGTTTTTGACAGATTCTGTCTTTCGTGTGTTGTTTGCTTATTTTGATGAATCTATGATTAGTAAAATAGTTTATAAACCATAGAGGAGCTGGAATATAGTAGGTTTAACACCAATATAAATAAAGAATGAGTTCAATACAGTACCTTGAAGTGGTGTTTTGTTTTCTTTCGCTAACGGAGCTCACGAGGTTCTCTGTTAAGTTTTGTGTTGTGAACTTTTCAAGTTTTGGGTAAAGATTCGATGGACTATGGAATAAGGAGTGGCAAGAGCCTAAGCTTGGGGATGCCCAAGGCACCCCAAGGTAATATTCAAGGACAAACAAGAGCCTAAACTTGGGGATGCCCTGGATGGCATCCCCTCCTTCGTCTTCGTTCATCGGTAACTTTACTTGGAGCTATATTTTATTCACCACATGATATGTGTTTTGCTTGGAGCGTCATTTTATTTTCTTTAGCTTTGCTTGATGTTATTTATAATAATGTTTTTCATCTCTAGTTTCAATAAAAATGTCAAGGATAGCCTTTACTATGCTTATTTTGCAAGTATACATGTTGCTGTTTGAAAACAGAAAGTTTACTGCTGTTGCAAAAATTCCTTAGAAAAGTCAGAACGTGATAAAATGTTGAAACCTTTTGAATAATAAGCTATGATAAATTTACTACAGTGGGAATTTTCTTTCATAATTTTTGGAGTTAGGGAAGTATGATGAATCTTGCATTCTTTACAGACTGTACTGTTTTGGCAGATTGCTGTTATGTTTTCATTGTTTGCATATGTTTGCTTGTTTTATGATTCCATTTGAGGATATTACTATTAAATATGCAGGGACATTTAGTATGCAATATTGAATAATAATTTAAGAGATTTGTTACAGTAGAAGATAATAAGGTTATGCATTGGTTTATACTAACTTATCTCACGAGTTCATGTTGAGTTTGGTGTGGTTGAAGATTTCGAGATTTAGGAAACCGAGATATAAAAGGATTTAAGGAGACACAAACGCTCAATATTGGGGATGCCCAAGGCACCCCAAGATATTATTTCAAGAATTCTCAAGCATCTAAGCTTGGGGATGCCCCGGTAGGCATCCCACCTTTTCTCTTCAACAACTATCGGCCAGTATCGGTTGAACCTAAGTTTTCGCTTCTTTACATGACTTGTGCTATCCTTGCAATGTAGTTTTATTTTTTTTTGCTTGCTGTTTGAATAAAGTATCAAGATCTGAAATTCTTAAATGAGAGAGAGTCATACATGATTTTGAAATTATTAGAATACTCTTTGTGCTTCACTTATATCTTTGGAGTTATATAGTTTTGCTCTAGTACTTCACTTATATCTTTTAGAGCACGGTGGTGGATTTGTTTTAAGGAAACTATTGATCTCTCATGCTTCACTTAGATTATTTTGAGAGTCTTAAATAGCATGGTAATTTGCTTAAATAATCCTTATATGCCAGGCATTCAAGATTAGTAAATTTTTTCTTATGAGTGTGTTGAATACTATGAGAAGTTTGATGCTTGATAATTGTTTTGAGATATAAAGATGGTGATATTAGAGTCATGTTGAGTAGTTGTGAATTTGAGAGATACTTGTGTTAAGGTTTGTGATTCTCGTAGCATGCACGTATGGTGAACCGTTATGTGATGAAGTCGGAACATGATTCATTTATTGATTGTCTTCCTTATGAGTGGCAGTCGGGGATGAGCGATGGTCTTTTCCTACCAATCTATCCCCCTAGGAGCATGCGCGTAATACTTTGCTTTGATAACTTGTAGATTTTTGCAATAAGTATATGAGTTCTTTATGACTAATGTTGAGTCCATGGATTATACACACTTTTCTTCCTTCCACCATTGCTAGCCTCTCTAATACCGCACACTTTTCGCTGGTATCATACACCCACCATATACCTTCCTCAAAACAGCCACCATACCTACCTATCATGGCATTTCCATAGCCATTCCGAGATATATTGCCATGCAACTTTCCACCGTTCTGTTTATTATGACACGCTCCATCATTGTCATATTGCTTAGCATGATCATGTAGTTGACATCGTATTTGTGGCAAAGCTCCGTTCATAATTCTTTCATACATGTCACCCTTGATTCATTGCATATCCCGGTACACCGCCGGAGGCATTCGTATAGAGTCATATTTGTTCTAAGTATCATTGTTGAGTTGTAAGAAAATAAAAGTGTGATGATCTTCATTTTTAGAGCATTGTCCCAGTGAGGAAAGGATGATGGAGACTATGATTCCCCCACAAGTTGGGATGAAACTCCGGACGAAAAAAAAGAGAAAAAAAAGAGGCCATAAAAAAGGGAGAAAGGCCCAAATAAAAAAATAAAATAAAAAAATGAGAGAAAAAAAGAGAAGGGACAATGCTACTATCCTTTTACCACACTTGTGATTCAAAGTAGCACCATGATCTTCATGATAGAGAGTCTCCTATGTTGTCACTTTCATATACTAGTGGGAATTTTACATTATAGAACTTGGCTTGTATATTCCAATGATGGGCCTTCCTCAAAATGCCCTAGGTCTTCGTGAGCAAGCAAGTTGGATGCAAACCCACTTAGTTTCTTTTGTTGAGCTTTCACACACTTATAGCTCTAGTGCATCCGTTGCATGGCAATCCCTACTCACTTACATTGATATCTATTGATGGGCATCTCCATAGCCCGTTGATACGCCTAGTTGATGTGAGACTATCTTCTCCTTTTTGTCTTCTCCACAACCACCATTCTATTCCACTTATAGTGCTATGTCCATGGCTCGCGCTCATGTATTGCGTGAAGATTGAAAAAGTTTGAGAATGTCAAAAGTATGAAACAATTGCTTGGCTTGTCATCGGGGTTGTGCATGATTTAAATACTTTGTGTAGTGAAGATAGAGCATAGCCAGACCATATGATTTTGTAGGGATAACTTTCTTTGGCCATGTTATTTTGAGAAGACATAATTGCTTAGTTAGTATGCTTGAAGTATTATTACTTTTATGTCAATATGAACTTTTATCTTGAATCTTTCAGATCTGAATATTCATACCACAATTAAGAAGAATTACATTGAAATTATGCCATGTAGCATTCCACATCAAAAATTCCGTTTTTATCATTTACCTACTCGAGGACGAGCAGGAATTAAGCTTGGGGATGCTGATACGTCTCCAACGTATCTATAATTTCTGATTGTTCCATGCTATTATATTATGTGTTTTGGACGTTTATGGGCTTTATTATCCACTTTTATATTATTTTTGGGACTAACCTATTGACCCAGAGCCAGTGCGATTCCTGTTTTCTCCCTTGTTTCAGTGTTTCGAAGAAAAGGAATATCAAACGGAGTCAAAACGGAATGAAACCTTCTGGAGAAGTTATTTTTGGAAGGAAAGCAACCCCGGAGACTTGGAGTGCTCGTCAGGAAAGAAACGAGGGAGGCACGAGGCAGGGGGGTGCGCCCACGCCCTGGGCACGCCCTCTACCCTCGTGGCTCTCCTGACGTATTTCTTCCGCCTATATATATATATATATATATATATATATATATATATATATATATATATCCATATACCCTAAAATGATCGGGGAACAGAATAGATCGGGAGTTCCGCTGCCGCAAGCCTCTGTAGCCACCAAAAGTCAATGGGACCTGTTAAGCACTCACGGAGGGGGAACCCTCACCGGCGGCCATCTTCATCATCCGGGCGTTCTCCATGACGAGGAGGGAGTAGTTCACCCTCGGGGCTGAGGGTATGTACCAGTAGCTATGTGTTTGCTCTCTCTCTCTCTCTCTCTCTCTCTCGTGTTCTTGATTTGGCACGATCTTGATGTATCGCGAGCTTTGCTATTATAGTTGGATCTTATGTTGCTTCTCGCCCTCTACTCTCTTGTAATGGATTGAGTTTTCCCTTTGAAGTAATCTTATCGGATTGAATCTTTAATGATTTGAGAACACTTGATGTATGTATTGCCCTGCGTATCTGTGGTGACAATGGGATATCACGTGATTCACTTGATGTATGTTTTGGTGATCAACTTGCGGGTTCCGCCCATGTACCTATGCATAGGGGTTGGCAAACGTTTTCGTCGTGATTCTCCGGTAGAAACTTTGGGGCACTCTTTGAGGTTCTATGTGTTGGTTGAATAGATGAATCTGAGATTGTGTGATGCATATCGTATAATCATACCCACGGATACTTGAGGTGACATTAGGGTTTTGGTTGATTTATGTCTTAAGGTGTTATTCTAGTACGAACTCTAGGGCTGTTTGTGACACTTATAGGAATTGCCCAACGGATTGATTGGAAAGAATAACTTTGAGGTGGTTTCGTAACCTATCATAATCTCTTCGTTCGTTCTCGGCTATTAGTGACTTTGGAGTGACTCTTTGTGGCATGTTGAGGGATAGTGATATGATCCAACTATGTTATTACTGTTGAGAGAACTTGCACTAGTGAAAGTATGAACCCTAGGCCTTATTTCCTATCATTGCAATACCGTTTACGCTCACTTTTATTATTAGTTACCTTGCTGTTTTTATATTTTGAGATTACAAAAACCTATATCTACTATCCATATTGCACTTGTATCACCATCTCTTCGCAGAACTAGTGCACCTATACAATTTAGCATTGTATTGGGTGTGTTGGGGACACAAGAGACTCTTTGTTATTTGGTTGCAGGGTTGCTTGAGAGAGACCATCTTCATCCTACGCCTCCCACGGATTGATAAACCTTAGGTCATCCACTTGAGGGAAATTTGCTACTGTCCTACAAACCTCTACACTTGGAGGCCCAACAACGTCTACAAGGAGAAGGTTGCATAGTAGACATCATTGGGCTCTAACTGAACCCGAGCGAGGCGTTGGGCTCTAACTGAACCCGGGCGATTGCATTGAAGGCTACGCGTTACTGAACCCAAGCGATCGACATGGCTGTTAACTGAACTGGATCGAGCGATTCGCTTCGCCATCGCCGCTAATCAAGCCGATCGATGCTGCCTCTGGATGAACAAAGTGAGTGTTCTTTGGGGGGTTTGGATGAACAGTTCCCGATGGGGGTGGATGAACAGGACCCGTGGCGTTGCCTCTGGATGAACAAAGTGGCGTTCTTTGGGGGTTTGGATGAACAGTTCGGTGGGGGTGGATGAACAGGACCCCGATCGTTCGAGCGGTTGGGGCTGGATGAACAGGACCCGTGGAGGGCGGGATGAACAGGACCACCCGTGGAGGGCAGGATGAGCGATTAGATGGTGGAGGGCTGGATGAATAGTACCCCATGGAGGGGTGGTTGAACAGGAGCCCGTGGAGAGGGTTGGTTGAACAGTAGCCGGTGGAGTAGCGCGCGGTGGAGGCTGGATGAACAAGAGCCCGTGGATGAACAGTCACAGGTGGAGGATGGAGGAGGTCGATGGTGGACGAACAATAGCCCGTGGAGGCTGGAGGGGGTCGACGATGGAGATGAACAGTATCCCGTGGAGTCCCGTTTTGCGGTACGCCACACGTCTCCCGATGAACAGGACCCCCGTTTCGACCGTCGCGCTCCAACACAAGTCTGTTTCCTCCATTTTGCGGTACGCCACACGCCTCCTGATCAACAGGACCCCCGTTTCGATCGTAGGTGGTCCGTTTCCTCCGTTTTACGGTACGCCAGACCCCTCCCGATGAACAAGATCGTTTCGAACGTGGTCAGTCGAACACAAGGCCGTTTCCTCCGTTTTGGAGTACGCCAGGCCTCGTTTCCGTCGGCTGTTCCGTCCAAGCCGGTTGGCTCCCATGCGTTCCGTTTCCTCCCGATGAACATGACGCATTCCGTTGCCTCCCCATGAACACGACGACGACGTTGTTTCTCCGTTCCGACCCAGCCATGTACACGAGCTCTGGCCGTACGTACGCGCGAGTAGGCATTCGAGACCCCGCCCGTATGTACGTACGTGGCCGTATTTACTTTCTTGCACCCTGGCCGCTGTACGTACGTGTACATGCTACGTGCGCGCCTCTACATCGACCAGTATGTACGTACATGTTCGCGACCAGAATGACAACACTACGTACGCTTCGACCAGGTGGGTCTCGACTGTCAGGCACTTCCTTGCGTGCGAAGATGTAGCTGGTGGGTCCCAGCAGTCAGGGGGAAACATTTTTTTCGTGAAATACGGTGGCCCGTCCGGTGGGTCCCTGCTGTCAGGTGGAGGAATAATTATTTTGCGCGTAATAAGGAGGCACTTCCTTGCTGCGGCCGTGGACCCAGTTGTCAGCCTCTCCACGTACAGTCCACGTCCGATGGAAGCCGTTCCTTGACCACGTTGACCACGCCACACGAGAGCACCGGGCGGTGGACGACGGCGAGGCCTAGGAAGGGACGACGCGAGCCGGGAAGACGCGGCAAGGATGCCCACGCCAGAGAGGAGTACGAGGGTTCACCGGGTTTTCAGTGTGAGGCTACCGTCGCCGCAGAATAACAGGGGGTGTGGGTGAGTAGAGGGATGACCTGGCTAGTGGTGGGAGTAGTAGGGGCGGTAAGGCCTCCGCCGCATCGCAGCCGGCCACAGGAGGCAGGAGCACGAGGCACGACCGGCGCTGGTTTGGGCGGCTGGAGCAACAAGACCAGAGGTTGAAGAAGCACTACGGCCGTTGGATGGACATCGTACGGTCACTGGAGCTAGAATCGTGCATATTGACTAAGTTGGCAAAGCCCTCCGTCCCCGTCAACTTAGTAGGCCCACAAGTCAGCCTGCCACTATACTGGGTCCCAGCTAACAGGGGGAGTATTCATTTTTTTGTGTAATAAGGAGGAACTTCCTTGCATGCGAAGATATAGCTGGTGGGTCCGAGCTGTCAGCGGTGGTAACGTTTTTTTTCGCGAAATACAAAGGCCGTTTCGGTGGGTCCTTGATGTCAGGTGGAGGAATCATTATTTTGCGCGTAATAAGGAGGCATTTCCTTGCATGCGGCCATGGACCCAGCTGTCGGCCTCTCCACTACAGTCCACTTCAGATGCATGTCAGTCGTTGACCACGTTGACCAGGCCGCGCCGAGAGCACCAGGGCGGTGGACGACAGCGAGGCCTAGGAAGGGAACAACACGGAGGCAGGGAAGACTCGACAGTTGTTTCCCACGCGGAGGGGAGTACGACTGTACGAGGGTTTACTGGTTCGTCTGCCGTCGCCAGAGAATAATAGCAGGTGTGGGTGAGTAGAGGGATGGCTAGGCCGGTGATGGGAATCTGCAGTGGGGCGGTGAGGCTGCTTGGCGGCAAGATAGCTTGACATGAGGAGGAGGGAGCAGGCAGTCATGCCGGGCGCTTGTTTGAGCGGGCCGGAGCAGAAAGAGCAGAGATTGAAGAAGACGACTGTCGTTGGATGGACATCCAACGATCCATCGCGTGTCGTCAACCTTTTTAGGAAAGCCTCAAATCTGTGGAAAACAACATACAACCCATCTGCCATTATTTCTAATAATTTACAGCCCATTTGCTAATTCTTAAGGTTTTTTGGAGCCCATATTCTTTTGTTAGCATTACAGCCCATATTGTGGCTACGGTTAAAAATTATACGAAATTTTGCATATTTTGGTGCGGTCCGAACTGTTTTAATCCTGAAATTTGAGTCACATTCAAACTGATTTTAAAAATAAATGTATATAAATATAAAATCCAACAAATTGTCCATGCATAAAAATTAATGTAATTTAAAATCTCGAAATGAAAAAAAGAAATTTGAAACTAATTGCCAGTTTGATGTGTTTTAAAAATGTACATCCCATTTCTCATTACTGATAGGCCATTTTCTCGCCACCGATTGAAAGCTCTCCTCGTCTTGAAAGATTTGTAGCCCAACAGGCCTGACAAAGCGACTTACTTGGCAAATCACAAAAAACTGGGCTGTGGCCGTGGACCCAGCTGTCAGCCTCTCCACGTACAATACTCTTTCGATGGAAGTCGGTCGTTGACCACATTGACCACGCCGCGCTGAGAGCACCAAGGCGGTGGACGACGGCGAGGCCTAGTAAGGGGACGAAGTGGAGCCGCGGAAGATGCGGCAGTGGATGCCCACACGAAGAGGAGTACGAGGGTTCACTAGTTCGGCTGCGGTGTGAGGCTGCCGTTGCCGCAGGGCCTGGCTAGCGGCGGGAGTAGTAGGGGGCGATGAGGCCTCAGCAGCGGCAACCCGCCACTTGTAAGGCGTGGAGCAAAGCGGTCTCCCGGCGCTGGTTTGGGCGGCTGGTGCAAGAAGAGCAGCAATTGAAGAAGCGGCAGGACCGTTCGATTCAGATCCAACGGTTATCGCTGCTAGAATCGTTTGTTGACTAAGTTGACAAGCCCTGGTCTGGCGTCAACTTAGTAGGCCCACAGTCAGCCTCCCAACCGTGCGCCCAAAGGAGGAATCATTTTTTCGCGTAATAAGGAGGCAGTTGATTGCGTGCGGCCAGGCCAGCGGAG
Source organism: Aegilops bicornis (assembly GCA_021605145.1). Classification (NCBI taxonomy): domain Eukaryota; kingdom Viridiplantae; phylum Streptophyta; class Magnoliopsida; order Poales; family Poaceae; genus Aegilops; species Aegilops bicornis. The sequence goes on from CM038674.1 coordinate 624,724,214, forward strand.
GGAGTAGGGTGGGCCGGGGAAGCCTGCGCGGTATCACAGCGGGCCACAAGAGGAGGGAGCAGGCAGTCCCGCCGACGCTAGTTTAGGCGGCTGGAGCAGGAAGATCAGAGATTGAAGAAGCACGTCGGCTGTTGGATGGACATCCAACAGTCACTGCTGCTAGAATCGTGTGTTGACTGACAAAGCCTTGCGTAAACAAGTCAGCCTCGAAATCTGTGGCGTGTACAACCCATTTGCTATTATTTTTATAATCTTTACTCATTTTCTAATTCCTATGGAATTTATTGCATCCCATTTTCCATTTTTAGAATTGCTGCCCATTTTCTGGTCAGTACGAGGGTCAAAAAATTAACTAAATATGTGGGAAATTTTGAAAATTCGCAAATTTTTGCTGGGAAACAAAATATTCTTAATCCAAAAATTAGTAGCCATACTAAAACAAACTTAAAAATAAATTAGTACTATGTCATGTTAAATCCAATGAAATACGTATAAGATATCAATGAAGAACAAAAACAAAAAAAGAAACTAATATCCCATTTGCTATAATTTTTTTGGAATTTTCAACCCCTTTTGATATTACTTTTAACAGACACTGATCATACTCTTTGGGCAGGCCGAAATGCATCCCTCCTCGTCTTGAAAGATTTGCAGCACAGTAAGTCGGAGAAAACAAATAGGCCTAGCTTGTGTATTCTTGAAAAAGAAATACTGGGCTACCTATTTTCCCAAAGAAAAAACTGCTGGGCTGGTCATGTTGTTAGACGGGCCACAGAGACCGCACAACCTAGTTTATAGCCTGCTCCTCCGAATTACTACTAAAAAAGTTGTGCAATTCTGTCGTTAATTGACTATATGTTGAAAATGATGTGGGTCCTAGATATCAGCATGGTGGATTGGAGTAAAAAAACGAGGGGTTCACCTGAGTAGTAAAAGAGGCGCTTGCTTGTGTTCGGGAGTGGACCTGGTGGGTCCGTACTGTCATACTCACAACTACAGTCCTCTCCCGATTCACTATGTTGACAGGGACCGTTTCGGAAAAAAACTATGTTGACAGGGCCAGACGGCGGCGCTGCGACGAGTGCACCAAGGCGGAGGATAAAGTGCTGTTGCCAATGTGCTGGGCTGGGTTGGACATTCTTATTGAAAAAAAAATGGACCGGATCTATTTACGACGTTGACTACGATTTGCATGGGTCCGCTGGTTGTAGGAAGAAAATGCTGGGAGAAAGAAGACTGGTCGCTATCTTTGCCGAAGAATAATATCGACTGAATGTAACGACACTATCATAGGAAATAATATCCTCCTGTTAAATCGTGAATTTAAAGAACTGGTGCATGAGCATTTAGCTTTATTTATTTATTTACTTATTTATGTTTAGGGACCATGAGCATGTACCAGGCAGATTCATGTGAGAGCCTCCTTCCGATTAATTACGGGTTTCTCTATTGGGCCTTCATCAAGGCTGCATGTTATAAAGAAGTGGAAAATGTGTTCCGATTTAAAATAGTATGCGCTACGTGCAGTGCACGGGCACTAAAGGATCGAACCATGCAACGACTTCCAAAACATTGTGTTTGTCGTTCTAACAACACATTTATTCAACCAACAGACGAAATATACTACTGATTGTACATTGAAAACAGCAGCAACAGCAACCATGGCTGGGGGTGCAACATAAGCAGTAAGCATGCCCGAAGAGTGAAGACGCAGCTCTCTCTTCCAAACCAAACATCAGCCATCATTACAAAAGGGCTACCAAAAAAGAACAAGTGTATGCATCAAACTAAATAAAGATCCTACTAGACCAAGAGTACGCATCTAACTAATAGGATCAGTTAGACGTTACTATTTATTAAGATGTGGAGATTGGCTGACGGCTTGAACCAGATGGGTGCCTGACGGGGGAAACTCCAGCCAGCAGGTCGAAGTTTGATACTTGCGACCCTCTCTCCTACTTTGGGCTGCAAAGCGTGGCGGCACATATCAGGGTATGGTCCATGCAGAGACGCATGGTACGCTGTGTACACACAGTTTTGCCTGATGAACGAAACCGCCCTGCCATCATGATCCTTGCCGTCGGTTATCTCTTGGTTAATCGGATAATTCAGTCCGACAAATAGAGAGCGTGTACCAAGGCTACTTACCAACCTCCAGTCAAAAATTCCTGAAGGCCCAGAGAAGCTGGGATCCTGCTCAAAGACCTTGCAGTGACTGTGATTGTATTCGGCGAAACAACACATCCGGTACGTGCGAACGATCATCAATCGTTCACTGTCATCTGATCGAGCTAGGAACCACTTGCAACTGCCATGCCGCTTTTCTTTGAAAAGTTCTGGGATTAGGAAGGGTAGGGACACCAGGCGGCCTACAACAACATATCAAGTTGGAGTCAAATAACCCTCAATAAAAGTTGGAGTCAAATAAAAAAGGGCTCTTAATGTAGTCAATCTTAAGAACATCATGTTATGAGCATGAATATTTTTCAGTAAATGTTGACAATAATATAAGCAAGCCGTCATGATATCATAGGAAAGTAACATACTGCTGTAACAGCCGTTTGTAGCTATTACTAGAGTAGGCCAGCAATACGTCCAGCCAAAGAAGGAGTCGACAGCGTAAATGAAGCCCTTGTGTTCAATGGCATCAGAGAACCATGGAGGATTAATGATCCTGCAATGAACGTGCAGATTTATCCACTTACCGCAGTGACCTGTCAGATAGGCGAGACCACGGTTGAAGAACGCAATTAGCCTGAAGTCTTTATAATTCGCAGATCTTGTGGGCACTTGGCAGATTACAACCTTGAGCAAATCAAACTTGGTATCATGTTGGCTACTTGTAAGATTCCGAGTATTCGGGCGCGGTGCCAAAGCAAAGGCAGTGTTAATCGGCGAAGGGGGATCAATCGCCGGGTGTAGACCTCCACGAGCATCTAGCTGCCGCGACCGTCAACAAGCACCATCCCAGACGTGTTCATGCCGACCCAGTACATACCGTTAATGTAGTTGAGGGTGACGGGGATCGGATCGCAGCCAAGGGGGTTGATGCTCGCCACCCTATGATCGTTATGCTGCATGACATGCCGTTTTTGAAGATCGGGCGGCATCAAAAAGCAATGAGCTGGCTTAAAAAGCTCCGGCCTGAGGGCTTTGAGTAAACGGTACATCCCCGACGAGCACGCGGCGAGCGGCATGGTACTGAGATTGTCCACACGCGAAACAATGAGCTGGATTACCTCTGTGGGGAGCAAATTCCAGCCACTCTTTCGGCGGACGCTGCTCGGTTCTGCCATTGTTAGTGCTTGGGTTTCGGACGAGGGGGGGGGGGGAGGCGCCTTAGTGGGGATGGAAGAGCGGACAAAGATGGAGAAGCGAATATGTGCTGGGAAGTGGACAGTGATGATGACTACAAAGACGCCGCTTGACTTACGAGACACATACCAACAGCATAGGGTCATATCAAAGTCAGACAACTTGCTTGAGTGATCACAGTACTGGAACTCCCTATAGTACCTGCTAATATGCCCTAACTTGCTTGAGTAGAGTAGTAGTGGAGTAGGACTCTGCTCTACTACTAGCACCGGAGGAGTAGTATGTTCTAATCTAAAATAGTTACAAACTTCAATGCCCGAGCGTGGAACAACTACGAACCGCCATTGGTGCTAACTCCAATCCTGCAAGTCATGGATTTGTTTCTTTGTAACTTTCTGTACGAATCTGTAGCCAGCCTGCAAGTCATGTACACTGTACTAACAGTGGAACCCACAGAGTACTTAGAGTACAAAATTAAGGATGCAATTAACTTTTTATAGAGGGAGAATCGTACACGCAATTAACTCAAATGGATTGGACGTGACTCTATTATTCTCCAACGGCAACCGCAAATTTCCTCCTGCGGGCCGGAGTAGGTTTCTCGGTTTGCATGCGGGTTTAACGGAGGGGTTTGATGGAGGCGAGGAGGCGTGTTCAGTCGGGCGTCAAAGGATGGCCAAAGATTATTTGATTTGACAACTACGACTAGTATATTATAAAACAAAGAAGAGTAGTAGAGATAGAGATAAGAATAGAGACTAGGGAGGAGCACCATCTCTGCTTCGTGGGCTACTCCTCGCCCCATTCGTGACGCAATGTCCCCTACAGCCACTCCCTCCCGCGCTCCACTCGGCGGGCGCTGTTGAAATTTGGGGAGCGCACTCTCGCGACTGCTAGCAGCGACGACTTCACCGATGACGACTTCTTCCCCGACCTCGGCAACCTCTTTGTAGCGACCAGACCCAAATGGATCCAGTGCTCTGTGCTCAGTGTCATCCCTGGATCGATGTCGACACCACACAAAGATTTCAAGGAGCAGAGTAGCAATCACACACTTATTACATCATTGTCCACAAGGGAACTTAATACAATAATATGGCTTAAGGCCATCTAATAATAACAGCGGAAGGCTTGGAAGACAAGTGAGTCCATCAACTCCATCGGCATCATCGAGTATAGAACCACGACCTAACACCTTACTCGTCGTGCGAAAAAGTCTGCATAGCGTGAAAGTTGCAGCCAACGGGTCAAGACATGGAATATGCCGCAATGTAACACATAGAGAACAATGAAAGGATAAGCCTATACTACATGCATATATGGCTGGTGGTAAGGCTCTCTGATTTACATTTTGCATAAAGCTGGTTTTTCCCTACATCAAAGGAATGATTTTATTTAACTATCATGGTGGTTGTTAAACATTGAGAATGGTTGATGACATCCTCAATCCCAATTAAAAAGTACTCATTAAAAATCCAATAACATTATTATTAGAGGTAACATGTTGAGATTCACATGATATTCAAGTACTAGATACTCAAGATGTCCATAACCGGGGACACGGCTAATCATGATTAGTTTTTACACTCTGCAGAGGTTTGCACTTTTCCCCACAAGACTCGATCGCCTCCGCTTGGTTCTCGTGACTACATGGTGTTTGAGAGACGGATGACCGAGACACAGATCTTCGTAAGCGCTTAGCACCTTACTTGTGGGTAGACCGCACACCTACTTTCCCCTACATCTGCTAGTCTACCCGTAAGAGTTCGCACAACTTAGACAACTATGCCAGAGCCCAGAATTGGCTTGTGGCTGCACACGGAAGTTTCTAGTTTGAATAATCTTATGATCCCATAGAGCCTGGGTGGCGGTCCAAGAAATACAGTAAGTCCGATAGAAACCAGGTGTCTCAATCCACCCAGATGTGTGTTTAGGTTGCCACCTTAAATAAACCATTAATTAACAATCTCACATCTGTCATGGATATCACTCACCCAATCCACGTCTACTAGCATAGCATGGCATAATAAGCAAACGTAGAAGTAACTCCCAAGGTTTCATAAGTAAAACAGGTAATAGGTACTACCTCAATCTACTTCCCATCCCACAATTTAATTAGATCCTAAACATGCAAGTGTTTGAGGGTTTGATCTAATGCATAAAACTGGGTATGAGAAAAGATATGATCAAAGTGTTACTTGCCTTGCTGATGATCCGCGAAACCTAGAGATTCGAAGTAACAAGCGGCGCACTCCGGGTGATCTAACGCAGACAAACAACAAGCATACAATAAGTACTCATCTAATGAACGGGGAAATCTCGAATAAAAGATCTAACCAGATAGTTCAACTTAAGAACCCTGGTTGCAAAAGAATCGAATCAAATAAAGCATCGAAAGTCGGAACTCGAGAGAGAACGACTCGGTTTAGCAATCTGAAACTAAGTCAAAATTTTACAGTAGCAAAACTCTGTGTAAGTAGGTTAGTCGAACGGCGGTTTCAGAACGAAACTCCAGCGCTTGAATCACCTGATTCCGATAAACGAGCAAGAAATAAAACAGATTTGAAAATCGGATCAGAAATCGAATCTGAAAAATAATGGATTAAATCCGATTAAAAGAAAACGACGAACGGATTAAATAACGGACGTCCGTTAACAGAACTAATCCAACGAACACATTCATTGAAACAAACGGGTCGGTGAACGTTCACTAAATAAGAAAACCGAGAAAATAAAATAAAAAAAAACCATCTAGGTTTTGAAAAAAAAAACCGAACAACGAAAGAAAACCGGATCGGGTCTTTTTAAAAAAACCGGATCGGGGTTGTGGCGGCTACCTCCGGCAGGTCGGGCGGGTCGGCGGAGGCGACGCTGGCGTGGCGGCTCGGTGAGGGCGGCGGCGGCTCGAGGTGAGGAGAGAGAGGCGGCGGTATAAATAGAAGGGGGGCTGGCCGGCTTGGGAAGGGGCCAGGGCGGCGGCGACGGCGTGTCCGACCCGGACACGGGCGGGCGGCGGTGGCGTCTTGTGTGAGGAGATCATGTGAGGAGGAGAGGGAGGTGGGCCGGGCGGCCGGGCTGGGCGCTGGGCCGGGCCTTGGCCTGTGGGCGCAGCTTTTTTTAAACAAAACAAAACGGATTAAAAAATACCAAACGAACTCCGATTTTAATAAAATAATTTTCCCCGACCCTAAAAATGAGTCGAACAAAATGAACTTTAAAACGGCAAACATGCATAAATTTTAAAATGCTCATTTTGCCTAAGCAAAATAAATCTTCCAAAACCAAATTTTGATTTATTTATAAAATCTCCATTTTTCCTAAATATTGGTAAAGTAATATATTTCCCTCACTTAAGTTTTGTATAATAAAAATTTTATTAATATAATTAAATAATTCAAATTATCCTTTTTTTTTCAAAATTTGAGAAATCCCAGATATGAAAATAATGAAACTTCCAACTCTCTCCGAGGGTCCTTGAGTTGCGTGAAATTTTCTAGGATCGGAAAATGCGAGAAAATATGATATGCATGATGACCTAATGTATAACATTCCAAATTGAAAATTTGGGATGTTACAAACCTACCCTTAAGATGAATCTCGCCCTCGAGATTCGGGTTGGCTAGAAAATAGGTGAGGTGGTCCTTGAGCAAAACTTCCTCTCTTTCCCTGTGGCTTCATCCTCGGTGTGGTGGCTCTCTTGAACTTTGCAAAACTTGATAACTTTGCTGCGGGTAACTCTCTGCTGGCATAATCTAGAATCTTAACCGGTTTTTCCTCATATGTCAAGTCATCCTTCAACTGAATTGCTTCCGGTGTACTGTGTCTCTTAACGGTACTACGCTATCTCGGGTGACATTTCTTCAATCGAGAAACATGGAATACGTCATGAACTCCTGATAGTCCTTCCGTAATTCCAACTTATAAGCAACTTCTCCCATGCGTTGCAAAATCTTATACGGTCCAACGAAACGGGTGCTAACTTTCCTTTAACTCCAAAACGCTTAACTCCTCGAAGTGGGGATACTCGAGATATACTGTCTCGAACTTCATACTCAATCGCTTTGGCGCTTTGAATCGGCATAGCTCTTTTGTCCGGACTGGGCTACCTTGAGTCTGTCTCGAATCAACTTAACTCTCTGTTCGCACTCCTTAATCAAATCTGGTCCAAACCATCGACGATCTCCGGTTTCGTCCCATAATAACGGTGTCCTGCACCTTCTTCCATACTGAGCCTCGAAGGTGCCATCTTCAAGCTGGTTTGGTAACTGTTGTTGTAGGAAAATTCTGCATACGGCAAATTGTCATCCCAGCTAGATCCGTAATCTAGGGCACAAGCTCAAAGATGTCCTCCAAAATCTGATTGACTCTCTCGGTCTGTCCATCGGTCTGTGGGTGGAAAGCTATCTTGAATTCCAATCGGGTTCCCAATGTTTCGTGCAACCGGTTCCAAAATTTCGAGGTAAACAGGGTTCCTCTATCTGATACGATGCTCCTCGGAACTCCGTGTAAGCACACAATTCTGGTCATGTATATCTTTGCCAACTTAGCACTGCTATAGGTGGTCTTGACTGGAATGAAATGAGCTACCTTTGTTAAACGGTCGACTATAACCCAAATCGAGTCATATCCTGAACGAGTCTTTGGCAATCCTGTGATAAAATCCATGCCTAGTTTATCCCACTTCCATTCGGTATCGGCAATGGTTGTAACAATCCTGCCGCTTCTGATGTTCTGCCTTTACTTTCTGACATACATCGCAAACTGCTACATACTCCGCAATATCCTTCTTCATTCCGGTCCACCGGAAAGTATTCTTCAAATCCAAGTACATCTTGGTATTTCCTGGGTGAATCGAATAGGGTGAATCATGAGCTTCTTGTAAAATCAACTTCCTGATCTCTGGGTCATTGGGCACATAAACACGGTCTTCAAACCATAGGGTATCGTGCTCATCCTCACAAAATCCTTTAGCTTTTCCTTTGCTCATTTTCTCCTTTATAGAGGCAACTTCCTTATCTGCCTTTTGGGCTTCTCTGATTTTGTCCATCAGCGTTGATCAATCTCCAATGCTGCTACATAGCCTCTCGGAACTATTTCCAAACATAGCTCTCGAAGGTCCTCGGCTAACTCATTGGGTATTCCTCCCATCATTAGAGTATTGACGTGGCTTTTACGGCTCAATGCGTCTGCTACGACATTAGCCTTTCCGGGGTGATAATGCAATCTCATGTCATAATCCTTGATAAGCTCTAACCATCTCCTTTGTCCGAGATTCAAGACCTTCGTGTGAAAATGTACTTCAAACTCTTGTGATCCGTATATACTTCACAATGATTTCCAATGAGAAAATGTCTCCACGTCTTCGTGGCATGCACAACGGCTGCTAGCTCCAAATCATGAGTGGCATAATTCAACTCATGGGGCTTAAGTTGTCGTGAAGCATACGAAACAACTCTTCCTTCCTGCATAAGCACCGCTCCAAGTCCTCGGCGTGAAGCGTGCAATACACCTCATAATCCTTAGTCCGATCCGCAATATCAAACTGGTGAGGTAACCAATCTTTTCTTCAACTCTGAAAACTTGCCTCACAGTCCTCGGTCCATATAAATTTGTTTTCCTTCTTCAACAATTCTGTCATAGGCTTAGCAATCCTTGAGAAATTCTCAATGAATCTTGGTAGTATCCTGCGAGTCCAAGGAAACTCCGAATCTCTCCAACTGTCGTTGGTGCTTCCCATTTGGTTACGGTCTCAACTTTTGTGGGGTCAACTGCTATCCCTTCTCCGGATATAACATGTCCGAGAAATCCAACTTCCTTTAACCAAAACTCACATTTGCTAAACTTGGCATACAACTGGTGTTCCCTCAGTTTCTCCAAAACCAATCGCAAATGTTCCTTATGTTCCTCTTCATTCTTCGAGAAAATCAAAATGTCATCAATGAACACCACGATGAACTTATCCAAAAACTCCATAAACACTTTGTTCATCGTGTTCATGAAATAGGTCTGCGCGTTAGTCAGTCAAATGACATAACGGTATACTCGTATAGTCCATATCTCGTGGTAAATGCCGTCTTGGGTATGTCACGCTCCCGAATCTTCAATCGATGGTACCACGATCGCAAGTCGATCTTGGAAAACACTTTGGCTCCTTGCAAGCGATCAAACAGATCATTTATCATAGGTAGTGGGTACTTGTTCTTGATTGTTACTTCATTCAATCCACGATAATCAACAACCATTCTTAACGATCCATCCTTCTTCTCCACTAGCAAAACGGGTGATCCCCAAGGTGAAGAACTTGGGCGTATAAAACCTTTATCCAAAAGCTCCTTAATCTGCTTCTTGATTTCCGCCAAATCCTCGCGGGCATCCTATATGGTCGCCGATATTGGGTCTGTTCTCGCAAAAGTTCTATCAAAAACTCAATGTCTCTATCCGGTGGCATTCACAGCAACTCTTCCGAAATACATCGTGAAAATCCTTCACCACCGTACTTCTTCCCGCACCACCACTCGATAGGCAATTAACTTGCGCTCTTCTCGGTGATGCCGTGATACATACTTAATCCTTCTTCCTTACGGTGTTGTGAGAAAATCGTCTTACTTGCAATCGATGTTTCCTCCATACATCGACAGCCAATCCATACCGAGAATTACATCAAATCCTTGTGATTCCAGAATGATCAAATCCGTCGGAAATACATGCCTTCCTATACTTAATGGCACTTGAAAACATCCTTGTCTGGCCATATACTCCGCTCCTGGTGAGCTTACTAGCAAAGGGGTTTTAAGAATCCGAGTAGGTAGGCTATACTTCTCTACAAATCCCTTGATATGTATGAATGCGATGCACCGGTATCGAAAAGAACTAGTGCAGTAAAGGACTTAACCAAAAACTTACCGATTACTGCATCGGGCTGATCTTCAACCTCCTCCACTTCAATGTGGTTCACGTGTCCCCTATTGAAAGGGTTAGGCTTCTTTCCAGAGCTTCCATTGCCATTTCCATTCTGGCCTTACAGGCAGTCATTGGCATAATGCCCATCTTGCGGCACTTAAAGCAAGTAATATGACTCAGGTCTACTTTGGATGGTGTTGACGGGTTGGTGCGATTCTGTCTGCTGCTTCCTCCATTCCCGTTCCCATTCTTGGTGCTGTTATGGTTATGCGAATTACCTCCTCCATGGGTATGCTGAAACTGAATTCTGACTTAGGGGTATAACGAGGTTTCTGCTGAGCTCCGAGTTATACTTCCCTTGCCCATACTTCCGCCACGGTTCTCAATTTGTCTTTGCTTTCCTTCAATCATGAGGGCTCGGTCTACTAACTCCTGGTAGTTATTGAAACTGGCTACCATCAACGACATCTTTGAACTCATCATTCAGTCCTTCTAGAAACTTCTCCTGTTTAGCTGCATCGGTAGCAACGTCATCTGGGGCATAACGTGCTAATTTACTAAAGTCATCCACGTACTGGCCAACAGTCCTTCCTCCTTGGCGTAAGTTGCGAAACTCATGCTTCTTCATGGCCATAGCTCCTCTTTGAAACATGGGCAGTGCAAAAGCTTGCTGAAATTGATCCCATGTGATGGTGTCTCTGAGGTAAGTGGTCGTGAAATTCTCCCACCATGTCAGCGGGTCCTTCAAGCTGATGTGCTGCAAACTTCACTCTTTCTCCATCCGTGCATCCTGCAGTGGTCAGCTCCTTCCTATCTTGCAGAGCCGGTCATCTGCTACAATTGGCTCGGTGCTCTTTGGAATACACCGGCGGGTTTAGTCTAAGGAAACGAGTCAGATGATCCGCAGGTGGTGGTGGTGGTGGGTTGTTGTTGTTGTTGTTGCCCTGGTTCTGCACCAATGTTTGAATCAGGGTATTCTGCTGCTGGATCAGTTGGGTGATCTCTCGCGGGAAAACAAATCCGGGGTCGCGTCTCGGAGGCATCTGATGGGTTTAGAAAAGAAGAGAATTTAGAATAGAATGAGGTCTAAGGGGAATCACTACCCAAATGCACATGAGCAAATACACACAAAATCACTTCATTCAATCAAACAAGGGCTTACAACGATCTAACTATCGCAAAAGTGCGTGTACTATAATGTTTACAGGGGGGAAATACTACTAATATGTGGGGGACTTCTACTAATTTGAACCGGTGGAAGACTCCATAATGTCTGCTCCTGCTTCATCTTCAAAGTCGGGTTCACTTGGATCCGAATCGGTGTCGTCGATGTTGATGTAGTCGCTTGGGCAGTCGACGTACTTGTCTTCATTCCTGAGCGCCAACTTCTTCTTGAGTTCTTCAATCTCGTACTTAAGATCGTTATTGTGTCTTGCTAGAGCTACGATCTCGTCCGTATAGTCCTTGCGAGTTGTCTTTAGTTCTCCTTCAAGTTCGATGATCCTTCCCTTTGCATTCTGCAACTCCAACATATCATTGCACATCTGGTTCTCCTGGCGTCGAATGTGCTGGTTTAACTCCTGGATGAATGCTGCAATGGATCTATCCTTCTTGGTGCTGACGACGTCCCATTTGTCATCTCGGCGTCCGCAATTCTGGTAGATAGTGTCCTTAAGGTCTTCTTGATAAACTTCTCCAATTCGTCCCATGGTGATGTGAGCTGCCATGCTCTTTCCTGCACTCCAAGTTGGTGCAATCGAAAACACTATCTATAGGCTTGGTGATTGGGGCGAATGTCCTTCTGGAACGTGAGCTTGAATCTTCCAGCTCCTCTTCGTGCAGTAGTGGCGTTGAAAGTCCGGTGAAGCTTGGTAGTCCAATGTTCGTGTACTTGGTAACTTCCTTCAAGTGAAATCCAAAAGGTGTGCCTTCATCCGGTTGGGTGTACTTGATCTTCGCGTCCTTCATCCTAAAGAGAGTAGAAAAGATGAGGAGTTAGAAAATGGGAAGAGAATAGTGATCTATGGCTTTATCTTAGTGGTCGTGTCCTCACGATTCGTGTGCTCGATACCATTCTCTCAGAGCGACCAGACCCAAATGGATCCAGTGCTCTGTGCTCGGTGTCATCCCTGGATCGATGTCGACACCACACAAGACTTGAAGGATTTATAGCGAGTAGCAATCACACACTTATTACATCGTTGTCCACAAGGGAACTTAATACAATAATATGGCTTAAGGCCATCTAATAATAACATGGAAGGCTTGGAAGACAAGTGAGTCCATCAACTCCATCGGCATCATCGAGTATAGAACCACGACCTAACACCTTACTTAAATGCGAAAAGTCTGCAACGTGAAAGTTGCAGCCCGAAACGGGTCAAGACATGGAATATCTTTGGCAATGTAACACATAGAGAACAATGAAAGGATAAGCCTATACTACATGCATATATGGCTGGTGGTAAGGCTCTACGGTTACATTTTTGCATAAAGCTGGTTTTTCCCTACATCAAAGGAATGATTTTATTTAACTATCATGGTGGTTGTTAAACATTGAGAATGGTTGACAGCATCCTCAATCCCAATTAAAAAGTACTCATTAAAAACCCAATAACATTATTATTAGAGGTAACGTGTTGAGATTCACATGATATTCAAGTACTAGATACTCAAGATGTCCATAACCGGGGACACGGCTAATAATGGTTAGTTTATACACTCTGCAGAGGTTTTGCACTTTTCCCCACAAGACTCGATCGCCTCCGTTTGTTTCTCGTGACTACATGGTGTTTGAGAGACGGATGACCGAGACACGATCTTTCGTAAGCGCTTAGCACCTTACTTGTGGGTAGACCGGTACACCTACTTTCCCTACATCTCGCTAGTCTACCCGTAAGAGTTCGCACAACTTAGTCAACTATGCCGAGCCCATAATTGGCTTGTGGCTGCACACGGAAGTTTCTAGTTTGAATAATCTTATGATCCCTTAGAGCACAGGTGGCGGTCCAAGAAATACGGGCAAGTCTCGATAGAAACCAGGTGCCTCAATCCACCCAGATGTGTGTTTAGGTTGCCACCTTAAATAAACCATTAATTAACAATCTCACATCTGTCATGGATATCACTCACCCAATCCACGTCTACTAGCATAGCATAGCATAATAAGCAAACGTAGAAGTAACTCCCAAGGTTTCATAAGTAAAACAGTAATAGGTACTACCTCAATCTACTTCCCATCCCACAATTTAATTAGATCCTAAACATGCAAGTGTTTGAGGGTTTGATCTAATGCATAAAAACTGGGTATGAGAAAAGATATGATCAAAGTGTTACTTGCCTTGCTGATGATCCGCGAAACCTAGAGATTCGAAGTAACAAGCGGCGCACTCCGGGTTATCTAACGCAGACAAACAACAAGCATACAATAAGTACTCATCTAATGCACGGGAAATCTCGAATAAAAGATCTAACCAGATAGTTCAACTTAAGAACCCTGGTTGCAAAAGAATCGAATCAAATAAAGCATCGAAAGTCGGAACTCGAGAGAGAACGACTCGGTTTAGCAATCTGAAACTAAGTCAAAATTTTATAGTAGCAAAACTCTGTGTAAGTAGGTTAGTCGGAACGGCGGTTTCAGAATCGAAACTCCAGGCGCTTGAATCACCTGATTCGATAAACGAGCAAGAAATAAAACAGATTTGAAAATCGGATCGTAAATCGAATCGAAAATAACGGATTAAATCCGATTAAAAGAAAACGACGAACGGATTAAATAACGGACGTCCGTTAACAGAACTAATCCAACGAACACATTCATTGAAACGAACGGGTCGGTGAACGTTCACTAAATAAGAAAACCGAGAAAAAAAATAAAAAAAAACCATCTAGGTTTTGAAAAAAAAACCGGACAATGATCGAAAACCGGATCGGGTCTTTTTAAAAAACCGGATCGGGGTTGTGGCGGCTACCTCCAGTGGGTCGGGCGGGTCGGCGGAGGCGACGCTGGCAAGGCGGCGGCTCGAGGTGAGGAGAGAGGAGGCGGTATAAATAGAAGGGGGGCCGGCTTGGGAAGGGGCTGGGGCGGCGGCGACGGCGTGTCCGACCCGGACACGGGCGGCGGCGGCGTGGCGGCGGGCGGCGGAGATCAGCTGAGGAGGGAGAGGAGGTGGGCCGGGCGGCCGGGCGCGGCTGGCCGGCTGGGCCTTGGCCCAGGGGGGGTGGGCGCGCAATTTTTTTTAAAAACAAAACAAAACAGATTAAAAAAAATACCAAACGAACTCCGATTTTAATAAAAATAATTTTCCCCGACCCCTAAAAATGAGTCGAACAAAATGAACTTTAAAAACGGCAAACATGCATAAATTTTTAAAATGCTCATTTTTGCCTAAGCAAAATAAATCTTCCAAAACCAAATTTTGATTTATTTATAAAATCTCCATTTTTCCTAAATATTGGGAAAGTCATATTATTCCCTCTCTTAAGTTTTGTATCAGAAAAACTTTATGAAGATAATTAAATAAATCCAATGATCCTTTTTTTTTCAAAATTTGAGAAATCCCAGATATGAAAATAATGAAACTTCCAACTCTCTCCGAGGGTCCTTGAGTTGCGTGAAATTTTCTAGGATCGGAAAATGCGAGAAAAATATGATATGCATGATGACCTAATGTATAACATTCCAAATTGAAAATTTGGGATGTTACACTCTTCCTCAATGACATGGGCGACAACCTCAATACCAATGGTGCTGCTCCCGTTGCACCTATGTGTTTCTGTCCTTCCTGTTCGAAATTGTGGTAGAATTCATGTTTCTAGTCTGTGTCCTAGATTCGATCTGTTCATCTACTATGCTAGTCCGCATGATTAGTATATTCTCTGTTATAGCCGTCATAATTTATTTGTAGTAAATCTCGTAGTAACTTGCTCATATATTCAACTAGCGGAACGTCCCCTACAACCACTCCCGTTTCATGGACGGCCTGGTCGATGCCTCCAAGGAGCCCTTCGCTCATCTTTGTGAGTGCCGGTGCCATTTTGGGGCTCGCCGGCAGACATCGTGCATCACCTGACGCATGCGTGCGGCAATCACTACTAGCCCTTGGCGAAGAACATCAAGTACGAGACGTGCTACTCGTTCACCGTGCCAGAGTCGCTGGAGGATCAGCGCCGCCTGCTAGTCTCGGAAGAGGACGACAGCGTCTTCCTCTTGATCGTGGCCACCGGCGAGCCCCCGCAGGCCGCCGCCACATCTCTGTAGTGTGCGTCAGGGGCGACACCACTGACGCTGATACTGACATGAGGCCGATGTACGGGTGCGTGCTCACTATTACTACCCCTCGGAGGTACGTGGGCGGTGACACTGGCTACGCCAAGCATACTTGGACTCTGCCGAGCTGGGACTTTCCCGCCGATGTGGACATGGAAAGGGCACGGTGTTATTTGAACCCCAACGATGTGCACGGGGACTCCAAGGAGGTTCACCTGGACATCTGCATTATCAAGTTAAATGTTGATCATTAGTCTTCGCTCAATGTAATCTGCTGTCTAAGCATGTGGAGACTTCCATGCATGATCTTTCTCTATTGGAGTATCGCACATGAATAAAAGTGTATCCATTTATGGTTTAGTCTAGAATCTTCCATGTATGAATTTTTACTACTGATGCAATTGAAAGACTTATGATGAACCATTTCTTACATATCCTCTTCCTCCTAAGTCATCTTGATTTAATCCCTCCGTCTAGGTGTATAAGGGCATGGTTAATACTTAAATAGTATAGCCAACTGTTGACTATAAGAAAGTGCCATGTCATCTGTAGCCAACATGTATAACAATGGATACTCAAAAATTAATTCTTGAAGATCATTTCATGCAAAGCACAATAAGAGTTATTTCTTCACAAGTTTTGGATGCAGGTTGAACAATTGAACGCTTTTGTTTGCAAAAGATACTTTTTATCTATTTCACCCGGATGTTTGTGAGCTCTAGTGATGAAATAATATCCGAACAAACTTATCGATACCCGTTACACATGAGATGACCCCCACATCCTTTGTCAAAATAAACAACTCCACGATCACTGCACTTCACCCTTCCGTGCAACGCACGGGCACCTTACTATAGATTAGTACGACCAAAAATTGTACTAACATTATATATAGTACGATAAATGATGATGCATGTCACCTAAAATTATAGGAGTATCATTGAAAACTATGTTCAAATATGAATCCAACGATATTGTTTTTGTTTACATGCACTAACATTTTGTCAGTTAAATTTTCAGTCAAAATCAATGGGGGATAAACCACGACCGATGTAGTCGTACTAGTGTAGAGGGCGGCGCTGCACGAGAGTCTCACCCCGCTCGTGGCGCGGCAGTAAATTCGTCATATCACAAAACCCAACCACTCCCAGTAATAAGTGGCCTGGTAAAATAAACGGACAAGCAACCATCACATCCCTCCGTCTTTTTTTGCATTTCATCTCTCTGCATTTACTTTCTCCGGTTCATCTCGCACACTCGATCCCTAGCTACTACTCCTAGTATCCCTAGCTACTACTCCTAGGGCTAGTTCTTTTGGCGGCTTCCCCAGCTTTTCCCATAAGACTAGTCACAGTGCAGAGTAACATTAAGGCGCCTCACTCATTTATTTGGGCTTCTAAACTGCTACTAGTAGTACCTCCGTCCTGGTTTATTCCTCACCATTGTAATTTGTGCTAAAATTTGACCAAAGATTTAACTGATAAAATGTTAGTGCATGTGACATGCACTAACATTTCATTAGTTAAATTTATGATCAAAATTTGACACAGATTACAATGGTGAAAGTATCGAGAAGAGGGGTCTAGAGGGGGGGGGGTGAATAGACTCTAATCAAGAAAAGTTACAGTTTTTAATATCTTGAGTTGAAGTGGAGTATTAGCACAAGTTTAAACATTCACAATACATATCAAGCAAGCATGCAAGCATACAAAGAGTATATGAGCAGTGGAAAGTAACGCATGCAAGTTGCAAGAATGTAAAGAGAAGGGATTGGAGTGTGCAAACGCAATTTGGAGACACGGAGATTTTTTATTCGTGGTTCCGATAGGTGGTGCTATCGTACATCCACGTTGATGGAGACTTCAACCCATGAAGGGTAACAGTTGCCTTGAGTCCACGGAGGGCTCCACCCACGAAGGGTCCATGAAGAAGCAACCTTGTCTATCCCACCGTGGCCGTCGCCCATGAAGGACTTGCCTCACTCGGGTAGATCTTCACGAAGTAGGCGATCTCCTTGCCCTTGCAAATTCCTTGGTTCAACTCCACAATCTTGTCAGAGGCTCCCAAGTGACACCTAGCCAATCTAGGAGACACCACTCTCCAAGAAGTAACAAATGGTGTGTTGATGATGAACTCCTTGCTCTTGTGCTTCAAATGATAGTCTCCCCAACACTCAACTCTCTCTCATAGGATTGGATTTGGTGGAAAGAAGATTTGAGTGGAAAGCAACTTGGGAAAGGCTAAAGATCAAGATTTATGTGGTTGGAATGGAATATCTTGACCTCAACACAAGTGTAGGTGGTTCTCTCTCAGAAAATATGTATTGGAAGTGTAGGCATGTTCTGATGGCTCTCTCCACGAATGAGGAGTGAATGGAGGGGTATATATAGCCTCCACACAAAATCTAACCGTTACACACAAATCACCAAACTCGGTGGGACCGAATCATGAAACTCGGTCGGACCGATTTGGTTCAAAATGTGAACGTTAGGATTCTCGGTCGGACCGACTGGATCAACTCGGTGGGACCGATGTGCTAGGGTTAGGGTAAAGCCAAAACTCGGTTTGACCAATTACTCAAACTCGGTGGGACCGATTTGGGTAATAAGTGAAACAGAATGTTGGCCAAGCAAACTCGGTGGGGCCGGTTGTAAATCTCGGTGGGACCGAAATTATTGCAACATACAACAGAGGGTTTGCAAGCCCATCTCGGTGAGACCGAGATCCCATCGGTGAGATCGAACTGATTAGGGTTTCTGGCAGTGGCTATGTCAACTGAACTCGGTGGCTCGGGATATAAATTTCGGTGGGGCCGAGTTGGACTTTTTGGTTTAGGACATATGTGGAAGTGAGAAAGTGGTTGAGGGCTTTGGAGCATATCACTAAGCACTTTGAGCAAGCAAGCCATTAAGCAACACCTCATCCCTTCTTAATAGTATTGGCTTTTCATATGGACTCAATGTGATCTTGGATCACTAAATAGAAAATGTAGAGTCCTGAGCTTTGAGCTTGAGTCAATCCTTTGTCCTTACCATCTTGAAGGGGTTCCCCATCCTCTTGTCCATGCCACTCCATTGTTGAACTTATCTGAAACATACTAGGTAGAAGCATTAGTCCAACAAGAGATATGTTGACATTAATTACCAAAACCACCCAGGGAGCACTTGTGCTTTCAATCTCCCCTTTTTTGGTAATTGATGACAACATACATCAAAGCTTTAGATAAAGATATAGAGAGCAATAAGCAAAGCTTTGGAAAAACATGTAACATGCATATGCTCCCCCTTCATGTATGCAATCATGTAAATATGAAACATAGGAGCATGTGAACTCATAGGCATGACAGAGTAAGCCATGTGTTACATGTATCTTGGCTATATGCATCAGAGCAAATGATGCGAATATAGGAAATGTACCTTCATGCCCATGAGTCCTTCTTGCAAACAGTATGTACATCACCAAGAAATCCTCATACACATGACTGTGATGCATATACTTACCTTGTGGTCTTGAGTTAGCTTAGGAAGGAATGAACCTGAGTAAACAAGGTTAGACAACAAAGATACACCTACTAGCCAGAGCAAACAAAAGAAACCACAAGAGAACCAAGACTGGGATGACATGTAGAGAGTGAGTACTGAGTACCCCATTGGGTATAGACATGCCCCCAAAGGTAAAGATGTGCAATAAAATCAGAGATTTCCTTCCCTTAGATGTCTTGCTCCCACTGAATCTTGCATGGGATATTGGGAGAAGATAGGGAACAGGAAAACAGAGCAAAAGAAAACAACATATTTAATGCAAGCAATCAAATATGATCAAATATGAACATGTCTTTCCCCTCTTAAAGACATGTAATTTCTCTCCTCTTGAACACCAAGCATCTGAGGTCTGAGGTTTCTTACACACTCCCCCGAGTATCATCTCCCCCTATAGAAATGATTAAGCATAGAGCCATAGAGCTTTGATGTGATCCCTCTCTCCCCCTTTGACATCAATTTCCAAGAAGGGCTGATACGTCTCCAACGTATCTATAATTTTTGATTGCTCCATGCTATATTATCTTCTGTTTTGGACATTATTGGGCTTTATTATTCACTTTTATATTATTTTTGGGACTAAGCTATTGACCCAGAGCCTAGTGCCACTTCCTGATTTTTCCCTTGTTTCAGTGTTTCGGAGAAAAGGAATATCAAACGGAGTCAAAACGGAATGAAACCTTCTGGAGAAGTTATTTTTGGAAGGAAAGCAACCCGGGAGACTTCGAGTGCATGTCAGGAAAGCAACGAGGGAGGCACGAGGCAGGGGGCGCGCCCTCCACCCTCGTGGGCCCCTCGTGGCTCCCCTGACTTATTTCTTCCGCCAATATATATATATATATATATATATATATATATATATATATATCCATATACCCTAAAACGATCGGGGAACATGATAGATCGGGATTTCCGCCGCCGCAAGCCTCTGTAGCCACCAAAAACCAATCAGGACCCTGTTCCGGCACCCTGCTGGAGGGGGAACCCTCACCAGTGGCCATCTTCATCATCCGGACCCTCTCCATGACGAGGAGGGAGTAGTTCACCCTCGGGGCTGAGGGTATGTACCAGTAGCTATGTGTTTGATCTCTCTCGTGTTCTTGATTTGGCACGATCTTGATGTATCACAAGCTTTGCTATTATAGTTGGATCTTATGTTGCTTCTCCCCCTCTACACTCTTGTAATGGATTGAGTTTTCCCTTTGAAGTAATCTTATCGGATTGAGTCTTCAATGATTTGAGAACAC
Organism: Aegilops bicornis; assembly: GCA_021605145.1. Lineage (NCBI taxonomy): Eukaryota > Viridiplantae > Streptophyta > Magnoliopsida > Poales > Poaceae > Aegilops > Aegilops bicornis. Next base: position 624,744,484 of record CM038674.1, read on the forward strand.
TTGATGTATGTCCTGCCGTGCGTATCTGTGGTGATAATGGGATATCAAGTGATTCACTTGATGTACGTTTGGTGATCAACTTGCGGGTTCCGCCCATGAACCTATGCATAGGGGTTGGCACACGTTTTCATCGTGATTCTCCGGTAGAAACTTTGGGGCACTCTTTGAGGTTCTATGTGTTGGTTGAATAGATGAATCTGAGATTGTGTGATGCATATCATATAATCATACCCACGGATACTTGAGGTGACATTGGAGTATCTTGGTGACATTAGGGTTTTGGTTGATTTGTGTCTTAAGGTGTTATTCTAGTACGAACTCTAGGGCTGTTTGTGACACTTATAGGAATAGCCCAACGGATTGATTGGAAAGAATAACTTTGAGGTGGTTTCGTACCCTACCATAATCTCTCCGTTTGTTCTCCGCTATTAGTGACTTTGGAGTGAATCTTTGTTGCATGTTGAGGGATAGTTATGTGATCCAATTATGTTATTATTGTTGAGAGAACTTGCACTAGTGAAAGTATGAACCCTAGGCCTTGTTTCCTAGCATTGCAATACCATTTACGCTCACTTTTACCATTATTTACCTTACTGTTTTTATATTTTCAGATTACAAAAACCTATATCTACCATCCATATTGCACTTGTATCACCATCTCTTCATGAACTAGTGCACCTATACAATTTACCATTGTATTGGGTGTGTTGGGGACACAAGAGACTCTTTGTTATTTGGTTGCAGGGTTGCTTGAGAGAGACCATCTTCAACCTACACCTCCCACGAATTGATAAACCTTAGGTCATCCACTTGAGGGAAATTTGCTACTGTCCTACAAACCTCTGCACTTGGAGGCCCAACAACGTCTACAAGAAGAAGGCTGCGTAGTAGACATCAAGCTCTTTTCTGGCGCCGTTGCCGGGGAGGTGAGTGCTTGAAGGTATATCTTTAGATCTTGCAATCGAATCTTTTAGTTTCTTGTTTTATCACTAGTTTAGTTTATAAAAGAAAACTACAAAAAAATGGAATTGAGGGTGCATCATATGCTTCATCTTTTTAATATCTTTCGTGAAAATGATGGTAAGGAAAATTGTGCTCAAGTACTAGAAGAATAAATCTATAAAATGTTTGGAACTAAATATTTGTATGATGAGCATGATTGCAATGTTGTAGTATGAATTCTTTGAATACCCATGATGCTAATGATATGCAAATCCACAAGCTTGGGGATGCTATGTTTGATCAATATGATATGTTTAGTCCCCCAAGTTTTGATGTGCAAATTTATTATGATGAAAGCATCACTCCTATATATGATGATTATTGTGATGACACGTATGCTATAAAGAGTAAAGATAACCATGAAACTTGTCATCATGATTTTAATTTTCAATTGGATTATGCTTCACATGATAGTTATTTTGTTGTGTTTGCTCCCACTACTATTGATGAGAATAAATTTGCTTATGTGGAGAGTAGTAAAATTTCTATGCAAGTAGATCATGAAAAGAATGCTTTAGGTGCTGGTTATATTGTTGAATTTATTCATGATGCTACTGAAAATTATTATGAGGGAGGAATATATGCTTGTAGAAATTTCAATAATATCAAGTTTCCTCCCCTATGTGCTTAAAGTTTTGAAGTTAATGCTTGTTTTGCCTTCCTATGCTAGTTGATTATTGTTCCCATAAGTTGTTTTCTCACAAAATCCCTATGCATAGGAAGTGGGTTAGAATTAAATGTGCTAGTAATATTCTTCATGATGCTCTCTTTATGTTTCAATTCTTATGTCTTATGTGAGCATCATTGAAATCATCATGCCTAGCTAGGGGCGTTAAACGATAGCGCTTGTTGGGAGGCAACCCAATTTTATTTTAGTTTCTTGATTTTTGGTTCTTATTAGGAATAAATAATCCATCTAGATTTTGTTTATATGTGGTTTTTTGTTTTAATTAGTGTTTGTGCCAACTAGAACCTTTGGGAAGACTTGGATGAAGTCTTTATGATCATGCTGTAAAAAACACAAACTTAAGCGCTCACAAGATTAGCTAAAACTTTTTACTGGAGAGTGCTATTTAGTTGATTCTTTTTTCATATGATTACTACACAAATTCCTCAGGTCCACAAATTTATTTTAGAATTTTTGGAGTTCCAGAAGTTTGCGTTAGTTACAGATTACTACAGACTGTTCTGTTTTTGACAGATTCTGTTTTTCGTGTGTTGTTTGCTAATTTTGATGACTCTATGGCTAGTAAAATAGTTTATAAACCATATAGAAGTTGTAATACAGTAGGTTTAACACCAATATAAATAAAGAATTAATTCATTACAGTACCATGAAGTGGTTTTTTGTTTTATTTTGCTAACGGAGCTCACGAGATTTTCTGTTAAGTTTTGTGTTGTGAAGTTTTCAAGTTTTGGGTAAAGATTCGATGGACTATGGAATAAGGAGTGGCAAGAGCCTAAGCTTGGGTATGCCCAAGGAAACCCAAGGTAATATTCAAGGATAACCAAGAGCCTAAGCTTGGGGATGCCCCGGAAGGCATCCCTCTTTAAATCTTCGTACATCAGTAACTTTACTTGGAGCTATATTTTTATTCACCACATGATATGTGTTTTGCTTGGAGCGTCATTTTATTTTCTTTAGCTTTGCTTGCTGTTTGAATAAAGTACCAAGATCTGAAATTATTAAATGGGAGAGTCTTCACATAGTTCCATAATTATCCGACTACTCATTGATCTTCACTTATATCTTTTGAGTTATATAGTTTTGCTCTAGTACTTCACTTATATCTTTTAGAGCACGGTGGTGGATTTGTTTTATAGAAACTTTTTGATCTCTCATGCTTCACTTAGATTATTTTAGAGTCTTAAATAGCATGGTAATTTGCTTAAATAATCCTAATATGCTAGGTATTCAAGAATAGTAAAAACTTTCTTATGAGTGTTTTGAATACTAAGAGAAGTTTGATGCTTGATGATTGTTTTGAGATATGGAGGTAGTAATATCAAAGTCATGCTAGTTGAATAGTTGTGAATTTGAGAAATACTTGTGTCGAAGTTTGCAAGTCCCGTAGCGTGCACGTATGGTAAATGTTATGTAACAAATTTGACACATGAGGTGTTCTTTGATTGTCCTCCTTATGAGTGGCGGTCGGGGAATGACGATGGTCTTTTCCTACCAATCTATCCCCCTAGGAGCATGCGCGTAGTGCTTGGTTTTTGATGACTTGTAGATTTTTGCAATAAGTATGTGAGTTCTTTATCACTAATGTTGAGTCCATGGATTATATGCACTCTCACCCTTCCATCATTGCTAGGCTCTTGATGCAGTGCATTGTCCTTTCTCACATTGAGAGTTGGTGCAAACTTAGCGGTGCATCCAAACCCCGTGATATGATACGCTCTTTCACACATAAACCTCCTTATATCTTCCCCAAAACAGCCACCATACCTACCTATCATGGCATTTCCATAGCCATTCCGAGATATATTGCCATGCAACTTTCCACCATTCCGTTTATCATGATACATTCATCATTGTCATATTGCTTAGCATGATCATGTAGTTGACATAGTATTTGTGGCAAAGCCACCATTCATAATTCTTTCATACATGTCACTCTTGGTTCATTGCATATCCCGGTACACCAACCGGAGGCATTCATATAGAGTCATACTTTGTTCTAGTATCGAGTTGTAATCATTGAGTTGTAAATAAATAGAAGTGTGACGATCATCGTTCTCTAGAGCATTGTCCCAAGTGAGGAATAAAAAAAGAAAGGCCATAAAAAAAGAGAAGGCCCAAAAAAAATGAGAGAAAAAGAGAGAAGGGACAATGTTACTATCCTTTACCACACTTGTGCTTCAAAGTAGCACCATAATATTCATAATAGAGAGTCTCTTGTTTTGTCACTTTCATATACTAGTGGGAATTTTTCATTATAGAACTTGGCTTCTATATTCCAACAATGGGCCTCCTCAAGTGCCCTAGGTCTTTGTGAGCAAGCAAGTTGGATGCGCACCCACTTAGTTTCTTTTGTTGAGCTTTCATACATTTATAGCTCTAGTGCATCTGTTGCATGGCAATCCCTACTCCTTGCATTAACATCAATCGATGGGCATCTCCATAGCTCATTGATTAGCCTCATTGATGTGAGGCTTTATCCTTTTTCGTCTTCTCCACATAACCCCCATCATCATATTCTATTCCACCCATAGTGTTATGTCCATGGCTCGCGCTCATTTATTGCGTGAGGGTTTATAAGTTTGAGATTACTAAAGTATGAAACAATTGCTTGGCTTGTCATCGAGGTTGTACATGATGAGAGCATTCTTGTGTGACGAAAATGGAGCATGACAAAACTATATGATTTTGTAGGGATAAGCTTTCTTTGGCCATGTTATTTTGAGAGAAAATAATTGCATAGTTAGTATGCTTGAAGTATTATTATTTTTATGTCAATATTGAACTTTTATCTTGAATCTTTCAGATCTTAATATTCATACCACAATTAAGAAGAAGTACATTGAAATTATGCCAAGTAGCATTCCACATCAAAAATTATCTTTTTTATCATTTACCTACTCGAGGACGAGCAGGAATTAAGCTTGGGGATGCTTGATACGTCTCCAACGTATCTAGAATTTTTGATTGCTCCATGCTATATTATCTTATGTTTTGGACATTTTTGGGCTTTAGTATTCACTTTTATATTATTTTTCGGACTAACCTATTGACCTAGAGCCCAGTTCCAATTCCTGTTTTTCCCTTGTTTCAGTGTTTCGAAGAAAAGGAATATCAAACGGATTCAAAACGGAATGAAACCTTCTGGAGAAGTTATTTCTGGAAGGAAAGCAACCCGGGAGACTTGGAGTGCTCGTCAGGAAAGCAACCAGGGAGGCACGAGGCAGGGGGGCGCGCCCACCCCCCGGGCACGCCCTCCACCATCATGGGCCCCTCGTGGCTCCCCTGGCGTATTTCTTCCGGCTATATATATATCCAAATACCCTAAAACGATCTGGGAACAGGATAGATCGGGAATTCCGCCGCCGCAAGCCTCTGTAGCTACCAAAAACCAATCGGGACCCTGTTACGGCACCTGCGGAGGAACCCTCACCGATGGCCCACTTCATCATCCAGGAGCTCTCCATGACGAGGAGGGAGTAGTTCACCCTCGGGGTTGAGGGTATGTACCAGTAGCTATGTGTTTGATATCTCTCTCTCTCGTGTTCTTGATTTGGCACGATCTTGATGTATCGCGAGCTTGGCTATTATAATTGGATGTTATGTTGCTTCTCCCCCTCTACTCTCTTGTAATGGATTGAGTTTTCCCTTTGAAGTAATCTTGTCGGATTGAGTCTTTAATGATTTGAGAAGACTTAATGTATGTCTTGCCGTGCGTATCTTCGGTGACAATGGGATATCACGTGATTCACTTGATGTATGTTTTGGTGATCAACTTGCGGGTTCCATATGAACCTATGCATAGGGGTTGGCACACGTTTCGTCATGATTCTCCGGTAGAAACTTTGGGGCACTCTTTGAGGTTCTATGTGTTGGTTGAATAGATGAATCTGAGATTGTGTGATGCATATCGTATAATCGTACCCACGGATACTTGAGGTGACATTGGAGTATCTAGGTGACATTAGGGTTTTGGTTGATTTGTGTCTTAAGGTGTTATTCTAGTACGAACTCTAGGGCTGTTTGTGACACTTATAGGAATAGCCCAACGGATTGATTGGAAAGAATAACTTTGTGGTGGTTTCGTACCCTACCATAATCTCTCCGTTTGTTCTCCGCTATTAGTGACTTTGGAGTGACTCTTTGTTGCATGTTGATGGATAGTTATGTGATCCAATTATGTTATTATTGTTGAGAGAACTTGCACTAGTGAAAGTATGAACCCTAGGCCTTGTTTCCTAGCATTGCAATACCGTTTACGCTAACTTTTACCATTAGTTACCTTGCTGTTTTTATATTTTCATATTACAAAAACCTATATCTACCATCCATATTGCACTTGCATCACGATCTCTTCGCCGAACTAGTGCACCTATACAATTTACCATTGTATTGGGTGTGTTGGGGACACAAGAGAATCTTTGTTATTTGGTTGCAATGTTGCTTGAGAGAGACCATCTTCAACCTACGCCTCCCACGGATTGATGAACCTTAGGTCATCCACTTGAGGGAAATTTACTACTGTCCTACAAACCTCTGCACTTGGAGGCCCAACAACGTCTACAAGAAGAAGGTTGCGTAGTAGACATCAAGGGCTCTTCTGGATTTTTGTATTATTGAAAGAAGGTTTGGTCCTCGAGTCACAAAGCAAAGCGACTGTGATGCTGGTAGAGAACAAGAGTCATTGAGTGGAGCTGGAGCAAAAAGACTGCAGAAATAAGTGGCAAGTTGTCTTTTCTGTAGTGAAATCGGTAGCACCGAGTTGTGTGCTTTGGTGGCACCGAGAGAATTTGGTTGGGCCGAAGAAACAGACCAGTGTGACCGAGTTCATCACAGTAAAACACTCGTCACCTCAGCTCACTAGGCACTTTAAGATCTCACAAGGATTTGCCAGGAATTTGATGCAGAGAATGCAGAACAGAAAAGAGAAGAAAAAATCTAGATGAAGTTTTTTTAAAGAGGAAACACAAATGCATGAGACAAATGCAAGACGAAGCACAAGAGAACTTCATCTAAAATTGGGTGGTGACAAAGTCACCTATGTTAAAGTATATTGACTTAGGAGTCAAGTGTGATCACTTGATCTTTGGTCATACTCATCGTTTAAGCTCAAAATGGGGTTACCATTTTTCGTTTTAGCTTCTTGATGTATTCACATCTTGTTGAGTTGCTTTATCCCATGGCTTAGAGTAAAGCTTCTCTAAGATGGAATGACATGCCTTGGGTGGTGGTGTTGATCTTGATCATGTAGTCGAACTTGTGTGGGTTGCTCAAGGTTGATGTAGCTCATCAAGAGTTGGGAGCACCACTTGGAGTTTGAGTTCATCTTCCTACATGGGTTAGTTTTGCAAGGAAGAGCACTTGTGTATCCAAAATGACAAACATAACATTTAACATAGAATGAGTCAAAGGATATATTTGAGGGGTTTTGTGCTTCCTTGACTTCAACCACCATTGCATAGAGACTTGGTGATGTAGAGATTGCTCGAGATGTGAGTGAGTTGCAATCTCATGGGTTTAGATTCATCCAAGTACCTACAAGGGTTAGATAGCATGCAAGGGTGCTAAAGTATCCAAGACATATAGATAGCATCATGAAAGAAATATCAAGGATTAGTCAAAGGCTCATGCCTTGCATGTATCCAAATGGAGTTCCTACTCCAAGTTTGAAGCATCAATGATGTTCAATTCACCTCTCAAACGGCAAAAGACTTTCTCATCAAGCGTTTTGGTAAATATATCCGCTAGTTGCTTATCGGTGCGAACATGCTTAAGATTAATGTCCCCTTTGGCAACATGGTCTCGAATGAAATGATGACGAACTTCAATATGTTTAATTCGAGAATGTTGCACGGGATTGTGAGCAATCTTAATAGCACTTTCATTGTCACACAACAATGGAACATATTTCACATATATCCCATAATCTTTAAGAGTTTGGGCATCCAAAGTAATTGAGCACAACATGATCCAGCAACAATGTATTCCGCTTCAGCGGTGGATAAGGATACCGAGTTTTGTTTCTTGGAGGACCAAGACACAAGAGATCTACCAAGAAATTGACAAGTACCCGAAGTGGACTTTCTATCAACCTTGTCTCCGGCATAGTCCGAATTGGAGTAGCCAACAAGATCAAAGGAAGACCTCTTAGGATACCAAATGCCAAAATTTGGTGTATGTATTAAGTATCTCACTATCCTTTTCACAGCCTTAAGATGACATTCCTTAGGTGCCGCTTGATATCGTGCACACATGCACACACTTTGCATAATATCGGGACGAGAGGCACATAGATATAACAATGAACCAATCATAGAGCGGTAAACTTTTTGATCCACCGGATCACCGTCTTTGGTCAAATCAAGATGTCCACTAGTAGGCATGGGTGTAGACATAACTTTTCATTCTTGCATATTGAACTTCTTGAATATGTCCTTGGTTTACTTTGTTTGAGAGATAAAGGTACCTTCCTTAGTTTGCTTGATTTGCAAATCGAGAAAGAATCTGAGTTCACTCATCATAGACATCTCAAACTTCTCCGACATTAGCTTTCCAAACTTCTCACTAAAATGAGGGTTAGTCGAGCCAAATATAATATCGTCAACTTAAATTTGGCACACAAATAGTTCTCCATTAACCCTTTTAGTAAAAAGAGTATAATCAATTTTACCAATTTCAAAGCCTTTTTAATAAGGAACTTCCGCAAGCACTTATACCATGCTCTAGGGGTTTGTTTAAGACCATAAAGGGCTTTGTGAAGTTTGTAGACATGATTAGGTTTCTTAGGATTGACAAAGCCGGGAGGTTGCTTAACATAAACTTCCTCCTCAATTTCATCATTTAGAAAAGCACTTTTGATTTCCATTTGGTACAAGGTGATATCATGGTGATTAGCATAAGCAAGTAAGATGCGAATGGACTCAAATCTAGCAACGGGAGCATATGTCTCACCATAGTCCATACCTTCGACTTGAGTGTAGCCTTGGGCGACTAGGCGTGCTTTGTTGCGGACGACTTGACCATCTTCATCTTGCTTGTTGCGAAACACCCATTTGGTACCAATGATGTTGTGGTTGTTGTCGGGCTTCTCGACCAATGTCCATAAAGGTATCCACATTTGCGTTCTTGAACTCCGTTTCGTTGTCGCTCCGAACCTTCTTGATCTTCATGTCAAATTGATTTTGGACCTTCCTAGTGAAGTTTTTGAAGATCTTTTGGACCTGCGATTTGTCATCAAGAAAGAACACCCACGTAAATCTTGAAAAATCATCAACTGTGACTAGTCCAAACGAGTTACCACCGAGACTCTTGTAGGCATTTGTACAAAAGAGATCCATGTGAAGTAGCTCGAGTGGTCTTCTCGTGGTCATGATGTTCTTCGCGCGATGTCTTCCTCCAACTTGTTTACCTGCCTGACAAGCACTACAAAGTCTATCCTTGTCAAATATGACATCTTTTACTCCAAGGATATGATCACCTTTAATAAGCTTATCAAGATTTCGCATGCCCACATGACCTAGCCTTCTATGCCACAACCAACCCTTAGAATATTTAGCAATTAAGCAAGTTCAAGGTTGAGCCTTTTTAGTGAAATCAACAATGTAAAGACCACCTCTACGTATACTGGTAAAGACCATTTTATGATTGTCTCTTCGAAACACTTGGCAATCTACCTCAGTAAACAGAACATTGAGACCGAAATCAGCAAGTCTAGATACTGAAAGTAAATTGTACTCAAGGGATTCAACGAGCATGACATTTTGTATGGAGCTATCATGTGAGATGGCCACCTTACCGAGGCCAACCACCTTACCCTTTGAGTTATCACCAAAAGTGACATATTTTCGAGGGCCGTCATTTTCAGCAAGCTCACAGAACATATCTTTATCTCTGGTCATATGATCAATACATCCACTATCAAGGACCCATTCCTTTCCTCCAACCATGTAGCCGCGAAGATTTGCCATAAGACCAAAGTGTCTCATTGCATCATCAAGATCATAGTCACTATCATCATCATCCTCATCATAATATCCATGTTCAACATCATCTTGTGATTGATCAATTCCTAGAGATGGTAACTCATTAGATAAATGATCACTTCTATGGTTATCTTTATGGATTCTAATAGCTTCGGAAATGATATTGCTAATGATCCCAACATCTCCTATGGCACACATGAGATTTTTAAGCTCAAATAGACAATCACCAAAGCTAGGATCACTAGAATTCATCTTACTCAAGGCTATAGACTTATGGAGAATTTCGTCTAAATTTTTCAGGGAATAATCTGGAAATCGTTCCTCAAGAAATATCCATATAGTATAGGCACAATCAAGAGTAGGCAAACTAGCAATCAAAATTTTGGGCAATCCTCTTATGATAAGATTGATAGTTCTAAGATTGCGAATCATGTCAAGATCCTCTTAGGGTGTGGGATGCAAAGGATCAATATGAGGTGCACAAGGGCTAGTAATGTACTTGTTCAAATGATATTCATTGAAAATCTCAAGCATTTCATTTTTCCACTCATGAAAATATTCTCCATAAAGAATAGGCACTCTACGTCTAAGACTCCCCAATGTAGACACATCCATCTTCCTCCAATGGTGATTAAACCAAAGCAATGGAGACCAAAGCTCTGATACCAATTGAAAGGATCGAGAAGAGGGGTCTAGAGGGGGATGAATAGGCTCTAATCAAGAAAAGTTGCAGTTTTTAATCTCTTGAGTTGAAGTGGAGTATTAGCACAAGTTTAAAGATTCACAATACATATCAAGCAAGCATGCAAGCATACAAAGAGTATATGAGCAGTGGAAAGTAACACATGCAAGTTGCAAGAATGTAAAGAGAAGGGATTGGAGTGTGCAAACGCAATTTGGAGACACGGAGATTTTTTATCCGTGGTTCCGATAGGTGGTGCTATCGTACATCCACGTTGATGGAGACTTCAACCCACGAAGGGTAACGGTTGCGCGAGTCCACGGAGGGCTCCACCCACGAAGGGTCCACGAAGAAGCAACCTTGTCTATCCCACCGTGGCCGTCGCCCATGAAGGACTTGCCTCACTCGGGTTGATCTTCACGAAGTAGGCGATCTCCTTGCCCTTGCAAATTCCTTGGTTCAACTCCACAATCTTGTCGGAGGCTCCCAAGTGACACCTAGCCAATCTAGGAGACACCACTCTCCAAGAAGTAACAAATGGTGTGTTGATGATGAACTCCTTGCTATTGTGCTTCAAATTATAGTCTCCCCAACACTCAACTCTCTCTCATAGGATTGGATTTGGTGGAAAGAAGATTTGAGTGGAAAGCAACTTGGGAAAGGCTAGAGATCAAGATTTATGTGGTTGGAATGGAATATCTTGACCTCAACACAAGTGTAGGTGGTTCTCTCTCAGAAAATATGTATTGGAAGTGTAGGCATGTTCTGATGGCTCTCTCCATGAATGAGGAGTGGGTGGAGGGGTATATATAGCCTCCACACAAAATCTAACCGTTACACACAAATCACCAAACTCGGTGGGACCGAATCATGAAACTCGGTCGGACCGATTTGGTTCAAAATGTGAACGTTAGGATTCTCGGTGGGACCGACTGGATCAACTCGGTGGGACCGATGTGCTAGGGTTAGGGTAAATCCAAAACTCGGTTTGACCGGTTACTCAAACTCGGTGGGACCGATTTGGGTAATAAGTGAAACAGAATGTTGGCCAAGCAAACTCGGTGGGGCCGGTTGTAAATCTCGGTGGGACCGAAATTATTGCAACAGACAACAGAGGGTTTGCAAGCCCATCTTGGTGAGACCGAGATCCCATCGGTGAGATCGAACTGATTAGGGTTTCTGGCAGTGGCTATGTCAACTGAACTCGGTGGCTCCGGATATAAATTTCGGTGGGGCCGAGTTGGAGTTTTTGGTTTAGGACATATGTGGAAGTGAGAAAGTGGTTGAGGGCTTTGGAGCATATCACTAAGCACTTTGAGCAAGCAAGCCATTAAGCAACACCTCGTCCCTTCTTAATAGTATTGGCTTTTCCTATGGACTCAATGTGATCTTGGATCACTAAATAGAAAATGTAGAGTCCTGAGCTTTGAGCTTGAGCCAATCCTTTGTCCTTACCATCTTGAAGGGGTTCCCCATCCCCTTGTCCATGCCACTCCATTATTGAACTTATCTGAAACATACTCGGTAGAAGCATTAGTCCAACAAGAGATATGTTGACATTAATTAACAAAACCAGCCAGAGAGCACTTGTGCTTTCAATCTCCCCTTTTTTGGTAATTGATGACAACATACATCAAAGCTTTAGATAAAGATATAGAGAGCAATAAGCAAAGCTTTGGAAAAACATGTAACATGCATAGGCTCCCCCTTCATGTATGCAATCATGTAAATATGAAACATAGGAGCATGTGAACGCATAGGCATGACAGAGTAAGCCATGTGTTACATGTATCTTGGCTATATGCATCAGAGCAAATGATGTGAATATAGGAAATGTACCTTCATGCCAATGAGTCCTTCTTGCAAACGGTATGTACATCACCAAGAAATCCTCATACACATGACTGTGATGCATATACTTACCTTGTGGTCTTGAGTTGGCTTAGGAAGGAATGAACCTGAGTAAACAAGGTTAGACAACAAAGATACACCTACTAGCCAGAGCAAACAAAAGAAACCACAAGAGAACCAAGACTGGGATGACATGTAGAGAGTGAGTACTGAGTACCCCATTGGGTATAGACATGCCCCCAAAGGTAAAGATGTGCAATAAAATCAGAGATTTCCTTCCCTTAGATGTCTTGCTCCCCCTGAATCTTGCTTGGGATATTGGGAGAAGATAGTGTCGGCGTTCTGGGAATGGGGGTACCCAGACTTACCTGCCTGCGGCCTGCGGCATGGCTCAAGGGGTGGCCTAGCACGGCCCATCTTCATCAGCACAAGCTCAAGACCCTCACGAGGTGCCAAGCCTCATGGGCGGACGACAGAAGCTTCCTCGTGCACGGCCTCGTCGGTGGCTCATGAGGAGGCGGAGAGATCAAGGCGGGGTACCTCACGAGGTGCCCATGACGCAAGCCATGATGACCAAGGCGCCGGTGGCGCCAGCCAGCATGATGTCCTCATTTCCTCTATGGTGCAAAGGAGGCAAGCGCAGCGAGAGCATCAAGCAAAGGCAACCATTTGATTGCAACAAGACCAAGACCATCACAACAGTGATGGGAAGGAGGTCATCGTGGAGCCCAAGCCCGGCGTCACCGCCAGAGCCTTTGACAAAGAGGACCAACTTTAGTCAGGATAAGTGTACTAGATGTTCCCCTTCAAAATGGCCAATTGTTGGCGCCCTTCCCGCTCAATATTTGGAAAGAGGCCCAGGGCCTCTGCCTATAAATAGGACTAGCCTCCCATAGGGTAGGAGGATCGGAGAGAGGATCCGGAATCCAGAGCAGAGCTAGAGATCAAGCAATCTAGAAAGAGAGAGAGAGAGCGACCGAACTCCCCCTAGCAGTTCGTCCCACCGGCCAAGAACAGACCCTCGCGAGGCTGTTCTTCCTTGTATTGTTCATCATCAGCCCCTGAGGCAATCCACCACACTACACACTGAAGTAGGGTATTACACCACAATGGTGACCCGAACCAGTATAAACCTTGTGTCCCATTTGTTGCTCTTTGTGTAGTTTAGATCCTTGCGAGGCGACGAGGCGCAGATAGGTAGGGGGTGAGATCTCCGTGTGCACCCCAGAGTTCGAACCTAGAGGGTCTGCCGGAACGCGAAATCCGACATTTGGCGCGCCAGGTAGGGGTGCACCGGAATCCGTCTTCCGCCGCCCTGTTCTTCGCCGCCCATCGCATCCATGTCGACGCTTGTCGGGCCCGCTGAAGCGCCCGCGCTCTACCACCAGCGTCTCCCAGACGGCCCCGTCGGCCGCCCGCCGTTCCGTCGCTTTGCCGTCAACGCCGCCATCGGCAGGGAACGAGCAGCAAGCATCGTCCCAGCATCCGTCCGTGAGGCGAGACGGCCGTACCGCTACTCCTTCGCTCGCCCCAGCTGGTTCTTCGTCTCGCGCGCTCCGCGCGCCCATGGAGGCTCGAGCCGCGCTCATCACGGCAAACGAGCTCCTGCGCTACCGCCCCGTCGACGACGTCTACGAGGAGTGGCTCGACCGCTTTGCCGAGCTCGTCCGTGCCGCAGGGGGCTCCCCCGCGCCGTCCTTGTCACTGCACCGCGCCCCGCCTTGCGCGGGCGATGAAGCTCCGGGGGTGCCTCAACCGCCTCCCCCTCAAGAAGGCACCTTGGCCCCAAGGCGCGTGGCCCCTGGGCGGAACCCACTCCGTCCGGCACCAGCGCAGCAAGAGCAGAGCTGCCAAGAGGTCCCTCGCCCCCAAGAAGCTGCCCGAGTGCTCCCTGCACCGGCCCGTCACGACCACGCTCCTGCTCCAGCACGCCAAGACCCCGCGCTGCTCCCAGCGGCATCGCATGGGGACCCGAAAGACCAGGCCCTTCATCACCAAAGGCCTCCCATGGCCACAGCAGGCTGCCGCGCCTTCATCGCCGAGCTACGCAGCGTCGCGGGCCCCGGCAAGTTCAAGCCAGACCTGCCTCCTCGCTACGAAGGCACGACCGACCCTGCGGAGTTCCTCCTGCTTTACGAGCTGGGCATCGAAGCCACCAACGGGGACGAGAAGGTCATGGCGAACTGGTTTCCCATGGCGCTCAAGGGCGGTGCCACTTTGGCTCTGAACACGGCTCTGGCACGATCTCCTCACAGGGACGAGATGCGCACGCTTCATCGCCAACTTCCAAGGCACTCGCGACCGGCCTCCTGCCGTGGCGACATGCGCCGCATCAAGCAGCAGCTAGGAGAGACCTGTGAAGTACACCCAGTAGCCTTCAACAACGCACGCCTCAAGATTCCCAAGGTGACAGAGGAGGCCATCATCTCAGCCTTCTCCGACGGTGTGCGTGACATCAAGATGAAGGAGGAGCTGGCGATGCACGAAGACCTGCACGCGTCCTTGAGCTGTTCAACTTGGCGACCAAGTGCGCCCAGGCTGAGGAAGGACGCCTTTCCCTCCTCGAGCTGCCACCGCTGACCCGTAAGAGAAGAAGCCAAGGTCAAGGGCGTGAAGCGCAAGGGGCTGCCGTGCTTTCATGGAAGAACCAGATACCAAGCGAGGCAGAGATCAGCCCGAGTCTTCCAAGGGCAGCCGGTACTGTGTGTACCACGACCTCCACACCCACAACACTAACGAATGTCAAGAGCTCAGAGCCGTGCGAGAAGGGCGAATCGGTCGATGCCCCGACCGCAACGATCGAGGCTACGACAGAGGAGGAGCAAGAAACGCAGGACGCTGGGAAGACCGCGGCCCTCGCCAAGGGTGGCGCGGCCGACCTCGCGAGGACCGCTGGTAGGATCAGCCTCGCGAGGGAGGTTGGAGAGACCCGCCTCGCGAGGGAGGCTGGAGGGATCAGCCTCGCGAGGATCGCTCGCAAGGCAACGCATGCCTCCCTCCTCTGCCACCGCAGCCAAGGAGAAACGAAGACCATCATCAGGACGAGGGGGCTAGGGGCTTCCAGGAGCCGCGCGCAATCGCTTGCATCCTGGGCGGAGCTCAAGCTCCAGCCTCTCAGTACATCTTCAAGAAGTTCACCCGCGAAGTGAATGCAGTCCTCCCCAAGCTCGAAGCCACGCGCCCTCTTAGGTGGTCAGCGTGCGCCATCATGTTCAGCTTTGGATCAGCTCAAGTCTTGTGACCCACGGCCGGAGTCCTCCCGATGCTTTGTTCCCCAATCATCAGCAATGTGCAAGTCACCATGACCCTCATCGATGGCAGAGCAGGGCTCAATGTCCTGTCAGTCGAGAGATTCAACAATCTCCAAGTGCCTTACAATAGCTTCAGCCAACCAAGCCTTTCTCCAGAGTCACCGATGGCTCCACAGTTCCGATTGGGCAGGTCCGCCTCCCTGTCACCTTCGGGGCGCGCGACAACTACCGCACCGAGTTCATCGACTTCAACGTCGCCCACATTCGTCTGCCATACAATGCCATCCTCGGGTACCCAGCTCTAGCCAAATTCATGGCCGTGACTCATCACGGCTACAATGTCCTCAAGATGCCAGGGAGTGGTGGAGTCATCACGGTGCCTTGTGAGGAAAGGGACGCAGTGTGCTCCCTGGAGCGTGCTTTTCAAGCCGCGTCACTTGAAGACCCAGATCGCAGGAGTGGGAGGCTCCCCGAGGCTGCTCCCAAGAAGAAGAAGACATCGCCTGGCCCGGCCGCTCGGGAGGCAGGCCCCTCGAGTCCGCGCTGCTCAGGGGCACCTCCTTCTGTCGCATAGGAAGGCGTGCCCGGCGCCCTCCTCGAGCAAGGCTCGGGGGCTCTCTCCTGGAGGGCCACCGAACTTGCTAAGGTCACGAGGGAGGCGCTTGGGCACCACTTGGAGGCGAGCTTCAAAGCACGTTTCCCTCAGGAAGGAGCGAGGCAAGGAGGGCCAAACCCTCAGGAGTTCGTCAGCCAGATCATTCAAGAGCTGCAGGAGTCAAGAGTCATGAGTGGCAGCCGCCGCTTACCCGCCGTTGCTCCCCATCCAGGCGAGGATGGTGGGCTGCGCGTCTGCATCAACATACCAGGGCTCAACCGAGCCGCCTCTCAGGAGCCCCTCTGGCCCCCATGCGTGGGGCGCTGTGAAGGTCCACCCCACAACTATGTTCGCATGCCTTACGGCGTGCCGAACGCGGCTGCCACACACCAGCGCCTCATGGGGAGCATCCTGGAGGCTCAAGAGGCCACGTGTTCCGCAGTCCTGGCGGAGATGGAGATGGTCCGCGAGGAGCCACCGGCGCCTCCGGAGCCTCCCGAGGCTCCTGGGCCTGGGGGCTCGTGAAGATCGGCTTCGACAACCCACGATGTCCGCTACTTCGGCATCCCTTCGTCTTCAACGTTATCAGGTGACATCCTTCGAGTTTCATTTTTAGCTGGGAGCGCCCCCAGGGCTGCATCATTCCCAGGCCGCGTGGGTCCGTCCCTGCGGCATGTATCCCTTTTGCTTCATGTTCCTAGCTTACTTTGTTGGGGGCGCACCTCGGGCTGCATCATCCCCAAGCCACTCGGGCGGACCAGTGACATGTACCCCTCTTGCGTTTATTCGGGTCGTGCGTTTGACCCATCATGATTGTTATTTGGTGCCTGTCCACGGCACCCCTTCTTCCTTCATGTCGGCCGCTTGCACGTTAAAGGGGGGTACCTGAGCATCGTGACTCATGGGCTCCTACTGGCTCTCCAGCCCTCACCCTCTGGCCTTGTCCACGGCATAGCGACACAGCATACCAAGACGGCCGAGACCCGCTCGAGGGCAGGACCCGAGATGTAGAGCGTCGGCATCTAACCAAATCTGCAGGAACACATCACAAGTTAAGGCCTAGTGCCAGGCGCAACCCGCCTTGAGGTAGGGCCCCGTGAGTCCCGTGCTGGCTCACGGGTGCCCAGATACACCTCGTCAGGCCCTACCGTGCCAGCCACTGTCGGCGGGGATCAGACACGCCCGGGGCTCCTCCCGGGGGAGCCCCTCCCACGCACTGATGGAAGCACCAGGCTCCACGCTGGCCGACGACACTGCCGAGGAGCGGCTATGCCCGTACACATACGGAAGCGCTATGCTCCGCGCTGGTGATAAACAACTGAGGGTGTCCCCCGGCCGCATCAACCTCAGGGAGCCCAGAGCTCAATGTGTGGCCTCATCGCAATGCCTCCCCTCGGGAGTGCCGCGCGAGGGGGCTGAGCACGGGGGCTACGCCTGGGTCACGCCCAGACGCACGCCACCCAGTCAGGCCCCTCGGGCCTGGTTCGTCGCACGTCCCTCCCTGAGCGGAGCCAAGGTACGAAGGCCGTTTGAATGTCAAGGGGGACTCCTGAGCATCGCGACTCAGGAGCCTAACTGGTCACGTAGCCCCTCACCCCTTAG
The DNA here is from genome assembly GCA_021605145.1 of Aegilops bicornis. Classification (NCBI taxonomy): domain Eukaryota; kingdom Viridiplantae; phylum Streptophyta; class Magnoliopsida; order Poales; family Poaceae; genus Aegilops; species Aegilops bicornis. Next base: position 624,762,134 of record CM038674.1, read on the forward strand.
TTCCGAAAGGCTAACGGCGGTTGAGGTATCTTGAGGCAGGCTCTGCAAACATAGAATTGTAAATTCACCCATACATCTCACCTCCCTACTTGCTGTTCGTGCGCCAAGGGGGACTCCTGAGCATCGCGACTCAGGAGCCTAACTTGTCACGTAGCCCCTCACCCTTTGGTCCCGTCCTGGTTTCCGGTCAGGGCTAACGGTGGCCCGAGGTATCTGTGAGGGCGAACCTCTGCCGGCGTAGAACATGAGCAAGTAGGAAGGAAAAACGCAAATCTCAAGGAATTTAAAAGCAAATATTACAGTCCATAACTGTTTTCACAACGCCAAACACAAGTTTAAACGCCTCCACGAGGCATGATGCATGTTGCAGGAGCTGAAAGCAGGACAGGAGCCACAAAGGAGTCACTTGTTGGCAGCACCGTCGCTGGCGGCGGAGCTGCGCTGGGCGGGTTCGCCTCGTGAAGCCTCAGGATCGGCAGCGCCTCGCTTCGGCTTGGTGCTGAAGGCCCGGAACTTCGCCAGCAGAGCCTCCGCTCGACCCTTCACGGCCTCGGCAGCGGCAGCGGACAAGCTCGCTGCTCACGGGCTCCAGATTCTGCCGAGGTCAGCGTCGGGTCGCGAAGGTAGACGTGGGTAAGGGGGCGTCGGTATGCAGAAGACAGATGACACGCGCCTCGGCCTCAGCCGTGGGGCCAAGGCCAAGGGTGACATCTTCAAGGGCGCGGACCAGGAAGGGAAGCAGCTTGGTAGGGCCGTCCTTGACGCCGGCCAGCGGGCTTTCCAGGCCGCTGTCGTAAAGCAACCTCAGCAAGGTGTGAGCCTTCGCCTCCATTTCCGTGAAGGCCATGCGGTCCTCGGCGAGGACCCGCGCCTTGCCGTCCAGCTCGACCCTCTTTGCCTCCAACTCCTGCTCCAGCGCACCCAAGCGGTCACGGCGCCGGTCGAGCTTGGCATCCCGGTCCTTGGCGGCCGCCTCACAAGCTTTCATGTCTTCCTCCTTCTCTTGGCAGACGCGGGCCTCCTTGGCAAGCTGGTCGTGGAGGCCCTGCAGCTCGCTCTCCAGCGTCTTACAGCGACCTCGGGCATCGGCTACCTCCCCCAAGGCGGCGTCGGAAGCGGCCTTTGCCCCAAGGACGGCCTGTTTCTCCTCGTCGCAAGCCGTCATGGCCTGAACCAGCGCCGCTCGAATCGAAACATCAGAGCGAACCCAGCCGGAGGCCAGCTCCAAGCGTCCGGCCACCAAGCGAGGGTTGGCGCCCAGAAGATCTTGCCGCAGCCGGTCCAGTTCAGCAGCAGCACGATCCAGGACAGTGGAAGGTGTCGGAGAGATAGCAGTTGGCGGAGTAGGAGGAGAGGACGGCAGCGTAATCACAACACCATGGGCCAGGGCCTTCTGCGCCCCGACGACTGCGGCAGTGGCATCAGGCAAGGATACCTCGGGAGTCGCTTGGGCCATGAGGGCTGAGCTTGCCCCAGCAAGCTCCGCCAAGCCTCGCGAGGATGACCGGGCAGGAGAGGCCCGTGTCTTGCCGTCGCCTTCTTTCGCGGACGGAGGCGCTGCCCCGGACGAGGCCTCAGGAGCCCCCTTTAGCTTCTTCGCCGTAGGCGCCAGCCTAGCCAAGGAATACAGATATCAAGCCCCAGCGACAAAGCAAGGAATAAAACAAGAATCTAGCACTTACTGGTCATTGCTCGTGGGCTCGAGCAACCTTCGGCCGAACTTGAAGCCCGAGAGCCGGCTGCAGGGATCAGCCTCAAGAGGCTCGGGAGCAGGAGGCGCATCTGCAGATCGCCTCAGGGCTGGGGCAGACCCGCAAGGGACCAGCCCCATCTTGTCCTTCTTCGGGATCAGGGGCAAGCTCTCGCCTCCCCGCTCATCGCCATCCTCATGGTCGTCCGGCAAGAGGCGGAGAGAGCGGGACCTGCGCCGGGGGAGGGGCGCTCTCGACTCCCCGTCGGTCGCCTCGGAGTCGGACCCCTCTCCCCACCCCTCTTCTTCCTCCTCTCCGCTGGAGTCGCCGGAGGACACGTTCACCGTCGCCAGGGCCGCCGGGTCCTCGGGAACCTCCACGGGCACAGGCCCGTCCCCGTTGAAAGCGGGCATGGAGTCCACCATCTGCTCCCAATCATCTCGAAGGAACAGGGGTACAAGAGTGCCCTCCAGCCTCGCCACGTCTCCCCCGACCAACGATTGGAGGACCGCGGCCAGATCTTCATCTGCCAAGACTACGGGGCTCGGGAGAGGCCTCCACAATGAAGCGAAATCTTGTGGCGGGGCCACCCGGTGCTCCAGAACTCCCTCAAGAGCGACGCCCGGTCAGCCTTCGCCGCCATGTTGCCCGGCCACAGGTCCGCGTTCATCTTCTCCAGCACTGGCTTCGCGCGGGGATCCACGAGTTCCGTACGAGACCAATCGTCGATGGGCGTGGGCTGCTCCGTGGGCAGAATCAGCCGAGGATGGATGCGCCCAACATCTACCATGACCCACTTGCTCCTGCAACCTTCAATCCTCTTCCCGGGCTTCGAGATGGTGTTGGAGCTGCCGTACACGACAAAGCTCGCACATGCGGTGATGGGGCCGCGAGAGGCCCGGAGGTAGAAGTAGTGGCGCAACAAGGCCACTGAGGGCTGCACCCCGACATGAGCCTCACAATAGTAGGCGAAGATCGCCAGGAGAAGAACAGAGTTGGGGTGGAGATGCAGAGCTCGCAGTTTGTAATGGCGGAGGACAGAAAAGAAGAACTCAGAAAAGGGAGGCACCAGACCGGCAGCAATGGCACTCACGAAGAGCGGATAGAAGGTGCTTCCTTGATCCTCAGGAAGGGCGGAGCCAGCCTTGAGCACCGCTGCCCCGTCGTTGCCTTGCGCCGCCATGCGCTCGGGCAAGGCTCTTCTCCGACACGTTCGAGGAGTCCAAAGCAGGCGAGTACCAAGCTCCAGCCGGGGTCTGGCAAGGCGCCATATCTTGCTAGGGCACGGGGTCGGAGCAGATCTCGGGATTTCAGAAGCAGGAAGGATAGGCGCAAGAAAGGGGATCTAGGCAATGACTGGAGGAGGCAAAGGAGGTAAAGCCTAGACGGGTGCCGCTCTTTTGTCGATTCGCGCAGTTGCTAAGGCGTCGTGGGGAAGCAGAGACGCCCACGCCCAATCAACCGCCACGCGGCGCCCAAGGCCGCAGGCTGTTAGGGCCCAGCGCGCTTCACACTTGCCCTTCGCTTCTCCGCTAAGCCAAGTCCAGCGCGCCTTGGGCCCGGGCTACTGTCGGCGTTCCTGGGAACGGGGTACCCAGACTTGCTCGCCTGCGGCTGCGGCGTGGCTCAAGGTGGCCCAAAGACGGCCCATCTTCATCAAGACAAGCTCAAGACCCTCGTGAGGGGCCAAGCCTACAGGCGGATGACAGGAAGCTTCCTCAGGCACGGCCTCGTCAGGCTGGCTCGCGAGGAGGCGGAGAGATCAAGGCGGGGTACCTCACGAGGTGCCCATGACGCAAGCCATGATGACCAAGGGCGCCAGCCCACGCAGTGTCCTCATTTTCTCTTTGGTGCAAAGGAGGCAAGCCAGGCGAGAGCATCAAGCAAAGGCAGCCGTTTCTGTGCAACAAGACCAAGACCATCACAACGGCAGGAAGGAGGTCATCGTGGAGCCCAAGCCGGCGTCACCGCCAGAGCCTTTGAAAGGCGAGGCCAACTTTAGTCAGGATAAGTGTACTAGATGTTCCCCTTCAAAATGGCCAATTGTTGGCCCTCTTCCCGCTCAATATTTGGAAAGAGGCCCAGGGCCTCTGCCTATAAATAGGACTAGCCTCCCACAGGGTAGGAGGATCGGAGAGAGGATCCGGAATCCAGAGCAGAGCTAGAGATCAAGCAATCTAGAAAGAGAGAGAGAGAGAGCGACCGAACTCCCCCTAGCAGTTAAATGCACTGCCAAGAACAGACCCTCGCGAGGCTGTTCTTCCTTGTATTGTTCATCATCAGCCCCTGAAACAATCCACCACACCACACACTGGAGTAGGGTATTACACCACAATGGTGGCCCGAACCACTATAAACCTTGTGTCCCTTGTGTTGCTCTTTTTGTAGTTTAGATCCTTGCGAGGCGATGAGGCGCATGTAGGTAGGGAGTGAGATCTCCGCGTGCACCCCAGAGTTCAAACCTAGAGGGTCTGCCGGCACCCGAAATCCGACAGATAGGGAACAGAAAAACAGAGCAAAAGAAAAACAACATATTTAATGCAATCAATCAAATGTGATCAAATATGAACATGTCTTTCCCCTCTTAAAGACATGTAATTTCTCTCCTCTTGAACACCAAGCATCTGAGGTCTGAGGTTTCTTACACACACTCCCCCTGAGTATCCTCTCCCCCTATAGAAATGATTAAGCATAGAGCCATAGAGCTTTGATGTGATCCCTCTCTCCCCCTTTGACATCAATTCCCAAGAAGGGATGATACGTCTCCAACGTATCTATAATTTTTGATTGCTCCATGCTATATTATCTTCTGTTTTGGACATTATTGGGCTTTATTATTCACTTTTTTATTATTTTTGGGACTAACCTATTGACCCAGAGCCCAGTGCCACTTCCTGAATTTCCCCTTGTTTCAGTGTTTCAAAGAAAAGGAATATCAAACAGAGTCAAAACGGAATGAAACCTTCTAGAGAAGTTATTTTTGGAAGGAAAGCAACCCGGGAGACTTGGAGTGCACGTCAGGAAAGCAACGAGGAAGGCACAAGGCAGGGGGGCGCGCCCACCCCCTGGGCGCGCCCTCCACCCTCGTGGGCCCCTCGTGGCTCCCCTGACCTATTTCTTCCGCCTATATATATCCATATACCCTAAAACGATCGGGGAACATGATAGATCGGGAGTTCCGCCGCCGCAAGCCTTTGTAGCCACCAAAAACCAATCGGGACCCTGTTTCGGCACCCTGCTGGAGGGGGGAACCCTCACCAGTGGCCATCTTCATCATGCCGGCGCTCTCCATGACGACGAGGGAGTAGTTCACCCTCGAGGTTGAGGGTATGTACTACTAGCTATGTGTTTGATCTCTCTCTCGTGCTCTTGATTTGCCACAATCTTGATGTATCACGAGCTTTGCTATTATAGTTGGATCTTATGTTTCTTCTCCCCCTCTACTCTCTTGTAATGGATTGAGTTTTCCCTTTGAAGTAATCTTACCGGATTGAGTCTTTAATGATTTGAGAACACTTGATGTATGTCTTGCCGTATGCGTCTGTGGTGACAATGGGATATCACGTGATTCACTTGATGTATGTTTTGGTGATCAACTTGCGGGTTCCGCCCATGAACCTATGCATAGGGGTTGGCACACGTTTTCGTCTTGATTCTCGGTAGAAACTTTGGGGCACTCTTTGAGGTTCTATGTGTTGGTTGAATAGATGAATCTGAGATTGTGTGATGCATATTGTATAATCATACCCACGGATACTTGAGGTGACATTGGAGTATCTAGGTGACATTAGGGTTTTGGTTGATTTGTGTCTTAAGGTGTTATTCTAGTACGAACTCTAGGGCTGTTTGTGACACTTATAGGAATAGCCTAACGGATTGATTGGAAAGAATAACTTTAAGGTGGTTTCGTACCCTACCATAATCTCTTCGTTTGTTCTCCGCTATTAGTGACTTTGGAGTGACTCTTTGTTGCATGTTGAGGGATAGTTATGTGATCCAATTATGTTATTATTGTTGAGAGAACTTGCACTAGTGAAAGTATGAACCCTAGGCCTTGTTTCCTAGCATTGCAATACCATTTACACTCACTTTTACCATTATTTACCTTACTGTTTTTATATTTTCAGATTACAAAAACCTATATCTACCATCCATATTGCACTTGTATCACCATCTCTTCGCCGAACTAGTGCACCTATACAATTTACCATTGTATTGGGTGTGTTGGGGACACAAGAGACTCTTTGTTATTTGGTTCCAGGGTTGCTTGAGAGAGACCATCTTCAACCTACGCCTCCCACGGATTGATAAACCTTAGGTCATCCACTTGAGGAAAATTTGCTACTGTCCTACAAACCTCTGCACTTGGAGGCCCAACAACGTCTACAAGAAGAAGGTTGCGTAGTAGACATCAAGCTCTTTTCTGGCGCCGTTGCCGGGGAGGTGAGTGCTTGAAGGTATATCTTTAGATCTTGCAATCGAATCTTTTAGTTTCTTGTTTTATCAATAGTTTAGTTTATAAAAGAAAACTACAAAAAAAATGGAATTGAGGGTGCCTCATATGCTTCATCTTTTTAATATCTTTCGTGAAAATGATGGTAAGGGAAATTGTGCTCAAGTACTAGAAGAAGAAATCTATAAAATGTTTGGAATTAATCTTTGTATGATGAGCATGATTGCAATGTTGTTAGTATGAATTCTTTGAATACCCATGATGCTAATGATATGCAAAGCCACAAGCTTGGGGATGCTATATTTGATGAAGATGATATGTTTACTCCCCCAAGTTTTGATGTGCAAATTTATTATGATGAAAGCATCACTCCTATATATGATGATTATTGTGGTGACACGTATGCTATAAAGAATAAAGATAACCATGAAACTTGTCATCATGATTTTAATTTTCAATTGGATTATGCTTCACATGATAGTTATTTTGTTGAGTTTGCTCCCACTACTATTGATGAGAATAAATTTGCTTATGTGGAGAGTAGTAAAATTTCTATGCAAGTAGATCATGAAAAGAATGCTTTAGGTGCTGGTTATATTGTTGAATTTATTCATGATGCTACTGAAAATTATTATGAGGTAGGAACATATGCTTGTAGATATTTCAATAATATCAAGTTTCCTCCCTATGTGCTTAAAGTTTTGAAGTTATGCTTGTTTTGCCTTCCTATGCTAGTTGATTATTGTTCCCATAAGTTGTTTGCTCACAAAATCCCTATGCATAGGAAGTGGGTTAGACTTAAATGTGCTAGTAATATTCTTCATGATGCTCTCTTTATGTTTCAATTCTTATGTCTTATGTGAGCATCATTGAAATCATCATGCCTAGCTAGGCGTTAAACGATAGCGCTTGTTGGGAGGCAACCCAATTTTATTTTAGTTTCTTGCTTTTTGGTTATGTTTAGGAATAAATAATCCATCTAGCTTCTGTTTAGATGTGGTTTTTTGTTTTAATTAGTGTTTCTGCCAACGAGAACCTTTGGTAGGAATTGGGTGAAGTCTTTATGATCATGCTGTAAAAAACAGAAACTTAAGCGCTCACAAGATTAGCTAAAACTTTTTACTGGAGAGTGATATTTAGTTGATTATTTTTGCAGATGATTACTGCACAAATTCCTCAGGTCCACCAATTTATTTTAGAATTTTTGGAGTTCCAGAAGTTTGCGTTAGTTACAGATTACTACAGACTGTTCTGTTTTTGACAGATTCTGTTTTTCGTGTGTTGTTTGCTTATTTTGATGACTCTATGGCTAGTAAAATAGTTTATAAACCATAGAGAAGTTGGAATACAGTAGGTTTAACACCAATATAAATAAATAATTAATCCATTACAGTACCATGAAGTGGTGTTTTGTTTTCTTTTGCTAATGAAGCTCACGAGATTTTCTGTTAAGTTTTGTGTTGTGAAGTTTTCAAGTTTTGGGTAAAGATTCGATGGACTATGGAATAAGGAGTGGCAAGAGCCTAAGATTGGGATGCCCAAGGAACCCCAAGGTAATATTCAAGGATAACCAAGAGCCTAAGCTTGGGGATGCCCCGGAAGGCATCCCCTCTTTCGTCTTTGTTCATCGGTAACTTTACTTGGAGCTATATTTTTATTCACCACATGATATGTGTTTTGCTTGGAGCGTCATTTTATTTTCTTTAGCTTTGCTTGCTGTTTGAATAAAGTACCAAGATCTGAAATTATTAAATGGGAGAGTCTTCACATAGTTGCATAATTATCCGACTACTCATTGATCTTCACTTATATCTTTTGAGTTATATAGTTTTGCTCTAGTACTTCACTTATATCTTTTAGAGCACGGTGGTGGATTTGTTTTATAGAAACTTTTTGATCTCTCATGCTTCACTTAGATTATTTTTAGAGTCTTAAATAGCATGGTAATTTGCTTAAATAATCCTAATATGCTAGGTATTCAAGAATAGTAAAAACTTTCTTATGAGCGTTTTGAATACTAAGAGAAGTTCGATGCTTGATGATTGTTTTGAGATATGGAGGTAGTAATATTAAAGTCGTGCTAGTTGAATAGTTGTGAATTTGAGAAATACTTGTGTTGAAGTTTGCAAGTCCCGTAGCATGCACGTATGGTAAACGTTATGTAACAAGTTTGAAACATGAGGTGTTCTTTGATTGTCCTCCTTATGAGCGGCGGTCGGGGACGAGCGATGGTCATTTCTTAGCAATCTATCCCCCTAGGAGCATGCGCGTAGTGCTTGGTTTTTGATGGCTTGTAGATTTTTGCAATAAGTATGTGAGTTCTTTATGACTAATGCTGGGTCCATGGATTATACGCACTCTCGCCCTTCCATCATTGCTGGCCTCTTCTGTACCGTGCATTGTCCTTTCTCACATTGAGAGTTGGCGCAAACTTCGTCGGTGCATCCAAACCCCGTGATATGATACGCTCTTTCACACATAAACCTCCTTATATCTTCCCCAAAACAGCCACCATACCTACCTATCATGGCATTTCCATAGCCATTCCGAGATATAGTGCCATGCAACTTTCCACCATTCCGTTTATCATGATACATTCATCATTGCCATATTGCTTAGCATGATCATGTAGTTGACATAGTATTTGTGTCAAAGCCACCATTCATAATTCTTTCATACATGTCACTCTTGTTTCATTGCATATCCTGGTACACCGCCGGAGGCATTCATATAGAGTCATACTTTGTTCTAGTATCGAGTTGTAATCATTGAGTTGTAAATAAATAGAAGTGTGATGATCATCATTCTCTAGAGCATTGTCCCAAGTGAGGAATAAAAAAAGAAAGTCCATAAAAAAAGAGAAGGCCAACGAAAAATGAGAGAAAAAGAGAGAAGGGACAATGTTACTATCCTTTACCACACTTTTTTTTGAAGGTAAAGCAAAGCTTTATAAATCAACGGTGTCTGGGCATATCGCCCAACACACGATTAGCCACATTGGGCGGTACAGTGGTGTTCCACTCCATACAAATGTTCGGCAAGCACATCCGTCCTATTTGAGCTAGCTCATGAGCTATAGGGTTTTCCTCCCGACGGCATGCTCGTATAGTGAACTTTGAAAACCAAATTTTAAGCTGTAGTTTTATATCCTCGATGGCTGCAGCATACGGTGAAGAGTCCATTTTCCCAACATCCAGAACCTCCGCGAGCAGCAGTGAATCTGTTTCAAAAACCACTCTGATGGCGCCTAAGTCTGTTGCTGTCGCCACTGCCGCCGTCATTGCCCCGATCTCGGCCGCAAAGGCGTCCGCTGTGTGCTCCAGCCTCCCTGCTCGGGCTGTTATCACATGTCCTTCTTCGTCCCTAGCGACGATGCCCCATCCACCCATGCTCCCTCCCGGCGTAAAGGCTCCATCAAGATTGATCTTAATCTCATCCTTAGCGGGAGGGGCCCATGCAATTGGGGCCGCTTTCCCTGGCCGATTATACACTTCTTCATATTCCATTGCATCGCATCTCGTACGTCAGACTACGTCCGATACGTGGATAGGCTGCTCCCCCTCTCGTTTTTTGTTCCTGTTATTCCACCAGTGCCACCAGAATATCACAATGAGCATCCTCTTCCTCTCATCTAGCTCCCACAAATTATCAAGCATTGCATGCACCCCCCCTAATACCTTCAAGCTGCCTACGTTATTTTTCAAGGCCCATTGCCCGCCATCCTTCCTTAACCGTTTTACATTTGATGAACAAATGTGCCCCATCCTCCTCCCCCCGTCCGCACAGAAAGCAGCAAGAGTTCTCCAGCTTCATCCCTCTCCTCAACAGATTAGTGCATAGCGCTAGGGATTGGTGCTTCATTCGCCAAATAAACATCTACAGCTTCACTGGGCATCGCATCTTCCATATTCGTTTCCAGGTCGGGTCTTCATGCCTCTCGAGCTGCCCCGCGCCAGCAGTGCTCGACCCGGGCGCCCCTGTTTGTGCTTGTTGACGTAGTTCAACATGGAGTTTATAAGCACTCTTGACTGAAAATTCGCCCTTTGGATTAAAGTGCCAAGCATTAAAGTCATCTACCCCCTCTCGAAGGGGTATATTGAGGATATGTTTTGTGTCCTCCTCCCAAAAGGTGTCCCGGACTAGCTCCTCATCCCAGCTGCCAGTAATTGGGCTAATGAGCTCACTGACTGTGGTTAGAAGGCTCGCTCCCCTTGGTGTGATTACTCGCCTTGACCATGATCTGGGTATCCAAGGATCAGACCAAATATTCACCGTAGCCCCGTCCCCGATCCTCCGGATATAGCCCTGTTTCACGAGGTCTAGGCCATGCAGAATACTGCGCCATGAGTAAGAGATTCCATCATGGGCTTCAGCATCGAGCACGGGCCGTCCTGGGTAGTACCTCGCCTGCAAAACCCTTGCGCAGAGACTGTCAGGATACTGGAGCAGCCGCCATCCTTGCCTCGCCAACATCGCCATATTGAAGCTGTGCATATCACGGAATCCCAAACCCCCCATTGCTTTCGGCCTTGCAAGTTTGTCCCAGCTAATCCAATGCATTGGGTTTTGCTTGTCCTGTTGACTCCACCAAAACTTTCCCATCATCGTGTTCAATTCAGCACAGAAGGTCTTGGTGAGGTCGAAGCATGACATGGCGAAAGCGGGGATGGCCTGGGCCACGCCCTTCACGAGTACTTCCTTGCTTTCTTTTGCTAGGAGCCTCTCTTGCCAACCATGGACTCTCCCACACATATTACGTTTAATATAATTAAACGCCTTCCTCCTTGATCTGCCGACATGTACCGCGAGTCCTAGATATTTCTCATTCCAATCCTCGTTCTGGATCCCAAGGGTTCCTTTGACCGATGCCCTCTCAGCATCGCCCGTGTTCGGGCTGAACATGATAGCGGATTTCTCCGTGTTAATGCACTGTCCAGAACTGTCCTCATATAGTTGTAGCGCCTCCTGGAGGGCCGCTGCCTCCTGCTGTTCCGCTCCAATCAGCAACATGGAGTCATCCGCAAAAAAGAGATGGGACACGCACGGCGCCCTTGGGCAAATTTTAACACCATGCAATGCACCCCTCCTTTCCGCATCCATCAGCGCTGCTGTCAAGCCCTCCGCACAAATCACAAACAGATAGGGGGATGCCGGGTCTCCTTGCCTTAGACCCCGAGAAGGACTGAACTATTGAGTAACTTCACCGTTTACTTTTATCTGATAGCGTACTGTCCTTACACACTTCATTACAAGCGCGACCCACCTTCTACTGAAGCCTAGCTTGATCATCATGGCCTCTAAGAAACACCATTCCACCCTATCATAGGCTTTACTCATGTCCGCTTTGACCGCCACATAACCAACCTTGCCGGTTCTCTTGTTCATCAAGTAGTGGGAAAGTTCATAGGCTATGAGCACATTATCTGTGATGAGCCTTCCCGGCACAAAAGCGCTCTGGTTCTCTGAAATAATGTCAGGGAGGATTATTTTCAGGCGATTTGCAATGACTTTGGACACCAATTTGTACACCACGTTGCAAAGACTGATTGGTCGTAGGTCCTTGATCCTTCTCGGGTTTTTAACCTTTGGTATGAGCACGACCATTGTATCATTCCACCCTTCCGGGATTTCCCCTCCATTCAGGACCACAAGCACCTCTTCCACGATCTTGTCTCCCATAAAATGCCAATGCCGTTTAAAGACAACAGACGACATCCCATCAGGTCCCGGCGCCTTAAGATCGCCAATATGGTCTAGATCCGCCTTGATTTCTTCCCGAGAAAACTCCGCATCCAGTAGTGCATGCATTTCGGGAGTCACTAGCGGTTGAACTTTGTCGATCAATTCCGGCATTCGGTGGGGGTTAGAGGACGTGAAAAGTTCCTGAAAAAAGGAGCACACATAATTAGTTAAATCCTCTCCCTCTGCTAGTACTTCCCAATTCTCCCTTCTGATCTCCTTGAGGCTATTGGTTCTCTTCCTAGCCGACGCCACCGACTGCAGGTATTTGATGTTGCGGTTGCCCCCCTTCAGCCACCACATGTGAGCTCGTTGTTTCAACTTTGTATTCTTCTTCTCCTTTAGGTCATGGACTAGAGCCCTCAACCTTGCTTCCTCCTTAATTTTCCCCTCCGACACTGGCTCCTTCATGCACCTCTCCAACTCCCTACGTGCCTTCTTGATCCTCCCTTCGAGCTCACCCACCACCTCTCTGCTCCACGTCCCCATCTGCCCAGCAATCGATTTTAAGCCTTCGGTTACATTCCCCCTTCCTCGCTCACAACCTCGCTCCCATGCATTCTTGATGACCTCCTCACACCCCTCCTCCTGCAGCCATCGAGCCTCAAACCTAAATTTATTATCCCCACCTCTCCACTTCTTTTCCTCCCCTTCCAGCTGCACAATTATCAGTCGATGGTCCGAGTGTCGTGGTTCTCTGTCGATAACTACAAACTGTGGAAACATGTCACACCACTCCTTGTTTGCCACTGCCCTATCAATTCGCTCACAAATGTATGTCCGCAACTCCTTACTATGGTTCCTCCATGTAAAGGTATCTCCCTCATACCCAATATCCCGCAAATTGCAGTGATCAAGTGCTTCCCTGAAAGCATCCAGGTAGTGCTGTGGCCGATCTACACCTCCCACCTTCTCGTTGCTTGCTAGGATCTCATTGAAGTCGCCAAAGCACAACCACGGCCTACCTGTTTGATGCTGTTGTTTCAGAATCTTTAGAAGCCTCCATGTTTCTGTTTTCCTCTTCAATTCAGATTCTCCATAAACCCCCGTAAGTCTCCAGACTACTCCATCCTCTTTGGTTACACCCACATCGACATGCCTCCTCCCGTATGATCGAAGAGTAACATCAACTCCCTGTCTCCAGAACAATGCCACCCCTCTACCACTTCCTTCATCCTTCCAAGCGACCATGTTGGCGAGCCCCAACATCCATCGAAATCTCCCCAACTCCTTTTCCTTCAGCCTAGTCTCACACATAAATAAGATATCGGGTTCCTCCATTCTTCCCAGTTCGAGAAGAGATTGAACTGTCGGGCCGTTCCCGAGCCCCCGGCAGTTCCAGCTTACGAGTTTCATTGCTCCCGGCGGGGCTGCACTTGCAACCCGGCTGATATGATCATATTGTGCTCGTCCTCTGCTGGACTGGTGTCCGTCCCTCCTCCTGCTTTCACTCTACTGCTGGTGCTGCCTCCCTCCACCTTACTCTTCTTCGCCGAAGTTGGTTCCTCCACCTCCATACATTCACCATCCCTTTTCCCGAGCTTAACCCCTAGATGGTCATGTTGGACACCGCTTTCCACCCTCTCTCTCCTTTTAAACTTCTTCCCTTCTTTCTTGCCGTTATTCCCTTCTCCACTCAACCCCGTTTGGCCTACAACATCCATCTTATCCTGCCCACGTTCTCCTTCTATAGCTAACTCTTTTGGTACTATGCCAGATTCTGCGCCACTAGGCGCAACCTCCACCACCCCCTTCGCCTTCTCCTTCGCCTTCTCCAATGCAGTGTCCTTTGAGCTGTGCGTGGTTTGCTCAAATTGAATAGCTCTGACAACGCTACCTCCTGTTTGTTCCCCTCCTTTCTCCTTTAGCTTTAGCGGGCTTGTTACTTCCTTCTCCTCCCCTCCTGGGATCTTATCATAGCTTCCTGATTCAGCCCCCTCCTTTCTCCAAGATGGGGCATCGCTGCCCGACCCACTAGAGCCTATGCCCCAATTGTACTGCCTACGATCTCCGTGGGAAAAGTTCCCCTCACTTCCCCTCCCTCCACTCAGACTTCTACTACTGTTGCTGCGTCTCCTCTCATTCCATCTTCCTCCCCCTCCTTCCTCCTTATTATGGCTCTCCTCTGCCCTCATCCATGGGCCGTACTGGGGTTCTTCACCTCTCACAGGTTTCCTGCTACACTCCTTCTCCCCATGTCCAATGATCCCGCAGGTATAACAGAAGTTTGGCATGTGTTCATACTCAAAACGGCACCAGAGAAGTTCCTTCTTTTTCTTCTTCTTGCTACTATCCTCTCCCTCCGCTACCTCCACCAGCATGTTGCCGTATGACTTCCTTTCCCTATCCAGCACGAAGCCCCTCATGACCAGTTCTTTAATATTCAGTTTCACTTTCACGCGGAGGTACTTCCCCACAGCTCTCCTGTCATGCCCCACATCCACGTCGACTAGTTCATGAAAACCTGCGCCAATGCGCTCTCCTGTGGCTCTGTTCATATACCCGAGTGGTAGCCCAAACACACGAAACCATATTGGGATCAGGTTGAAGTCATATTCATCCACCGTCTTCTCCGGGTCGAATTCCTCCATTACTAAGAGTTCTTTATCAAACCACCACGGTCCTTCCTCCAGGACTCGCCTCCAACCCGTTGGTTGACGGAAGGTAAATAAGAACACATTGGATTCCACCTCTTTGCACTCCACACCTTTTATGGGGCACCAGATCCTCCCCAGCGTTTGCCCAATCACGCTGGCATATGCGGGTTTCTCCAAGAATAGTTTTCCAATCGCCTGTGGTTCCTTGGCCGCCCAGTCGGCTACCTTCCCTATCTCCTCCTCTCCAATCTTCAGCCCTCTCTTCTCTGCATCCGACAGCTTCAACCCCCTCAACAGCCCCTCGACTCCTTCCATTCCCTCCCCTCCGTCTTCCACCTCCAGAGACCAAGAAATCCTAGGGACCAACTCGGTGGTGTACGACCGCGCTCCCTAGCGCGCGGAAGGCTTATCGTGGATGGGATGGATTGGTGGACAACTCCTATGGCGATCGATGCAAGGGAGGGGAAAGGATCAGCGATTTCGAGATCCCCGCCGCCAGGAACCATACCCTCCGCGCGATCGCCTTCGGGATCGCCACTCCGGAAATTACGCCAACCGCCACCAAGAGGGGCGGACCTCTGCGGACGAAGCTTTACCACACTTGTGCTTCAAAGTAGCACCATAATCTTCATGATAGAGAGTCTCTTGTTTTGTCACTTTCAAGTGGGAATTTTTCATTATAGAACTTGGCTTCTATATTCCAACAATGGGCCTCCTCAAGTGCCCTAGGTCTTCGTGAGCAAGCAAGTTGGATGCGCACCCACTTAGTTTCTTTTGTTGAGCTTTCATACATTTATAGATCTAGTGCATCCGTTGCATGGCAATCCCTACTCCTTGCATTAACATCAATCGATGGGCATCTCCATAGCTCATTGATTAGCCTCGTTGATGTGAGACTTTATCCTTTTTTGTCTTCTCCACACAACCCCCATCATCATATTCTATTCCACCCATAGTGCTATGTCCATGGCTCGCACTCATTTATTGCGTGAGGGTTTATAAGTTTGAGATTACTAAAGTACGAAACAATTGCTTGGCTTGTCATCGGGGTTGTGCATGAGGAGAGTATTCTTGTGTGACGAAAATGGAGCATGACTAAACTATATGATTTTGTAGGGATAAGCTTTCTTTGGCCATGTTATTTTAAGAGGACATAATTGCGTAGTTAGTATGCTTGAAGTATTATTATTTTTATGTCAATATTGAACTTTTATCTTGAATCTTTTGGATCTCAATATTCATACCACAATTAAGAAGAATTACATTGAAATTATGCCAAGTAGCATTCCACATCAAAAATTATCTTTTTTATCATTTACCTACTTGAGGACGAGCAGGAATTAAGCTTGGGGATGCTTGATACGTCTCCAACGTATCTAGAATTTTTGATTGCTCCATGCAATATTATCTTCTGTTTTGGACATTATTGGGCTTTATTATTCACTTTTATATTATTTTTTGGACTAACCTATTGACCTAGAGCCCAGTCCCAGTTCCTGTTTTTTCCCCTTGTTTCTGTGTTTCGAAGAAAAGGAATATCAAACGGAGTCAAAACGGAATGAAACCTTCTAGAGAAGTTATTTTTGGAAGGAAAGCAACCCGGGAGACTTGGAGTGCACGTCGAGAAAGCAGGGAGGAGGCACTAGGCAGGGGGGCGCGCCCACCCCCCTGGGCGCGCCCTCCACTCTCGTGGGACCCTCGTGGCTCCCCTGACGTATTTCTTCCGCCTATATATATATCCATATACCCTAAAATGATCGGGGAACATGATATATCGGGAGTTCCGCCGCAACAAGCCTCTGTAGCCACCAAAAACCAATCGGGACCCTGTTTCGGCACCCTGCTGGAGGGGGGAACCCTCACCAGTGGCCATCTTCATGATCCCGACGCTCTCCATGACGACGAGGGAGTAGTTCACCCTCCGGGCTGGGGGTATGTACTAGTAGCTATGTGTTTTATCTCTCTCTCGTGTTCTTGATTTGGCACGATCTTGATGTATCACGAGCTTTGCTATTATAGTTGGATCTTATGTTGCTTCTCCCCCTCTACTCTCTTGTAATGGATTGAGTTTTCCCTTTGAAGTAATCTTACCGGATTGAGTCTTCAATGATTTGAGAACACTTGATGTATGTCTTGCCGTACGTATCTGTGGTGACAATGCGATATCACGTGATTTACTTGATGTATGTTTTGGTGATCAACTTGCGGGTTCCGCCCATGAACCTATGCATAGGGGTTGGCACACGTTTTCGTCTTGATTCTTCGGTAGAAACTTTGGGGCACTCTTTGAGGTTCTATTTGTTTGTTGAATAATTGAATCTGAGATTGTGTGATGCATATCGTATAATCATACCCACGGATACTTGAGGTGACATTGGAGTATCTAGGTGACATTAGGGTTTTGGTTGATTTGTGTCTTAAGGTGTTATTCTAGTACGAACTCTAGGGCTGTTTGTGACACTTATAGGAATAGCCCACAGATTGATTGGAAAGAATAACTTTGAGGTGGTTTCATACCCTACCATAATCTCTTCGTTTGTTCTCCGCTATTAGTGACTTTGGAGTGACTCTTTGTTGCATGTTGAGGGATAGTTATGTGATCCAATTATGTTATTATTGTTGAGAGAACTTGCACTAGTGAAAGTATGAACCCTAGGCCTTGTTTCCTAGCATTGCAATACCGTTTACGCTCACTTTTACCATTAGTTACCTTGCTGTTTTTATATTTTCAGATTACAAAAACCTATATCTACCATCCATATTGCACTTGTATCACCATCTCTTGGCGAACTACTGCACCTATACAATTTACCATTGTATTGGGTGTGTTGGGGACACAAGAGACTCTTTGTTATTTGGTTGCAAGGTTGCTTGAGAGAGACCATCTTCAACCCTCGCCTCCCACGGATTGATAAACCTTAGGTCATCCACTTGAGGGAAATTTGCTACTGTCCTACAAACCTCTGCACTTGGAGGCCCAACAACGTCTACAAGAAGAAGGTTGCATAGTAGACATCAAGGGCTCTTCTGGATTTTGTATTATTGAAAGAGGATTTGGTCCTTGAGTCACAAAGCAAAGCGACTGTGATGCTGGTAGAGAACAATAGTCATAGAGTGGAGCTAGAGCAAAAAGACTGCAGAAATAAGTGGCAAGTTGTCGTTTCTGTAGTGAAATCGGTAGCACCGAGTTGTGTGCTTCGGTGGCACCGAGAGAATTTGGTTGGGCTGAAGAAAACAGACCGGTGTGACCGAGTTCATCACAGTAAAACACTCGTCACCTCAGATCAGTAGGCACTTTAAGATCTCACAATGATTTGCCAGGAATTTGATGCAGAGAATGCAGAACAGAAAAGAGAAGAAAAAATCTAGATGAAGTTTTTTTAAAGAGGAAACACAAATGCATGAGACAAATGCAAGAGGAAACACAATAGAACTTCATCTAGAATTGGGTGGTGACAAAGTCACCTATGTTAAAGTATATTGACTTAGGAGTCAAGTGTGATCACTTGATCTTTGGTCATACTCCTCGTTTAAGCTCAAAATGGGGTTACCATTTTTCGTTTTAGCTTCTTGATGTATTCACATCTTGTTGAGTTGCTTTATCCCATGACTTGGAGTAAAGCTTCTCTAAGATGGAATGACATGCCTTGGGTGGTGGTGTTGATCTTGATCATGTAGTCGAACTTGTGTGGGTTGCTCAAGGTTGATGTAGCTCATCAAGAGTTGGGAGAACCACTTGGAGTTTGAGTTCATCTTCCTACATGGGTTAGTTTTGCAAGGAAGAGCACATGTTTATCCAAAATGACAAACATAAAATTTAACATAGAATGAGTCAAAGGATATATTTGAGGGGTTTTGTGCTTCCTTGACTTCAACCACCATTGTATAGAGACTTGGTGATGTAGATATTGCTCAAGATGTGAGTGAGTTTCAATCTCATGGATTTAGATTCATCCAAGTACCTACAAGGGTTAGATAGCATGCAAGGGTGCAAAAGTATCCAAGACATATAGATAGCATCATGAAAGAAATATCAAGGATTAGTCAAAGGCTCATGCCTTGCATGTATCCAAATGGAGTTCCTACTCCAAGTTTTAAGCATCAATGATGTTCAATTCACCTCTCAAATGGCAAAAGAATTTCTCATCAAGCGGTTTGGTAAATATATCCGCTAGTTGCTTATCAGTGCGAACATGCTAAAGATTAATGTCCCCTTTGGCAACATGGTCTCGAATGAAATGATGATGAACTTCAATATGTTCAGTTCGAGAATGTTGCACGGGATTGTGAGCAATCTTAATAGCACTTTCATTGTCACACATCAATGGAACATGTTTCACATATATCCCATAATCTTTAAGAGTTTGGGCATCCAAAGTAATTGAGCACAACATGATCCAGGAACAATGTATACCGCTTCGGCGGTGGATAAGGATACCGAGTTTTGTTTCTTGGAGGACCAAGACACAAGAGATCTACCAAGAAATTGACAAGTACCTGAAGTGGACTTTCTATCAACCTTGTCTCCGGCATAGTCGGAATCGGAGTAGCCAACAAGATCAAAGGAAGACCTCTTAGGATACCAAATGCCAAAATTTGGTGTATGTATTAAGTATCTCACTATCCTTTTCACAGCCTTAAGATGACATTCTTTAGGTGCCGCTTGATATCGTGCACACATGCACACACTTTTCATAATATCGGGACGAGAGGCACATAGATATAACAATGAACCAATCATAGAGCGGTAAACTTTTTGATCCACCGGATCACCGTCTTTGGTCAAATCAAGATGTCCACTAGTAGGCATGGGTGTAGAAATACCTTTGCATTCTTGCATATTGAACTTCTTGAATATGTCCTTGGTGTACTTTGTTTGAGAGACAAAGGTGCCTTCCTTAGTTTGCTTGATTTGCAAACCGAGAAAGAATCTGAGTTCACTCATCATAGACATCTCAAACTTCTCCGACATTAGCTTTCCAAACTTCTCACTAAAATGAGGGTTAGTCGAGCCAAATATAATATCATCAACTTAAATTTGGCACACAAATAGTTCTCCATTAACCCTTTTAGTAAAAAGAGTATCATTAATTTTACCAATTTCAAAGCCTTTTTAATAAGGAACTTTCGCAAGCATTTATACCATGCTCTAGGGGTTTGTTTAAGACCATAAAGGGCTTTGTGAAGTTTGTAGACATGATTAGGTTTCTTAGGATTTACAAAGCTGGGAGGTTGCTTAACATAAACTTCCTCCTTAATTTCACCATTTAGAAAAGCACTTTTGATGTCCATTTGCTACAAGGTGATATCATGGTGATTAGCATAAGCAAGTAAGATGCGAATGGACTCAAGTCTAGCAACGGGAGCATATGTCTCACCATAGTCCATACCTTCGACTTGAGTGTAGCCTTGGGCGACTAGGCGTGCTTTGTTGCGGACGACTTGACCATCTTCATCTTGCTTGTTGCGAAACACCCATTTGGTACCAATGATGTTGTGGTTGTTGTCGGGCTTCTCGACCAATGTCCATACTTGATTTCTCTCAAAGTTGTGTAGCTCTTCATGCATAGCGTTTATCCAATCCGGATCTTCCAATGCTTCTTCAACCTTCATAGGTTCAATGCTAGAGATGAATGAGTAATGTTCACAAAAATTAGCCAAACGAGTTTTAGAGCGAGTTATTCTCCCGGTTTGAATATCATTGTAGATTTGCTCGACGGGATGATCTTTGGCGATCCTTGCTCGAACTCCTGGAGCTTTGGCTTGGCTTGGGGTGGAATATCTTCTTTATCTTGTTCTTATTCTTGGCCTTCTTCATTGTTGACGTTGTCATTCTCTCGTCGTGGTGGAGAAGGAGGTTGTTGATGTTCATATTGGTGTGCTTCCTCGTTTTCTTCATCTTGGTGTGTCCCACTTGTGGATGCTTCCGTATCAACTCTTGGTTCACCTTGTCGTGAGGTAGAAGCTTCCACTCTGACGGTTGAGGTACTCTCCTTCACCTCCGTTGGACGAATCTTGCTAGTAGACAAGTCTTGGATAGCTTCCGAAGGGTCTTTGTCTCCTACATCAATTGGCAATTGCTCTACTTGCGAGCCATTAGATTCATCAAACTTCAGATCTACCGTCTCTTCAACTTTTCGGTTGAAATTGTTGTAGACACGGTAAGTGTGAGAGCTTGAGCCATAACCAAGTAGGAAACCTTCATGAGATTTAGGAGCAAATTTAGAACGACGATGCTTATCAAGAATGTAGCATTTTGAGCCAAATACTCGAAAGTATCCAACTTGGGGTTTGTTACCGGTGAGGAGCTCGTATGCCATCTTGCTGAGTAGCTTGTGAAGATACAAGCGATTTTTTGCATGACAAGCTATCTCAACCGCTTCCGCCCAAAAGTATTTTGGAGTCTTGTACTTATCAAGCATCATTCTTGCCATCTCAATAAGAGTCCGGTTCTTCCTCTCAACGACTCCATTTTGTTGAGGTGATAACTCATGTGAAATCCCCTCTTCGTCAAGAAAGGTATCCACATTTGCGTTCTTGAACTCCGTTTCGTTGTCGCTCCGAACCTTCTTGATCTTCATGTCAAAATGATTTTGGACCTTCCCAGTGAAGTTTTTGAAGATCTTTTGGACCTGCGATTTGTCATCAAGAAAGAACACCCACGTAAATCTTGAAAAATCATCAACTATGACTAGTCCAAACGTGTTACCGCCGAGACTCTTGTAGGCATTTGGACCAAAGAGATCCATGTCAAGTAGCTCGAGTGGTCTTCTCGTGGTCATGATGTTCTTCGCGCGATGTCTTCCTCCAACTTGTTTCCCTACCTGACAAGCACTACAAAGTCTATCCTTGTCAAATATGACATCTTTTACTCCAAGGATATGATCACCTTTAATAAGCTTATCAAGATTTCGCATGCCCACATGACCTAGCCTTCTATGCCACAACCAACCCTTAGAATATTTAGCAATTAAGCAAGTTCTAGGTTAAGCCTTTTTAGTGAAATCAACAATGTAAAGATCACCTCTCATTATACCGTAAAGACCATTTTATGATTGTCTCTTGAAACACTTGGCAATCTACCTCGATAAGCGAGAACATTGAGACCGAAATCAGCAAGTCTAGATAATCGAAAGTAAATTGTACCCAAGGGATTCAACGAGCATGACATTTTGTATGGAGCTATCATGTGAGATGGCCACCTTACCGAGGCCAACCACCTTACCCTTTGAGTTATCACCAAAAGTGACATATTTTCGAGGGTCGTCGTTTTCAGCAAGCTCACATAACATATCTTTATCTCCGGTCATATGATCAGTACATCCACTATCAAGAACCCATTCCTTTCCTCCAGCCATGTAGCTGCGAAGATTTGCCATAAGACCAAAGTGTCTCATTGCATCATCAAGATCATAGTCACTATCATCATCATCCTGATCATAATATCCATGTTCAACATCATCTTGTGATTGATCAATTCCTAGAGATGGTAACTCATTAGATAAATGATCACTTCTATGGTTATCTTTATGGATTCTAATAGCTTCGGAAATGATATTGCTAATGATCCAACATCTCCTATGGCACGCATGAGATTTGTAAGCTCAAATAGACAATCACGAAAGCTAGGATCACTAGAATTCATCTTACTCAAGACTATAGACTTATGGAGAATTTCGTCTAAATTTTTCAGGGAATAATCTGGATATCTTTCCTCAAGAATTATCCATATAGTATAGGAACAATCAAGAGTAGGCAAACTAGCAATCAAAATTTTGGGCAATCCTCTTATGATAAGATTGATAGTTCTAAGATTGCGAATCATGTCAAGATCCTCTTAGGGTGTGGGATGCAAAGGATCAATATGAGGTGCACAAGGGCTAGTAATGTACTTGTTCAAATGATATTCATTGAAAATCTCAAGCATTTCATTTTTCCACTCATGAAAATATTCTCCATCAAGAATAGGCACTCTACGTCTAAGACTCCCCAATGTAGACACATCCATCTTTCTCCAATGGTGATTAAAGCAAAGCAATGGAGACCAAAGCTCTGATACCAATTGAAAGGATCGAGAATAGGGGTCTAGAGGGGGGGGTGAATAAACTCTAATCAAGAAAACTTGCAGTTTTTAATCTCTTGAGTTGAAGTGGAGTATTAGCACAAGTTTAAACATTCACAATACATATCAAGCAAGCATGCAAGCATACAAAGAGTATATGAGCAGCGGAAAGTAGCGCATGCAAGTTGCAAGAATGTAAAGAGAAGGGATTGGAGTGTGCAAGCGCAATTTGGAGACACGGAGATTTTTTTTATCTGTGGTTCCGATAGGTGGTGCTATCGTACATCCACGTTGATGGAGACTTCAACCCACGAAGGGTAACGGTTGCGCGAGTCCACGGAGGGGTCCACCCACGAAGGGTCCACGAAGAAGCAACCTTGTCTATACCACCGTGGCCGTCGCCCATGAAGGACTTGCCTCACTCGGGTTGATCTTCACGAAGTAGGCGATCTCCTTGCCCTTACAAATTCCTTGGTTCAACTCCACAATCTTGTCGGAGGCTCCCAATTGACACCTAGCCAATCTATGAGACACCACTCTCCAAGAAGTAACAAATGGTGTGTTGATGATGAACTCCTTGCTCTTGTGCTTCAAATGATAGTCTCCCCAACACTCAACTCTCTCTCATAGGATTGGATTTGGTGGAAAGAAGATTTGAGTGGAAAGCAACTTGGGAAAGGCTATAGATCAAGATTTATGTGGTTAGAATGGAATATCTTGACCTCAACACAAGTGTAGGTGGTTCTCTCTCAGAAAATATGTATTGGAAGTGTAGGCATGTTCTGATGGCTCTCTCCATGAATGAGGAGTGGGTGGAGGGGTATATATAGCCTCCACACAAAATCTAACCGTTACACACAAATCACCAAACTTGGTGGGACCGAATCATGAAACTCGGTTGGACCGATTTGGTTCAAAATGTGAATGTTAGGATTCTCGGTGGGACCGACTGGATATACTCGATGGGACCGATGTGCTAGGGTTAGGATAAATCCAAAACTCGGTTTGACCGATTACTCAAACTCGGTGGGACCGATTTGGGTAATAAGTGAAACATAATGTTGGCCAAGCAAACTCGGTGGGGCCGGTTGTAAATCTCGGTGGGACCGAAATTATTGCAACAGACAACAGAGGGTTTGCAAGCCCATCTCGGCGAGACCGAGATCCCATCGGTGAGATCAAACTGATTAGGGTTTCTGGCAGTGGCTATGTCAACTGAACTCGGTGGCTCCGGATATGAAATTTCAGTGGGGCCGAGTTGGTCTTTTTGGTTTAGGACATATGTGGAAGTGAGAAAGTGGTTGAAGGCTTTGGAGCATATCACTAAGCACTTTGAGCAAGCAAGCCATTAAGAAACACCTCATCCCTTCTTAATAGTATTGGCTTTTCCTATGGACTCAATGTGATCTTGGATCACTAAATAGAAAATGTGGAGTCCTGAGCTTTGAGCTTGAGCCAATCCTTTGTCCTTAGCATCTTGAAGGGGTTCCACATCCTCTTGTCCATGCCACTCCATTGTTGAACTTATCTGAAGCATACTAGGTAGAAGCATTAGTCCAACAAGAGATATGTTGACATTAATTACCAAAACCACCCAGGGAGCACTTGTGCTTTCAAATGGGGACCAATAAACCATGACGGAGGTACTAGTTATGGGATTACTAATCTAGAAGCCTAAAAGAACTTGCCCCTGGTACTCCTACTAGTAGTAGTACTCAAGTTGGAATTCCAATTGCACGACACAACTTGTTAGGCAAAAAATTCGATACAGGGTGTAGGAAGCGGTTTGGGAATTTGCATGCCTTCCCGACCAATGAGATACTCCGTAGAAAGTACGACAGAGAAATAACCACAGAGAAGGAAGCTAAAAGTAAACAACCAAACGAGCATTTTTGCATTTGTTTGCATTGAATCGTTTCACAAGCTTGACTAGTGTTGTTTTTCTACTTTTAGAAAAACCGCATCTTAATGTTAAAACGTGCATTTCCATGTACATAAGTCATAGTAGTACTCCCTCTGTCTAGGTGTATAAGTCTTCCCTCCTTCTTGGTCACGGTGCACAACCAAAGATAACTTATTGACCTGGACAGAGGGAGTAGCACAGTCTGCAAGCATATATAGAGAGAGACGTGTAGTGCGATAGTATATGGTAAAGTTTGTGCTATATGCACGTACTTACAAAATGCGTACGAATACACAAGGTTTCCAAACTTTCCCTTTTACATACTTAATTAAGGACGCTAAAAATTCCTGAACGTTTGGGATTTATCATTTGCGTCCCAAAACTAATGAGATCACCTTACGAAACAAAAATTATACTCCTCCTAAAAGCCACGACGCTCGGAGGAGCGCTTGCGGTGCGCCACAAGTGCCCTGGTGCACGGCCGTTTCCCAGCGCGCCGACACAACGCCTCTTCCTCAGCCTTGCAACTCGCGAGGTGCTGATTGACGGCTTCTTGCCGGCAGCGATCTCACCGTGTGGTGATCCAGCGCCAAAAGGTACTCCTCCTCCTCACAGGCGTGCACCCGGTCCACGACGCCAAGCGTAGCTGAGGCGCTTAGGCCCGGATTGCACTCGAGCTTCGACGCAGGCGTCCTCCGCCACCCTCACGGCCCTCGCACGAGCCTTCTGCCAAAGAGCCAATTGCCTGACTCTCTCGGATGCGACATAGGCCTCCCAGGCAGCTTGTTCCACGGTGCGCTTCTCTTCCTCGGCCTTCTTCTCTGCCTCTATTTTGGCGCGCTCTGCTGGAGGCAAAGCCTCCCACAAGGCGACATCCATTTCTTTCCAAAGCTCCTCAAGCCTGGGAGGCTCGCCAGGCGGCGCGGCGTTCTCCTCGTAGCGGAGAGCCGACGCGTCCTCCGACGCGCATGCTGGCGAGATTGGGAACACCGACGCGTCCACCTCAACGCGTCGCGGCGAGGAGCAGAACACCGACGCGTCCTCCTCGACTAGTGGCGGCGAGGAACGGAATGGTGACGTGTCACGTCGCAGCGAGGAGCGGAACACCGACGCGTCCTCCTCGACTAGTGGCAGCGAGGAACGGAACGGCGACGCGTTGCGTCGCGGCGAGGAGCGGAACACCGACGCATCCTCCTCGACTAGTGGCGGCAAGGAACGGAACAACGATGTGTGACCGTCTGCGCGGTGTAGCAAGGGGCTTGGGAGGGGTGATGCGATGGTGGTCGACGTGAGAGGGAGGGGGAGGAGATAGCGATGAACGTGAACATGAGGTGGAGGAGATAGCGATGTCGTGGGAGGCGCAATATTTATAGCGAGCAATGGCACACCTACGTAAGATATGGACTGAGCTGCACCGACTTAACTGCAGGTCCAGTTGCGTCACTGACATGTGGGCCAGACCCTTGTTGGGCCCATATGTCAGTGAACCAATGCACCTGCAGTTAAGTAACAGCTACATGGGCATATTTGTTGGAGTAAATTACGGGGGAGGGAAGGGGTGGAAATATTGCTGGTCACAACGGATTGGACGAGCACGGGGGGAGGAGAGTCATGCATGCAAATTTTTTCCACACGGGGTGGAGTGATGGGACCGCCGGAGGGAGAAGGAGAGTCTGGCAGGCATATTGTTTCCACACATGGTGAGGAAAAGATTTGGAGACGAACGGGCTTCCTGCAGGTATGGGGAACGGTGCATAATAAATCTCATCTTGCATGCCGGGCTAGGTATAGTCTCAAGTCATTAAGAACATACACGCTCCACACATGTTCATATTTCAAGGTGCACTAAATTATTGCATGCGATGATTAAGGCTGGTCATAATGGTGGTATCTTAGCTGGTATCATGCACACGGGAATAGCAAACATGCTGATGTGGCAAATAATTAAAGAAGAGAGGGGCGGGGGGGGGGGGGTTAGAGTAACTAGTGTTCATGCATGCATTGGTAAATAATTTTTTTTGTGAAAAACTACAAAAACTATTCCACCGCCTCTATCTTGCTAAGAGTAGGTCAAAATTTTGAATCGAGCCCTTTAAACTAGAAGGGAGGTAGTAGTACTCTAATAGCTAACCTTGGCCCTGTTTCGATCCATGTGTTAGAGTTAGTATGGGTTAGTTTGGACTCAACTAACCCAAAAAAATCTAACCCACCCAAGAGGTGCTTTATACTACTCATTATAATCAGTATTGTAGATATTGATATTTTTAGTATAAACGGTTGACAGAAGTAAAAAGGACCAGAGGGAGTATCATGCATGCGGAGTACGCAAAAAAATTGCTCATTTATAGCCGGTTGAAGGTCATGGGAGGCGAAGGTCGTGGGAGGCGCGACAGTTGACGGAATTAATTGAAGTTACACACAAGCCGGCATGGCGTGCGAACAGGCAGAAAGCTATACCGTCAGGCCTACGATATGAGTCTAGTAGACATGACATCTAGTGGGTCCCGCATAGTTCTCGAGAACTCTTTGGGGGCTTGCAGCCGTTTATCCACCGGGCAAGCCAGCAACCCCACGCCATTCCCACGCCCTACTCGTCCCTGTCTTCTACTAGTACAGTACCTTACAACAGTTCGCTCCCAATCGTCCCGTCCTTCCACATTACGGAAGTTCCACTAATCCTAACCCTCCTCCCAAATCCATGGCGTCCAAAATCTCCATGATCGGCGGTGAGTACAATGTTAGAACCATCACCGGCGATGAGTTCGACGTCATCTACACTCGTTCTTCCACAACGGTGAAAGAATGCCTTGCTCGCTTCAAACGCATGTTCGAAAACTCAAATGATGAGTGGGTCGCTGGGCTAGATGTTGAGTACACCACAGTCCTGGGAAGCGAGAAGAAACTAAAAGAGGCAGAAAGGAAGAAGCCCGCCATGATCCAGGTTTGCGTGCATGACTTATGCTTGGTCTACCACATATGCCATGCCGACGTTGTGTGCGAGGAATTTAAGAAGTTCCTCAAGGGTGGCCGAGTCAAATTTGTTACTGTAGACTTTACGAACGACAAGGAACCTGGGTCGGATAGGCCTCGTTGTAGGCGACCCCTTCGACCGCCAGAAGGAAGGGCTGGTGTCCTGCTCTCAGCCTTCAATGCTGACCCTCGCAGCAGCCATGATTGATCGTCCGTACGCTAAACTGAAGAAACCTCATCACGAGTTTCATCATGCATGGGAGTCGAAGACATTAGATGAAGATCACATCCTGTACGCAGCAATGGATGCCTACCTTTGTTTAAATATCTACAAGGTTTGGATAAAGAAGAAGAGCCCAGTGTCCGGTTCAAGCAAAGAAGCTTCGGCGAAGAGGAAGAGGGACGAGGACGAAGTCGAGGACGTGGACTCGGACTCCGAGTAGGTGGCAGTGCCGTCGCTCATGCTGGTTCTACTGCAGTGTCAAGAGGACTAGTTGCTTAGTTTATTTTCAAGGGTGTGTTGTGCTGAGGCCCCAGCAGAACTATATTTATGTTCTTTCTCGTTATTTGAACTCTTTAGTACGTACAGTAGTACTAGTACTATATCTTACTACTGTTCTTATTGCAGTTAGTAATATTGCTCGTATCTTCGTGTTCCTACTGTAGTTAATACGTTCGTACTAGTAGTATAATTTGGGTCAGTCGGTTTGTGAAAGAAGTTCGACGGAGTGAAGGAAGAAGACAGCAGGGTGCCCATGATCTATCTTATGAGTGTTGGGTGTGGAATGCAATTCACCAGAAAAAAATGGATCGTGCCCGGGGTTAAACGGATGGCGGGGGTGGGGGGGGAGCATGGCGGTGGCAGGCAATTCAGGGAGGGCGTGGCGGCGGCGGCAGGCGGTTAGGCGTGTGGCGGGCTGAGAAGATGAACCGTGCATCTATTTCGGAGTTTGAAGAAGCCCTTCTAGCCATCCATGTTGCATCAAACGGCTCACAAGAGTCGACTGACCTAAATTGCTCCTTCAGATTGCAGGATCCATGTGGGATTCAAGGTTTCGAAGGTAGATTCCGCGTCCACACCTGGTTTGCAAGCTCGACGCATGCGGGACCGGCTTCCGCCGCGACAGCCACCATGCGCGCCTCCTCCGCACGGGCGGAGACGACAATGACACGCTAGTTCCTCCTCGCCGGCGTGCTGGAGCACGCGCTCGTCCTCCTCTTCATACGCTGTGTGCATAGACGTGGCTCCACCAGCTGCTCGCGTGCTTGGCAGCACGGCGGCATCACGAGGAGGGACTGCAGACGACGTGAGCGGGCGAGCCTTCGGCTTAGCGGCGACACGGCGGTGATGGGCGAGAAATTGTTGGCCGGAGCAGGCGGGAGCCGACATGCACAACGGGGGTAGCGGCATATTGATGAGTGCGTGTATGGGAGCTTAGTTTAGTTTTATATAGGTTGGTCAAACTTAAAAGAAAACCATACTAGTACACGTAAACATTAGACTTAGGCATCACTTTTATTAGTTACCACAACCACGATACGGAATCCTGTGCAAGCGCGTGAACCGCGGCCGCACGGTCGGTCGAACGGTACGTCACCGTGTCGCGCTCGAAGGACATCCACCGAACCTTTTTGTGTGTGTGATAACAATCCCCGAATATTACTCAACTTTTTTTTCCGAGAAAAGTTCTTGATGCTACAATATTTCCATATATTTGAATTTAGCTCCAGTTCGTGTTTATTTGCATTTGGACGTTTTAGGTGCGCCCTAGTTTTTTTAATACTGATTTTGGGGCTGTTTGGTTCCCAGCCACCGTTTGCCAATCCAAAATTTGGCAGCCACAGTTTAGTTGGCATGTGCTTGGTTTTTGCCACACTTTGGCTTGCCACACTTTATTTCCCCTATGGCCCACTTGTAACAGAGACAATGTTGCCACACTTGCCTAAGGTTAGTTCTTCAAAATGAGAGCCACAAGTTGGCAAGCCTAAGGGAATCTAGCCACACTTTGTGAGTGTATGTCATGCGGGGCCCTAGTGTGGCAAAAAGTATATTGCCTAAGGTAAGGCTTGAACCAAACACCCTCCTAAATTGGTCAAAGTTGCCTAACCTTAGGCGTGGCAAGATGTGGCAACCATAGTCACAAACCAAACAGCCCCTTAGTCTCAAACCAAACAGCCCCTGTGTGTGTGACTGAGAGAGAACGTGTGTATGTGTCCATATGTGTGTTGTGGAGGAAGGGCAATATGGAGACGGTGTGTGTGTGATAGAGACATAGAGAGGTGCGAATGTGCAAATGATCATGCATGTGTGAGACATAGACAGATGCCGATACGTTGTGTATACATGAGAGAAAGGTCTTCTATTTTACTTGTGTGTGTGTGTGAGAGAGAGAGAGAGGAGCATCCGTAACACAACAACCATCTCTCTAGATTCGTCCGTCCCTCGCATGATCGCATGTAACACATGCATCAACGCATACATTTTGATACTCTCACCCGGCCCCTGCCCACCTCAAGGCCCGCACATCGCCCTCTATCTCGCACACACAATCTCTTCGTGAATACCTTGTTTAGCAAGTAGCTTTCCGTCACATACACACACATTTCTCTCCTTAGGTTTGTTTTCTCTCAATTTCTGACACGCGCGCGCGCGCACACACACACAGAGACATCACACATCACACACACATCCCCTCCCCCGAGCACACAATTCATCCCCATCGAAGGTTATATGGAGACCACTCTCGCTTGTGCTTCTTCGCACCCCAGCATGCACAACACCTCAATCTTCAAAGAGGGCATCGAGGAGATCGAAGACGGCGACCACACTGTGCTAGAGAATGCGGGCCATTTGGAAGCAGGATGATGATGTGACGGTGGCCGGACTCCTCCCCACCCTCTCTCTCTCTACACAAAATTACCAATCCTCTCTCCCCGCACAAATTTATCAATCCCTCAACCCACGAGATCCTTCCCTCTCATCCATGTTTTTCCAGCTCTCTCATCAAACCTGTTGTCCCTTCTCCTTCCACGCATGCAGAATCCGGATGCACACGCATCTCACGTATATTACATGTCTCCATCTTTCTCACAGACCTAACATCTTCCTCTCTCTTTCTCTCTCTATCTCCCTCTTTCTGTTTCGTTAGGTTTGTCTCCTACTCCCTCGTCCACATACATACAATCTTTCCTGCCCTATCTGCTCCATCTTCGCAAGCTCTCTATACATGTTTCATTCACACATTGGGATATGTTCAAAATGTTGCTTTTATAATGGCTGATGTAGAGTTATTGTTGGTTTTGTTGCATCCTACAAAGTAATAACTATGAAATGCATTTTGATTGTCATTTGACTGGGATTATGCGAGTTTGAGCATGTTGTGAAGTACTATAGACCTCGTATACATCTTGGAATTTGAAAATGATTGTAACTATTGAATTGTATAGACCATTTCATTCGAAGTCAGTAGCCTAATATATTTATTTCACAATTTCAACAAATGATTAATTCACTACATACTAAGAAAACAAATATGTACACCCTCTGTTTTTATTTAAGTCTGCGTATTAGCATTGGTCAAAGTCAAGTTTTGTAAACTCTCAGAAAGTTTATAAAAAAATATTAACATATACAATAACAAATAAATACCATTAGATTCATTATTGAATGTACTTTCACATCATACATACTCCCTCCGTTCGGAAATACTTGTCTTAAAAATGGTTGTATCTAGACTTACTTTAGTTATAGATACATCCATTTTCAATCATTTCTAAGACAAGTATTTCTGGACGGAGGGAGTATCTATTATGGTAAATGTTTATATTTTTCTATAAACTTGGTCAAACTTTAGGAAGTTTGAGTTTGGTCAAACCTAATATGCAGAGTTTACTAGTTCTACTCGCTAGTTGCTTAGCTGAATCACCCAACACGCCAAACGGGGAGTTCAGTGTCACAAAATTTTGAGGTCGGTGGGAAAATCTCCCGCGACCCTGATTCGAGCAGTGGGAAGTTACCATCTTAGCCTTCGGAACAGGCCTATGGATGACAGTTGGTAGGGGGCTGTTTTCACAACTTCAGGTTCACCCTACCCATCCAACCCCACCCCGGCACCCAGAGTAGTACACCTGAATACTCCCCATTTTCTATCCCCACCCCAAAATAGACTTCTCCACAGCACCGTAGCCTTTGTGCTCCTCCCCTTCTACATCGGGCTTTTCGTCCACCGCAGCCTTGTCTGCCTCATCGACGACCTCGTATGCTGCACTGGAGCCGGTCCACCGTCGTCGTCGTACACGGAGCCTCTTCCCCGGCACCGTCTTCCACGGTCTCAGATCTACTTCCTGGAAGATGACACCAAGCACAGAAGCACCACCGTCGTGGACAATGAACTGACTTCCGTTGCCGACCATGACTCGCAGAGGCCGCCGCGACCATCGTTCTCCTCCTCGATTGGTAATGTGTGTATTGAATCACTTAGCAGTACATGTGCAGTTCCAATTTTGTTCATACCTACCCTTCAAATTTCCTAGGTGTTATTGTTCCCGTAAAAGTAATTGGTTATAGCCTCCATTGTCCAACAGAATATCAGCTTGTAATTGTGCGTCGCTCCTGTATCACGCTGTGCTTGGGTAGGTATTTCATCTGCAACCAGTAGTGTGGCAAATGATGGATAGTTTTTAAGAACTAGCAAGATGCCCATGCGTTGCACGCATCAAGATGCATTTGTATGAGTAGTTTATCTTGTGGGAGAAAAGGATGAACGAGGGAATGCCTTATTTGCAAATGCGGAGAGGGGTGTGGGTATCTTTTAGAACAATTGCCACAGTTTCCTTCCTATCCGTCGGATATAAATCGGATGGCCTATATTGCAGGATGGCAGGAACACCATCATCACCAACTCTGTTTTTTTATAAGAGTAGGGAAAAGGTAGAGAAAAAAATAGAGAGTAGAGAAAAAAATAGAGAGTAGAGAAGTAGAGATAAATATTAAATATAAAATAAATATAACGGTAGAGAAGAGAGTAGAGATAGCAGAGACGTCGGGAAAGGATTGCACGCGTGCGGAAAAAAGCGGCCGGACGTGCGCTAGTTTTGGCGCGCGGCGTCCGGCGCGCTTTATAAAATCTAACGCCCTCCCACCGCTCTGTCCCTTGCCACCGCTCTCTCCCCGCTCTGTGCCTCGCCACCGCTTTCTCCCCGCTCTTTCAGACCTCGCCGCCGCGGCGCCACCATGCCGCCGCGTCGCCGGGAAACTTGGGGATACCGCGGCGTCCCCGCGCGCCCCTCCGGCGGCTTCTTCGCCGAGATCCGGTTCCGTGGGATGCGCTTCGGCCTCGGCAATTTCGACACCGCCCGCGCGTACGACGCGGCGGCGTGGCGCCTCCGGTGGCCTCATAGAACATTGAACTTCCCCAACATGCCGACGCAGGAGTGGGCACAGGAACTCGCGCCTCTGCCGCGGCTTATCACCGATGAGGATCGTCGCGACAACCGGAGGCGGGAGCACCGTCTCGGCATCGCCGAGATGGACGAGGAAGCCATGGCGCTGTTGCGCCAACGCTTCCCGTAGGACATCATCAACGAGCGCGAGTTCTACAAGCAAAGGAGTGCGGAGAGGGATAAGAGGAGGGTGGAGCGAGCCGCCTATCGTGAGGACAAGCGTAGGCGAAATGCGGACGCTCAATTCAACATGAGGCTAGGAGAAGGCCGCTCAGGAATCCGACGATGATCGGTATCTTCACGCCTACAGTCAGATGTCGGAGGAGGACATCATCGAGGAGGAGTCGGACGACGAGGAGTAGATGAATAATCTATTTTTTATCTATCTATGCTAAGAACTATCCTCTACTCTCTATCTCTACTTCTCTATCTCAGCACTGTAAACGCTTTTTTAAAGCGCCGCGCGTTGAGATTCTGTTGGAGATGGTCTAACATGGCAGACGAGTGCTTTAATGTTGCCCACAAGATGCGAGTATTACTAGTAGTATATTTTTCTTGCCATGTTGAGATTTTAAAACCACGAGTGCGGACATGCAGAGGAGCAATGAAGACCAAACACGGGATATTGGGGACATCTTCAAGGAGCATGGCAAGTTAAAGAGGAGCTGCACCGAACCTGTAAAACGAGCTTTGGTAAGTAACACCCTTTCAATTACTTTGGTTTAGCCTCGTGTTCTTCGATGTGTATATGTTGTAGTTTCTGTTTCTCTTAAGCCTTGTGTTCTTCGATGTGTCATAAGAAGAGTCTTAATCGTCCTAATGCTTTCGTTTTTAGCTTGATGTAGGAAGTGGGTGTTCTCACCTTGTAGTATGTTTTTATATTTTTTTCTTTCTGAATTCACTTCTCCCAGTTCTATTTATCTGGCTTCTACTAAATGGATCAGGGTTGCTCTGAGTAATTATCTATAAAAGAAGTAACTTCATGTCAGGATGTGGTTCCTGCGAGGAGGGAAGTATGGTCAACCTCGAGATCATGTTTCCAGAATGAGGCTGGATTACACACAAGGTGCCGATTCCTAATGATGCTGGATTAGACACAAGGTGCAAATTCCCAGATGATGCTGGATTACACACAAGCCAGGTGGAGTCGCAGTTGTTCGTGTCCTCGTGGCTCTAGTAAATGCTGAAAGAAAGCGTGCATCAGCCCTTGAGAATGTAGTTGAGTTCCTAAAGAAGCGAAAAGAGCAATCAGATGCTCTCTTCACCCATGCCAAAGAAGAGATGGAAGAAGCTAAATAAGCTAGCGAGGCAGAGCAGGCTAGGCGTCTCCTGCTATCTAAAACTGTTGTCCATACAAAATTTCCTTCATAGTAGCTAGGTTAAAATGTTTATCCAGCCAGCATGCCTGTTGTGATGTCCGTGCATCTACTGATGTGGCACAAAATATATTTTTCGGTTCATGTAATGACATCAATTACTTTCCAAACAATAATAGACGAAGCATTGGACATGGTATAGTTCACGCGCAAGCCCGACATTCCAAGTTCAACTTCCACGTCAAACTCATGTTCACAGATATCTCCACATTCATACATAATGTCCACAACCATGATTCACTTCAAAGCCAAAAAAAAATTGAGGAGAGTTATGAATAAAGAAAAACCTCTAGTTCTTGCTACCAGTGCGAGCACAACAAGTCAAGACCATGCGTAAATAATTATGTTTTGGTCACTTTTTGTGTTCTAAAATGCCGGCCGGCTCGTGGAAGGACGTGTTGACGGCACATGCGGATTCAACGAAGGCAGGCAGGGCAGTCTGAAGGCGGTTGTATGCAGCGAGGAGGCGTGTTCAGCCGGGCCTGCAGCGAGTGTGGCCCTCTTGGCCTGCGCGCCGGTTCAATGCCTGCGCTATGAGAGTTCGCGTCCGTGTCAGAGCAATCACTCCCTCTAGTCCTTTTTTGTTTGCGTATAACAAAATCTCGTTTTCCATTCACATTTTACAAGTAAAATTCGTGGACAAACTTTGACCCAAAAAACGATGGGGACTAGTAAACCAGAACGGAGGTAGTAGCTTTTTTTAATCAAAGAAGGGTTTCCCCCTTCCGATTTTCATTACTGAAACCAACATCTAAATCTAAACATAGTATTTTCCCTAGAACTACCAGGTTCAACATCTCGCAACATAAACCCATACAACCATACGCCAAGGAGGTACGTAGTAGGTAGTACTGTGAAATCCATTTTCGCTCCATACCAATCGTTCTAAAAACTACTTAGTACTTATAACGCGCCATTGAAAATCGGAACTCTTAACCCCGCTAAAAAAATGACATTTTAATGTGGCTACTCGATCTGTGGCGACTGGCGAGCCACCGCCAACAAGTCGTTCACCTGTGGTCCCGACCATCAACTCCTACAGATCAAATTATCACGCGAGCTGACTATTCCTACAAAGGTGCGCTCCACCACGTACCCGGTACCCGCGATGCAGCAATCATGCACCTAGGGTTTTAGGGTTTATTTGTTAACATTGCCTTTACGTAACACTCACGTGTGCAAGACAGCGAGAGACCGACTGCGTGCGTGCGCCTCTTCCCTTCGTATATGTACTCCATCATTTGTCTGGTGTCCACAAAATTATAATAACTACTAGCAATGTGCCAATGCGTTGCCACACGATCTGAGTAGATTGATACATATTCACCAATTTGATAGAAAACAATGTCTAGTTTTGAAATATGTATATCACTAAAAAATGTTATGTTTCACTCAAAATATATTCCTTTGGCGGTTTTGATGAGATAAGGGAGGAATGCTGTTGGTTTCAAGATTCGAGAAGTGGTATATGTCTAATTTCTACTCTTACTAGCAAGATGCCCGTGCGTTGCACGCAGGGGCGTAGCCAGGCCCCAGGCTAACCAGGCCATGGCCCTGGGCGTGGAGTGAAATTCCTTCGTTGGCTGTAGCTACAGTAACAACTGTAGCTCCAAGGGTGGCCTGGGGCATGGCCAAATCCTGCCTACGGCACTGGTTGCACGGAACATCAAGATCTTGTGGGAGAAAAGGATGAACGAGGGAAGGCCTTATCTGCAAATGTGGAGAGGAGTGCGGGTAAATTGCCATAGTTTCATTCCTATCCGTCAGATATAAATTGGACGGCCTATATTGCAGGATGGCAGGCCCACCATCATCACCAACTCTGTTTTTTATCCCTACTCTTATAAAAAACATAGTCGGTGATGATCGTGTGCCTGCCATCCTGCAATATAGGCCGCCCGATCTATATCTGACGGATAGAAGGAAACTATGGAAATTTTGCAAAAAGATACCCACACCCCTCTCCACACTTGCAAATAAGGCCTTCCCTTGTTCATCGTTTTCTCCCACAAGATAAACTACTCATACAAATGCATCTTCATGTTCAGGTAATGCATGGGCATCTTGCTAGTTGTTGCAAAAATCCCATGTGTGTGAGAGAGAGAGAGAGAGAGAGGAGGAGGGAGTGCATGTGTGACAAAGACACAAAGAGTGTGTGTGCGAGAGGTATCAGCTTAAAATGAGGCGATAGTGTGTGTGTGCACGATCGAGAGGGCGTGTCTTAAGAAGGGAAGAAAAATCTACATAGATACAAGGAGCGGGAGAGAGACATGTATGCGATAGTGTAAGCACGAGTGTGCGGGTGTATAAACCTATCTAGAGGCTTGTCGATAAATGTTTGTGAGAGAAATACGAGACGGGGGTGCAAAAGCGAGAGTTTTGTGTGTGTGAGAGAGAGAGAGACGGTAGTCGGGAAGGGGACTGGAAGCAGGAGTTGTGTGTGTGTGTGTGAGAGAGAGGGGGGGAGGGAGTTTGTCTGATCGGTAAACAAATGAATAATGTCAGTCTGGGATGGAGACGAAAAGGAGACCGCAACAAATGTTGTGTCTACAGGAGAGAGAGGGATAGAGTAATTTTAGTGATATGATTCATATCTAGAGACATATAGGGTGTGTGAGAGAATCCCATAGAGAGAAACACAAAGTGAAAGACGAGTGGAGACTGTGTGTGTGGCTGTGAAAAAGAAAGCTTAGGTACCTAGTGATACGAGAGAACGGTAGAGATATGAGAGATAATGAAAACCATGTAATGTATGAAGATAGGGAGAGTGTGACACTTCTCAAGGGAGACGTCTAGAGAACATGTTTGCGAGGATAGGAGAAACATGAAGTGAGCTTGCGGGTGAGCTGGAGAAAAGAGAGTGATAGCTACATGAAGGAGCATGCATGCGAGAGAGATGGGCGTGAAAGGAGTGAACATAAAAGGGATTCAAATATTTGAATACGAGATGATGGTACATGTAATCCATACTCGAACCAAAATTGATCTATCAAACATGCATACTCATATGAATTCACGCGCATCTATGTTATTTAATATGTAGATATTACTGATCCATACATTTTATAGAACATAATTTGGTTTAATTTTTTGAATTCAACCTTATGATTTTGAGATCATTGTATTTGTAAAGCATATTATACATATAAAGGAGCAGAATTCTTTGTTGTGCTTTTGAAAGTATATATAAAAAATGATGTATATATAATTTTATTCCAATCGAAAATGGATCTCACCCGAAAAAAATAGAATACAAACGGGATTCGAATTGAGTTGGTACGGTAAACATGCACTCTGCAAAATTTAAACGAAGTGGGGAAAGTCATAGTAACCGCCCGAAACCAAAATCTGCGAGATGGAAATTACTACTGCCTATCCCTACCACGCGAAGCCTATCTGCTCGATTTCTATAGGTTTCGATAGGGGTAGGTTTGTAATTTCACTCGAACGTGACATAACCGCCTCTCACCCGGATCCAAAGGACCCTTCCCCCCTCCCTCGCATCGACCAAATCATCGATGCTACCGCAGGGCACGATTCATTGTGTTTCCTCGACGCATACTCCGGATACCATCAAATCAAGATGGCGGAGAAAGATCAGGCCGCAACGGCATTCATTACTCCATATGGGACATTCTGCTTCAACACAATGCCCTTCGGACTCAAAAACACCAGCGCAACATATCAACGCATGATTCAAACATGTCTGGCTACCCAGATAGGCAAAACAGTAGAGGCATACATAGACGATGTGGTCGTCAAGACCAAACACGTCGGAACTCTAGTAGAAGACTTGAGGGTGACATTCGACAACCTCCGAGCATATGACATTAAGCTCAATCCGGAAAAATGCGTCTTCGACGTACCGGTAAAAAAGCTCTTGGGCTTCATCAGATCCGTAGAGGAATTGAAGCAAACCCGCCAAAATCCGAGCTCTGTCACAATTGGATATTCCAAAAGACCTCAAGCAGATACAAAAACTAACCGGATGCGTGGCGGCCTTAATTCGCTTCATCTCCCGTTTGGGAGAAAAGGCTCTGCCCTCTACCGCCTCCTCCGGCACGACCGAACATTTCGAATGGACGGATGCTTTGCCACAGCCGGACTTCGAAGAAATAAAAGCCATACCGCAACAAATCCGGTTACGGCCGCGCCCAACCTGGGCGAACCTATGATTTTATATATCGCAACAACACATCAAGTTGTCGGTAGCGGTACTCGTCGTTGAGCGAGAAACAGAAGGGCACAAATTCCCTCTTCAAAAACCAAAGTGTACTACATATCCACCGCTCTAACTCCATGCAAATCCGGTACCCACATTATCAAAAGATAGCGTGTCACGGTGTTCATGGCATCCGGAAGCTGCGACACTACTTTCAAGAGTGTTCAATAACGGTGGCCTCCCAAGTACCTCTCAACGATATTATAAACAATCGTGACGCAACGGGCAGGATTGCAAAATGGGCTATCGAGCTCTTACCATTTGACATAACCTACAAACCACGGTGAGCTATAAAGTCACAGGTTCTGGCTGCCTTCGTCGCCGAATGGACCGAAGCCGAACTCCCTAAAGAGTACGGCGCGTACTCCAACTGGATCATGCATTTCGACGGATCCAAAATGTTGGCTGGCTTGGGGGCTGGCGTCAAGGCGTCTGACGTCCCCAACTGGAGACACAATCCTATACGTACTTCAAATAATGTACACGGACTCCAACAACGCAGCCGAATACGAGGCCCTTCTACATGGCCTCCGGATGGCAATCTCCATGGGCATTCAACGGCTAGAGGTGCGCGGGGATTCAAACCTCGCAATATCCTGTAAATGGAGACTTTGACGCCAAAGATCCAAAAATGGCAGCTACCGCAACGCCGTCCTAAAAATGTCAGCTCGGTTCAAGGAATAGAATTCCACCATGTAGCCCGGATAATAACCAGCAGCAGACGTGTTAGCACGCATCGGCTGAAACGAACGCCGTCCCTCCAAACATCTTCCTGAACGCCTCTTTAAGCCATCCAGATTATGTTAAGAGGAGTCCGGAAATAACAATCCGGAGCCAGCTGCATCACCTAACTCGGACCATTCTGACACAATCGGCGGCTCAGCCAATGAAATAACACCTTCAGCTCACGAAATAATGGCAGTAATTGCCCCGTGGACAGAACCATTCCTAGCCTACTTAATGCGGCAGGAACTTCCCGAAGACCAAAATGAGGCCCGCCGCATAGTTCGGCGATCTAAAGCCTACAAGGTCCATCAAGGAGAACTTTATAAGAAAAGCACAACCGGAGTCCTTCAAAGGTGTATCTCCGAAGAGGAAGGGCGAAATCTCCTGGCTGAAATTCACGCCGGACTCGGCGGGCACCACGCTGCAGCCCGGGCCCTTGTAGGAAAGGCCTTCCGTACAGGATTTTATTGGCCGACAGCCCGGGCAGATGCTCAAGACTTAGTCCAACGATGCGTCGGTTGCCAGCTCTTTGCTAATCAGAGCCACATGCCACCCACCGCCCTCAAAACTATACCCATCACCTGGCCGTTCACGGTGCAGGGCTTGACATGGTTGGACCCCTTAAAGGGGAACCCACAAGCACAAATACTTATTGGTCATGGTGGACAAATTCACCAAATGGATTGAGGCCAAGCCGGTTAAAGCGGCATAATCCGGACCAGTGATAGACTTCATATCCGGGGTAGTACACCGCTTTGGCGTCCCCACAAAGATCATCACCGATAACGGCACGAACTTCACGGCCGACGAGGTTAAACTCGTGCAAAAACATGGGCATCAAGCTCGATTATGCTTCAGTCTATCACCCCAAACTAACGGTCAAGTCGAGCGAGCAAATGGTCTAATCATGAGCGGCATCAAACCCGCATTAGTGCGGTCCCTCAAGGAATCTAACACGCCGGTAGAGGAGCTCGACTCCGTACTGGGGCTGCGGACCACGCCAAACCGAACTACTGGATTCACACCATTTTTCATGGTATACGACGCAGGCAGTTACGCCTGCGATATAATTCATGACTCACCTCGTAATGCGCATGTACGAAGAAAGAGAAGCCGAGTTGGATCGGCAGGACAGTTTGGACGCCTTAGAGGAGGAGCGGGATGTGGCAAAGGCTCGTTCCGCATTTTATCGCCAGCAGGCTCAAGATATCAAAGCGTAGAAGTACGGGCCAAAACTTACAATGTTGGCGAACTTGTTCTACGCCTGCGGACAAGAAAAAGGACAAAGTTAAGCCCAAGTGGAAGGTCCCTTCATCATCGACCAAGTCCTGACCGGCGGAGCATACCGTCTACGTAACACATCTGACAACCGACTCGAGCCGAACCCATGGAACGCAGCCCGTCTCCGAAGATTCTACGCCTAACGCCGGACTCCGGGTTTGTCTCACTCCCCCGTCCACCCTTTTTATATTTTTTACTCTCTCTTGTCATCCTCCTTCTTCCCACTTTTTTTTCAATACCTTTTATGGGCTGATTTGCGCTTTGTTCGCACACACTTGATGTGCTCCTGGCACTCATTATACCTGGGGGCTTCTTTAGCAGAAGCTTATTTATACGGGCTTCATGCCCAATACATGTGTCATACTTCCGCATGTACCTTTTATTCACCATTATATGCATCGATATGAATTAAGTTTTGGCCAAGCTGGGTTGCTCGGCTCACTGTGCTTACCCTACGTTCCCGATTGTTCGGCTAGGAGGTAAAGGGAGCACCTCTGCGATTGTTACTGCCGGGTCAGTCGGATGTGTACCTTAGACTGGGTGAAGCCGAAAGCTAGCATTCTTAAGAGAATATTCGGTTGGTGACTTGAAAGATTATTTATTCCTTACTTATTTATCTGCCCCCAGATGCTTTTTCTGCTATTTTCGCAGTCCGGCATTGCACTTTAGGGCATGCCTCCCGAGAAAAGGAACCCTTAATGTAACTATTCTCCCTAGAAGATGTTTCTTACTAACCATGTAATATAACATAACTAGTTGGGCACTTGTCCGATAAAGCAATTATGACCCCGACGCCTTGTCTCCATGCATGCCCGGTTCTTTTATAACCATAAGGGTATTCGGACACACTGACTGTTGGGTCCCGAGGTTGAAGCGAAACAGTCCGCAAAGACAAACGATCTACAA
The DNA here is from genome assembly GCA_021605145.1 of Aegilops bicornis. Taxonomy (NCBI): domain Eukaryota; kingdom Viridiplantae; phylum Streptophyta; class Magnoliopsida; order Poales; family Poaceae; genus Aegilops; species Aegilops bicornis. The sequence continues at coordinate 624,803,502 of CM038674.1, forward strand.
TCCGGCTAGAAGGCATTTTACATGTCATTTCAAATTACATCGTCAAACCGACCGATTGTACTCCTCCTCAATCCCATCTAACAGCTGTCTAATTTACCTTCTGTTGGGAATATTTCATGCGCCAGTTCTACTTGGCCGTACATCAAGCTCACAGGATCTCCTTCCCATCAGCCCTCGCAGTCCGACCTCGGCCATGTGGTTTGGGTCAGCCTTGGGTAACGTCTTCACCATGGCCCAGGCCTCCTGGCGCCTCGACGGCAGGCCGATATCTTCCACAAATGGAGGCGTCGCCGTGCTCCTGGCTTCTCAAGAAGCTCACCAAGGCCCTCGGGTAGGGAGACGGATGGCCATAAAGCATGAACGACGCCACTCGCCGCTGCCGAACACGCTCGAGCAATTGCACTAGCTTCGGGAAGTTGGTCATACGTTGACTCGAGCATTTCCTCCGCAGGGCGACCTGTGAGCACACCTAAAGACATATTTCTGTCAATCGACTTCCTCGCCGAATTCTTCTTTTCAACGGAATTTGTTCAAGCACTTACTATAAATGCCGCGACGAAACCGCTGATTCTCCTTCACGGAGCCAGACAACTGGGCCCGAACACATTTCAGCTCTTCTCCTTGCTGGGTGTGGGCATCTTGGAGCTTGTTTCTCTCCTGCTGCACCTTCATAAGCACCTTCTCGCCGGCCTTTAGCTGACGCAGTAGCTATTGCTTGTTCGGATCTAGTCCGGCGCCCTCTGCAATATTATTGTCAGATTCACGCCACACTTTGCTCAATAATTATCTTTTCAAAGTACGTCTTACCAGCGGGGGTCTCTGTGGCTCCCCCTGTGGCGGCCAGTGCGGCCTCAAGTTGGGCCTTGCACTCTTGGAGCTCCTAGGACAGATGGGTATTCTTCTCCGTAAGATCCTGCATAATAATTGATCCTTAAATCAGTTATTTCAACTATTTTAAGTCTCGGGGGCTACTGGCATATATAAACTCTTGAAATTACTTACCCGTATGTCTTTCACATACCGCCCGTGGCTCGTTAACCCATCTTGAGCGGCACGGAGGTGCGCGTTCCGCAAAGAAAGGCATTTAACGCCTCCGGGAGAAACACGTCCACGAAGAACTGTTTGGCGACGCCTGTGATTCATGGCGCTCTCCACCTCGCATCGGGTGGCGGACAGCCTGTCGGCATCTTCCGTCAGAGGAGCGTCCGGCTCACGCCTTGTATTCGCCTCCCCTCCCGGACCATGCGTTGGAGCATGGCTGGCGGAGGCTTGTTTGGCAACCTCTTCGGACCGTCCGTGGCGCTCTTCTGGAAAAGTTATGAGCATTAATATACCTCCTAGGGATCCTTCCCTTAAAATAGCGGTGCTCCATACCGCTATGGCGACGTTTCGGTTCAAGCGTCAGATTCCTCTTCCGCCGCTGGGCCGGATTGACCCTTGTTAGTCGGCCGCTGGTTCGGCTTCCCGCCTTAAAGGCACCTCCTGCGATACACCATCAGTATGGGATGGTCAGAATTGAGCGCGGATCAAATGATGGTGTCAAGACCTCGGTCGTAGTCACCTGGGAGGCCGGAAACAAACCGGGGTAATCAGCCGTAATGGCGACTAGGGAATTGTCCATGCTACGTTGGTGGAACACCCCGTCAATCAGCTCCACCTTTATGTCTGGATCCTCTTCGGAGGTTGGATCAAGGGATCTTTCCGGATCCTCAGGCTGTGGAGTTAGACTTCGTATGCCCTCCACGCATCAAAGACAGCCTCCCCGAAATCACAGAGTAAGATACTTGACTTTTAAAAAAGTATGGATCGGGTAGATGAACATCCGCTTACCCAGCTCCGAGGGTTATTCATAAAAAATCCATTCAACGGATTCTTGTGGAGGAAGTCCTCCTCCTCTCCCTTGTACAAGCCGGAGAGGATCTTTGCCAGATCGGGTCACGAGCCCGCCCTTTATGCCATGACGGGTGGCGCCATCTTCCCCGTTGAAATCCCACATAGGGTGGCCCCTATATTGGAGTGGCTGCACCCCTCGCATAATGCACATGGCCATGACTCCAATCATGGTCAATCCGGAGTGGGCCAGTAACCTAATCCGGCCCATCAGATAATGGACGCTCCTATCATCTTCCCGTTGAGGGCTCCGCGGGCGCCAACTCAGGCGTTTCTTCACGGGAGCATTATTGAACTCCTTGAGGCCGATCCGGACTGGATCCGGCAGAGAGGCGTCCTCCATGTAGAACCATTCCGAAGGCCGGTCTTGGACGCCTTCTTCGGGTGCCGGATAGATATCCGGTCCGGCGATGCGCCATATTTCGGCTCCGCCCACTTGATATATCTCCCCCTCATGAAAACGGGGTACGAGACAAAACAATCTCTTCCACAGGGCAAAATGGGGCTCGATGCCCAAGAACAGCTCACAAAAAGCTACGAAGCCTCCGATGTGCAAAATGGAGGCGGGTGTGAGGTGGTGAAGTTGGAGTCCGTAGAACTCTAGGAGCCCCCGGAGAAACGGATGTATGGGAAATCCGAGTCCCCTTATTAGATAGGGGACAAAGCATATCCGCTCGCCTTTGGAAGGGTTGGGGACGCTCTCCGCCTGCTTTCCACCCTTGTAGGTGGCTAGTCCGGCTCGAACCGGAACCATGAAAGCTGGGGGAAGATATCCCTCGGTTTGAAGTACCACTAGCTTGCTGTGTGGAACTGAGCATCTCCCCCAATCTCCTGGCTTAGGGCTGGGAACGCGAGAGGAGGAGCCGCGTCGGCTATCCATGATAGAATGGATTTTTGTCAAAGGCGCTTCAATGAGAACTTGCGGATGGAGGATGGTGTGAGCTGGATCTAGATCCTCGCCTCTCTTATAGGCGGCTCGTTCGCACGGCTAGGGGGTAAAATGTAAAAATATCCCAACCTTTCGCATTCGTATAGACACGTGGAAGAAGACCATTACTGGGCGTAGAAGCCAAGGAGCGCAACATTTATAAGGAAGCCGGACACTATTCGACGGGAACATGAAGTTTGAAGGAGAACCCGCCTTGCAATGCTGAAGATAATATACGCGCTGGACTCGCTGTCATGAAGCCCGGTTCAGGGGCTACTGAGGGAGTTCCGGACTAGGGGGTGTCCGGATAGCCCAACTATCATCATCGGCCGGACTCCAAGACTATGAAGATACAAGATTGAAGACTTCGTCCCGTGTCCGGATGGGACTTTCCTTGGCGTGGAAGGCAAGCTTGGCGATACGGATATGTAGATCTCCTACCTTTGTAACCGACTTTGTGTAACCCTAGCCCTCTCCGGTGTCTATATAAACCGGATGGCTTTAGTCCAAAGGACGAACAACAATCATACCATAGGCTAGCTTCTAGGGTTTAGCCTCTTTGATCTCGTGGTAGATCCACTCTTGTAACACACATCATCAATATTAATCAAGCAGGACGTAGGGTTTTACCTCAATCAAGAGGGCCCGAACCTGGGTAAAACATCGTGTCCCTTGTCTCCTGTTACCATCCGCCTAGACGCACAGTTCGGGACCCCCTACCCTAGATCCGCCGGTTTTGACACCGACAGTGGGCGCCAAAACACACTGTGTCCTCGGCCGAAATCGACTTCCTCCCCGATTCATATACAGTGGGCACCAAAAATAAACTCTCGTCGGCAAATATTCGGTGTATGCGAGATTACCATCCTATCCCCAACCGACTAATATTGCTGTGATGTAGGAAATTTGAAAAGGGGGCTAAGTTAGTAAATTTCCTCGCATTTGAGACAAGCGCGCCCTGAAGACATGGTTCCCCCTTCCACTCCACCTCCATTTTCCCATTCGTACTCCGTGGGTGCCAAAACACCCTCTCCACCCCAGCCTCCTCCGTCCGCCAGCCCATCCACCGCCATCCTCCTCCACCATGCCGGAGCTGATACCCCGACGTCACCGTCCATTACAAGAGATCGACCTCTCTCATCCACCTTGCATCCCGTCCTCTCGCTTCATCCCCGTCGTCGTCCACCTTGCCGACGCTGCTCCTCTGTTGTCTCGCCCACCGCGCCCCGCCACACCGCTCTACCCTCCTAGATCTGCTTCCACGGCGCGGCAGCCATCGCTACCAAGCAGCACCGTCAAATTCTCAAAGATATGCATACATGGCGCCGCACTGTGAGGCGGCACTCTTTCAGATTCTGCTCAACTTATTTATCGCAGCAAGAAAATAGATCACCACCGCTTTACTCGATTTCTTGTCCATCACTTACTTGCTAGTCGAGAGCTAACATTGGTTGCGGTTGCCTTTGTCCGGTTTGCACCTTCAGATCCGCCATGGCACGCTCAACACTATACTCCCAATGCTTATGGTTTTCCCTTTTATATTCCACACTAGTTAAATCACAAGAGACTAAATTTTAAAATTGGGTCACTGCTTTTTCAGAAGTTGACGGAGTTCACGGCCAAGTAACGAAGGGGCTCAGGTGGGGACTTTGGTTGTTGGGGCGGGGGGGGGGATAGACAACAGGGAGTTGCTTTCTTAATGTGCTCTGGTTCATCATGTGTGGGCACTGTGCAACGAACATTTTATTATCCAAAATCTGCTTGCTCTTCTTTACAATGTTCCTCTTCCGCTCTTCTTTAATAAGTACTCTCTCCGTTCCTAAATACAAGTCTTTGTATAGATTCCACCATGGACTACATATGGAGAAAAATGAGTGAATCTACACTCTAAAACGATTCGATACATCTGTATGAGATCCATAGTGGAAATCTCTACCAAGACTTATATTTTGGAACAGAGGGAGTATGATAGTCGTACAGTATGTTCCTTGTAGTGAATATGAGCAGGGACATTTGCAGTGTAGAGGTCTATATGGTCGGTTGGTATGGACACTTTGAACTCGTGGGGCCTCTTTGATTCGTAGGATTTTGTAAACATGGGAATAGGATGTGTAGTGGCCTGCCCACTTGAATCCTATAAGAATAGCAAGGAAATGCGGGGAGCTGTGTCGCCTTTGAGAGTTACACTGATATTAACAGTACGGCACCTTCAGTTGAAGGGAGCTGGTATCCGAAAGCTTTCTAGCCGTACCGGCAATACTAGCACACATATTCCAGCAAGTTCTACTTTGCTGATTTTACCTGATGCTTACGGTTTTCCCGTTATATCTACACTATGATCTGTGTAAATACGCGCAATCAATAAAACCTTGCCAAATTAGAACAGGCACCTAGATGGGTGAATAGGACAGACCATCTGCCTTTAACTCCTCGAGGTTAGAATAGTCATTAGGATCATATTCTGAACAAGAATCAACAGGTTGTGAGCGTATGAGTTTCATTGCATATGTTGTCTTGCATTTCTTCTACTTTGTTGCACCGCCATCTGCTTAGTTTACTCATTATATATGTCGAGATGCCATGCCCATCCATTATCAATACATATTCCATCTGTCATCATACCATGTTTTTCCACTCAGATGTTGTTCTTGTGCATCAGACATCAAAAAGGAAGAGGGTGATTGCCGAACTCAAGGAGCACCAAAGAAGTCCTTGAAAAACGTGGTTGTGCGGAGAAATCAGACAACACCCCACTTTTATTGGTTGTACATCCAAAGGACACAAAACGTAGGACCGACTCCAGCAGACTGTACCCATACTTCACCGGCCACACCACTAGCCGCACCACACAGACCTGCACTCCAAAGAAAAGGTATGCCAATTTCAGTTGCCATAGCACCAAATTGCATTTATAGAAAAATCCCACTCCAAAGAAAAAGTACAACAAGTCCACCGGCCGAAGACCTATCCCAACTACAGAGACGACCAATTCCTGCAGATTGGAACCCCATTCCAGTTATTCCCAGTTTAAAAGACAATGCTTTCAATGTTGTTAGGGACTACGTGCACATATTCCCATCATGGGAAGATTATAGTGAAGACAAACACCATTTTCACATCTTCCTGTCCCACTTACGTGTAAGTGCTATTATTCATGGTGATTATTTTCCTGTTTTTACGCTGATTGAACACATCAATGATTTACATTACATTGTTGTAAGTAGGTGAGGGTCAATCTGGATAGTCATGATGAGCAAAGCTTGCTTGCGCTTTTCAAGGAAGCATTGCAGCAGATGTCGGTGTTACCTGAGGAAATCACACTTTGATGGCAAGTCTATAAACGAATTTCTGGTGAAGTCTCCTGTGCTAAATTTAGAAGGCATTGAATGGAAAAACCTTGTTATGCACTGGTCTCGTTCCGAGGATGAGGTACTGTCTACGATATCGCATGACAATCTGAACTTTTACTTTTCCGCATGTGCCTTATGGATCTTTTTTGAAGGAAATCTGCTCGAAAAAGAATTCCGGTTTGAAAAGAACGACAGGATATCACAAATATGCTGCCCGCTGCTTTGCTCTTGTTAGTACCTGTTTTCATGTATCACTGTACTTGCATACATACCTGGTTCATTATGTGACGGCAGTATGCATGATAGGTTGCTTATCAATTGTTCGCTCCAAATTATCTAATCTGTATGAATGGTTACATTAGTGTAGAATATATCCAATGACAATGAAATTTTTTAGCTCTGCATTGTTCTTGTAAGTACCTCTGTCCTTTATCAGTGTACTTATATTGACAGGTAGTTGTTCATGTACCATCACTCTGTAGCTTATTTTCCTTTGCCCTCCATTTTCTACACATAAGATCTATATTTACTCTTACCATAAGGTTGGATAACACCGATGGTATCAAGAAGTTTAGCTCTGCATTGCTCTTGGCTGTACCTTTTGCCTGTATCGCTGTACTTACATTTATAGCTACTTGGTTATGTAGCATCACTCTTCATCTTATCTTAAATATTCTCCATTTTTTCTTATATTGTCACATCTATATTTACTCTTAAAAAATGTAGAATAAAGGAATGCTTATGAAGAAGATTCTGTGGTAAACTTCTTGAGTTGCCCCCCCCCCCCATCAGCATGGACAAGGGATTTATAGAGCCTGCCTTCACCAATAATATAAGTTTGTCCTTCTCAAGCCTTCAAACTTTGTTGAGTATATTTGATTAGGCATGACTGCAACAACTGTTTATTTTTGTTGTTTGCATCAAATTGCATGTTTAAATTTTATTATGTACTCCAGTTCTTAAACAAAAGTTTGTCCTTCTCAATTTAAGTTTTCAGTTGTACAACCAAGTTCCTTCTTCATACCATGTAAATTAAACTATACGGAGCAAGTAATCTTATTTTGCCAATCTGAAATGGGATAAATTGACAGCACACTAACCATTGATACTTATGAGTTCTTGATCTGTAATCCAGAGGTGTCGTGAAGCTGCCAACTCCTTCACAATGTCATTTCCTGCCATGTCTTGACCTGAACTATACCATATTGTGTTAATGCTATTTTAAACTGTGTCACTTTATTCGTCAGTAAGAAATGTAATGAATTGTCACCACTGTTACTAGTATGTGCAAAACCTGTCATCTGTCTGCTTGTTTATCTTTCAGAGTGAGGAGGATATAAGTGTCAAACAAGTGCAGACTCACCAGCTTGCTCAGCTGCTTGCGCTGCAGCTCCCGAGCAGAGCTAACCTTTCTTGAACTCTATTGAAGTGCTATCGGTTTTGTACATTATTTTGTCAACAGTGTTTAGTTGCAATCGGTGGCGATCTTTGATGCCCAAAGGTATGTAATCTGCCCCGCTTTTGCTTTATTATCATAGTGGCAAACTTTGATGCCCAGTGGATGTAATATGCCGTAATTTCTTTGTTGAATAGTCTAGGGTTTTTTTTCTTATTCATGATGCTGCAGTTATTTTACTGTATATATATCCTGTCTTCGCAGTAAACCGGCGAAACCGTAAAACTACGGTACATAATCGGACCATCATGCAAATCACCATGTATGATCCGCATCATGGGCCCAGTTGATACGTCTCCGTCGTATCTACTTTTCCAAACACTTTTGCCCTTGTTTTGGACTCTAACTTGCATGATTTGAATGGAACTAACCCGGACTGACGCTGTTTTCAGCAGAATTGCCATGATGTTGTTTTATGTGCAGAAAACAAAAGTTCTCGGAATGACCTGAAACTCCACGGAACATCTGAGAAAAAATAATAAAAAATCCTCGCCAAAGATGAAGACCAGGGGCCCCACACCCTGTCCACGAGGGTGGGGGGCGCGCCCCCCCTCCTGGGCGCGCCCCCTACCTCGTGGGCCCCCTGGAGACCCTCCGACGCCAACTCCAACCCTATATATATTGGCTTTCGGAGAGAAAAAAAATCAGATAGAAGAAATCATCGCGTTTTACGATACAGAGCCGCCGCCAAGCCCTAAAACCTCTCGGGAGGGCTGATCTGGAGTCCGTTCGAGGCTCCGGAGAGGGGGATTCGTCGCTGTCGTCATCATCAACCATCCTCCATCACCAATTTCATGATGCTCGCCACCGTGCGTGAGTAATTCTATCGTAGGCTTGCTGGACGGTGATGGGTTGGATGAGATCTATCATGTCGAGTTAGTTTTGCTAGGGTTTGATGCCTAGTATCCATTATGTTCTGAGATTGATGTTGCTATGACTTTGCTATGCTTAATGCTTGTCACTAGGGCCCGAGTGCCATGATTTTAGATCTGAACCTATTATGTTTTCATGAATATATGTGTGTTCTTGATCCTATCTTGCAAGTCTATAGTCACCTATTATTTGTTATGATCCGACAACCCCGAAGTGACAATAGTCGGGATACTTCTCGGTGATGACCATAGTTTGAGGAGTTCATGTATTCACTATGTGCTAATGATTTGTTCTGGTTCTCTATTAAAAGGAGGCCTTAATATCCCTTAGTTTCCATTAGGACCCCGCTGCCACGGGAGGGTAGGACAAAAGATGTCATGCAAGTTCTTTTCCATAAGCACGTATGACTATATTCGGAATACATGCCTACATTACATTGATGAATTGGAGCTAGTTCTTTGTCACCCTATGTTATGACTCTTACATGATGAACCACATCCGGCATAATTATCCATCACCGATCCAATGCCTACGAGCTTTCCATTTACTGGTTTACGCATATTTACTTTCCCGTTGCTACTGTTACAATCACTACAAAATACCAAAAATATTGCTTTTGCTTTCATTACTCTTTTGTTACCGTTACCACTACTATCATACTACTTTGCTACTAAACACTTTGCTGCAGATATTAAGTTTCCAGGTGTGGCTGAATTGACAACTCAGTTGCTAATACTTGAGAATATTCTTTGGCTCCCCTTGTGTTGAATCAATAAATTTGGGTTGAATACTCTACCCTCGAAAGCTGTTGCGATCCCCTACACTTGTGGGTTATCAAGAACAATTTCTGGCGCCGTTGCCGGGGAGCATAGCTCTATTCTTTGAGTTACTTGGGATTTATATCTGCTGGACACTTTGAAGAACTTGAAAGACGCTAAGACAAAAATGTATCCCTCAACTACGAGGGGAGGTAATGAACTGCCATCTAGCTCTGCACTTGATTCACCTTCTGTTATGAGTAAGCTTGCGACACCTAAACCTACTTCTGCTATTCGTTCCGATATGTCGCATGTTATTGATGATGCCACTTCTGCTATGCATGAGACTTATGATGAAACTACTTCTATGCTTGATACTACTGTGCCCCTTGGTGAATTTCTTGACGAATAAATTTCTAGGGCTAGAGAGAAAGAAACTATTGAAACTGAGTATGTTGATGAAAGTGATGGTGAAGATATGCCTGTTATTCCTGAGGGTTATCTTTTCGATATGGAATCTTCTGCAGCTATTTTTGCCTGCCAGGATAGATACGAACTTAAGAGGTTGTTAGTTAAATGGAGTAAAGAATCTCTTAGAGATAGAATGAAACCTGACCCTGCTTTTGCTACTTCTCATATTTGTGCTCCCGATAAGGATTATGAATTCTCTATTGATCCTGATATAATTACTTTGGTTGAATCTGATCCTTTTCATGGTTATGAATCTGAAACTGTTGTGGCACATCTTACTAAATTAAATGATATAGCCACCCTGTTCACTAATGATGAGAGATATCGCTACTTTTATGTCCTTAAAATATTTCCGTTCTCATTGACGGGTGATGCTAAGATATGGTTTAATTCTCTTGATCCTGGTTGTGTGTGTAGTCCCCAGAATATGATTTATTACTTCTCTGCTAAATATTTCCCTGCTCGTAAGAAACAAGCTACTTTAAAGGAAATATATAACTTTGTGCAAATTAAAGAAGAGAGTCTCCGACAAGCTTGGGGGAGGCTTCTCAAGTTACTTAATGCTTTGCCTGATCATCCTCTTAAGAAAAATGAAATACTTGATATCTTTTATAATGGACTAACCGATGCTTCCAGAGATTACCTGGATAGTTGTGTTTGTTCTCTTTTCAGGGAAAGAACACCGGATTAAGCTGAAATTCTATTGAATAATATGTTGACAAATGAAAATAATTGGTAACCTCCTGAGCCAGCTCCTGAGCCAATTACTGAGCCTATTCCGAAACCAACTCCGAAGAAGAGTGGTGTTCTATTTCTCAGTCCTGAGTCTGCTAGGCAATGCTTGGATGAGTTTGATAATATTATTGTCAAACCAGAAAATTTCAATGCTTATTCTGGTAGACAATTGAAATATGATTCCGATATGATTAAACACTTGGGTGATTATATGGCTAATGTTAGATGTGAACTTAAACTCATTAGCAAACATGCTTCTATGGTTACCACTCAAGTAGAACAAGTACTTAAGGCTCAAAAAGAATTGCTCGCTGAAATGAATAGTAAGAAAAATGATTATGCTATTAGAGTGGCTACTAGAACTGGTAGAATGACTCAGGAACCTTTGTATCCTGAAGGCCACCCTAACAGAATTGAGCAAGATTCTCAGAGAAATAATATTGAATCACCTAGTTCTTCTAAAAGGAAGAAAAAGAAAAATGATAGGACTTTGCAAACTTCTAGTGAACCTATTGCTGAACCACCTGATAATCCAAATGATATATCTATTACGATGTCAAACACAATCTGGTAATGAACATGAACCTAGTGAAAATAATAATGATGATGTTCATGATGATTCTCAACCTAGTAATGATAATGATGTAGAAGTTGAACCTGCTGTTGATCTTGATAACCCACAATCAAGGAATCAACGTTATGATAAGAGAGACTTTGTTGCTAGGAAACATGGTAAAGAAAGAGAACCATGGGTTCATAAACCCATGCCTTTTCCTCCCAAACCATCCAAGAAAAAGGATGATGAGGATTTTGAGTGCTTTGCTGAAACGATTAGACCTATCTTCTTGCGTATGCGATTAACTGATGTGCTCAAAATAAATCCTTATGCTAAGTATATGAAGGATATATTACCAATAAGAGAAAGATACCGGAAGCTGAAATTTCCACCATGCTTGCTAATTATACTTTTAAGGGTGGAGTACCAAAGAAACTTGGAGATCCAGGAGTACCCACTATACCATGCCCCATTAAAAGAAATTATGTTAAAACTGCTTTATGTGATCTTGGAGCCGGTGTTAGTGTTATGCCACTATGTTTATATCGTAGACTTGATTTGAATAAGTTGACACCTACTGAAATATATTTGCAAATGGCTGATAAATCAACTGCTATACCTGTCGGTATTTGTGAGGATGAGCCTGTTGTGGTTGCAAACGTTACTATTTTAACGGACTTTGTTATTCTTGATATTCCCGAGGACGATAGTATGTCTACTATTCTTGGAAGACCTTTTCTGAATACTGCAGGGGATGTTATTGATTGCAACAAAGGCAATGCCACTTTTCATGTTAATGGTAGTGAGCATACGGTACACTTTCCGAGGAAACAACCTCAAGTTTATAGCATCAACTCTATTGGAAAAGCTCCATCGATTATTTTTGGAGGTTTTGAATTTCCACTTCCTACTGTCAAGAAAAAATATGATATTCTTACTATAGGGGATGTGCATATCCCCGTTGAGGTAACATAGTGTCATTCGAAATTTCTCCGGTTCCATGTTAATCGGAATGAGTTTGTTAACAAGACTTGATCAACCTTGTTAGTGGATTCCTTTTGATGAGCATGAGACGAACGAAACTAGAAGGCACAACCTTCTGCACCCTCTTTATACTTTCTGTTATTTAGTTGAAATAAAGTAAAAATAGTATTTTTGTGTCTATTTCCTGATTTATCCGTGCAATATAAAAATATCCCAAAAATAAAAGTCATCAGAATGCCATGCCAATTTAATATGATTTTTTCGGGAATATTTGAGGATTTTTGGTGCAAAAATTACCGCGGGGGGAGCTGCCACCTGGCCACGAGGGTGGAGGGCACGCCCTACCCCCCTGGGCGCGCCCCCTGCCTCGTGGGCCCACGGTGCCCCTACTCCACTTATTCCTGCACCCATCCTCTTCTTCTTCCTCCTACAAACACGAATAACCAGCTCAAACACGAGTTCTAGCCCCCGTTGCTGTGATTTTCGATCTCCTTGCTCAAAGCACCTCTCACAAAACTGCTTGGGGAGATTATTCCTTGGTATGTGACTCCTCCATTGGTCCAATTAGTTTTTGTTCTAGTGCTTTATTCATTGCAAATTTGTGCTGCATATGTGACCATGTTCTTGAGCTTGCATGTCAATTTTATATGGTTCCAAGTAGTTCTAATGCATGATAAAGGCTCTAGGCACTTGTAGGAGTAGTTGCCATCAATTTTATTGAAGTTGGTTCACTTTTATTTGAAGTTACTAAAAATTTCAGAATTTTTCAGAGAAAACAATATGTTTAGGAAGATGTTCCAAGGTGGTTCTTCAAGGAAGCAAGGCCCTAGGCTTGCTATGCGCGATGCCGATGAGGAGCCCCCAAGGGACGCTCCCGTGAGGCCCTGTGAATGGCCTTCTGAAAATTTTATGGATCGAGCGGGAATCAAAGAAGAATTAAACGCATATTTGCGTAACGCCGGTCTTGTGGACTTCGAGGCAGACAAATGCCCACAGTATCATGATCTCACTAGTTCATTTGTGAGGTGGTTTGAATTTTCATCTTCACGTAATTCACCTTCTGTCATGTTTGCTGTATGACAAATCTTATACCATGGACTTAGAGGATTTTACTCTTGCTTGCAAACTCCCACAATGGGGTAGTACTGTTGATCCCCATAAATCTGGATTTAGAGACTTTCTTGCTAGTATAACAGTGGGGGAATCTAGAGATATAATGCAAGCCACTATAGGGAGCATTCACTTTCCTGCTATACATTATTTTTTCTCTCTTCATCGGTAGGTGCATAAATGCTAAGGATGAAGCATGTCACATGTGTGTCCCTCGATCTCGGCATTCTCGTGGAGTGCCGTGTTAGGAGACCAATCTTATCATATGGGAGCCCTTGTAGCTCGTAGGTTGCATCATAATAGATATAATGTAGATTTCTTTGGAGGAATTTATGCAACCCGCTTAGCTAATTTTCTTGATATAGACATTCGTGAGGGTGATATGGAGTTACCCCCTACTTATTTAGATTTTGATTCTATGGTTTCCCACCAGTTTGTCGAGAGGGCTGAATCACCTCTCTAGTATCGACTTATCTTTAACAAACGGCATGTTGTCCGTATTACTCTTCCTGCTCCTGCCTTCTTTGATTCTCAGACAAAAGGAAGATATGTTATTACTAGAGAGGAGGCACATGAGTACGAGAGGAGAGCGGAGGCATCTCGACGCCATGCTGCAGCTCAGGAGGCGATAGCCGCTGCATCACAGTATGACCCCAGCTACACCTACGGGTATCGCCAAAGTTATCCTCGGTAATGAACCAACAGGCCAAAAGCCTAAGCTTGGGGGAGTACGTATTTCCCACTGACATTACATTTATGTTCACACACACTCATTGTTAGATGTCGGTGCTCATACTCTTTCACTGTAATATCCATGCTAGTTTATTTTCTTTTTCCTGCTTTCTTCTTGTGTGTTTGTTAAACTTTAAGAAAAACAAAAAAATATAGTAGTAGTTTATTTTTCCTGCTGTAGTAGTAATAATTAAAAAGAAAACCCAAAAAGATTTCATGTTTTTGTTTTTCTTGTTGGGAGCTTTCCCGTGTAAATAGTTTTATTTCTTTTCTTTTCTTTGGGGGTCGATAGGAGAAGACCATGATTAAATTGTTGAAGTGGCTCTTATATGCTTTATTGTTGATTTAAACAAGAGCCCATATTGCCTTGTCTTCTCCTGCTTATTGAATGCTCGCAGATTCCAGCTTAGTCCAATGCGCGTGCACTCTTATCATTCACATCGTTCGGTCGTGCAAGTGAAAGTAAATTATGATGATATATGATGGACTGACTGAGATGAGAAAAGCTGGTACAAACTCGACCTCTCTTGTTTTTGTAAATATGATGAGTTCATCGTTCCTGATTCAGCTTATTATGAATAAATATGTTTGCAATGACAATTAGAGATCATAGTTGCTTATGCCATGCTTGATTAGCTATGAGTTATAATGGTTTACCTTGCGTGCCAACATGCTATTAAAATGGTTGTGATGTGGTATGATGAGGTGGTATCTTCCTTTGAATGATTTAAGTGACCTGACTTGGCACATGTTCACACATGTAGTTGAAACAAAATCAACATAGCCTTCACGATATTTATGTTCATGGTGGATTATATCCTACTCATGCTTGTTTCCAATGTTTATTAATTTTAGTGCATGTTCATGGCTGTTGTCGCTCTCTAGTTGGTCGCTTCCCAGTCTTTTGCTAGCCTTCACTTGTACTAAGCGGGAATACTGCTTGTGCATCCAATCCCTTAAACTCCAAAGTTATTCCATATGAGTCCACTATACCTTCCTATATGCGGTATCTACCTGCCGTTCCAAGTAAATTTGTATGTGCCAAACTCTAAACCTTCACATAAACATTCTGTTTTGTATGCTCGAATAGCTCATGTATCAACTAGGGCTGCCCTTATCTTCCATGTTAGGCAGGTTATTCTCAAGAGGAGTTGACTCCGCTCCTCACTCACGAGAACATGGCTGGTCACCGAGATGCCCAGTCCCATGCTTTATGCAAACTAAATCAAAATTAATTGCAAACAAAACTCCCCGTGGGACCTGATGTTTGTTGGAGGCACTCGTTGTTTCGAGCAAGCCCTGGATTGATGCTTGTTGGTGGAGGGGGAGTATAAACTTTACCATTTCGTTTGGGAACCGCCTATAATGTGTGTAGCATGGAAGATATCGCCATCTCTTAGTTGTTATGTTGACAATGAAAGTATGCCGCTAAAAATATTATTTATCTCTATTTCAAAACCGAGCTCTGGCACCTCTACAAATCCCTGCTTCCCTCTGCGAAGGGCCTATCTATTTACTTTTATGTTGAGTCATCACCCTCTTATTAAAAAGAACTAGCTGGAGAGCGCAGCTGTCATTTGCATCCATTACTATTAATTTATATTGGGTATGACTATGACTGGATCTCTTTTACCATGAATTACAATGTCTAGTCAGTCCTTGGTCTTTAAAGGTGCTCTGCATTTATGTTTCTTGGTCTCGAGAAAGGGCTAGAGAGATACCATCTTGTTATATCATATTATGATTGTTTTGAGAGAGTGTTGTCATCCGAGATTTATTATTATGACTCGCTAGTTGATTATGCCATTGATATGAGTAAACATGAGACCTGAGAATTATTGCAAATGTGGTTAGTTATAATCTATGCTGAAAACCTGAATGCTGGCTTGACATATTTACAACAACAAGAGCAAACAGAGTTTGTAAAACTTTTTCTTTTTATCTTTCAGTTTGTCAACTGAATTGCTTGAGGACAAGCAAGGGTTTAAGCTTGGGGGAGTTGATACGTCTCCGTCGTATCTACTTTTCCAAACACTTTTGCCCTTATTTTGGACTCTAACTTGCATGATTTGAATGGAACTAACCCGGACTGACGTTGTTTTCAGCAGAATTGCCATGATGTTGTTTGATGTGCAGAAAACAAAAGTTCTCGGAATGACCTGAAACTCCACAGAACATCTTAGAAAAAATAAAAAAAAATCCTCGCCAAAGATGAAGACCAGGGGGCCCACACCCTGTCCACGAGGGTGGGGGACACCCCCCCATCCTGGGCGCGCCCCCTACCTCGTGGGCCCCCTGGAGACCCCCCGGTGCCAACTGCAACTATATATATTAGCTTTCGGAGAGAAAAAAATCAGAGAGAAGAAATCATCGCATTTTACGATACGGAGCCGCCGCCAAGCCCTAAAACCTCTCGGGAGAGCTGATCTGGAGTCCGTTCGGGGCTCCGGAGAGGGGGATTCGTCGCCGTCGTCATCATCAACCATCCTCCATCACCAATTTCATGATGCTCACCGCCGTGCGTGAGTAATTCCATCGTAGGCTTGCTGGACGGTGATGGGTCGGATGAGATCTATCATGTAATCAACTTAGTGTTGTTAGGGTTTGATCCCTAGTATCCATTATTTTCTGAGATTGATGTTGCTATGACTTTGCTATGCTTAATGCTTGTCACTAGGGCCCGAGTGCCATGATTTCATATCTGAACCTATTATGTTTTCATGAATATATGTGTGTTCTTGATCCTATCTTGCAAGTCTATAGTCACCTATTATGTGTTATGATCCGACAACCCCAAGTGACAATAATCGGGATACTTCTCGGTGATGACCATAGTTTGAGGAGTTCATGTATTCACTATGTGCTAATGCTTTGTTCCGTTCTCTATTAAAAGGAGGCCTTAATATCCCTTAGTTTCCATTAGGACCCGCTGCCACGGGAGGGTAGGACAAAAGATGTCATGCAAGTTCTTTTCCATAAGCACGTATGACTATATTCAGAATACATGCCTACATTACATTGATGAATTGGAGCTAGTTCTGTGTCACCCTATGTTATGACTGTTACATGATGAACCGCATCCCGCATAATTATCCATCACCGATCCAATGCCTACGAAGCTTTCCATATCTTGGTTTACGCATATTTACTTTCCTGTTACTCTTGTTATAATCACTACAAAATACAAAAAATATTGCTTTTGCTTTCATTACTCTTTTGTTACCGTTACCACTACTATCATACTACTTTGCTACTAAACACTTTGCTGCAGATATTAAGTTTCCAGGTGTGGCTGAATTGACAACTCAGTTGCTAATACTTGAGAATATTCTTTGGCTCCCTTTGTGTCGAATCAATAAATTTGGGTTGAATACTCTACCCTCGAAATATGTTGCGATCCCCTACACTTGTGGGTTATCACCCGTCATCTTGGTCCGTTAATAGTCCTAAATATAAACTGGCCCACTAGTAGATTCGAGCCTTTAATAGGCCGAGTAAACCGCCGGCCCTATTTTCCCAAGAAAACTCAATGGGCCTTTAGGAGGCTGAAAAGTAGGTTGGGCCTGAAACGTGCCGAACAGCTCACGGGCCGGCAGCAGGCCGAAATAGACCCCGGCCCATGAATGTGCCAATCAAATCATGGGCTTATAACAGGCCAAAATTGTCTCGGTCCTTGTTTGGCCCAATCAGATTATCGGCTGCGAGCAGGCCGAATGTAAATCGAGCCGTAGTTAGGCCCAACTATATGACGGGCTTTTAACAGGCCAAAATTAATATAGGGTCGAAATGTTAAACGGGCCCTTAATAGGCCGAAACTAATATCAGGCCGAATTACTAAATGGTCCTTTAGCAAATTGGCCCAAAAGCGTAGCGTCGGTTAATGGGCGAATCGATATGGGCCATAATTTAGCCCAAAGCCTCTTAAAGGGCCGGACCTGATCTGGGCCGTAATTTGGCCCAGAATGTGGTAGGCTTTTAACGGGCCGGGTGTCACATGGGCCATTATTAGGCCCAGAACGTGGCAGGCCATTAATGGACCGGATCAAATATGGGTCGGGATTTGGCCCAAAACATGGCAGCCAGTTAATGGGCCGGCCTACTAGGGTCCTCAAAATCTTGTGGGCCTACAGCTGGGTTGGCCCATTAATGTCGGTGAAATGTCGTGGGGCTTTAGCTGGTTCGGCCCATTATGGTCCACAAAAATCTTGTGGGCCTTCACCTGGGTCGGCCCATTATGTCACGCAAAAATCTTGTGGGCCTTTACCTGGTCGGCCCATTATGGCCCGCAAAATCTTGTCGGCCTTTAGCTGGGCCGTCCCATTATGGGCCGCAAAATCTTGTGGGCCTTTAGTTGGGCCGGCCCATTTAAACTTTATGGGCCACTCTTGGGCCATGCCACGTGTCGTCGTATCATATGCGCTTTGGGTCCAATGAGTGGATGACATCTGTCCCATCGGTGAGCCGGCACGTGTTTCCTCCAGCCTATGATGATTTTACACGTGGAAAATCCCCATTGGTCGGGGCTGTTAACGGGTTATCGGATCCAAAACCGGACCCGATAGCTTAACGGTGTTCCGTTACGGTGGATGCCACGTGTCGGTCACCCTTGACGAAAAGCACTTCGTGATCGCGATTTATCATCATGGAAGTGGACACTTCCGTGATGATAATTTTGGTAATGTCATGGAACACTTCTACGACAAAGACATGTATGACTATCTTGATTCTGTCATAAATTTTTCATGGATGTACATGCATGACAAAAAACGCGACCTACTGTGACAAACACATATCATCACGGAAGTGTCTTTTTTTGTAGTGCAAGGAGGCTCTTCTTCAGTTGAATCTTGTGATGGGAAAGATGAAAGTGGTACACGAGGCCAGTCAGGTGGCTTTCAACGCCGGCACTGCTCTGCAGACCAATGTCCAGGTTAGTTGATTTCCGACTGATCTTATTTCTGATCCGATCACCCACTGGGGTTTGTCTGCCTTAAAGTTGTATAGGTCTTCCACTTGAGTCGACTTGGATTAAGTCGGTTGAATTTTTGAACTAGTGGGGGCACGATGAGTGCACCCACTGGGTGTAGTCCCCGAGACCATAGTTGACTGCGGGCAGTCGACTGTGGTCTGAAAATCTGAATATTTTCACTCGGCCCGGGCGGATCATGCCGAGTGAAAATCTAAACCAGTGGGGGCACGCTAAGTGCACCCACTGGGTGTAGTCCCCAAGGCCGTGGTGGACTGCGGGAAATCGACCATGGTCTGAGAACAACTCTCTTCACTTTTTTTTGAGCTGGGCAGACCATGCCGAGTGTTTAATCAAACCACTGGGGGCACGCTAAGTGCACCCACTGGGTGTAGTCCCCGAGACTACGGTTGAATGTTTGATTCAGCGGTAGTCTTAGAGTAACTTTCACTCTGATGCTCTTTTGTTTCTGTCGACTGATATGTCTTATATATTGATTGCAGAAATCTTGTGATCTTGGGGCTCAAATTTCTACACTGAACAAGCAGCAAATCAGCCTCGACCTTGATCTTGAACTGGCCAAGAAGAATCTCAAGACTGCTCGCGACGTAGTAGCCGCCATGGGAGGTAACCAATCGTCAACTGTCCATCTTATGACTGGCATTTTCCTTTCCATTTTTTGAACCGAGTGACTCCACTCGAGCAGATGTATGTGGTGAAAACCGTCAACTCCAAGCTCGTCTGAAGAATGTTATTTCTTTAGAGAAAATGAAGCAGGCTTTGGAGAAGAAGGATCTGGATCTTGCTGCTGCGCAGAAGGAAGCGCGAGAGAAAACGACACTTGCTGATAAGAAGCTCGCTTCAGTCGGCAAGTTAGAAGAAGAGAACTCCGAACTGAAGACTGCTATTTCTGACGCCAATTGGGAGGTCGAGCGACTGAAGAAAGACAAGGACAAGCTGACTGGCGAGATTGGGAGCCTCAAAGCCAAGAAGGGCGAGTTGGAATCTTATCTGGGCCAGCTTGCTGCAAAATTGGTCTTAAAGCTCGAAGGTACTAATGTTCGATTGACACATTATGGTCGATTGAAAGGTCTTATTATATTGTCGAATCACCATTTACTCGACTACGCAGAACTTTGCCAGGATTTTGAAGCGGAAACTGGGCGGGTCGAGACGGGTCTCGATCCCATAAATTGCCCAGTCAAAGATGACGTCGCAATGAATGTGTTGCGGTTGGAATCTCGCATGGATAGCGCGGTTGCTTATCTTGCCCGCCTGAAGGCGGCGATGACTCGGGTTGATGCTGAACTTTGGCCTCAGGCAGAACTGTCTCAAGACCTTGAGTCTCTGATGGCTCGACTGAATCAAATACCTGATCGAGTGCAAGAATGGAAGAAGTCATCTGCTCGCTGCGGCGCTGGTGTCGCCCTGTCCCTGGTCCGAGTGCACTGCAAAGATGTCAAAGAAGACAAGCTGGCGGAGCTCAAGGTTGCTAACGCAAAAAGGCACACTTTCTAGTCCTTCATGGACACTTTCCTTGACGCTGCCATTCGCATCGCAGACAACAGAGACCTTGACAGTTTTTGCAACCCAGCCAGTCCTTCTCCTGACGAGTGACCAAAAAACATTATGCTCCACCTTTATTTGCCTCGGTATGCCGAGTGATTGTGTAATCGTTAAACTTCTTCGGGCTTGATGCTCGAGCACTTTTGATTCGTGGTCCGGAACCTTAGGATTTTATCTGAACTTGGTTTATCTCTGAATATGCTTGTGTTTGCCTTTGAGTGGAACTTGTTTTTCACTCGGAATAATCTTTATACTTGAGATGCAGCTCTGAGGAGGAGGTCCCAGTCGACCTGCACCTCGTCGTCCTTGCGGATGAGGATGGAGCGCACGTTATACTTGTAGCGCAACTCTGAGGTGAAGGTTGCAGTCGACCTCATCATCCTTGCGGATAGGGATGTGCTTCAAACTTAGGCGAGTACTGGACTGCAGCTTAGCCCCCGAGTGTGAGGGTTGCTCTCCACTCGGTAGGATTTTACAAACTTAGGCGAGTACTGGACTGCAGCTAAGCCCCCGAGTGTGAGGGTTGCTCTCCACTCGGTAGGATTTTACAAACTTGGGCGAGTACTGGACTGCAGCTAAGCCCCCGAGTGTGAGGGTTGCTCTCCACTCGGTAGGATTTTACAAACTTAGGCGAGTACTGGACTGCAACTAAGCCCCCGAGTGAGAGGCTTGCTCACCACTCGGTAGGATTTTTCAAACTTAGGCGAGTACTGGACTGCAGCTAAGCCCCCGAGTGTGAGGGTTGCTCTCCACTCGGTAGGATTTTACAAACTTAGGCGAGTACTAGACTGCAGCTAAGCCCCCGAGTGAGAGGCTTGCTCACCACTCGGTAGGATTTTTCAAACTTAGGCGAGTACTGTACTGTAGCTAAGCCCCCGAGTGTGAGGGTTGCTCTCCACTCGGTAGGATTTTACAAACTTAGGCGAGTCTTGGATCAAGCTAAGCCCCCGAGTGTGAGGGTTTCTCTCCACTCGGTAGGATTTTACAAACTTAGGCGAGTACTGGACTGCAGCTAAGCCCCCGAGTGTGAGGGTTGCTCTTCACTCGACGGGATTTTTATCAAACTTAGGTGAAACGGATTAGCATCTAAGGCACCCACTGGGGGATTTGAAACATATAAAAAAGAAACAGAAAAGATTTAGGAGACTGTAAAATTGTGTCTTTGATAATAAAACTAGAAGGTATTTCTTGTTACATCTCAATAGTCTGAATGCTTAAGTGTAAAAGGGGCAGAGAAGCTCCGCATTCCAAGCGCGTGGCTCGTCTTTCTTGTGCTCGACGTTGTAAAGGTGGTACACTCCGTTGTTGAGCACTCTGGTGACAATGAAGGGGCCTTCCCAAGCAGGAGCAAGCTTGTGTGGTTTCTGCTGATCCACTTGAAGAACCAAATCTCCCTCTTGAAATGCTCGACCCTCACGCTTCTCGGGCGTGGAATCGACGCAGTCTTGCCGATAGATGGTCGACCGTATCAGGGCCATCTCTCTTTCTTCTTCCAGGAGATCAACTTCATCCTGCCGTGCCTGTTCTGCTTCATCTTCTGAAAAAAGCTCGACTCGGGGTGCATTGTGAAGCAAGTCACTCGGAAGTACAACTTCAGCTCCATAAACCAAGAAGAATGGAGTTCGGCCAGTTGACCAATTGGGAGTTCTCCTCAATCCCCAAAGCACTGATGGAAGTTCATCGACCCCAGGCGCCTGCTGCGTGCTTGAGATCACACATCAGCCGGGGTTTCGGCCCTTCGAGAATCAATCCATTTGCTCTTTCAGCTTGTCCATTCGACTGGGGGTGGGCGACTGAAGCATAGTCGACTCGAGTGCCCTGGGAAGCTCAGAAGGCTCTGAACTCATCAGAATCGAAATTCGACCCATTGTCAGTGATGATGCTGTGCGGAACACCATATCTAAATGTTAACTCTCTGATGAAACTGACAGCAGTACTGGCTTCAAGATTGTTCATAGGCTTGCACTACAAAAAATACACTTCCATGATGATACGTGTTTGTCACAGTAGGTCGCGTTTTTTGTCATGAATGTACATTCATGACAAATTTATGACAGAATCAAGATAGTCATACCTGTGTTGTCGTAGAAGTGTTCCATGACATTACCAAAATTATCATCACGCAAGTGTCCACTTCCATGACGATAAATCACGCATCTCAGAAGGGCTTTCGTCAAGGGTGACCGACACGTGGCATCCACCGTAACGGAACGCCGTTAAGCTATCGGGTCGGGTTTTGGATCCGATAACCCGTTAACAGCCCCGACCAATGGGGATTTTCCACGTGTAAAATCATCATTGGCTGGAGGAAACACGTGTTGACTCATCGTTGGGACAAATGTCATCCACTCATTGACAGAAGGCACCTATGATACGTCAACACGTGGCAGGCCCAATAGAGGCCCATTCCTGTGAAAAGGCCGGCCCGTTTGACTTGGTCAAAAGGTGGCGGGCCGGCCCGTGGAAAGCTTGTTAACGGCCTGTTCGCATATAGCCCATTTACGGCCCGCTAACCCAAGGCCCGTTACGCCCTATCCGAATTAGGCCCAGTAGCGTCATCTGGGCCAACCAATATGATTCCACGTTTTCAATTACGGCCCATGTATGGCCCATGACGTCTTCGGCCCATATGAGGCCCTATGTAACTCTTGGCCTATTAACGGCCCGTGGTGAAAGCGGCCCGCAATGAACAAAGGTATCACTTTACACCCATTAACAGCCCGTGGTGAAATCGCCCGTAATGAACAAAGATATCACTTTATACCCATTAAGGGCCCGTTATTCGATTGGGCCGTTTCAAAGAATGTTATCTTTCGGCCTTCTCAGAGCCCATTTATTCTTGGGCTCATTTCCAGCATTCGTTTACTTACGGCCCGTTACTGTCATTTTCTGCTTGTGGGCCAAATTCAGCCCGTGGTTACGTCGGCCCGTTTGTGGTCCGTTAATATGTTGGGTTGTTTTCATAGCGTCATCAAATACGGCCTATTAACGATGGCCCGTTATGGTCATTACGGCCCGTATAAGGCCCATTGATGATACGGCCCATAGAAGCCCCATTGTTTCTACGGCCCGTAGAAGGCCCATTGTTTTTTTAGCCCGTAGAAGGTCTCATCGCTTTCACTGGCCCGTAGAAGGCCCACTGCTTTACGGCCCGTAGGAGGCCTAGTGTCACTACAAAGAATATTAGCCCATGGTTATTGTGGCCTAGTTTTAAAAAGAACTGCACCGACTACAAGCAAACAAATAAACAAGACAACAAGGAAATAAATAAGCAAGCAACTTATGCTAGGCTATCACGGCTATTACACATATTACATCCATCGGGCATCAAAGTTCGCCACCAAAGGCAAATATAGGGAACAAAGCAGCATATCATATACATTGGTTGTCAAAGTTGGCGACATCGCAAATAAACGCCGCATGACAAAACAAATCGAACTGAAACCACTTCGTAAGATCTCAAGAAACAATATCATGGGTACCCATAATGTTGGCAAGATGCTTAGCAAGCTTATTAACTTTCTCTTGTTTGGCGCTTAAATCCTCCAGCTTAACTGTTGCACCGGAAAATATGCATCTCAATTACGCAAGGACTTCCTCAGTCCTTCACTTCTGTCAGAAAGCACATCTGATCAATGTCTTTCAACTTGAAGTTGAGACTCAAGAAGATGAACTGATTTAGGCAGCAAGTTCGAAGAGCTTGAGCCAGCAGTAGTGGCCAGTAACTCGAACACTACATCAAGACAGGACTTTTTTGGGTTCCCTCACTGTCGTCAAGATAGTTTTTATCAGCTTTCTTGGAGACCAACAGGGATGTCTCACTATCTTGAACCTTATCTGCATTACTTCCTTTACCATTGGATAACGCAGTCTTTGTTCTCCAATATTTTGTCCGCATTCTAAAAGAGAAACAAGCAGACACATCACATGTTTACCATGTTGTATATGAAACTCATTTTGGTAAATGAGTTCAATAGTAAAGTGGACAGGATAATAGCATGAAACAAACATATATCTATGTACCATGGTCACTTTATGGTCTATATCATTCTAGTTTTTGTTGCCAAATCAAGATAGAGACATAGTTCAAATAATATTTGTTCAAGACAAAGCGAATAGATGTAATATAAGTGTGGGTAACTATAGAGCAATAACAACACTTGTAATGTGCATGACATGAGAACATAATTGTTTATTCAATTGAAACTGAAATCAACATAGAGCAGGTTACAACAAAGAAACCGCTTAAAGAAACAGGTTTAAAACATACCATTGCTATGCCATTGGAGTTTCAGTTCCATCCTTCAAATTTGAAAATAGTTGATATGAGTAAATACAAGAATGCAAGAGCAAAGGAGTATGAACCATAGCTACAGAACCTGACACGAGAACAAATCTTCTTCTCCTTTAAGTGTTGAGTTGGGATTCGAGTGGTGGTCCTCGTGCTTTGGGCACCGCAGTTACCTTACTAATCGCCGTGTTTGGGTGCTCTGTGGTGGAGACGGTCTTTGTGTCAACTGGAACTGGGTTACTATCTCGCCGGGGTTGGGGTTAGAAGGAGTGTAGCTGGTTCTCTGTCCAAGCGGGTAGGGGTACAATCATGCGAGAGTCTGGGTTATGTGTGGTGGATCTGGTCCTTGAGCAAGTACAACCGTGGTTCTATCTGCATCAACTGGTAGCACTATCTTTTACGAAGACCGTGTTGTTACTCCCTTAGATCGCCATCACACTCTCCAATTCAAATGGCTGATAAACAAGAAAAGTAATTGAAAGTATAGACATTGTATGATAGACAGGTGCAATGGATAGTGGGGAATAAAAGAGGGCATGAAATAATTCATATTTATGTTGTCTAACCAAACAGGATAGCATGACACAGTTTCACATATATGATGGCTAACTAAACAGGATAGCATGACACAATTTCACATTATGATGGCTAACTAAAAAGATGGAAAGACATAGTTCAAAATATGAGACTATGTAAACAGGATGACATGACATAACTATATAATGTGTTTATTAAATAGGTTGGCATGCCATAATTCACATACATTCATGGATAGAATGCCATAATTCTAAATATGATGACTGTAAACACTAAACAGGATGAGAGGATATAACTATATGATGTATTTATTAAATGGGTTGCCATGCCATAATTCAGATAGATGATGTGTATGTACTATGTAAACATGATGTCATGATATAATTCAAATATATGATTTATATAGTAAGCAAGTAAGCAGATGGCAATCTATATATGAAGTAAAAACTAAGCAATGCAAGACAACATGCATGACATGGGTAATATAACCTTGCCAAGTTTGAGCATAGACCTCAGGGGGAAAATAGGACTGGTCATCAGTCTCTGAATCCTCCTCTGAGGAGCTCTCTGTAGCCACCAAGATGTCTTCTTCAGTAGGTAGCATTGTCTGCTCTGAATACCTTGTTTTCACTCCAGATACTTCCATCACCGCTTCAAATGGCTGATGCACAGGAAGAGTAGTCGAATATACAAACATTGTCGACAAATGGAACACGTAATACAAAAAATGATAGCATGATATAATTCACATACATGATGATTGGCTAAACAGCATGGCATTGCATAATTCACATATATAATGCCTTTGCAACAAGATAGCATTGTATAATTCACATATATAATGTCTTGCAACAAGATGGCAATGCATAATTCACATATATGGTAATTAGACACCTAACAGTGGCATTCACACAAAGCATGTCTAAACTAATCAAATGGCATAGCAATGCGAGACACCATACACACGATATGAGCAACATAACCCTGCCAAGTTAGAGCATACACCTCGGGGGGGGGGGGAATAGGACTGGTCAAATGTCTATGAATCAACCTCGGAGGAGCTATCCTTAAACACCAAGATATGCGCTTCGTCGAGATAGCATAGTCTGCTCGGAAGAACTTGTTTTCACTCCTGCATTTGCCATCACCGTGTCAAATGGCTGATGCACACGAAGAGCGCTTGAATGTACTAACATTGTTGACAAATGTAATATGTAACGGAAAAAAGGATGGCCTGATATAATTTACATATAAGATGACTGGCTAAGCAGGATGGCATTGCAAAATTCACATATATGATGCCTGGCTAAACAAGGTGGTGTTGCATAATTCACATAAACGATGAAAAACTAAACAGATGGCATTCGCACAAAGGATGTCTAAACTAAGCAGATGATATATTTGATGTATAAAGTAAGCAATGCAAGACACCATATGCATGATATAACCAACATCAGCATGCCAAGTTAGAGCGAAGACCTCAGGGGGTAAATAGGAGTTATCTTCTCCTTCTGAATCCCCCTCAGAACAGATATCTTCCTCTTGATTACAATCTGAAATGCGTGGAGGGGGGGGGGCTGCCTTTGCGCCTACCATGGAGCAACGTCTGCATGACATTATATTGCCACGCAAGGCTCGTCTCTTTTGCTCTACATGTTCAGTTCCATTGTTTACAATAACTGTCATGCATAGGAATAAAACATAGTGAGATTATGCAAGGAGTGCATGCAGAAATCCAGAGTGATGGTAGCAACCTGTGGATAGACCCAAAACCAATCATAGCAAGCAGATAATGGCTTCAATTAATAAATAAATACAGATAATGGCTTCTTTACTGTTTGTTTCCCATCCAACATGAAAATCATAGTAGACAAAGGAGATTAACCAGATAGTAGATAGATACTATTGATAGTGGCCCCGATATGTACCCCACAACCATTTAAAAACTCAAGTTTGACCATTAGTTTGGAGCTGACTCAGAGTCTAGTCGGTGAACAAGACGATAAAGTAGCATGTAATATTAAGCGATGCATAACGTAATCAGACACGAAAGAGTGTGACCTCTCTTGCGGACCCGTGTAGTCCTCGAGGTCATCTGCTCGGTTGATGATGGTAATGCAGTTTTCATGGCTGCCAGCGGTGGGGAAGAAGATCTGGGTCGGCGAAAGACAGTCCGGAGCCGGATCCCTGCTGTGCTGGACCCTTCTGTCGTTGGAGCACCGAAATTTGGGGTGGACGACGGCGCAGCAGGAGCGGGACAAACCACGCAAGATTTTCTTTGACAATTATATGTAAGAGAAGTAATTCTGTAAGGGCTCGTTTGAATTGGAGGATTCCAACAATGCAGGGATAGGAAAAAGACAGGAATAGGATAGGAATGCACGTGCAAAATAGAGAATTTAAAAACACAGGATTTCTGCCAACTGGTGTTTGATTCACAACAACTGGAAGATCACAGGATGCAAAGAAGCATGGTGAGATTAAGTCGAACCACAAGAAAATGTACGGTTATAATGCTATTATGCTACTATCTCTTAGTCTTGTGCTTCATGAATAGGAATTTGAAAAGGAGGACAAGTGAAAATTAAAATTCCTACGTTTTTTCTTTCAAGGAGACACTAAAGGAACAAATCCGCGTGCTCGATTGGACAATATATATAACATGTAGAGTAAAAAGAGATGCAACAAGTGTACAACCTCTTTGGCGAAGCCATGTCGATCTCAGCGTGATTGGGTTGGCGGTGAGGATGCTCCGCTGACTTTGCTTTGTCGGAGGAGGGAAGAAGATCTTAGGCATTTGGAGATGGAGCCCGAGGTATCGCTCATTGTGATGGAGGGTTTCGTGATTGGAGCAGCTCCGGTGAGTTGTACGACGCCGAGGCTGAAGCAGGACAAGAGAGACAACGAACAACGTTAACCTTAGTGGAATACTAATAGCATCTCCAATACATGATGTAAAATACATAACCACAAAGTGCTACTAGATGTAAAATACATCAGCCACTCATCTCTGAACTTAACTGTCGAAACAGAACTTAACTGTCGAAACTGAACTTCACTGTTGAAACTGAACCTAACTGTCGAAACTGAATTTTGCTATCGAAACTGAATTTTGCTGTGGAAACTGAACGCACTAGCAAGGTGAGGCTACATGTCGGTCGATCGACTTTTCATCTCCGTCACCGATTTTGCAACCGTTGGATACGAAATCAAGGGCCTGCGGTTCATCTTCAACCTCCACCCCCTAAGCTGCCGCCACCACCACCGGCCAAACAGCAGCCCCCGCCACCGGTCAAGGCGGTGTGCCGCCTCACCGCCCCAAAAACACTCCCCACCGCCGGGCCTGCCGCCTGCCATCCCTCTAGGCCCCCACGTGCCGAGCCTTTTCTCCGGCGATCCCCACGCCACCGCCCCGCCAACGCCCCGCCACCGCCGGCGACCACCGCCCCCATCCTGAACCCTAAGATAGATAGTGGGGTACCTCTCTGGCAAGCCCCCCTCCCTGATGCGGCTGGTTCTTCCTGCACCCCGGCGAGCCCACCCCTTGAAAATCGACTGACCCAAAAGTCGATTCAGCCGACTAAAGTGTAGCCAAATCGGAGCAGCATCGCAAGCAAGAGCAAGAGTGAGAGCAGCAGCGCGAGCAAGAGGAATAGCAAGAGCGCATCAGCAAAGCATCGAGAGCAAGAGCAGCAGCAAAGAAGCGAAGCGAGAGCTAAAGCAGCAGCAGCACCTACTGATGTGGACGTCGACGCCGAGGGAGCGACGCCGTGGAGGAAGTGGCCAGCGACGCCGCCGTGGATGGAGCCGTACCGTGTCGGCGGGACCGAGCGTCGGCAGCACCGTGAGATCGAATCAAGAAGAAAATGCGGCGATTAGTGTGCAACTTCTTTGGTGGCGCCGATTAGGCCGCAACTTCATATGAGGAAACGGTGATGATGATGCTCTTCCGGTGGTGCAGGTGAAGACGGCGGTGTGAGAATGGAGGTGGCGCGAAAGACGAGGGAATGTCGGGCAGCTCCTTGGAGGTGGAGGATGTGGTGGCTGAACCGGGGACGATGAGATCGACGATGAATCCTCATCCGCATGCGGTGGATGAGGGACGCCGAGGTGTTGTGTGGACGACGTCGGGGAAGAGGCTCCGGCCGGGTGGCGGATGGAGCAGGGTGTGGGGTTTCGTCGCGGGTTTTCGCGGCCTCGGTGTACTAATGGGTGGGCGGATGGGATGGCAGTGGGGAACCATGGCTTAGAGAAACGCTTGTCCGAAATGTAGGGTAAGTTACGAAAGTACCACCCACCGATTTGAGGCGGTTCTTTCGGTTCAGGGGTACCACGGGCATTTCGCGTGTCTGGATTTCACAGGAGGTGGGAGTTTTCGCGCTCGTTGTAATTTCGGAATAGCAAGGCGCGGGTTGAGATGGAGGGAGTTGTCGGAGCACAACGAGACAAAGATATACTTAAATATTTCGGGCTAACAAGGCGCGGGTTGAAATTTCCGGACAAGCCTAACGTGTACTGTACCAAATCAATGTGCACTACAAATGTCATTCAAAACTTTGAATTCATGTTATGTTCAATTCAAATATTTCGCTACGTGTATAATGCATGCAACCTACTACTCTAATGAACGTTTTAGTGCATTCCAAACGTATATACTACCGCTTCAATATGAACTAAATTTGAATAAGATCTACAGTAATGATTGTTGTGAAGTCAAAGCATTTGAATTCGTTTCTCTGTTTTAATAAGATCTAAAATCATCATTATTGTCAAGTTAAACCATCGTTTGTGTATTATCTTCACAGCACACCACATGATTAGTCTCGAGTTACATATGAACTATGTGTACTATATGAACTCGAACTAGATTTTTTTAATCCACTTTATTTTGATTTCAAATCACATTACATATCTAGCTCTAGCTAGATCTTCATAATCTAAACCATGTCTCATATGTATAATGTGTTTATCACATTATGTATGGTGCCCCGCCCCGTACGCCTACAAGTATTTAGATGTGAGTTGCAAACACCACACATTACCACAAATTCAAATAAAATGTGAGAATGTTCGATATATAGTATTGTTTAGATTGCTCGATATTTAGTTGTAAGCTGCAAACGCCGCACATTATCACAAATTCAAATAAAATGTGAGATTGTGTGATGTATAGTATGGTTTAGATTGTTCGGCACATAGCTGTGAGTTGCAAACGCCATGCATTATCACATTATGGTATAACATGTGCACAACACGTGTATCACCGCTATATTCATGCATGCAATGTTTAAAACACTATGATCTCCTATTCAAATATATGAATCCACTTTCATATCAAATTATGATCTTTGTTAGTCTCTTACACCCACACAATCCTCTAGCCTTTGTGGCTACCACTAATTTTCTCTCGTGCATGCACACGCCCTCCTCGCCCTCCTCCTCCCTCGGCATTCTATCCACCGGGCACATTCATTTTTTTTCTTTAGGTCGTTCTCCCAGAGTCTCCACAACTCCTTTTCGACACACACCGATCGATAAACCTCTCCAGCGATGCCTGCCTACAGCATACACACACAGCTTCAATCTACTCCTTTATGTGTCCTTGCCGCATGTCTCTCATATGGTCAGACACACGTGTAAACTCTCGCCCCTCTTTTCATCGATCTCACAACCGCACACTCCTCCCCCTATCTATCTAGTAGTTGGGCCTCTCGCACCACCTCCTAGCTCCATTCTCTCTGTCTATCCGTCTCGCTGGGCCTTATTTGCCTCTGACAAATGGACATACACCGACCAATCTCTCGCTATACATATAGCCAGCTAGGTCCTTATAACTCATTTTTACCCACACATCGATCGATCTACCTCATTAGTTGTGTCTCTCCCTTTCCTCCGACAAACAACAATTGATCTACAGATCTAGTTAGGTTTGCTTACCAAACACATGGTTCCCCTTCAGCATCAATGGATGCGTCCCAACAGATCTATCACGCACAGGCACACACAGAAACACATCCCCACTCTTATTGATAACATTGCAGTTCCACCCTCAGTTTGTCTAGTAGGCCTCTCCCAACATCCCCGAGAAGCAACTCCATCACCCATCCAGCACTCTACCCCACTCCTCCCTCTCCCCCCTCTCCCTCCCTCTCTCTCTCTCCTCTCTCTCTCTCTCTCTGTCCCATCATATTTCCCGTCCTTCAGTTATGTATGGATGTCGACCGATCTCCCTCAAGACATAGCTGGGTCTCTCCTTCTCAACACATATACGAGTTGTTCTACCTCTATAGTTAGGCCTCCGCCAACCCCTCCCCCACCCCTCCTCCCCCACACACACCAATACATCAAGCACTCTAGTCATGTCTCCCTGCCACACACAAACTTGACATGTGCCCTCTAACGTTCCGGTAGGCCAGTCGCCCTATATCTTTGACTTGCACACACACACACACACACACACACACACACACACACACAATTTCGATGGCTCTCTTCATCGATCTCGCACCCACCCACTTGATCCTCTCTTCGACTCTATCGATAGCTATGACCCCTCCTCTCTTCTCGTGGATTGCCCGACCCTCTATGTATGATATGGATAGGCCTCCATTTCACACACATTGCATGCAAAATTTTGTTTGAGATGTCATCGACACATATTCCCACAAATAATTCACGCAATCAACCCCCACCCCACCCCACCCCCACCACAAAACAAAAACACTCACGAACGCGGTTTGTATCTCTCACACACACCCACGTAGGCGGGGACGTGCACGAAGAGAAGAGGTGCATGCACGGCGCACGCATTCTGCCTCTTTCCCAACCACACCCGCGCGGGTACACGGTGGAGCTCATTTCTATACGAAAAAGGCAGCCCACGTGGTAATTTGGCACGTGTACTGGTTGCCCACTTGGTGGAGGGAGGATCGTCTACCACGGGTGAACAAACAAATTGCGACTTGACGCGTTATGTTAAATTAAAAAAAGAGGCAAACCATGTGGGGCCTACCTTAGAGGCAAGGCTCTATACACTGGAGTACTTTTGATGTGTCTCATCAACTCACAGAACGAGGAGAAGCTTGCTTAGTACGCCGTCTCCCCCGCCCACGGGCCTGGTGGCTCGCAGGATGAGGTGAAGCTTGCTCCTCCCTCGCCCATGCGTGCGTTGATTCTCAAGACGAGGAGAAAAATTTACTACTCCCTCCGTTTACTCCTCGTCCCTACTACCTTGGTTATAGAGATTATATCATATTGTTTGGAATATATATGTCCTTTAGTAGATTTCAATATGAACTACTAGTACATACTCCAAACACTGATGTATATAGACGTATTTTAGAGTGTACATTCTTTCGTTTTGCTCCGTATGTAGTAGCACTCTCCCTCGCCCCTCGACCCTCGCCCACGTGGTGGACGTGCAGCAATTCATTCGGTCTCATATAACCAGAACGATATATACTGCACTACCATTATTGCTCGACTTCCCGAAGAGGCGAAGAGCCAATCGCAAGGTTAATATTTTGGAGATGCCAAGCGCAAGGTTAGTAGGTGCCGCCTCATTTATAAATATATTTTTTTCTTCAATGGCACGTACACAATATGATAGGTTCATATGGAGAGAAAAGGAAACCTCTCCACTATATACATAGTCAGGACGGGCCAGCCTACACGGTTGCTTGCTGGGGTTGCTCTCTTCACACTCTCTCGCACAAAACGACTGTGGCCACATCTCTAACATCCCGGCGGATCACGTCCGCTTGGGGAAGGGGTGGATGCTTAGTGTAGATGTGGTGGCCGTCGCCGACGGCGAAAACCCACTGTCGGCACGTCCCGATCAGGGGTCCCCTCCGTTCTCTCTCACAAAGCCGGTGAGGTTGCCTTCGTCCCTTTCTCACTGCCGCGACGTGGGCAGTTGCCACCTCCTGCCGCCCTTCTCAAGGCTTGCACCACTGCTCCAGCTACCCACATCACTCCCTGTGGATATTTCTCTACTTCTTTGCCCCGCACATACCTGATAATTTCATCGCTTCTACGTCATCGTATTTGTGATGAGTTTATGTCTCATCAACTAATCCTAGTAATCTTATTCTAATCACGCTTCTTCAATTTCTTTGCCACAAGGATGCTCATCTCGATTTTGGTGAAACTGCACAAAATGATCCGATGGTCAAAAGGTTGCAAACTTCATTTATTAGGAAGCTCGAACGTTGCCAGCAAATTGAAGCCTGGTCAGGGTTCACGGTTCAAGGGCTAGGGACTGCATGGATCATTTTTTTTCTTTACCTGCCTCTGTTCCAAAATAAGTTTCAACTTTAGTAGTAGTACAACTTTGTAGTAAAGTTTGCACAAAGTTGAGACACTTATTTTGGAACGGAGGGAGTACATATTTGCTATGGTCTGTCAATCATTGAGATGCAATAGCATGCATGTTAGTCTCCTTTTTGTATTTGATGAAATGTTGAAACGGGCAACCTTGGACGCAAGATACATGTAACAGGAGCTAGAAGCTTCATAGCATTGTACAAATTTATCTCGCTTATAAATTACAGTACGTACTAGTACTATACTAGTACTTCCTCCGTTCCAAAATATAAGTCTTTGTAGAGATTTCACCATTAACCACATGCGGATGTATATAGATGCATTTTAAGTGTAGATTCATTCATTTTGTTCCGTATGTAGTTCACCTAGTGGAATCTCTACAAAGACTTATCTACTAGTAATAGCTAGCCCCCACTACTAGGAATTCTCTATCCTCTCCTTGAGCCACATCATCAAAATTGACGTAGCCGTTAGAAAATCAGTCATAATAGCCGTCTGATCTAGACGTTGAGAGGCTCCGCACTAAGCCACATGCAAGCATGTAGATATACCGTGGCACGTGCATGTGAGTGGGTTTTAAATCACATCAACATGTCTGCATGCAAGCAAGCACCGGTAGCATGCATGTAAGTGAGCTTTTAAGTCCCATTAACATGTCAAAAAGAAATATATAATCCCATTATGCAGTAGGAATTGGCTGATCTTTTTTCCTTACATGGGATGATCTAAATGATGATGGGAGTTTATTTAGTTTGGCTACCACATTTGTCATGTGGTTATAGATTTTTTAGTTCTATGAAATTGATAATTTTATGCAGAAGATATACAAATTGTTCTCAAGGCAACGCTGAGGACTCATCTAGTAATATTTAGGAACTGGGGGAGTACTATGTAAAGAGTTAGGTGTCGCACGGTGATAGTGTGAGGTGGGCCATGTAATCACTGAGCCTGCGTGTTTTCACTGCTCTTGCACTCCTCCGCTGTAAGAATGGAGAAAATTGTAACCTACTACTACCTCCTTTCGCCGAAAGCGTGGGACATCCAGGAGTCCTACCACCTCAGTAATAAAGACCAATGAGCCGTCAAATCACATAGACCCAGCAGTAAGTTGGACGGATGAAGCAACCATCACTCTTGCGCCAGTGAGAGGTCGCGTCCGCTCTGCCCGGGCATGAATACGGCACCGATTCTTTGGAGCGGCGCTGACCGTTTCGGGTGGGAAACGCGCGCGGGCGATGGAGGGGCTTTGGGTGGGCCAGGCTGGTGAGGAGCGGGCGTGGCAGCTGTCCGCATGTCCCTACCGGACACGCCCGGAAACGAGAGGATGCACCGACTCTCACGGCTAAAATCGTACACTACACACCATATCTCTGTAGGAGTAATTCGATCTGTCGCACTCTCTAACACACACATGCTGTTAAACACACACGCGCACACACACACGCACCTTGGTCCCGTTGCAGCTTCTAACGTGACTTATTACACCTAGACGGAGGGAGTAGTAAGTATACAAGATACGGTGGCACACTGACTTAAGTCGAATACAGGTGCCCAAAATTTGTGTGCATGTTATAATAAGGATTCACTTAAAATAGTACGTGAGCGAACAGAGGGATCAATTGGACGTTGTTCTGAGCAAGAGCGAGATGTGTGAGGTAGTAAGATACATCACCGGGCGCTTTTAATTTTTCTTATTAATTTGTTTGTTTCACCCTCTGACTGGTGGGACCCAACGTACTACATGGAGAGAGGTAAGGTGACTAAGGCTGCATTATTTCTACACCACTGTGGATAGTCTTACCACCAAAGTCACATGACATGATTATGATTGAAATCCTAATGACTCCCACACACACAAAAAACACGGCATGCCTGTCACACGAATGCAGGAATGTATAAAAGGCTATTTTCCTCTCGTTGAACATAACCGGGGGGGGGTGTAGCTGGTTAGCCTGTTCGCTCATCAAACTTGAGGTCTCGGGTTCGATAACTACACTTGAGCATAATTTATGCCAGGAGGATTCTTTGACCGGTCAAAATGTTTTCTAGGGTTTGCACACTTCACACTCTCTCTCCAGTATATATATATACACGCTGGAGCCTCGGCGCTTGTAGTTGCTCTCTTCACACTCTCTCGCCCTCTCCCGCTGGAGCCTCGGTAGCTTGTAGTTGCTCTCTTCACACTCTCTCGCTCTCTCCAGATCTAAACAAGACTTCGCTGGCCTCTCTCTCCCTCAATGTTGCTCAAAGAGCCGGGCAGGATCCGTCCGCGGAAGGGAAGGAGGCTTAACGATGTCGCCGTCGACGAGGAGGGAATCCACTACCGGCGCCGTTGTTCACTTTCCACCCAAGCGGCGCTGGAGGGCCTCCGACCCTTCTTCTTCGCAGCCGTCCGTCGCCACCGAACCACGCCCAAGAACCTTAAGGTATATTTTACTTCCTCCACATGCATTGCTCTAGCTGCATGTATACCATGAATCTAGGACGTGGTTCAAAGAGGAAAGGAGTGGGGGAAAGTAGTGGGAAAAGTTGTATATAACATGAATCTAGGACGTGGTTCAAAGAGGAAATGAAGGAGGAAAGTTGTATAGCATGAATCTAGGACGTGGTTCAAAGAGGAAAGGAATGGGGGAAAGTAGTGGGGAAAGTTGTATCGCATAAATCTAGGACGTGGTTCAAAGAGGAAAGGAACGGGCGAAAGTACTAGTTCAAAAATGAAAGGAAGGGACAAGGCTGTAGAGTTTGAGCAGGACTAGATTTGCTGCACTCACATAGGGAAAGGTGTCTAAAGATAACAAAACTGGGACCAACACAAATATGCTCCTTGGTTGTTTGTTCTTTGTTGCAACAGATCTGCATGACCACCGTGACATCGGTAGATGCACATGGTGCCAAAAGGCCCATCGTCCCCGCAACTCATTAGTTGTTGTTAATCTAAGGCCCTGTTTGGTAAAAACTCCCTAGTCCCTACCTGCTTGGTTCCAGGGACTAAACATGGACTAGAGGTTATTAAATGACATGATAAAAGACCATGTTACCCCTAGTAATGAACTAATAGAAACAAGGTGCGATGCGTGGTAGGGGCAACTATTGGAAAAGTCCCAAAAAGACTCCCTCGTGGTCTTCTTTCTTTAGTCCCAAATGCCCACTTTTAGTCCCGAAAAGTCCCTCCTGCTTGGTTTAGATGTGACCGACACGGAGTTTTTTAGTCCCTACACCAAAATGTCCCCGTAAATAAACACCCTCTAATAATGTCATTTGGAAAATTGATGTAATGCCACGCTTAAAAGCAAATTACATGTTTAACGAATTTTATTGTTAATATAATCTCTATGTTAATATTAATCAATGCCACCGTTTGAGAAATGCTACTGTCTTGCTTTCTTTCCCATTTAGCTAAGGTAGATGCTTATTTTTGTTGGCTTCTGTGTCATCCACCGTTATTGACCAGTAATTGTTTCCTTTGCACCTCTCTGTAAACAGGGTTATCTACTTCACCTCGTTGCCATTGTGACCTTTTGTTGCACTGCACAAAACACTTTTGTTTTAAGAGTGTTTTGTGCAGTTCAACCAAACTGTCACACCGACAACGTTGCTTGATTGCTTGATCTTAGTGGAACTGCACAAGAGGAGATCTTACTTCCTATCCATTAAGGCGAACTTGGTTCAGATCTTCTTCTTGTGAGTTGTTTGAATTCCGCATCATGAGAGGTCAAGATTAGCCTTCTTTCACATGATTCTGCAGGTGTCTTTGTCATATGTTGTGCTACTTGTACGATAATGTTCCTTGATTTTAGTGAACTGCACAAATGGAGACAAGACTTCCAATCTGTATGTGCACCGTAATATCCCATTGAGGTAAGATAAGGATATTTTACAACTGTCGGCCTGTATTTTCCACTTTCATCAGAAAATTAAGTTTAGTACTATACTTTTGCTCCCTAATTGACATGCCAAATCTTACATTGAAGGCGAAGCTTGTCTGTTATTGAACCAAGTGATGAAGGGAAGAACAAGCGGAAGAAAACAAAATCAACTCCCGGTGCTGTAATGAAGCACTGGAACTGTGATGACACAAGTAATGATATAGTTTTGCATCTTAATTTATTGCTATGGCTAGAACGAGCAATTGTTTTGCCCCTGATTTGATGCCATACGTAATTATCTCAACTTGTGCAAACAGGGATCTTCTATGAAGATACCATATATTTTAGTGGAACTGCACAAGAAGATGTTGGAAACATTAAACTAATCGAGGAGTATATAGTAAGCATGGCCACCCCCGTAGATAGCAAATGTATGGTTCCGGAGAAGTGCTTCATCTGTATGCTCTACACAATCAGCCTCCTGACAAATGTTGGTACTCACCCACTGATTTCATCCATATGATTGAGCTTTTTCATCTCTATTGGTGTTGTGCTACTGTTTAGATACTGTCATGAAAAAGTGGTATTGTCCTTGAGAAATGCTTCATCTGTGTTGTTTTAAATATTTCCTTTCCTTTTTTTTGAGCAAACAGGGATCATCTTCCTCTGAAGAAGAATATGGAGTACGTGAATTGACTAGATCCGATTATGCCAGGATGAAAAAGCCCTGTCTATCTTCTCATCGAAGGAGCAGCTTGAAGGATGGTTACATTACTCCCCACAAGACCAAACTAACTTCAGCTCGTAAGGACCGACAAATCTCCATTTTTTGTTGTGATGCTTGAGTACAATGTTGTTCTAGGATTCTTTCCGGTGAGTTCCATTTTTCTAAAAGTGTGCTCTACATGGACCATGTATGTGCCTGTTGAAACTGTCAATTCATAGTACGCTTTGCTTTATACTAATCACTTTTTGTATTTGTGCAAACAGGGATGCTCAGCTTGATTTCAACGGGAACTGCACAAAATGTTCATGAATACATCGAATCATTCATTTCCACCACAAGAAAGGAGGTTCCCATAAGTTCAAGGCGTTGCAACATATAAGGGCGAAATCATACAAGCTACGCGTGAATTTGGTTGATTTTGGTGGAACTGCACAAAAAGAACAGCTGGTTTATTTAGCTTGAGGTGCCATGTCAATGTCCGAACTGATGGCAAACCCTGCCCATTACACAATCGTAGGCATTTGATATTTTGGAATGGGTCAACCTTGTCAAATTTTGCTCATTGATTTTAGCAAGATATGCGTTTGATATTTTCGAATGGGGCGCCTTTTGTCGCCGCTAATAGCGATTAATTTTTTCTTTATTCCTTAGTTGTGAAGTAAATATTGCCTCGACATGTGAGTCGCTGAGATGCATAATCATCGATTGTTTTAAATGTTCTCACGAATTGCCGTGCCCGTGTGTTTGATTGCAATGTACGTAAACGCTAAAAG
The DNA here is from genome assembly GCA_021605145.1 of Aegilops bicornis. Classification (NCBI taxonomy): domain Eukaryota; kingdom Viridiplantae; phylum Streptophyta; class Magnoliopsida; order Poales; family Poaceae; genus Aegilops; species Aegilops bicornis. The sequence goes on from CM038674.1 coordinate 624,842,396, forward strand.
CTGCTAAAACTCTTTGTACTCCTTATGTTCCTTTTTACTTCACACATTGTGAAAGTTCATACTTTTTTGTATAAGATTGGTCAAAGTAGAGATACTTTGACTGCAGACAAAACTTGTATGCAGACTAGAAAGGACCGGAGGGAGTACATGTGAAACTGCTGCAAACGTGGTGATCACCCTGGGAATAATGCTAGTACGTATTGTTTTGCATGTTCATCCAATGCCAGTGATACAGGAATTCGAACTAATCGAAATAAATTCATTCATACATGGTCGGATTTCATATAAACATGCCGGATTTCATTACATTTCATACATTCTTCAACTAAAAAGGGGTGTTTGTGGCCGCATGCATCTCCCAGATGCAGAGGCCGGGGGTCATCCTCCTTTTCGAAAAAAACTAAAAAGGGGTGCGCTGGAGGTATAATTAATTAACCGGTTACCCACTGTGTCCCGCTGAGTCGAGCAGAAGCTTCAAGCTTAATCAGAGGGTGCAGTTGCGTAACTGACATGTGGCCTGTTGGGCCTACGTGTCAGTCAGCCAACTGCACCAGCAGTTCAGTAGAAGCAGCGTTCTTCTCCAGCGCAGCTCTCCGACTCCACGTCGCCGCCAAGAAGCTAACCGTCCGTCAATGGTCAACCCGCCTAGCTCGGCTTCAACCGGAGGGTAGCAGCGGTGGCCTTACTTGGACCCGAGCGGCGGAGACCTACCGTGTTCTAGTCTTCCTCGTTTTCTGTGTGGCGCGGCCTCGTTGGCAGCGGGGCGGGGCCTCGGTGGAGCCGGCGATGTCCTCTGTCTCGTTGCCGGCGGGCGGCGCCTCAGCGGAGTGGTGGAAATCCTCCCCCACGTTGATGCCAGGGTGGGGCCTCGGCTGAGCCGGAGATGTCCTCTGCCTCGTTGTTGGCGGGGCGGGGCCTCGGCGGAGCCGGCGGTGTCATCGGCCTCGTTGTTGGCGCCGCGGGGCCTCGGTGGAGCAGGGCGTCATCGACGCCAGCCGAGCGAGGACTCGTCAGAGCCGGCATTGTCCTCTGCCTCGTCCTCGGTCTCTCCAAACAGCGCCCCGTCCGCTTCATCGCCCTCTTTGCTAGCCTCTTTGTAGGCGGCCGCAGCCTCCACCACCCGCATGCGGTACCGCCAGCGCTCGAGGCGGCCCTTGCGGGCAGAGCGGTACGAGTCGAACAGCGCCTCCTGCTCCGCCCGCTCCGTGGCGATCTGCTCCTCCGCCTGCAGGTGCTCCTGGAGGAGATGGTGGTTGTAGGCGGCGTCGGCCTGCGCCTCCCGGAACTGCTCCTCACACATCGGCCTCACCCTGTCCATATATTGGGCACGGGCCTCGCCGATGGTCATGGTGCAATGCACCGGCGAGGATGGCGCGGAGGAGGGGGTTGGCGCCGGATCATCGACTACCATGTTCTCCATTAGGACGTCGTCATCCTCCGCTGCCCGCTGCCAGCCGGTCGGCAGCAATGGCTGCCATCTCCTTGTTGTCCGTCGTCCGCCCGTCCCGAAGAGCGCCGGAGCGCGAGGAAGCCATGGTGGGCAGTAGTGGTGTGGACAGGAGAAAGGGAACGGATGCGGATGACTGCGGCTATGGCCGGCGCAGCAGTTTATATAGCAATGGTGGGCGGGCGGAGGGACGGACGTGTGGCGCCGGAGTAGCCGCCTTGGCAACCGTGTATCATTAATGTGTGCGGCAGATGGACGGATGGACGGCACTTGTGTCGTTTGAAGGCGGAGCAATCGCCTGCACCGGGAAGCGGGGCAGCCGGCGCTGACTGTTTCGGGCAGAAAGCGCGAGCGGGCGAGGAAATGACTTTACTTGGACAGGATGACAATGGGGACCCACCATGTCCATAGCCTCACGTACGCAAGTGACTCCTTATTACACATATATATATATATATATATATATATATATATATATATATCTATAATTTATTTTGATTCCTCCTGGTTTCTCGACATCACGGTCCCACAAAGATTGTCAACCTATGTACTCTAGTCAATAAACGAGAGAATTGCACAAGAAGCGGCCGATACCGGGACCAAGCAGCTCGAGCGATTTGTGTTTTTGAGGTGTGAGCACCGCAGATTTTTTCGATATTTACCATAGATATTAATTTTTCTCCTCTCGAACAACAACGAAAACATCGCTGCAGGTATTAATCGATGTGGCCCGTCTGCCTAGCCCGTGCGATATCCAGCCGAGATATTAATTTTTTTTCAAGCTGAAAATGGCTAGCCCAGCTATACTTTTTTTTAGAAATACCCAGGCAAGGTGAAGTTGTTATTCACCTCCCCGCTGGGCTGCAAATCTTTCCTAGGAGGGATGCATTAGGCTTGACAAGAAAATGGGCTTTAAGAAATAATAAATGGGATGTAATTATAGAAACTGGGTAGTAACTATTAAAAAATGCACCAAACAGTGATTACTTTATAAAATATTATTTTTGGAATATTATAAATTTTAATTTCATTAATTCTTGCGAGCGCAATGTTTCGTTGGATTTTTATGTAATATAAATTTATATTGAAATTGTATTTAATCTGACTAGAAATTTCAGGATAAAAATATTCGGATCCCATCAAAATGTGGGAAATTTTATTGAATTCTGTTTTGAACGGTTGGTTGAAATGGGCTGTAGTTTTAACAAACTGTAAATGGCCTGTAGTAAATTCCATTAGAATTAAAAAATGGGCTACACATCCTTACAAATCTCAAATGGGCTATAAGTTCTCTGCCACACACTTCTGGCCTTACTAAGTTGACGCGTCCCCTAAAAAAACAGAGTTGACGCCAGATGCAAGGGTTTGTCAACTTATAGTCAACACACGGTTCTAGCAGAAGGGTCGTTGGATGTCCATCCAACGGATGCCGTCTTCTTCTTCAATCTCGGATATTCTAGCTTCACCCGCCCAAAAATGATTCCTCCCCCTCGACATCCGGGCGCACCGTTTTGAAGTCGACCAGGCCTACTAAGTTGACGTACCAAGGGCTTTATCAACTTATAGTCAATAATAAACGATTCTAGCTGCAAGGATCCGTCGATGTCCATCCAACGGCCGTCGTGCTTCTTCAACCTCTGGTCTTCTTGCTCCAGCCGCAAAGCAGCGCCGGTCGTGCCGCTTACTCCTCGCCTCCCGTGGCGGGTCAGGTCTGCCGCGAGGCCTCACCGCCCTACTACTCCCACCGCTGGCCGTGCCATCCCTCCACTCTCACCCACACCTCCTCGTTATTCTGCTGCGACAAAGAGCGCAGCCAACCAGTGAACCTCGTACTCCTCTCCGCTGTGCATCCACCGCCGCTCTTCCCCGCCGTGTCGCCCCTTCCTAGGCCTCGCCGTCATCCACCATCATGGTGCTCTCGGCGGCGTGGTCAACGTGGTCAAGGAACGACTTCCATCGGACGTGGATCAGACGTGGAGAGGCCGATACCGGGTCCACGGCAGCCGCAAGGAAGTGCCTCCTTATTACGCCGCAAAATAATTATTCCTCCACCGACAATGGGGACCCACCGGACGGGCCATCAGATTTCGCGAAAAAATGATTCGCCGATCGCTGGGACCCACGATCTACATCTTAAATGCAAGGAAGTGCATCCGAAAAAAGATTCCTCCTAATCCGCTGGGACCTACTACTACATCTTCGCACGCAAGGAAGTGCGTCCGAAAAAATGATTCGCTTCGATTGCTGGGACCCACCAGCTACACCTTCGCACGCAAGGAAGTGCGTCCGGCAAAAACGATTTGCCCCGACCGCTGGGACCCAGAGCTACACCTTCGCACACAAGGAAGTGCGTCCGGCAAAAAGACGATTCGCTTCGACCGCCGGACCCAAAGCAGCTACACCTTCGCACGCAAGGAAGTGTGTCCGGCAAAAAAAACAATTCGCCCCGATTGCTGGGACCCACCAGCTACACCTTCGCAGTAAGGAAGTGCTCGATACCGGGACCCACCTGGTCAAGCGCACGTAGCGTTGTCATCCCGGTCGCGAACGGTATGCGTACATACCGGTCGATGAGAGGCGCCGACGCGTGTCGTAGTAGAGGCGCACGTAGCATGTACACGCACGCATAGCCGCCGTGGTGCAAGAAAGAAAATACGCCACGTATGTGTACGCACGGTGGGGTCTCGAACGCCTAGTCGCGCATACGCACGGGCGAGGGCTCGTGTTCATGGGGAGGCAACGGAATGCGCCGTGTTCATGGGGAGGCAACGGAATGCGCCGTGTTCATGGGGAGGCAACGGAATGCGCTATGTTCATCGGGAGGCAACGGAACATGTGGGAGCCAACCGCTTGGACGGAACAGGCGATGGAAACGAGGCCCGCTGCATCGCGTAACGCAGGAAACAGCCTTGTGTTCGACCGCCACGCTCGAATGGGGTCCTATTGATCGGGAGGGTGTGGCGTCTGCAAAACGGAGGAAACGGACCTCCCACGGTCGAAACGGGGTCCCGTTGATTGGGAAGGGTGTGGCGCATCAAAAACGGAGGAAACGGACCTCCCACGATCGACACGGGGTCCTGTTCATCGGGAGGTGTGGCGCATCGCAAAACGGACTCCACGGGATACTGCTCATCTCCACCGTCGACCTCCTCCAGCCTCCACGGGCTACCATCGACCTCCTCCAGCCTCCACGGGCTCCTGTTCATCCAGCCTCCACCGCTGCCATCCGCCGGCCACTATTCAACCACCCTCCACGGAACCCCTCCACCGTCTCATCGCTCATCCAGCCCTCCACACCACGGGTCCTGCTCAACCACCCCTCCACGGCCACCCTCCACCGCTCATCGCTCATCCAGCCCTCCACACCACGGGTCCTGTTCATCTAGAGGCAACGCCACCGCCATCGCTCATCCAACCCCCCGCAACGCCATCGCTCATCCAATCGATCGGCTTCGCTAGCGCAGAGCGGCGAATCGCTCCATCGGGTTCGCCATTAACAGCCATCGATCGATCGCCGGGCTCGATAACACGTAAGTTCTGCAGCGCAATTGCTCGGGTTCGCTTAGAGCCCAACGCCTCGCTGTTCGATTAGAGCCAACGGCTCGCACACGCCACAGCGTCGTACGTACGAGAAACGCGCATCGCCGCCCCGACCTCCCACCGTAACCGGCAACTCCCCGAAATTTTCCTACCCCTCGCTTCTACCACGGTTTTGTCCGTCATGGACGGCCCAAAGAATGTCATGCAGCTGCGTCTCCGGCCCGCCCAGACGAAAAGCCCATTTTCTGTCATGATTTTTTGTCATAGAAGTAGGAGCCCACCACATCTATGATGATACCGGGTTCTGTCACAACTATCGTCATAGAAGTGTCATATGTATGACAGAAAATATTTTCGTTCGGCCCAAAATGTCACGGATGTGTCTTTTTTTTGTAGCGTTGGCTTCAATCCATTTGGTGAACTTGTCGACTGCCACGAGCACATGAGTGAAACAGCTTCTACCAGTCCTCAGAGGTCCAACCATATCCAACCACCAAACAGCAATGGGCCAGACGAGTGGAATGGTCTTCAGGGCTGATGCAGGCTTGTGAGACATGTTGGAGTAAAACTGGCAATCTTCACATTTGTCGACTATTTCTTTTGCCATTTCATTTGCTCGTGGCCAATAAAATCCCGCTCTGTATGCTTTGGCCACAATGGTCCAAGAGGGCACATGGTGACCACAGGTCCCCGAGTGGATGTCGTTGAGGATCACTCGACCTTCTTCTAGTGTTATGCATTTCTGGCAGACTCCAGTTACACTTTCTCTGAACAGCTGACCTCTTATCACAGTAAAGGCTTTGGATCGACGGACGATCTGTCGAGCCTCTTGTTCATCCTCTAGGAGTTCCTTCCTAAGAATGTATGCAATGTATGGCACTATCCAGTACGGAGTGATGACCAAAACCTCCATGATTAGGTTGACCACGGTTGGAACTTCGACTTCAATCGGATCAGTGGCACTCTTGGTTGTGGGGGCTCTTGAGTGAAAGGATCTTCCTGAACTGAAGGTGTATGAATATGTTCCAAAAACACATTGCTGGGAATGGCCTCTCTCTTGGAACCTATCTTTGCCAAATCATCGGTACTTGATTTTTTCAACGGGGTATGTGATGGAGATCTAACCCCTCAAACTTCTTCTCTAACTTTCTCATTGCATTACAATAGCCAGTCATAGCTAGGCTTCTAACGTCCCACTCCTTCATCACTTGATTAACCACTAAATCTGAGTTGCCATAGACCATGAGGCGGCGGACGCCGAGTGAAATGGCCATACGCAACCCGTACAGAAGTGCTTCATATTCAGCTTCGTTGTTGGAGGAGTCAAAATGAATTTGGAGGACATAACTGAGCTTGTCTCCTCGGGGGGATACCAGTACTACCACAGCACCGGAACCATTCAGCATCTTGAAGCCATCAAAGAACATGGTCCAATGCTCCGAGTGAATCTGAGTCACAGTTGTTGCTCAATCCACTCGGCAACGAAGTCTGCAATTGCCTGGGACTTGATAGCTTTCTTTGCCTCGAACTTGATATCCAATGGAAGGAGTTCAATCGCCCATTTAGCCACTCGACCAGTTGCATCTCTGTTATTCAGGATTTCTGACAATGGTGCGTCACTGACGACTGTGATGGAGAGATCAAATAAATAGTGTGCAACCTTCTTCGTGGTCATGTAAATCCCATAAACAAGCTTCTGATAATGTGGATATCTTTGCTTGGATGGAGTCAGAACTTCAGAAACATAGTATACTGGGCGCTGAACTTTATAAGTTTTTCCTTCTTCTTCCCGCTCGACCGTGAACACTGTACTGACAACTTGTCCAGTGGCTGCAATATAAAGCAGTAAAGGCTCATTGCTGATTGGGGCAGCAAGCACCAGCTGGGTGGCAACCAGGGCTTTAAGCTCTGCAAACGCTACGTCAGCTTCATCAGTCCACTCAAACTTGTCAGATTTCTTCATCAGTCGGTAAAGAGGCAAGGCCTTTTCACCGAGACGAGAGATGAATCGACTCAAGGCGGTCAAACAACCAGTAAGCTTCTGGACATCGTGCACACGCACAGGGTGTTTCATCCGGAGTATGGCACCGACTTTCTCTGGATTTGCGTCGATCCCTCGTTCGGAAACGAGGAATTCGAGTAACTTTCCACCAGGAACCCCGAATGTGCACTTTGATGGATTAAGCTTGATATAATACCTTCTGAGGTTGGCAAAGGTTTCAGCAAGGTCAGCCAGCAGGTCGGAACTCTTACGTGACTTGACCACAATATCATCCATGTATGCTTCCACAGTCCGACTGATTTGAATGAGCAGACACTTCTGAATCATCCTCGTGAATGTGGCTCCGACGTTCTTCAGGCCGAATGGCATGCTCACATAACAGAAGCATCCGAATGGAGTGATGAAAGCTGTTTTTATCTCATCGGGTCCATACAATGGATCTCGTGGTACCCGGAGTAGGCATCTAAAAAGATGACGCTCACATCTCGCAATGAGTCGATTTATGTGGTCGGCGCGGGAGAGGAAAATGATCTTTCGGGCAGGCCCGATTGATATGCTTGAAGTCAATGCACATGCGAAATGAATCGTCCTTCTTGGGGACCATGACAACATTGGCGAGCCACTCAGAGTGGTAAATCTCTCGGATGAACTCAGCTGCCAGGAGCCGAGCCGCTTCCTCACCGATTACCTTTTTCTTCTGTACAGCGGACCGTCAAAGATGTTCCTTGACTTGTTTTACTTTCGGGTCGACTCGCAAACGATGCACAGCCAGTCCCCTAGGTACACCCGACATGTCAGAAGGTTTCCATGCAAAGATGTCCCAGTTCTCACGTAGGAACTGGATGAGCGCTTCTTCCTATTTGCTATCGAGTGACGTTGAGATATGAGTAGGAGCAGCATTAGGATCGGTCAGGTGAATGTGAACTGGCTTGGTTTCACCGAACGACTGAAATGCAGAATCAGTGGCAGGCTTCTTGGAGTGCAGCAAATCACTGGGATCTGCATTCTTCCGGTATTCTTGCATTTCAACTGCTGCCATTTGTGCATCGACGATTTTTGAGCCCTTATGGAAGCACTCCTCTGCCTTCTGCCGATTGCCAGTGATAGTGATCACTCCTCTGGGACCGGGCATTTTCAATTTGAGGTACACGTAACATGGTCGAGCCATGAAACGTGCATAGGCAGGCCTACCCAGAATAGCATGGTAAGCACTCTGCAAATCCACTACTTCAAATGTCAACTTTTCCTTGCGGTAATTCTTGGAATCACCGAAAACCACATCAAGAGCGATCCGCCGAGTGATTCAGCCTTCTTGCCGTGTATAACGCCATGGAAACTCATATTGCTTTCACTAAACTTGGACATCGGAATGCCCATTCCCTTCAAGGTTTCAGCATAAAGGATGTTCAGGCCACTACCACCATCCATTAGCACTTTAGTCAGTCGAGTGCCTTCAACAACTCGGTCGACCACCAATGCTTGCCTCCCAGGGGTGGCTATATCGTCTTTGGATGGTCGACCGGTCGAATGTGATGGCGTACCGGGACCACTTCAAATAACTTGGTGTTGCCGGAGCAACCATGTTCACTTCTCTGTTGATAACTTTCAGTCGACTTTTGCTTTCAACATCAGCAAAAATCATCAGAGTGGAATTGACGTTGTGAAAACCATCATCATCTTCTTCCTTATCATCACCTTTGTCCGACTCCTTTTCCTTCTCTTTGGGTTGTTTCTCTCGGAACTGCTGGATTAGGAGCCGACACTGTCGAATGGTGTGTTTAGGGTAAATGAGATTACCCTCTTCATCTTTTTTGGTGTGAATGTGGCATGGTAAATCCAACACATCATTTCCAGCTTGATCTTTCACTTTCTTGGGGTTCCAGGGCCCTTTGGGATTCCCCTTGAACTTTCCTTGAGCCACAACTAAAGCTTCACCAGGAGCCGCTGGTTCGGCCTTTATGCTTCAAGCTTCCGACTGGAATTCCCTCCTCCGGTTTCTTGGGCGACTGTTTTGTGTTTGCCACTCCAGAGTTGGTCTTCCTCTTCACCATTAACGTACTTGGTGGCAATCTCCATCATCCAAGTCAGGGACATATGCCCTGTCCGACCGAATTTCGGATTCAACTCTCAATACTTAACACCCTCCTTGAAGGCACAAGCCGCTTGGTGATCTGACACATTCTCCACTGTATGGTACAATGTGATCCATCTCTGGATATAATCTCTCAAGGTCTCATTCGGCTTTTGCACGCAGGACTGCAATTATGTTAACCCTGCTGGTCGTTTGCATGTACCTTCAAAGGTTCTAACAAACACTCAGGCAAGTTCCTCCCAACTATATATGCTGCCAGGTGCTAACTGATTCAACCATGCTCTGGTCGAGCCTTCCAACATCAGAGGAAGGTGCTTCATGCCGACTTCATAATTTCCGCCGCCGATCTGTACAGCCACACGGTAGTCCTCAAGCCAAGTGTCAGGCTTGGACTCACCAGTGAACTTACTGACTCAAGTCGCCAACCTGAAGTTGGGAGGAATCACTGCAGCCCTGATGGCTCGCCAAACACTGGACCTGAAACGTGCACTCTGCTGCCAGTCGGATAATCTCTGTCATGGCCTTCTCTGTGTGCTCTGTTCCTGTCAACCAGACCTTGAACAAGAATCGATCTCGCATCAAAGCCCGGTTCCCTGGGGTCGACTAGAATTCTTCGCCCGCCACTGTGAGGGCGTCTGTCATCGTGCTGCCGAGGCAGATATGACCCACTCCTCGGGGGAGGTGTCCTCGGGGGAGGTGTGGGCACTCGACGACGGTCATCCTGGTCGAGTCAATGATCATACTTCTCACGGTTTGCCGACTGAACTATGTCTGCCATCACAGATCTGCTATGAATCCTATTCCGCGACTGAGATACTGCTGTGCTCTGCTCTCACGCTGCCCGGAGTAAAGCCCGGATCTGCATCAAACCTCTGCCAGCTTCTGACTGGGAAGGCTGAATCGACTCTGCTATTCGGGCTGCAGCTGTGAGATTCTGAATCAGAGTTCGGTATACCTGAGTTGGAGGCGGAAAAAGCTGTCGTCGACTGGACTTAGGAATCCACTGCCGAGCACGCTCGTCGAGTGCATGCTGGAGGTTCTCCAGTCGAGTGCACTCAGCCAAGTTGGCCAGGCGCACCTCCTCCAAGGCCCGGGCCCCGGGGGTTTCTCCAACGATAGGAGTGTGAAGTGCATCCATATTGCGGCGGCGGAGCTCTTCCCTCTGCTGCGAAGAAAGAGGCTCGGGGCGGTACTCCTCGTGAGCGAGTGACGGACCACCACCGCCATCACCACCGTCGTCGCGGGGGAAGCCATGAGGACTGCATGGTCCATTGACCATCAAGACTTCCGCTGCGGGTCACTGTTCTCGCACTCGGACGCGGTCTCGACGGAGCCAGTCGAACATGCCGTAGAGAGTTTCGTCAGGCTCGATTGCCATGACTTGTGGAGTGGCCAACTGGCGGGCCACCACGTGCCTCACCCACCGCTGGAGCCGTGACCGACCGGAACGCTTGCACCGGCAAACAGCGGGGAGCGAGGACGCCATAGGAGCCGACCGATACTGAGTCGACGGCTGCCGAAGAAGGACGCCGCGGACGCACACACGAAAGTGCGTCGCCCCGCAGACGGGGAGCGCCTCGACATCGAGTGGAGCCTCTTAAAGCCAGGCGGAGTCGTCGGCGATGAAAACGAGCGCGCCAAGACGGATCTCATGGCCCTCAGCCATTCCTCCATCGGAAACCATGACGATGGGAATCGGAAAAAATCGCAACTTTACCAAAAAGTCGCTAAGGCGCCTGCCCCACGGTGGGCGCCAACTGTAGTGGATCTAAGACTGACAGTAGAATGGGGGGTAGGTATGAGCAGGCAAGATCCTAGCTATGGTGAAGTTGTACACACGAGTTTTACGAGTTCAGGCCCTTCGCGGAGGAAGTAATAGCCCTACGTCTCGGTGCCCGGAGGCGGTCGACTGGATTATGCGTGCTGTTCTGCATAGGGTGCGAACCCTTGTGCGGAGGAGGAGGGTGACTTATATAGAGTGCGCCAGGACCCCGGCCATCCTCCGTTACCAAGAGTTCAATGTACATAAAGAGGTGGCGTTACTGGTAACGCCAGCCTTAAATGCCTTAATGGCCTTAAAGACTACAGAGTGGACGCCTGCCCGTTGCTGTTCTGGATGACTCCTGGTCCTCAAATAGGTCGAATGCATTCTTGCATGGTCGAATGATCGAGTGGTCAAGTGACCTAAGGTAGGTCGAGTGAATTGCACTCGATACCTTTGTTGGGCCCTCCCTGTTGTCTCTTGAGCTTCTTTGCTTCTAAGACAGTGACCTTGGATAGGACGTATAGGTCAGGCCTATTACCTTACCCCAGGTTTATGTCCTCATCAGAACCCCCTTTCCTTCTCCTACTCCCTCTCCTTTCCCCCTTTCCCCCACCGGAAGAAGGAAAAGGGGGGATCCTACTAGGACTAGAGTGGTAGTAGGACTCTCCTCTCCCTGGCACGCCCCTTGTTGGCCGGCCTCCTCCTCCCCTCCTTTATATACGGGTGCAGGGGCACCCCAAAGGCACATCAATTGTTCTCTTAGCCGTGTGTGATGCCCCTCTCCACAGTTTACTCCTTCGGTCACAGCATCGTAGTGCTTAGGTGAAGCCCTGCGCGGATCACATCACCAAAACCGTCGTCACGCCGTCGTGTTGACGGAACTCTCCTTCGACCCTCTACTGGATCAAGAGCTCAAGGGACGTTATCGTGCTGAATGTGTGCCGAACACGGAGGTGCCGTACGTTCGGTACTTGGATCGGTTGGATCGCGAAGACGTTCGACTACATCAACCGCGTTACATAACGCTTCCGCTTTCGGTCTACGAGGGTACGTGGACACACTCTCCCCTCTCGTTGCTATGCTTATCCTAGATAGATCTTGCGTGATCGTAGGATTTTTTTTGAATTACTACGTTCCCCAACAGTGGCATCCGAGCCAGGTCTATGCAGGGATGTTATATGCACGAGTAGAACACAAAAAGATGTGGGCGATAATAGTCATACTGCTAACCACCAATGTCTTACTTTGATTCGGCGGTATTGTTGGATGAAGTGGCCCGGACCGACATTACATGACCGCGTTCATCAAACTGGTTCTACCGACGTGCTTCGCATATAGGTGGCTGGCGGGTGTCTGTTTCTCCAACTTTAGTTGAATCGAGTTTGACTACGGCCGGTCCTTGTTGAAGGTTAAAACAACACACTTGACGAAAAATCGTTGTGGTTTTGATACGTAGGTAAGAACAGTTCTTGCTAGAAGCCCGTAGGAGCCACGTAAAACTTGAAATAACAAACTAGAGAACGGAAAATTCGAATCTGAGCCCGAGCTCATCTTGTTCTTGGAGGGCATGTTGTGATGTGATATGGTCAAGACGTGATGAGATATAAATTGTTGTATGAGATGATCATGTTTTGTAAAAGTTATCGGCAACTGGCAGGAACCTTATGGTATTCGCTTTATTGTATGAAATGCAATCGCCATGTAATTGCTTTACTTTATCACTAAGCGGTAGCAATAGTCGTAGAAGCAATAGTTGGCAAGACAACAATGATGCTACGATGGAGATCAAGGTGTCAAGCCGGTGACGATGGAGATCATGACGGTGCTTTGGAGATGGAGATCAAAGGCACAAGATGATGATGGCCATATCATGTCACATATTTTGATTGCATGTGATGTTTATCTTTTATGCATCTTATTTTGCTTAGTACGGCGGTAGCATTATAAGATGACCCCTCACTAAATTTCAAGGTATAAGTGTTCTCCCTGAGTATGCCGAGACACCACGTGATGATCGGGTGTGGTAAGCTCTACGTTCACATACAACGGGTACAAGCCAATTTTGCACATGCAGAATACTCGGGTTAAACTTGACGAGCCTAGCATATGCAAATATGGCCTCGGAACACTGAAACCGAAAGGTTAAACATGAATCATATAGTAGATATGATCAACATAGTGATGTTAACCATTGAAAACTACTCCATCTCACGTGATGATCGGACATGGTTTAGTTGATATCGATTACGTGATCATTTAGATGACTAGAGGGATATCTATCTAAGTGGGAGTTCTTAAGTAATACGATTACTTGAAATTTAATTTATTATGAACTTAGTCCTGATAGTATTTGCAAATTATGTTGTAGATCAATAGCCCGTGTTATAGCTCCCCGTTTATTTTTATATGTTCCTAGAGAAAAATAAGTTGAAAGATGATAGTAGCAATGATGCGGACTGGATCCATGATCTGTGGATTATCCTCATTGCTGCATGGAAGAATTATGTCCTTGATGCACCGCTAGGTGACAGACCTTTTGCAGGAGCAGATGCAGACGTTATGAACATTTGGCAAGCTCAGTATAATGACTACTTGATAGTTTAGTGCGCCATGCTTTAGGCGTAGAACCGGGACTTCAAAAACGTTTTGAAACGCCACGGAGCATATAAGATGTTCCAAGAGCCGAAATTGGTATTTCAGACTCATGCAAAAGTCGAGAGATATGAGACCTCTGACAAGTACTTTGCCTACAAGATGGAAGAGAATAGCTCAACCAGTCAAGCATGTGCTCAGAATGTCTGAGTACTACAATCGCTTGAATCAAGTGGGAGTTAATCTTCTAGATAAGATAGTGATTGAAAGAGTTCTCTAGTCACTATCGCCAAGTTACTGGAACTTCGTGATGAACTATAATATGCAAGGGATGATGAAAACAATTCCCGAGCTCTTCGCGATGCTAAAAGCGGCGAAGGTAGAAATCAAGAAAGAACATCAAATGTTGATGGTTAACAAGACCACTAGTTTCAAGGAAAGGGGCAAAGGAAAAGAAAAAGGAACTTCAAAGAATAGCAATCAAGTTGCCACTCCCATGAAGAAACCCAAAGCTAGACCTAAGCCTGAAACTGAGTGCTTCTACTGCAAAGGGAATTGTCACTGGAAGGGGAACTATCCCAAATACTTGGCGGATAAGAAGGATGGCAAAGTGAAAGTTATATTTGATATACATTTTATTGATGTGTACTTTACTAGTGTTCATAGTAACCCCAGGGTATTTGATACCGATACGGTTGCTAAGATTAGTAACTCGAAACAGGAGTTACAAAATGAACATAGACTAGTTAAGGGCGAGACAACGATGTGTGTTGGAAGTGATTCCAAGGTTGATAAGATCACCATCAGATACTCCCTCTACCTTCGGGATTAGTGTTAAATAAATGTTATTTGGTGTTTGTGTTAAGCATGAATACGATTAGATCATGTTTATTGCAATACGGTTATTCATTTAAGTCAGAGAATAATTATTGTTATGTTTACATGAATAAAACCTTCAATGGTCATACACCCAATGTGAATGGTTTGTTGAATCTCGATCGTGGTTATACACATATTCATAATATTGATGCCAAAAATGCAAAGTTGACAATGATAGTGCAACATATTTGTGGCACTGCCGTTTAGGTCATTGATAACCCACAAGTCTAGGGGACACAACAGTTTTCGAGGGTAGAGTATTCAACCCAAATGTATAGATTTGACACAAGGGGAGCCAAAGAATATTTGAAGGTATTAGCACCTGAGTTGTCAATTCAACCACACCTGGAGATTAATTATCTGCAGCAAAGCGATCGGTAGCAAAGTAGTTTGATAGTTTTGATAGTAGTGACAGCAATGACAATAGTAACAGAATAAATGATAGCGATAATGTTTGTAGCAAGTGTAACAGTGATGATAGCATTAGTAACTTAGCAGAACAATATAAGATAAATTCGTAGGCATTGGATCGGTGACTTGTTGGATGATATGCATCATGAGACAGTTATAACCTAGGGCGATACGGCACTAGCTCCGGTTCGTCAATATAATGTAGGCATGTATTCAGTAAATATTCATACATGCTTTATTAAAAGAACTTGCATGACATCTTTTGTCCTACCCTCCCGTGGCAGCGGGGTCCATAATGGAAACTAAGGGATATTAAGGCCTCCTTTTAATAGAGAACCGGAACAAAGCATTAACACATAGTGAATACATGAACTCCTCAAACTACGGTAATCACCGGAAGAAGTCCCGGTTATTGTCACTCTGGGGTTAATGGATGATAACACGTAGTAGGTGACTATAACTTGCAAGATAGGATCTAGAACATGGATATAATGATGATAACATAAACGGTTCAGATTTGAGTTCATGGCACCCGGGCCCAAAGTGACAAGCATTAAGCATGGCAAAGTCATAGCAACATCAATCTTAGAACATAGTGGATACTAGGGATCAAGCCCTAACAAAACTAACTCGATTACATGGTGAATCTCATCCAACTCCTCACCGACCAGTGAGCCTACGAAGGAATTACTCACTCCCGGTAGGAAGCATCATGGAATTGGCTATGGAGAAGGGTTGGTGATGACGAAGAACGAAGATCCCCCTCTCCAGAGCCCCAAACGGACTCCAGATCTGCCCTCCCGAGGAAGAACAGGGCTTGGCGGTGGCTCCGTCTCATGGATCACAATAATTCTTTCTCCCTTCCTTTTTTCTGGAAAAATAGGATTTTATAGCGTTGGTTTCAGGGTCTACAGGGCCACCAGGTGCGGACAACCCACCTGGGCACGCCTGGTGAGGGGGGCGCACCCTGGTGGGTTGTGCCCACCCAGGTGCCCCCCTTTAGTAGGTCTTGGCTCCAGAAATTCTCTTATTTGATATAAAAAATCCTCGCAAAGTTTCGTTCCATTCCGATAACTTTTATTTCTGCACAAAAACAACACCATGGTATTTCTGCTGAAAACAGCGTCAGTCCAGGGTAAGTTTCATTCAAATCATGCAAATTAGAGTCCAAAACAAGAGGGAAAACGTTAGGAAAAGTAGATATGTTGGAGACAATCAACTCCCCCAAGTTTAAACCTTTGCTTGTCGTCAAGCAATTCAGTTGATAAACTGGAAGTGAAAAAGAAAATCTTTAGGAACTCTTTTGCTCTTATTTGCATAAATAAGCTTAAACAGCACCCATGTTTTCACCCAACAATATAGCTAACCATGCCGACAATAACTCTTAAAGATTATAATGACTCATATCAATGACATAATCAACTAGCGAGCAATAATAAGGTATCTCAAACGGCAACACGTTGTCAGAACAACCATAATATAATATGACAATAGTGGTATCTTGCTAGCCCTTTCTGAGACCGCATAACATAAATGTAGAGCACCTCGAAAGTTCAAGCAACCACTAAACATTGTAATTCATGGTAGAAAAGATCCAGTCATGATGAACCCAACATTAGCTACACACAATGCATAAGTCATGATAGTTGTGCTCTTAGGTTCTAGCGCTTGTTTTAGAAGGTGATGACACAACATAAAAGTAAATAGATAGTCCCTTCGCAGAGGGGAGCAGTGATTTGCGGAGGTGCCAGAGCTCAAATTTTAAAATAGAGGTAAATGATATTTTGTGAGACGCACCTTTCTCATTTACTTCCCCACCATCAGTTATCAATATCTTCCATGCTAAGCACGCTAGTGGCGGTTCCCAAGCGATAAAAGTAAAGGTTTTGACTCCATTGGGAGTTTTAGTTTGATTATTTGAGCGATTAACACTTTTTCTATTTTGCAGTTTGGGACTGGGCATCCCTATTACCGCCTGTCTGTGTCTAAACCGACCGATCTCTAGTAGGGGGTCCCGAACACTTCTTCTGAGGATCAAAGGTAACAGGAGACTGTCGGTGTTCTGGGAACGGGGGTACCCAGACTTGCCAGCCTGCGGCCTGCGGCGTGGCTCAAGGGGTGGCCCAGAATGGCCCATCTTCATCAGCACAAGCTCAAGACCCTCGCGAGGGGCCAATCCTCGCGGGGCGGACGACAGGAAGCTTCCTCAGGCACGGCCTCGCCAGGCTGGCTCGCGAGGAGGCAGAGAGATCAAGGTGGGGTACCTCACGAGGTGCCCATGACGCAAGCCATGACGACCAAGGGCGCCAGGCGGGCGCCAGCCCGTGCAGTGTCCTCATTTCCTCTTTGGTGCAAAGGAGGCAAGCGCAGGCGAGAGTATCAAGCAAAGGCAACCATTTCGGTGTGACAAGACCAAGACCAACACAACGGCAGGAACGAGGTCATCGTGGAGCCCAAGCCAGCGTCATCATCAGAGCCTTTGACACGCGAGGACCAACTTTAGTCAGGATAAGTGTACTAGATGTTCCCCTCCAAAATGGCCAATTGTTGGCGCCCTTTCCGCTCAATATTTGGGAAGAGGCCCAGGGCCTCTGCCTATAAATAGGACTAGCCACCCACAAGGTAGGGAGAGGATCCGGAATCCAAAACAGAGATAGAGAACAAGCAATCTAGAGAGAGAGAGCGACCGAACTCCCCCTAGCAGTTCGTCGCACCGGCCAAGAACAGACCCTCGCGAGGCTGTTCTTCCTTGTATTGTTCATCATCAGCCCCTGAGGAAATCCACCACACCACACACTGGAGTAGGGTATTACACCACAATGGTGGCCCGAACCAGTATAAACCTTGTGTCCCTTGTGTTGTTCTTTGTGTAGTTTAGATCCTTGCAAGGCGACAAGGTATAGGTAGGTAGGAGGTGAGATCTCCGCATGCACCCCAGAGTTCAAACCTAGAGGGTCTGCCGGAACCCGAAATCCCACATTTGGCGCGCCAGGTACGGGTGCACCGGAATCCGTCTTCCGCCGCCCTGTTCTTCGCCGCCCATCGCATCCATGTTGGATGCTCGTCGGGCTCGCTGAAGCGCCGGCCGCTTTGCTACCAGCGTCGCCAGACGGCCCCTGCCGGGCGGCCGCTTCGCCGTTTCGTCAGATGCCGCTAACGCCGCCACCGGCTTGGCGGGGAACGAGCAGCAAGCATCGTCCCAGCATCCGTCCATGAGGCGAGACGGCCGCACCGCTACTCCCTCGCTCGCCCCAGCTGGTTCTTCGTCTCGCGCGCTCCGCGCTTCCATGGAGGCTCGAGCCGCGCTCATCGCGGCAAACGAGCTCCTACGCTACCGCCCCGTCGATGACGTCTACGAGGAGTGGCTCGACCGCGTCGCCGAGCTCGTCCGCGCCGCAGGGGGCTCCCCCGCGTCGTCCTTCTCGCTGCACCGCGCCCCGCCTTGCGCAGCGATGAAGCTCGGGGCGCCAGCCACCTCCTCGCGACCGGCCTCCGCCAGGAGCGACATGCGCCAGATCAAGCAGCAGCTGAGAGACCCTGCAGAAGTACATCCAAAGGCTTCAACAATGCACGCCTCAAGATTCCCAAGGTGACCGAGGAGGCCATCATCTCAGCCTTCTCCGACGGTGTGCGTGACGTCAAGATGAAGGAGGAGCTGGCGATGCATGAAGACCTGTGCACATCCCTGGAGCTGTTCAACTTGGCAACCAAGTGCGCCAGGGCTGAGGAAGGACACCTCTCCCTCCTCGAGTTGTCGGCTGCTGGCCCAAAAGAGAAGAAGCCCAAGGTCAAGGACGTGAAGCGCAAGGGGGCTGCCGTGCTCGCGGCAGAACGAGATACCAAGCGAGGCAGGGATCAACCCGAGTCTTCCAAGGGCAGCCGGTACTGCGTGTACCACGACCTCCACACCCACAACACCAACGAATGCCAAGAGCTCAGAGCCGTGCGAGAAGGGAGAATCGGTCGACGCCCTGACCGCAATGATCGAAGCTACGGCAGAGGAGGAGGAAGAAACGCATGACGTTGGGAAGACCGTGGCCCTCGCCAAGGGTGGCGTGACCGACCTCGCGAGGACCGCTGGCAGGATCAGCCTCGCGAGGGAGGTTGGAGGGACCCGCCTCGCGAAGGAGGCTGGAGGGATCAGCCTTGCGAGGATCGCCCGCAAGGCAACGCAGACCTCCCTCCTCTACCACCGCAGCCAAGGAGAAATGAAGACCATCATCAGGACGAGGAGGTCGGGGTCTTCCAGGAGCCGCGCGCAATCGCTTGCATCCTGGGCGGAGCTCAAGCCCCAGCCTCTCAACGCATCTTCAAGCAGTTCGCCCGCAAAGTGAACGCAGTCCTCCCCAAGCTCGAAGCCACGCGCCCTCTCAGGTGGTCAGCATGCGCCATCACGTTCAGCTCGGCGGATCAGCTCAAGTGCGCAGCAACAGCCAGACTCCTCCCGATGCTTTGTTCCCCAATCATCAGCAACATGCAAGCCACCAGGACCCTCATCAATGGCGGAGCAGGGCTCAATGTCCTGTCTGTCGAGACATTCAACAATCTTCAAGTGTCGTACAATCAGCTTCAGCCAACCAAGCCTTTCTCCGGAGTCACTGATGGCTCCACGGTTCCGATTGGGCAGGTCCGCCTTCCTGTCACCTTCGAGGCGCGCGACAACTACCGCACCGAGCTCATCAACTTCACGTCGCCCACATTCGCCTACCGTACAATGCCATCCTCGGGTACCCAGCTCTGGCCAAATTCATGGCCGTGACCCATCACGGCAACAATGTCCTCAAGATGCCAGGAAGCGGCGGAGTCATCACGGTGCCTTGCGAAGAGAGAGACACAGTGTGTTCCATGGAGCGTGCTTTTCAAGCCGCAACAATTGAAGACCCAGATCACAGGAGTGGAAGGGTCACTGAGGCTGCTCCTCAGAAGAAGACATCGCCTGGTCCGACCCCTCGGGAGGCAGACCCCTTAGGGTCCACGCCCGTTCAGGGGGCACCTCCTTATGTCACATAGGAAGGCGCGCCCGACGCCCTCCTCGAGCAAGGCTTGGGGGCTCTCTCCTGGAGGGCCACCGACTTTGCTATGATCATGAGGGAGGCGCTCGGGCACCTCTTGGAGGCGTGTTTCAAAGCACGTTTCCCTCTGGAAGGAGCGAGGCAAGGAGGGCCAAACCCTCGTGAGTTCGCTGCCAAGGTCATTCAGAGCTGCAGGAGCCAAGAGTCATGAGTGGCAGCCGCCCACTCCGCCGTAGCTCCCCATCTAGGCGAGGATGGAGGATCTGCAGCGTGCATCGACATACCAGGCTCAACCGAGCCGTCTCTCGAGGCGCCTCGGCCCCTCACGCATGGGACGCCGTGAAGGTCCACCCCACGGCTATGTTCGCATGCCTTACGGCGTACAAACGCGGCTACCACGCCGCCGCCTCATGAGGAGCATCCTGAGGCTCAAGAGGCCAGGCGTTCCGCAGTCCTGGCGGAGATGGAGACGGTCCGCGAGGAGCCACCAGCGCCCCCGGAGCCTCCCGAGGCTCCTGGGCCTGGGGGCTCGTGAAGATCGGCTTCCGTACCACACGACATCTGCTCATCTTCGAATTTATTAGGTGACATCCTCCGAGTTTCATTTTCAACTAGGAGCGCCCCCTGTGGCTGCATCATTCCTGTGCCGTGGGTCCGTCCCTCGGCGTGTATCCTTTTGCTTCATGTTTCTAGTTTACCTTATTGGGGCGCCTCGGGCTGCATCATCCCCAAGTCGCCGGGTTGCACTCCAGCGATATCTGCCTTCCCTGCAGCTATCTAAATGAACTTGCTCCTTCGTGATTAACGTGTTTGACCTAGTTGCCCGCTCGATTGACACCAACTGATGAAGCTGCTCCCTAACGGCACGACGCTTGCACATGGGTCCGTCCCTGCAACGCCGGCAAACCTGAATGGCTGAGCTCTGGCCACGGCAGCCCCGCATGGTGCCACCTCGTCAAGCCTTCAGTGCCTCATCACCCCTCCAGAGCAACCAACGGCTGATTGTCGATTGTCATGGCAAACTCTTGTTCTTCTTGTGATGAGCCTGCAGGATCTCTTCAAGGAGCGGCGTCAGGCGAGGCCCTCACGGCGTCTTCTTCACTCTCGTCCACGTGAACTGCTTGCACGTTAAAGGGGGGGTAACTGAGCATCGCGACTCATGGGCTCCTCATCGCTCTCCAGCCCTCACCCTCTGGCCTTGTCCACGGCATCGCGACCTGGCATACCAGCGACGGCTGAGCCCCGCTCGAGGGCCGGGACCTGAGGACGTAGAGCAGAAAGGGGAGTAAAGGCGAGAGGGAAGAGGCATGCGGGGACCTCGCCATGCAACTCCTCATCTGCCGATGCGCGCACCTGACGCCGCACCAGGAAGCGGTTCCTGACTCCCGAGATAAGTCATCCTCCGGAAACGCTAGCTATCACAGCACCAACCTCGCACCTAAGGCAATCTCGTGTTAGCAACGTCGCGCTCCTTTCTCACCGAACGATGGCTGCTTGAGCGCCAATGGGGACCTCTTGAGCATCGCGACTCAGGGGCTCTTACTGGACCCCGGGCCGCTCACCTCCTGGCCTTGACCACGACATCGCGACTGGCATACCAACACGGCTGAAGCCTGCCTTGGGACCGGACCTGTCGGGCGCAGAGTATCAATCCTCGTGAGGTTTGAAAGGAGGAACTAAGCTAAGATGGGATGAGCATCTCGCACTACTTCACGACAAGGATCATATTAACAAATGTAACCACATGCACCTTACAAGCCCCCACGGGGCGCGTTTTTCGACTCCTCACAGGGAACAAAGGGAGCAGATCCTAAAGAACGCTAACTACACGCGCCTCCGCAAGAGACGCCATCATCAACAGTGGGCCGTCAGGCATCGGCGCCAACCTCATCCAGATCAGAGGCGGCGGCGGCCTGACGAGCCTGCCCTGCTCCGAGAGCAACGCAAGCTCGGGGGCTCGTAGCTGTCGTCGCTCGTCTCCGGAGTCTTGAAGAGCTCGGTGGAGTCGCTGGATCCTCCGACGCCTCCGCCGCCTGAGGAGCTGCTGAGGGAGCGACCGGCGAGCCTGGTCCTCGCCGCGGCAGGGCCCCGACCACCTCTCTCAGGGCAGCACTCCAGCCAAGCGCCCTTCCGTCAAGACCTTGAAGAACATCACGGAAGCGCCTTCATACTCCAGTGGATCACGAGGGTGCCCCTCGTTCTGCAGACCCGGGCGATCTCGCCCCAGCCTCGAGTCATGAAGACCTTGCCCGGAGCGACGACCGCGGCCTCCGCTCCGGTCGCAAGGGTGCTGCAGCCGGCGTGCTGCCGCCAGAGCTCTAGAGATCCCCTCTGCGGAATCGCGAAGGCGAAGGAGGGAGGAAGGCGAATCCAAGACTGAGGAGGCATGGCGGCGTGGAGCACAAACTCTCGGGAGGAGCCCTCGGCATGGACCTGTGGGGAAAATGCGCACCACCGTGACCCGCCGGGCGCCGACGGTGGCGCTGTCTGTGGCGCTCGGCGTCGACTCCTTCAGGGCCCTCAATGCGGGCGTAAAGGGGCAGCTGGAACCCTGGCGGTGGCCGCTCGTACCAGGGCCTCGACACCTCCTGCCGGGCGCCCTCATCTCGACGGCAGAGGGCTAGCTGCTTTTCGGGCGGAAGCGGTCGGGACCCTCCTGGGGCTCTTTCCTTTCTCTCTCCTGCGGAGAACCGCGGATTGGAGCCATTGCCGCGATATGGAGCAAGGGCAAGAAGGAGAAGCAAGAAGAGATGGACTGAAGGGCACGCGCTGCCTGCATTTATAGCCGGGAAGGCCAACCGTCGACCTCCATGATCACAGTAATCATGACCCGCTTTGCATGCAGGGACTTGTCAATTCGTGTCGCCGCCGAGGCGCCGTGGGGAAGCAGGGCGCCCACGCCCAATCAACCGCCACGCTGGCACCCAAGGCCGCAGCTGTTAGGGGCCCATGGTGCCAGACTTGCCCCTTCGCTTCTCCGCTTAAGCCAAGTCCAGTGCGCCTTGGGACCGGGGCTACTGCCGGCATTCTCGGGAATGGGGTACCAAGACTTGCTCGCTCAAGCTGCGGCGTGGCTCAAGGTGGCCTGTAACGGCCCATCTTCATCAAGACAAGCTCAAGACCCTCGCGAGGGCCAAGCCTCATGAGGCGGGCGACAGAAGCTTCCTCGAGCACGGCCTCGTCAGCCGGCTCACGAGGAGGTGGAGAGATCAAGGCGGGTACCTCACGAGGTGCCCATGACGCAAGCCATGACGCACTAAGGGCGCCAAAGTAGCGCCAGCCTGCTCAAAGGATCCCTCATTTCCACTTTGGTGCAAAGGAGGCAAGCGCAGTAGAGTATCAAGCAAAGGCAACCATTTCGGTGCAACAAGACCAAGACCAACACAACGGCAGGAAGGAGGTCATCGTGGAGCCCAAGCCGGCCATCGTCCGAGCCTTTGACAGGCGAGGACCAACTTTAGTCAGATAAGTGTACTAGATGTTCCCTTCAAAATGGCCAATTGTTGGCGCCCTTCCCGCTCAATATTTGGGAAGAGGCCCAGGGCCTCTGCCTATAAATAGGACTAGCCACCCACAAGGTAGGAGGATCCGGAATCCAGAACAGAGCTAGAGATCAAGCAATCTAGAGAGAGAGAGAGAGAGAGAGAGAGAGCGACCGAACTCCCCCTAGCAGTTCATCGCACCGGCCAAGAACAGACCCTCGCGAGGCTGTTCTTCCTTGTATTGTTCATCATCAGCCCCTAAGGCAATCCACCACACCACATACTGGAGTAGGGTATTACACCACAATGGTGGCCTGAACCAAAGATAAACCTTGTGTCCCTTATATGTTGTTCTTTGTGTAGTTTAGATCTCTTGAGGCGCATTTAGGTATAGGTAGGTAGGAGGTGAGATCTCCGCGTGCACCCCAGAGTTCGAACCTAGAGGGTCTGCCGGAACCCGAAATCCGACAGAGACGATGGGGACACGATGTTTACCTAGGTTCGGGCCCTCTTGATGGAGGTAATACCCTACTTCCTGCTTGATTGACTTTGATGAATATAGGGGTTACAAGAGTTGATCTACCCTAGATGTCTAGACTATATTATTTGTGATGCCCCCCATGGACTAACCCCTCTGGTCTATATAGACACCGGAGGGGCCAAGGGTTATACAGAGTCGGTTTACAGAGAAAGGAAACTACACATCCGGACGCCAAGCTTGCCATCCACACAAAGGAGAGTCCCATCCGGACACGGGGGAAGGCCTTCTATCTTGTATCTTCATGGCCCACCAATCCGGCCCATTTCACATAGCCCAGACGCCCGGAGACCCCATAATCCAGGACTCCCTCAGTAGCCCATGAACCAGGCTTCAATGACGATGTGTCCGGCACACATATTGTCTTCGGCATTGCAAGGTGGGTTCCTCCTCCGAATACACAAGAGAACTGAATCCGGCTCTGTATAATAGTTAAAAACCCCAACCATAGGGGCAAAATACTTAACCAAAATAAGTCATGTCCCACTGACAGCTTTTTGGCCTCCCGCATCGTGTTTCGAGGCACGGCCTCCATTGACATGTCTTGTCAAAGCGTAGATAGTCTCTCCTTGTTGTGGGATTCTCATTAATACGGGTTTGGGTAATCCAACTGCGTTGCTCGCACAACCCCTTGGGAATAGGCGAGTTTTAAGGCTTGTGAGGGGGCGCTTGATATTCATTGCCCTTATAAGAGGATAAGGACCCATATTTTTACCTCACGCCTTCTTCTTCCTCAGCCCTTCCATCTTCGAGCTCCAAATACCAAGTTTCGACCTTTTCCATCGCCACCAAACACTCCAGCCATGTCCGGATCCGCTCATGCAGGGAAAGTGGATGGCTTCCTCCATCACGGAGAGGAACATCAAGGAACTCCGAAGCGGGTACTTGGCTGCGAACATCATGCATCGGCTCCCTGCAAAGCAAGGCATCCCCACCCCGGAGCCTAATGAGTGGGTAGTGTTCATCCCCCACTTTCTCCCCGGACTAGGGTTTCCTCTCCACCCTTTTGTCCATGGCCTCATGTTCTATTATGGGCTAGATTTCCATGATCTAGCCCCAAATTCCTTTCTCCACATTTTGGCATTCATCATCATGTGCGAGGCGCTCCTCTGCATCCCCCCCCCCCACTTCGGCCTATGGCTTAAGATCTTCAATGTGAAGCCGAAGGTGGTTGACGGGCAACACATGCATCGCAGAGGCGCCATGGTGAGCAAGCTTCGAACGCCACCGCCAAAAGGGCCCTAGTGGAGACTGTCCAAGATATGGCAGCAGGAGTGGTTCTACATCATCGAACCCCTTGGCGCCAACCGGGCGGCCGCTCCTGAGTTTAGATCAGGACCCCCGATGCGGCTTGCAACGTGGATCAACAAGGGCCTGGATTGGGCGTAGTCTGATGAGGTGATGATGCTGCAGAAGCGCATCAAAAATATGATGGAGAAGAACACCAGCCTTGCTGATGTGATCCAGGTGATGCGTTTTCGCTAGATTCTCCCCTTCTAGCGCTGGCCTATCCACATGTGGGAGTTCAATCCGGCTGGCACTTGGACTGTGCAGCGATTCTTCGGCATGATGCATGAGGAAATCTGGAAGCTGCTTTTGAAGGCCCAGAAGTTGTGGCCGGAGATGACCGAAGACATCAGCCTCGAATGCGCTCATCCGGCCACTCCAGTAAGTTTTATGATTTCCGAACATAACTCCAACTTGTAAATCCAAGGGGTGTGATGAGCCTTCCTTTCTTCACTCAGCGCTGGACAAGAAGGAGGAGCGGATCCGATGTCCAGCTCCGCTGCCAAAGACCCAGCCATTCCTCTACTAACGAGGATGCTGGTCCCGGCACTGTACCAGGCGCCGAAGAAGAGGGCCAAGAAGAAGGGAAAGGAGGCCAGAAGTGGCCTTCGTCGTAAAGGTACTTCGGACGCTGCGTCCGGAGATACCGAATCTCTCTCCTCCCATGAGGGAGATGAAGACGAAGAGGAAGAGGAGGAGAGAAATTCTCCCCTTAAGGGGGGAGAAGAAAAGGGCGGCTTCCGTGGACCTAGAGGCGGAGGCGTCCAAGAAGGGGAAGATATACCTTTCTGACGATTCGGACTCGGACGCCGAAGCCATCCCCGAGTGGCGGCCCAGGTCGAAGCCCCTGGCCGCATCATAAGTGCCCAAAAATACCGTATACATATCTGGCTTTCGTGATTGCAGTTTTAGCACCTTTAAGTTTCATACTGTAGTCCGGCTCGAGATCTCCCCAACAATCGCCGTCTTCGGGAACTCTCTCAAGGCCGGAGATGGTGGAGAGTGAGACACGCCTGCAAACTTCTCGCCACATGCTGCGGATGACACCGAGGTGTTATCCCAAAGGACTCCTCCGGGCCAGGGAGAAGTGCGGAGGGCCGCCAAGATGGCGCCGGAAGGTAAGGCCTCGGCTGCCGAGAACATGGGGGGTACAACCCACATGGAGACTCACGGCGGGGGGCCAGCCAGTTCGTTCCCCAGCCGAATACCACTCTGGAGACCCATACGGCTCCTGAATCAGTAAGCAACCCCCTTTGCAGGAGGGGGAGTGCAGACTCCACCGGTGACCTCCATCAATCCGGAGGCACCAGATATTTTGATGGAGCACTTCGACATGCTTCCACCGTGGAGGAGCATCGTACCCTGATGGGTACGGTTGTTGAGAAGGTCTAGTCCACCAAAAGCAACGAAGCCTTCACCAGCCAATTAACAGGCTTCGAGGTATGTGATGTAGCATTCTTAGTTGCTTTGTATATACAAAAGTTATGCCTGTGTATAGATAGTAGCCCCTGCGACTTTGTTTGGCCTTTGAAAAGAAAGGCCGAACAGAGGATCAAATAGTTATTCGCAGGAGATGATATATGTGTCTATGTTGATAAACAGGCTTCATCACATGGCGGCGCATCAAGACAAAGCCACCGAAATGTCCAAACTTAAGCGGAAGTTGGAGCGGGCCGATGAAGAACTCGTCCGCACCAACAAGCTATTTGAGGAATCGCAAGGTATGTTTGGAAAAACTTGTTGACGCACTTAAAGGAATATGTCAATATGGAGTCTAATCTCCTATGTTGCTGATCATATTGGCAGATAGGGTGACTGAGGTCGAGGACCTGAAGAGCACCCTTACCCAAGCCAAGGAGCAGGCGCGGCTGAGCCAAGTGGCCATTGACAAAGCGGTTATGGATTAGAGGTCGAACAGGTTACCCGCCATAAATATGAAGAGCGGGTGACCGGCGAGAGCAAAGCGCCCAGGATGCCGCCAACAAGTGCGAGGCCTTGGAGGAGAGTAATAAGACCCAGGCGGCCGAACTCGCCAAGGCTCTACAAGAGGCAAAAGAGGCGCGGACCGAGTCCCTGGAGGCTCGTGAGGAGATCAAGCAAGCCGGACACATAGCGGCTGGTAAGCCTTTTCTTTTACAGAGTATATTTGGCGGTTGAAGATATGCTTTGCTAAATCGACTATGGAGTGCTCCAGATGCCTTTGCGGATCTCCCAAGGAGTGATGCCGACGCCGCACAGTATTTCCGAGCTGAAGAAGGGAACGCATAGCGGAGAAGGTCTTCCGTCGCGATTCGCACCGGAGCAGCCAAATGCTAAACAACCAAATGATGCAACGGGCGGAGCTGCATAGGATGTCCGGTTTGGCCATGAAGGACATCATAGTCCGGCTATGGCCAGCCGGACCCACTCCTAGCAGCTACTTCGGCATGGTCAAGCGGCTCGGCGACGCCTTGCCCCGAGTTGAAGCTTGAAGTGCTCGGCATGCATAGAGGGCGCGCGGATGGCCTTTTCCCGTGTCAAGATGCACTGGGCGAAGATGAAGGCCGCCGTAGTGGCAGTCGAGGGTCCACCCGAAGGCAAGGACTACCGCAAGCCGGAGCGATCTTCGAGGACGTCCTGGAGGGTGCCCGCTTGATAGAGGATCAATGCTCAAGGATATTATGTTTGAATGAATGCATCCGGGCTACCCAGACTTTGTATTATGAAATAAGTCCTTTGTGATGTAGCTGTTCTTTTATCTTAAATATTTTCCTCCTGTGCGGCTGAATGTATATCTGAAAGTTTTTCGGTCGTCGGCTTCAGCCCCCACGTAGATACTACGGGGGTGTTCTAATAGCACTCGAGCACTCTTGACCCAACGCCTTGGTCCGTAAAGGAGGTGATCATGCGGTGAACTAGGCATTCGGACTATATGGATTTATCACTCTCACTTAGCCATAGGAGTTTGACAATGGGATTGTAGGCTTAGCCCCTGGTGTTTGTTCGATTATCTGACCTTGGGTGCTTTAGATGCCCGACCGGTGGAGGCCAGTCCTTCGCATAATGTGTAAAAAATCGTGAAAGATTTAGCGAGTCACCGAATCGCTGACCAGCTCTCGCCATATCACGACAGTCAGTTTTCGGCTTTCTCTACTAAGGTGACGAGCCAGAAATACAATCGTAGTAGTTCTCCCTTTACTACCTTAGTCGAACGAGCGGAACGTAAGGTAGTAACGACAGGAGCCGGGAAACCCAACTATGGACCAAAGACATGATTTGGAGCCGATACATATAATGCGGTATTCGGGACGCCGAAGTGTACTATGAGTGTGTTTGGACTTTTGTTTCAATATATGCGTCGAATAAAGCCCCCGCAATTAATGCCAATGTGCATGTGTCAACCAGTCATGAAGACGGAATATAGATTATGGTGTAAGCCAATACCGAATATGGTAGGACAAAACTGTTTCCGCTATATTCTCGATTGATATATCAAACGTGCTCTTTATAGAGAATGCCATAATTATCAAGGCTATTTTACATGCCAAGATTTTGGGAACAAGGGAAAGCTGTATATAGGTCCTAAAAAGGAAAAGGTAATCTTAAAGATCCTTTGGATACTCTACCGCACGTGTGCGCCGCTTTTTGCCTTGGTGTGTGATCCTTTGAGAGGATCAACGATCGAGTAAACATAAGGGGCCTGGAAAAAGGGCACTTGGCACCATCGAAAAGTGATGTGGGTTATGAAGAACCTGAAAAATAAAAATCAGAAGAAAAAAGGAAGAATATGGGGGTCCAGATAGGGTCGAGCCGTACTGAGGACCTTGCTTTTAGTGTGCCTCCATCTTTGCCCATGGTATCTTTAGTGCGTAGTTATGTACGCACGGTATGTATGCTGCGATCAGGCTGGGGTCTTGACGCAGGCCAAATTGCTAATCTAGCTCTAGACGAGCCAAACTGTCACTCTGTAGGGTGGATCGGACTCGTTTGACAGTGTCCGGGGGCTTGACTGCCGATGTAGTATTCGGCTTGATAAGGCCACCATGTATTTCGCCGCGAGGGTCATGGTATGCTCCTCCGCACGGAGGAGCGCCCATGTTTTTATTGACTGTTATTACGCCGCGTGGTCCGCATTAAGCATAGTGTGGGACCGCATTGAAGCGGGCGAACGCGTTCGTCCGAGTAGTGCGTGGTATCCATCATGAAAGGGACGATGTCGAAGATCAAGTCTTCACTTCGAAATTATCCGGTGAGCGAAGACTACCTCCAGCGTTATAGACCCACATGCATGAGGCCTCTATGCCGGTATTACTCCTTTAAAGGTAGTTTTAGTGGGCTTGACTCTTAATGTATCAATGCCCATTTTACGACAAAGGTCCCGATAAAGCAGTGTTGAGACTCATCGCCGTCGTCCATGAGGACTCGCGTGAGGTGGAATCCGTTGATGATTGGGTCGAGGACCAATGCTGCCGAACCTCCGTGGACGGATCTTGGTCGGTGGTCTCTCGCGATCAAAAGTGATCGGACACGCTAACTATGGGTTGAATTTTGGGGCGGCTGGCTCTATGGCGTGACGCCCTTAGTGCAGCTTGCGCCCCGCTTGGGGATATGAGTAACATAGATCATATTCACTATTTTTACCTCGGGGAAAATTTCTTTGCCCCCGTGTTTGATGGGCGAGACTCGTCATCATCCTCGCTGGGCGGCCCTTTCCCCTTGTGTTCGGTGTTAAGCTCTCCGCTTGGTTATAGACCCAAAAATTTCTGTTGGTATGATTGGCGGGCTTGTCAGGGGTGCCATGGATTTAGCAGAGCCGATCTAGTATTCGGTCCAAACTGGATGGACCATCTTTGTTTCCTTTGAACGGCTTCTTCCGCTGACCGGGTTTAGAGCCGCTGAATCTGGCGTTGACCGTCATGTCTTCGGCATCTTCATCGTTGTTTCGACGCTTGTGTTTATTGCATCATGGCCCACCATTTCCATCTCTGGCTTTGGAGGTGTCGGGGTCGCTGGTGCTGTTTCTTCTATGAGCTAGCCAGCTATCTTCTCCCTTGCAAAAGCGGGTCATAAGAGCGGTGAGAGCTGCCATGGACTTCGTTTTTTCTTGGCCGAGGTGTCGGGCGAGCCACTCATCCTGGACGCTGTGTTTAAAGGCCGCAAGGGCTTCGGCATCCGGACAGTCTCCAATTTGGTTCTTTTTAATTAAGAACCTGGTCCAGAGCTTTCGGGCTGACTCTCCGGTTATCGGACTATGTGACTAAGGTCATCGGCGTCTGGAGGCCGAACATAGGTACCTTTGGAAGTTGTCTCTATAGGCATCTTCCTAATCTTCCCAGCTACCAATGGAGTTTTACGGGAGGCTGTTTAACCAAAGGCCGTGCCGGTCCCTTGAGTTTGAGGGGAGGTACTTGATGGCATGGAGATCATTACCATGAGCCATGTGTATGTGGAGAAGAAAATCTTCGATCCATATCAAGGGATCTGTCGTTCCATCGTATGATTCAATGTTCACGGGTTTCAACCCATCTGGGAACTGGTGCTCCATTACCTCATCAGTGAAGCATAAGCGGTGTGCGGCGCCTCTGTATCGGACGACATCACGACGCAGTTCGGATGAAGTACGTATGCGGTTTTCGGTTCGGGTGAGGTTGTGCCTGTCGCGCCAGGCCTGATGGTCGTCTTCTCACGTTGGGGCACGCCCCCTTGATCCATAGATTGATCTGGTTTGGCCTGCTCTATTTTCCAGGTCCTGTCATAGGTCGTAGGTGTATCCTGGAGCCGATGTCTCTCTGCCTCTACGGCGAGGTGGTGCGGGTTGGTGTTCGGCGTAGGTGGTCGCTTTATCTCTCCCGCGTGGTGGCCGGTCTGGTTCATCAGCACGGTCATGTTTTGACAATATGGGCTTGAGGGCCTCGTCGTCAAATTGTGGTAGTAACCGACGCTTCGGATAACTCTTTGTTGGGCGCTTAAGGCCTTACTCTTCTGCGGATAGGACCTGTGTCCATCTGTCGTTGAGTGTATCATGTTCGGCCTGGAGCTGTTGTCGCTTCTTTTTACGCTTCGCAGATGGCGATTAGTCAGCGCTTAAAGCACTCCTGTTCGAGTGGTTCCTCCGCATGATGAAGTCTTCGTCGCCGAGGCTCACATCGTCCTCGCAGAGCGGTAGATAATTACTATTTTCTGAGTCCTCATTCTCGACCGGATCATCGCGGTTAACTTGCCTCTCTTCCACATCATCATGTTCGCATGTGGGCTCGACGGGGGCTTTGGGGTCTTCGGCTTTCTCCCGAGTGTCATTGCCTTCGGTGCCGGTATTGTTGTCTTTTTCGCGATGCGATTTTGAGCGGCGTCACTGACGTCGATGCTTTGGAGGTGCCTCAGCAGGCTTGTCCTCAATCGGATCCTTCCTGCCGTTGCCGTCATCCTCTTTGGGCGTGTCCACCATATACACGTCATATGTGGAGGTGGCCATCCAACGTCCGGTAAACGGCGGGTCATGGCCTTGTTCGTCTTCGGCATCGTCGTCCATGCCATCGATGTCTTCGGAGGCGTAGTCCAGAATGTCGGTTAAATCTTTGACACTTGCTTTGAAGTGGGTGGTGGGTGGGACGTCAATTTCCCTGTTGATACGTCTCCAACGTATCTATAATTTTTTATTGTTCCATGTTGTTATATTATTAATCTTGGATTTTTATAATCATTTTATAGTCATTCTATATCATTTTGGTACTAACCTAACATAGTGCCAAGTGCCGATTGCTGCTTTTTCCATATGTTTTACATCGCAGAAAATCAATATCAGACACAATCCAAATGCCCTAAAACTTTACGGAGAATTTTTATGGGCCAGAAGGAACACAACAGGCCCTGGCTGTGTCTGCGGAGTGCCCTGAGGGGGGCACAACCCACCAGGGCGCGCCAGGAGGCCCAGGCGCGCCCTGGTGGATTGTGCCCACCTTGGGTGCCCCTCGGACCACCTCGTTGCTCTATAAATACCCCAATATTCCGAAACCCTAAAGGCATCGTCGAAATATTCATCCAGCCGCCGCAGAGTCCAGTAACCACGGATCCCATCTAGACACCATCTCGGATGGTGTTCACCACCTCCATTGGTGGCTCTCCGATGATGCATGAGTAGTTCTTTGTAGACCTTTGTAGACCCCTCGTTCCTCTCTCTCGCTGGATTCTCAATACAATGGTCTCTTTCAGATCCATATGATGTAACTCCTTTGCGGTGTGTTTGTTGGGATCTGATGAACTTTGAGTTGATGATCAGTTATATCTTTTTATATCCATGGAAGTTATTTGAGTTTCTTTGATCTCTTATATGCATGATTTCTTATAGCCTCGTATTTCTTCTCTGAAATTTGGGTTTTTTTTGGCTAACTTGATCTATTTATCTTGCAATGGGAAGAGATGCTTTGTAGTGGGTTCGATCTTACGGTGCTTGATCCCAGTGACAGAAGGGAAATGACACGTATGTATCGTTGCTACTAAGGATAAAACGATGGGGTATATCTCTACATAGATAGATCTTGTCTACATCATGTCATCATTCTTATTGCATTACTCCATTTCTCCATGAACTTAATACACTAGATGCATGCTTTGGATAGCGGTCGATGTGTGGAGTAATAGTAGTAGATGCGAGGACTCGGTCTCCTAATCTTGGACGTGATGCCTATATAATGATCACTGCCTGGATATTGTCATGATTACTCAAAGTTCTATCAATTTCCCAACAGTAATTTGTTTACCCACCATTTGCTATTTTTCTCGAGAGAAGCCACTAGTGAAACCTACGACCCCCGGGTCTTCTTTCCCATATATTTTCCTTTGCGATCTACTTTTCGCTTGCATTTATTTTTAGATCTATTAAACCAAAAATACAAAAATACTTTGTTGCACTTTATTTTATTTGTGATCAATTTATTTGATCTATTACAACTTTCTCCCGTCTGCATAACGCTTCGCATCTTTATTCGAAGGGATTGACAACCCTTTAACACGTTGGGTTGCGAGTGGTTGTTATTTGTGTGCATGGGCTATTTATATTGTGTTGCTGATGGTAGTTGCAACTACGCCGATATTTCACGGAGAGGGAGGGATGATGTAGCACAGCGAAGGTAGGTATTTTCCTCGCTTATGAAACCAAGGTATCGAACCAAGAGGGAGAACCAAGCAACACAACGTAAACAACACCTCCACACAAACACCAACACCTCGCAACCCGACGAGTTAAAGGGGTTGTCAATCCCTTCCGGGGTACGGCGCCACAAGATAGGCAAGCGGACGTGGGGTAAATTGTAGTAGATTGATGGATCGGTTGCCAAATAAAATAAATAAAGATAAAACGCAGCAAGGTATTTTTGTATTTTTTGGTTTAATAGATCTGAATAAAACTGCAAAGGAAAAGTAGATCGCAAGGCAAATATATGAAGAAGAAGACCCGGGGTCGTAGGTTTCACTAGTGGCTTCTATGGAGAAAAATAGCAAACGGTGGGTAAACAAATTACTGTTGGGTAATTGATAGAACTTCAAATAATTATGACGATATCCAGGCAATGATCATTACTTAGGCATCACGTCCGAGATTAGTAGACCGACTCCTACCTGCATCTACTACTATTACTCCACACATCGACCGCTATCCATCATCCATCTAGTGTATTAAGTTCATGGAAAAACGGAGTAATGCAATAAGAACGATGACATGATGTAGACAAGATCTGTTTATCTATATGGCGGTAGATATAGATCTCATCTTTTTATCCTTAGTAGCAACGATACATATGTGTCGGTTCCCTTTCTGTCACTGGGATTGAGCACCGTAAGATCGAACCCACTACCGGCACCTCTTCCAATTGCAAGATAAATAGATCAAGTTGGCCCGACAAAACCCAAATATCAGAGAAGAAATACGAGGCTATAAGCAATCATGCATATAAGAGATCAAAGAAACTCAAATAACTTTCATGGATACAAAAAGATATAACTAATCATAAACTTGAAGTTCATCTGATCCCAACAAACACACCGCAAAAAGAGTTACATCATATGGATCTCCAAGAGACCATTGTATTGAGAATTCAGCGAGAGAGAGAAAGCCATCTAGGTACTAACGACGGACCTGAAGGTCTACAAAGAACTACTCACGCATCATCGGAGAGGCACCAATGGAAGTGGTGAACCCCATCCGAGATGGTATCTAGATTGGATCCGTGGTTCTGGACTCTCGCAGCTAGATGAATATTTTGTCGACACTTCTAGGGTTTTGGTATTTTAGGGTATTTATAGAGCAAAGTGGCGGTCCGGGGCACCCGAGGTGGGCACAACCCACCAGGGTGCGCCTGGGCCTCCTGGCGCGCCCTGGTGGGTTGTGCCCCTCGGGAACCCCCCATGTGCAACCAGGGCCCATTGCCTTCCTTCTGGTCCATAAAAATCATCGTGGAGTTTCGTGGCATTTTGACTCCGTGTGATATTGATTTCACGATGTAAAAAACATGGAAAAAATAGCAATCGACACTTGGCACTATGTCAATAGGTTAGTACCAAAAAATGATATAAAATGACTATAAAACGATTATAAAACATTCAAGATTGATAATAAAACAACATGGAACAATCAAAAATTATAGATACGTTGGAGACGTATCAGCATCGCCAAGCTTAACTCCTACTCGTCCTCGAGTAGGTAAGTGATAAAAAACCGAATTTTTGATGTGGAGTGTTGTTCATCAAGTAATATCATATTCTTTTCTTTATAGCATGGACATTTGGACTTTTATGTGATTCAAATAGTCTCGCTTTTGACATAATAATTTAGATACTCAAGCATATCAACAAGCAACCATGTATTTCAAAATATCAATGCTAAAACAAGTTATCCCTAGCCTATCATGCTCAAAGATTGATCCATTCATGAAACACACTCAAATATTAACTGCACCAAATACTTGAGCACGATCATATTGCCTCCTAGTTGGTGCTTTTGTAAGAGAAGATGGAGACTCAAATTTCAAAAACAAAAATTGCATAAAGTAAAAGAAAGGCCCTTCGCAGAGGGAAGTAGGGATTTGTAGAGGTGCCAGAGCTCAAAGCGAAAAATTAGAGATAAAAACATTTTGGGAGGTGTATCCATCCCACTAACGAAAACGACTTCGAGTTCCGAACACTTACCATGCTAGATATGCCATAGGAGGTTCCCAAACAGAAAATAAAGTTTATTCCTTTTTCCACCATTCTTTCACTTTCCATGGCTAGCCGTATCCACGGTTGACCTCCATACCAACACTTTCAAAGGAATTTATTATTTGACAACATAAATTAAATATATTTTTTTGCATTTCAGGATTGGGCATCCTTAAGTCCTTTGCCTTACTCTCGTGCAATGACAAGTGAATAAACACGCATCTTGAGAATAACACATCTAGATTTATTTGAGAGTTAGCAAAATTTTCAAGAAATTCTCTCTTGCTTCACTTAAATTAATTTGAGAGAAAGAAAACAGTTATGCTCATGATCTTCACTTGTATTTGTTTGAGCTAATGAAAAGCAACACATGAAAATTAGTCCCAAAGTGGTAGATATCCAAGAAGGATATAAAAAAACTTTCATGAAGATCATTGGACAAATAAACTTGATTCTTAGTAATAGTTTTGAGATATGATGATGTGATATGTGAGTTATGTTGGCGAGTAATTTGCTTAGAAAGGCAAAACAATATCGCATATAGGTAGATATAGTGAACTCATGTGGCAAAACTGGTTTAAAGGTTTTGGATGCACAAGTAGAGATCATACTTAGTGCAAAATGAAGGCTAGCAAAAGATTGAGAAGCGACCAACCAAGAAACAAATAATCTCATAAGCAAGCATTAAGCATAAATAATACTGAATAATGCACCACAAGTAGGATATAATTTCATTGCATGACTATTGACTTTCAGACTTGCATAGGGAATCACAAACCTTAACACCAATATTCTTACTAAAGCATAATTACTCATCAACATAACTCACATATCACATCATCATATCTCAAAACTATTACTAAGAATCAATTTTATTTTGTCCAATGATCTTCATGAAAGTTTTTATTATATCCTTCTTGGATATCTATCACTTTGTGACTAATTTTTATGTGTTTCTTTTCATAAGCTCAAACAAATATAAGTGAAGATCACGAGCATAAAGTTTCTTTCTTTCTCTCAAATTAATTTAAGTGAAGCAAGAGAGAATTTCTTGAAAATTTTACTAACTCTCAAATAAATCTAAGTGAAGCAAGAGAGCATTTCTTCAAAAGTAATAAAAGCACACCATGCTCAAAAAGATATAAGTGAAGCACTAGAGCAAGTCCATTGCTCATAAAAATTTAAGTGAAGCATAGAGAGCAATTCTAACAAGTCATCACATAATTTTGGCTCTCTCAAATAGGTGTGTCCAGCAAGGGATCAAGACTTAAAACACAAAATAAAACAAACAAAGACTCATGTCATACAAGACGCTCCAAGCAAAACACATTTTATGTGACGAATAAAAATATAGCTTCGAGTAAAATACAGATGGTCATTAGAAGAAAGAGGGGATGCCACTCGGGGGCATCCCCAAGCTTAGTTGGTTGCTCATTTTTGGATAATAGCTTGGGATGTCGGGGCATCCCCAAGCTTAGGCTCTTCTATCCTTTATTCCTTCATCCATCGTGAGATAACCCAAAACTTGAAAACTTCAATCACACAAAACTCAACAAAACCTTCGTGAGATCCGTTAGTAAAAGAAAGCAAATCACTACTATAAGTACTGTACCAAACAAATTCATATTTTTTGCATTATATTTACTATATTCCAAGTTTTCTATGTCAAAACTCATCAAAGAAAACCATAGAGCGATCAAAATAAGCACACAATGCAAAGAAAACAGATTCTATCAAAACAGAACAACAGAGTAATCTGATTGTTTTGAAAACTTCCGAACTCCAAAAATTCTGAAAAATTAGGATGACCTGAGCAATTTGTATATTAATCTTCTACAAAAATAATTGGTATTTTTCACGCTCTGGTAAAAATAAGAATTGTTTTCGCGAGCGCAAAAGTTTCAGTTTTTCAGCAAGATCAAACAACCGTCACCCAAGAAGATCCTAAAGGCTTTACTTGGCACAAACACTAATTAAAACACAAAAAACACAATCATAACAGTAGCATAATTGTGCAAATACTCAAGAACGGAAATCAAAAAGCAAAAATAAATTTTATTCATTGGGTTGCCTCCCAACAAGCGCTATAGTTTTACGCCCTTAGCTAGGCATAAAGTAAGGATCTAAGTTTTGTCATCTTTGTCCTTAATTTTCTTACAGGTATTTTCATCATGGGGTTTTGTAAACACAATATAAAACATATTATCCATAGAAACCTTATTGTTCCTAAGTTGGTGTTCATCATAACCTTTTGATTCCCCATAACAATCCAAGAGTAATGTAGATTGACATTATTGAAATCCTGTTGGATTATATCTAAGACTGGGACTTCCTTTTGAGATTCTCATCAAAGATTTTATTATACCCAAGGAAATGTCTTAAAGCATAGTCACTATTGTAAATAAATTCATCTATCACAGGTTTTTCACTATTCATGCCATAAAATCAAAGATTTCCCTAGCTTCCAAAGATATGTAGTCAAACTCATTCATAAGAACGAGAGTGGCCAACTTTTTAGCCCTAGGATTCTTTATAATGGGGAGCTCAAAACAATCTTTGCAAAGTAGGATGGGTACGAATAAATTTACTTTCAAGTTTCAAAACTAGTGCTGCAATATCCGCATAAGATCTAGTAGTTTTAAGTATAGGAGCATCATCAAGACTTAGATTTCCCACACAATTGAAAAATTCTTGGATAGGTTCTTTTCCCATAGCGTTCCCTTGCCCCAAGATAAAAGTTTTAGCATCCAGATTTCCCGTACGTCCAATCTTAGGAGTTAGGCCATCATCTGTTGGTGCCATACCGAAATCACTCATGATTGCAAGCAAAGAATAGATCGTACGAGAAAAAGGCGAATGAAAAAGAGAGGCGGATAAAACGGCAATTGTTTGTGAAGTGGGGGAGAGGAAAACGAGAGGCAAATGGCAAATAATGTAAGTTGCAAGGAGATGAGATTTTTGATTAGGAACCTGGTATATGTTGAAGATCCTCCCGGCAACGGCGCCAGGAATTCCTTTTGATGTCGCTTGAAGCTACGTCGGTATTTCCCCAAAGAGGAAGGGATGATGCAGCATAGCGGCGGTTATCGAACAATTAGGAGAACCAAGCAACACAACGTAAATAGCCCCTGCACACATATAACAAATCCTCGCAACCCGATGTGTTAAAGGGGTTGTCAATCCCTTCCGAGGTATGGTGCCTCAAGTTCCTTTTCTGTCACTCGGATCAAGCACCGTAAGATCGAACCCACTACAAAGCACCTCTTCCCATTGCAAGATAAATAGATCAAGTTGGCCAAACAAAACCCAAATATCGGAGAAGAAATACGAGGCTATAAGTGATCATGCATAAAAGAGATCAAAGAAACTCAAATACTTTCATGGATATAAAAAGATAGATCTGATCATAAACTCAAAGTTCATCGATCCCAACAAACACACCGCAAAAGAGTTACATCATATGGATCTCCAAGAGACCATTGTATTGAGAATTCAGAGAGAGATGAAGCCATCGAGCTACTAACTACGGGCCCGAAGGTCTACAAAGAACTACTCACGCATCATCAGAGAGGCACCAATGGAGGTGGTGAACCCCATCTGAGATGGTGTCTAGATTGGATCTGGTGGTTCTGGACTCTGCGGCGGCTGGATGAATATTTCGCCGATGCTTTTAAGGTTTCTGGAATATTGGGGTATTTATAGAGCAAAGAGGCGGTCCGAGGGGCACCCGAGGTGGGCACAACCCGCCAGGGCACGCCTGGGCCTCCTGACACGCCCTGGTGGGTTGTGCCCTCCTCGAGGCACCCCCCAGGCGCAGCCATGGCCCATTACGTTCCTTATGGTCCAAAAAAATCTCCGTAAAGTTTCGTTGTGTTTGGATTCTGTCTGATATTGATTTCCTGCGATGTAAAAACATGCAGAAAACAACAACAGGCACTTGGCACTATGTCAATAGGTTAGTACCAAAAATGATATAAATGATTATAAAACATCCAAGATTTATAATATAACAGCATGGAACAAGCAAAATTTATAGATACATTGGAGACGTATCAGTAACAGGGACACAGGGTTTTACCCAGGTTCGGGCTCTCTCGAAGAGATAATACCCTACATCCTGCTTTTGATTGTATGGATATGGGTGCAACACAGAATACATGTATCTACCACGAGGTTGTTCTAATGAATATGAGATGTTGTCTATTGATTAGCCTGGCCTCGGTCTATATAACACACCAGAGGCCTAGGTCTTAGGAGAGTCCTCGTCTTGTGCACCAAGTCTGGTGAGATCTCCCTTGTATGCGGCATGGGCTGCCTGAAGTGGCCCATGAGTAACCCGCTATGGGGGTCCTCGGCCCGATCCAGCTGGTCGGGAGGCGACGTGGTGAGTACCCCCTAGTACAGGACACCGTCAGTAGCCCCCTGAACCGGTCTTCAAGTTGGGGACGCTCCTCGATTCTTCCGAACTGTTCTTCATCTTCGGTCGTCGGTCTTGAAAACTGGTTCAACAAATCTTCTTATCTTCAATCTTGAGGATCGCAGAAGTGAATCCGAAGAGTTCACACGTCGGGTATCCGAGGAGCCCCTTTAAGTTATCGGCCTTTATCAATGCCTTGTTATTTTTACGCCCACCTTGGGTTTGAAGTGTTTCCTGTGCGGCGGTGTCCTCTCGCGTCCGAGCTCCAGCGCCGGACTGCATTCGAGGTATCTTTTGCAGCCGAGCACCAACGTTGGACCGCTTCCGAGCTCCAACGTTGGAATGTATCCGAGCTCCAACGATGGACTCTATCCGAAGAGTCTTTTTACAGCCGAGCACCAACGCCGGACTGCATCCGAGCTCCAGCACCGGACTGTATCTGAGGTGTCATAGATTACCTCGGTCTTGAAAATTTTAAAAGGGTACAAAAAAGCTTAATGATGGAGATGCCCTCTATGGAGCCAGCCACTTGCAACCGAGCTTTATGCCGGACTGCTTCCGAGGTATCTTTTTGCAGTCGAGCATGAACGCCAGACTGTATTCGAGGTGGTGCACCACCACGGCCATGGGCTGATTTTTATGAATTTAATTCTGATTTGTGCAATGTATTCTCTGCCGAGATGTATAGCCAGTAGCCCTCAAGGTGTGTGTCGGCCAAAATCCGAGATCCACATTAGAGGAGATAGTGATCGACGGACGGGCCCTTGAGAGAGGGTTTTGAGAAGTCGTTGTAATATATTAGCTTGATGCCGGATAAGTCCCAAATGGTACTTATTGTTGTCCGAAGACGCGTTTGCCCATAGTTCGGTCAAGTCAAACACTGAGCACTTTGAATTTTCTGCATTGAATAGGCAATACAGTAGCCCCCGAGACACTGGTCGGGTGGCAACACCAGATTAGGGGATCGATGTGCCCATTTAATATTAGTAAATGATAACCCGAAGCCCAGTAGCCCCCGAGCCTTAATGTGGGTAATGCAGTGGCGAATTAAGGATCGATATCCGGATTAAAATCACAATTTAAGTGTAATGACTCTATGTATCCAAGTACTTCACATTATTAATGCTCAGATCCGCATTGTACAAAACTTTGTTGACCGACCATCGGCTTCAACCTCCTCGGCCAGTAGCCGGGGAGTGTTTATCCCACTTTATAAAGCCTTCATGAGGGCAAAAATTTACGACAAACAAGGCAATCCGGCCATACGATTTTATAAACAAAGGTATGCGAAGAGAATGTTATATTACTATTGAACGTAAGAAACATCTTCCAAAGAGAATAGTCTCACTATAGGTTCCTTTCTTTGGGTTGTCATGCCGACCATGATCATGAAACCTCACCTCCGATCAATGCAGGAAAAAAATATTGAGGATTTAGTTTGGGGAAAGTTCCGAACTATGTGGTCTTTAAAGAACCTAAATTTTCACTTCCATCGTTGCCGACCAATTATACCCTTTAAGATTGCTAGCTTTCGGCTTCACCCAGTGTGAGGTACTAACTCGGATGACCTGGTAGTAACAATCACAGAGGTGCCCCTTTACCGCCTAGACAAAAACGGGAACGTAGGGGTAAGCACAGGAGCCAAGCAACCCAAATTGGAAAAAATCTTAAGTCAAATTGATGCATATTTATGGCTTTATAACGATAATTACGGAAGGCAACGCTTGTATAATGAGTACAAATGCTTATGATATATGTTTATTTTGACTTTGTTGCGACCGTTTATCATTTGAAAGTGGCCCATCGTCGGCTTCTACCCCTTTGTAGATGCTACGCAGGGTGTTTCCATAGTAACAAGAGAACCCTTAGCGGACGTCTCGGTGCCCGGAGGCGGTTGTGTTAGCGGAAACAAGGCAATCAGATATGCGGGATTTATAACTTTCACTTAGTCATAGGAGCTTAAAGTTGGGAGGCCTGTTACTAGCCCCCGCTTAGTGTTCGGTGTCAGCCGAGGTCAAGCCATTAACACTTCAGCCGATCTATAGTTTGACACAGTCATCGGATCACCGACCAGTTTATGCTCATTGTGATAGTCAGTATTCGGCTTTCTCCACGGAGGCACTTAACCATTTGAGGTGGAAGCAAAATTACAGTGGTTCTCCCTTTGCACACCTAGCCGAACAAAGCAGAACATAGGAGACAAGCACAGGGCAGGCAACCCAACTATTGACCAAAGACACAATTCGAAACCGATGCATATATAGCAATATCCGAGAATATTTTTGCCGAGGACTCTATGGCGTACCTTGGTTTTTGGTTGGTTCGGCTGTAGTCCAGCCTCCCGTCAATATTGCCAATGCTTTAAGGCGTCTGGCATTGCACCGCTCGGGAACTAGTCCCGGTGTGGCGTGTGTTTTGTCAACGCCGAGGTGTAGTTTGGCGGGAAAGATACCGAGCTATGGGTCGAAAAAGATCTCCCAAGCTGAATTATTATGCAGGGCACCTTGGTCATGAGGATGTCCCGCTACCTGAAAAAAACATACAAATAGCTAAAAAGTGCCATAAGCTTGAAAAGCCAAAAACTTATGGAAAAGCTTAACGTTCGAACTAAATCAAGTCATTTTGTGCCTATCCGAAAATTGGTCTTAAAATTTTTGTTCTTCTGTCGTGCATTAATATGACACATCCGATCTCAAGACTTCAAGCGGGTCAGCCTACGGCTGCAACCTCCTATCCCGAAGGCGGAGTACTGCTCGTTAGGCCATTTTGGCGAACTAAACTCAAGTGGCTTTGAGAGAGAAACTAGGCTCCCTGGCTATTGGCCACATACTCGCGTCGAAAAAGGAGTGATAAAAAAGACTTTGCAACGACTAGGAAGAAAGCAATTATTATAGAACAGCTAGTACAAATTTCAAAGCCCCGACCACCTCTCTCAGGGCAGCACTCCAGTCGGCGTCCTTCCGCGTCGAAGACCTTGAAGAACATCACGGAAGCGCCTTCATACTCCAGGTGGATCACGAGGGTGCCCCTCGTTCTGCAGACCCGGGCGATCTCGCCCCAGCCTCGAGTCATGAAGACCTTGCCCGGAGCGACGACCGCGGCCTCCGCTCCGGTCGCAAGGGTGCTGCAGCCGGTCTTGCCGCCAGAGCTCTAGAGATCCCCTCTGCGGAATCGCGAAGGCGAAGGAGGGAGGAAGGCGAATCCAAGACTGAGGAGGCATGGCGGCGTGGAGCACAAACTCTCGGGAGGAGCCCTCGGCATGGACTCCAGGGGAAAAATGCGCACCACCGTGACCCGCCGGCGCCGACGGTGGCGTCGTCTGTGGCGCTCGGCGTCGACTCCTTCAGGGCCCTCAATGCGGGCGTAAAGGGGCAGCTGGAACCCTGGCGGTGGCCGCTCGTACCAGGGCCTCGACACCTCCTGCCGGGCGCCCTCATCTCGACGGCAGAGGGCTAGCCGTTTCTTCGGCGGAAGCGGGTCGGGACCCTCCTGGGGGGCCTTTCCTTTCTCTCCTGCGGAGAACCGGCGGATTGGAGCCATTGCCGCGATATGGAGCAAGGGCAAGAAGGAGAAGCAAGAAGAGATGGACTGGAAGGGCACGCGCCGTTCCGTACTTATAGCCGGGGAAGGCCAACCGTCGACCTCCATGATCACAGGTAATCATGACCCGCTTTGCATGCAGGGACTTGTCAATTCGTGTCGTCGCCGAGGCGTCGTGGGGAAGCAGGGGCGCCCACGTCCAATCAACCGCCACGCGGCACCCAAGGCCGCAGGCTGTTAGGGCCCGCGGTGCTTCGCACTTGCCCCTTCGCTTCTCCGCTAAGCCAAGTCCAGGTGCGCCTTGGGACCGGGGGCTACTGTCGGCATTCTGGGAATGGGGGTACCAAGACTTGCCTGCCTGCAGCCTGCGGCGTGGCTCAAGGGGTGGCCCAGAACGGCCCATCTTCATCAGCACAAGCTCAAGACCCTCGCGAGGGGCCAAGCCTCATGAGGCAACGGTGAAGCTTCCTCAGGCACGGCCTCGTCAGGCTGGCTCACGAGGAGGTGGAGAGATCAAGGCGGGGTACCTCACGAGGTGCCCATGACGCAAGCCATGACGACCAAGGGCGCCAGGCGAGCGCCAGCCCGTTCAGTGTCCTCATTTCCACTTTGGTGCAAAGGAGGCAAGCGCAGGCGAGAGTATCAAGCAAAGGCAACCATTTCGGTGCAACAAGACCAAGACCAACACAACGGCAGGAAGGAGGTCATCGTGGAGCCCAAGCCGGCGTCATCGTCAGAGCCTTTGACAGGCGAGGACCAACTTTAGTCAGGATAAGTGTACTAGATGTTCCCCTTCAAAATGGCCAATTGTTGGCGCCCTTCCCGCTCAATATTTGGGAAGAGGCCCAGGGCCTCTGCCTATAAATTGGACTAGCCACCCACAAGGTAGGGAGAGGATCCGGAATCCAGAACAGAGCTAGAGATCAAGCAATCTAGAGAGAGAGAGAGAGAGAGAGAGAGAGAGAGAGCGATCGAACTCCCCCTAGCAGTTCATCGCACCGGCCAAGAAGAGACCCTCGCGAGGCTGTTCTTCCTTGTATTGTTCATCATCAGCCCCTGAGGCAATCCACCACACCACACACTGGAGTAGGGTATTACACCACAATGGTGGCCCGAACCAGTATAAACCTTGTGTCCCTTATGTTGTTCTTTGTGTAGTTTAGATCCTTGCGAGGCGACGAGGTATAGGTAGGTAGGAGGTGAGATCTCCGCGTGCACCCCAGAGTTCGAACCTAGAGGGTCTGCCGGAACCCGAAATCCGACAGAGACGATGGGGACACGATGTTTACCTAGGTTCGCCCTCTTGATGGAGGTAATACCCTACTTCCTGCTTGATTGACTTTGATGAATATAGGGGTTACAAGAGTTGATCTACCCTAGATGTCTAGACTATATTATTTGTGATGCCCCCCATGGACTAACCCCTCTGGTCTATATAGACACCGGAGGGGCCAAGGGTTATACAGAGTCGGTTTACAGAGAAAGGAAACTACACATCCGGACGCCAAGCTTGCCATCCACACAAAGGAGAGTCCCATC
This sequence comes from Aegilops bicornis, assembly GCA_021605145.1. Taxonomy (NCBI): domain Eukaryota; kingdom Viridiplantae; phylum Streptophyta; class Magnoliopsida; order Poales; family Poaceae; genus Aegilops; species Aegilops bicornis. The sequence goes on from CM038674.1 coordinate 624,887,109, forward strand.
CGGACACGGGGGAAGGCCTTTTATCTTGTATCTTCATGGCCCACCAATCCGGCCCATGTCACATAGCCTGGACGCCCGGAGACCCCATAATCCAGGACTCCCTTAGTAGCTCCTGAACCAGGCTTCACTGACGATGTGTCCGGCACGCAGATTATCTTCGGCACTGCAAGACGGGTTCCTCCTCCGAATACACAAGAGAACTGAATCCGGCTCTGTATAATAGTTACAACCCCCAACCACGCGGGCAAAATACTTAAACAAAATAAGCCATGTCCTACTGACAGCTTTTTTGGCCTCCCGCATCGTGTTTCGAGGCACGGCCTCCATTGACATGTCTTGTCAAAGCAGAGATAGTCTCTCCTTGTTGTGGGATTCTCATTAATACGGGTTTGGGTAATCCAACCGTGCCGTTCGCACAACCCCTTGGGAATAGGCGAGTTTTAAGGCTTGTGAGGGGGCGCTTGATATTCATTGCCCTTATAAGAGGATAAGGACCCATATTTTTACCTCACGCCTTCTTCTTCCTCAGCCCTTCCATCTTCGAGCTCCAGCGCCCAAGTTTCGACCTTTTCCATCGCCACCAAACACTCCAGCCATGTCCGGATCCGGCTCGCAGGGAAAGTGGATGGCTTCCTCCATCACGGAGAGGAACATCAAGGAACTCCGGGAAGCGGGGTACTTGGCTGCGAACATCATGCATCGGCTCCCTGCAAAAAAGCAAGGCATCCCCACCCCGGAGCCTAATGAGTGGGTAGTGTTCATCCCCCACTTTCTCCCCGGACTAGGGTTTCCTCTCCACCCTTTTGTCCATGGCCTCATGTTCTATTATGGGCTAGATTTCCATGATCTAGCCCCAAATTCCTTTCTCCACATTTTGGCATTCATCATCATGTGCGAGGCGCTCCTCTGCATCCCCCCCCCCCACTTCGGCCTATGGCTTAAGATCTTCAATGTGAAGCCGAAGGTGGTTGACGGGCAACACACAGACTGCAGAGGCGCCATGGTGAGCAAGCTTCCGAACGTCACCTGGCCAAAAGGGGCCCTAGTGGAGACTGTCAAGATATGGCAGCAGGAGTGGTTCTACATCACTGAACCCCGCGGCGCCAACTGGGCGGCCGCTCCTGAGTTTAGATCAGGACCCCCGATGCGGCTTGCAACGTGGATCAACAAGGGCCTGGATTGGGCGTAGTCTGATGAGGTGATGACGCTGCAGAAGCGCATCAAAAATATGATGGAGAAGAACACCAGCCTTGCTGATGTGATCCAGGTGATGCGTTTTCGCTAGATTCTCCCCTTCTAGCGCTGGCCTATCCACATGTGGGAGTTCAATCCGGCTGGCACTTGGACTGTGCAGCGATTCTTCGGCATGATGCATGAGGAAATCTGGAAGCTGCTTTTGAAGGCCCAGAAGTTGTGGCCGGAGATGACCGAAGACATCAGCCTCGAATGCGCTCATCCGGCCACTCCAGTAAGTTTTATGATTTCCGAACATAACTCCAACTTGTAAATCCAAGGGGTGTGATGAGCCTTCCTTTCTTCACTCAGCGCTGGACAAGAAGGAGGAGCGGATCCGATGTCCAGCTCCGCTGCCAAAGACCCAGCCATTCCTCTACTAACGAGGATGCTGGTCCCGGCACTGTACCAGGCGCCGAAGAAGAGGGCCAAGAAGAAGGGAAAGGAGGCCAGAAGTGGCCTTCGTCGTAAAGGTACTTCGGACGCTGCGTCCGGAGATACCGAATCTCTCTCCTCCCATGAGGGAGATGAAGACGAAGAGGAAGAGGAGGAGAGAAATTCTCCCCTTAAGGGGGGAGAAGAAAAGGGCGGCTTCCGTGGACCTAGAGGCGGAGGCGTCCAAGAAGGGGAAGATATACCTTCTCGACGATTCGGACTCAGACGCCGGCCATCCCCGAGTGGCGGCCCAGGTCGAAGCCCCTGGCCGCATCATAAGTGCCCAAAAATACCGTATACATATCTGGCTTTCGTGATTGCAGTTTTAGCACCTTTAAGTTTCATACTGTAGTCCGGCTCGAGATCTCCCCCAACAATCGTCGTCTTCGGGGAACTCTCTGGCGTCGGAGATGGTGGAGAGTGAGACACGTCTGCAAACTTCTCTGCCACATGCTGCGGATGACACCGAGGTGTTATCCCAAAGGACTCCTCCGGGCCAGGGAGAAGTGCGGAGGGCCGCCAAGATGGCGCCGGAAGGTAAGGCCTCGGCTGCCGAGAACATGGGGGGTACAACCCACATGGAGACTCACGGCGGGGGGCCAGCCAGTTCGTTCCCCAGCCGAATACCACTCTAGCGACCCATACGGCTCCAGAATCAGGCAAGCAACCCCCTTTGCAGGAGGGGGAGTGCAGACTCCACCGGTGACCTCCATCAATCCGGAGGCACCAGATATTTTGATGGAGCACTTCGACATGCTTCCACCGTGGAGGAGCATCGTACCCTGATGGGTACGGTTGTTGAGAAGGTCTAGTCCACCAAAAGCAACGAAGCCTTCACCAGCCAATTAACGAGGCTTCGAGGTATGTGATGTAGCATTCTTAGTTGCTCTGTATATACAAAAGTTATGCCTGTGTATAGATAGTAGCCCCTGCGACTTTGTTTGGCCTTTGAAAAGAAAGGCCGAACAGAGGATCAAATAGTTATTCGCAGGAGATGATATATGTGTCTATGTTGATAAACAGGCTTCACTGTTGGCGGCGACCGCACAGGCCACCGAAATGTCCAAACTTAAGCGGAAGTTGGAGCGGGCCGATGAAGAACTCGTCCGCACCAACAAGCTATTTGAGGAATCGCAAGGTATGTTTGGAAAAACTTGTTGACGCACTTAAAGGAATATGTCAATATGGAGTCTAATCTCCTATGTTGCTGATCATATTGGCAGATAGGGTGACTGAGGTCGAGGACCTGAAGAGCACCCTTACCCAAGCCAAGGAGCAGGCGCGGCTGAGCCAAGTGGCCATTGACAAAGCGATTGCGGATTAGAGGCCGAACAGGTTACCCGCCATAAATATGAAGAGCGGGTGACCGAAGTAGAGCAGGCGCTCCAGGATGCCGCCAACAAGTGCGAGGCCTTGGAGGAGAGTAATAAGACCCAGGCGGCCGAACTCGCCAAGGCTCTACAAGAGGCAAAAGAGGCGCGGACCGAGTCCCTGGAGGCTCGTGAGGAGATCAAGCAAGCCGGACACATAGCGGCTGGTAAGCCTTTTCTTTCTGAGTATATTTGGCGGTTGAAGATATGCTTTGCTAAATCGACTATGGAGTGCTCCAGATGCCTTTGCGGATCTCCCAAGGAGTGATGCCGACGCCGCACAGTATTTCCGAGCTGAAGAAGGGAACGCAACGGAGAAGGTCTTCTGGTCGCAGTACCTGGCACCGGAGCAGCCAGCGCTGCTAAACAACCAAATGATGCAGCTGGCGGAGCTGCATAGGATGTCCGGTTTGGCCATGAAGGACATCATAGTCCGGCTATGGCCAGCCGGACCCACTCCTAGCAGCTACTTCGGCATGGTCAAGCGGCTCGGCGACGCCTTGCCCCGAGTTGAAGCTTGAAGTGCTCGGCATGCATAGAGGGCGCGCGGATGGCCTTTTCCCGTGTCAAGATGCACTGGGCGAAGATGAAGGCCGCCGTAGTGGCAGTCGAGGGTCCACCCGAAGGCAAGGACTACCGCAAGCCGGAGCGATCTTCGAGGACGTCCTGGAGGGTGCCCGTTTGATAGAGGATCAATGCTCGAAGGATATTATGTTTGAATGAATGCATCCGGGCTACCCAGACTTTGTATTATGAAATAAGTCCTTTGTGATGTAGCTGTTCTTTTATCTTAAATATTTTCCTCATGTGCGGCTGAATGTATATCTGAAAGTTTTTCGGTCGTCGGCTTCAGCCCCCACGTAGATACTACGGGGGTGTTCGGAATAGCACTCGAGCACTCTTGACCCAACGTCTTGGTCCGTAAAGGAGGTGATCATGCGGTGAACTAGGCATTCGGACTATATGGATTTATCACTCTCACTTAGCCATAGGAGTTTGACAATGGGATTGTAGGCTTAGCCCCTGGTGTTTGTTCGATTATCTGACCTTGGGTGCTTTAGATGCCTGACCGGGTGGAGGCCAGTCCTTCGCATAATGTGTAAAAAATCGTGAAAGATTTAGCGAGTCACCGAATCGCTGACCAGCTCTCGCCATATCACGACAGTCAGTTTTCGGCTTTCTCTACTAAGGTGACGAGCGAAATACAATCGTAGTAGTTCTCCCTTTACTACCTTAGTCGAACGAACGAGCGGAACGTAAGGTAGTAACGACAGGAGCCGGGAAACCCAACTATGGACCAAAGACATGATTTGGAGCCGATACATATAATGCGGTATTCGGGACGCCGAAGTGTACTATGAGTGTGTTTGGACTTTTTGTTTCTGAATATATGCGGCCGAATAAAGCCCCTGGCAATTAATGCCAATGTGCATGTGTCAACCAGTCATGAAGACGGAATATAGATTATGGTGTAAGCCAATACCGAATATGGTAGGACAAAACTGTTTCCGCTATATTCTGATTGATATATCAAACGTGCTCTTTATAGAGAATGCCATAATTATCAAGGCTATTTTACATGCCAAGATTTTGGGAACAAGGGAAAGCTGTATATAGGTCCTAAAAAGGAAAAGGTAATCTTAAAGATCCTTTGGATACTCTACCGCATGCAGCGCCGCTTTTGTTTTGGTGTGTGATCCTTTGAGAGGATCAACGATCGAGTAAACATAAGGGTCTGGAAAAGGGCACTTGGCACCATCGAAAAGTGATGTGGGTTATGAAGAACCTGAAAATAAAAATCAGAAGAAAAAGGAAGAATATGGGGGTCCGGATAGGGTCGAGCCGCATCGAGGACCTTGCTTTTAGTGTGCCTCCATCTTTGCCCATGGTATCTTTAGTGCGTAGTTATATGCACGCGGTATGTATCTTCTTGATCGGCTGGGGTCTTGACGCAGGCCAAATTGCTAATCTAGCTCTAGACGAGCCAAACTGTCACTCTGTAGGGTGGATCGGACTCGTTTGACAGTGTCCGGGGGCTTGACTGCCGATGTAGTATTCGGCTTGATAAGGCCACCATGTATTTCTGCTGCGAGGGCCGCGGTATGCTCCTCCGTACGGAGGGAGCGCTCCATGTTTTTATTGACTGTTATTACGTCGCGTGGTCCGGGCATTAAGCATAGTGTGGGACCGCATTGAAGCGGGCGAACGCGGTTCGTCCGAGTAGTGCGTGGTATCCACTGCGGAAAGGGACGATGTCGAAGATCAAGTCTTCACTTCGGAAATTATCCGGTGAGCCGAAGACTACCTCCAGCGTTATAGACCCTGTGCACGAGGCCTCTATGCCGGGTATTACTCCTTTAAAGGTAGTTTTAGTGGGCTTGACTCTTAACAGATCAATGCCCATTTTACAGACAGTGTCCTGATAAAGCAGGTTGAGACTACTGCCGTCGTCCATGAGGACTCGCGTGAGGTGGAATCCGTTGATGATTGGGTCGAGGACCAATGCTGCCGAACCTCCGTGACGGATACTGGTCGGGTGGTCTCTGCGATCAAAAGTGATCGGACACGCTAACTATGGGTTGAATTTTGGGGCGGCTGGCTCTATGGCGTAGACGTCCTTAGTGCAGCTTGCGCTCCCGCTTGGGGATATGAGTAACATAGATCATATTCACTATTTTTACCTCAGGGGAAAATTTCTTTTGCCCCCTGTGTTTGATGGGCGAGGCTCGTCATCATCCTTGCTGGGCGGCCCTTTCCCCTTGTGTTCGGTGTTAAGCTCTCCGGCTTGGTTAAAGACCCAAAAATTTCTGTTGGTATGATTGGCGGGCTTGTCAGGGGTGCCATGGATTTAGCAGAGCCGATCTAGTATTCGGTCCAAACTGGATGGACCATCTTTGTTTCCTTTGAACGGCTTCTTCCGCTGACCGGGTTTAGAGCCGCTGAATCTGGCGTTGACCGTCATGTCTTCGGCATCTTCATCGTTGTTTCGACGCTTGTGTTTATTGCATCATGGCCCACCATTTCCATCTCTGGCTTTGGAGGTGTCGGGGTCGCTGGTGCTGTTTCTTCTATGAGCTAGCCAGCTATCTTCTCCCTTGCAAAAGCGGGTCATAAGAGCGGTGAGAGCTGCCATGGACTTCGTTTTTTCTTGGCCGAGGTGTCGGGCGAGCCACTCATCCTGGACGCTGTGTTTAAAGGCCGCAAGGGCTTCGGCATCCGGACAGTCTCCAATTTGGTTCTTTTTAATTAAGAACCTGGTCCAGAGCTTTCGGGTTGACTCTCCGGGTTACTGGACTATGTGACTAAGGTCATCGGCGTCTGGAGGCCGAACATAGGTACCTTGGAAGTTGTCTCTATAGGCATCTTCCTAATCTTCCCAGCTACCAATGGAGTTTTCTGGGAGGCTGTTTAACCAGTGCCGTGCTGGTCCCTTGAGTTTGAGGGGGAGGTACTTGATGGCATGGAGATCATTACCGCGAGCCATGTGTATGTGGAGAAGAAAATCTTCGATCCATACTGCGGGATCTGTCGTTCCATCGTATGATTCAATGTTCACGGGTTTCAACCCATCTGGGAACTGGTGCTCCATTACCTCATCAGTGAAGCATAAGCGGTGTGCGGCGCCTCTGTATCGGACGACATCACGACGCAGTTCGGATGAAGTACGTATGCGGTTTTCGGTTCGGGTGAGGTTGTGCCTGTCGCGCCAGGCCTGATGGTCGTCTTCTCACGTTGGGGCACGCCCCCTTGTCCATAGATTGATCTGGTTTGGCCTGCTCTATTTTCCAGGTCCTGTCATAGGTCGTAGGTGTATCCTGGAGCCGATGTCTCTCTGCCTCTACGGCGAGGTGGTGCGGGTTGGTGTTCGGCGTAGGTGGTCGCTTTATCTCTCCCGCGTGGTGGCCGGTCTGGTTCATCAGCACGGTCATGTTTTGACAATATGGGCTTGAGGGCCTCGTCGTCAAATTGTGGTAGTAACCGACGCTTCGGATAACTCTTTGTTGGGCGTTGAAGGCCATACTCTTCGGTGGCGAGGACTTGGGTCCATCTGTCGTTGAGTGTATCATGTTCGGCTTGGAGCTGTTGCTGCTTCTTTTTTACGCTTCTCGCAGTAGCGATTAGCTGGCGCTTAAAGCACTCCTGTTCGAGTGGTTCCTCTGGCATGATGAAGTCTTCGTCGCCGAGGCTCACATCGTCCTCGCAGAGCGGTAGATAATTACTATTTTCTGAGTCCTCATTCTCGACCGGATCATCGCGGTTAACTTGCCTCTCTTCCACATCATCCTGTTCGCATGTGGGCTCGACGGGGCTTTGGGGTCTTCGGCTTTCTCCCGAGTGTCATTGCCTTGGTGCGGTATTGTTGTCTTTTCGCGATGCGATTTTGGTAGCGTCATCGACGTCGATGCTTTGGAGGTGCCTCAGCAGGCTTGTCCTCAACCGGATCCTTCCTGCCGTTGTCGTCATCCTCTTTGGGTGTGTCCACCATATACACGTCATATGTGGAGGTGGCCATCCAACGTCCGATGGCAACGGCGGTCATGGCCTTGTTCGTCTTCGCATCGTCGTCCATGCCATCGATGTCTTGAGGCGTAGTCCGTAATGTCGGTTAAATCTTTGACACTTGCTTTGAAGTGGGTGGTGGGTGGGACGTCAATTTCCCTGTTGATACGTCTCCAACGTATCTATAATTTTTTATTGTTCCATGTTGTTATATTATTAATCTTGGATTTTTATAATCATTTTATAGTCATTCTATATCATTTTTGGTACTAACCTAACATAGTGCCAAGTGCTAGTTGCTGCTTTTTCCATATGTTTTACATCGCAGAAAATCAATATCAGACACAATCCAAATGCCCTAAAACTTTACGGAGAATTTTTATGGGCCAGAAGGAACACAACAGGCCCTGGCTGTGTCTGCGGAGTGCCCTGAGGGGGGCACAACCCACCAGGGCGCGCCAGGAGGCCCAGGCGCGCCCTGGTGGATTGTGCCCACCTTGGGTGCCCCTCGGACCACCTCGTTGCTCTATAAATACCCCAATATTCCAGAAACCCTAAAGGCATCGTCGAAATATTCATCCAGCCGCCGCAGAGTCCAGAACCACCAGATCCCATCTAGACACCATCTCGGATGGTGTTCACCACCTCCATTGGTGGCTCTCCGATGATGCATGAGTAGTTCTTTGTAGACCTTTGTAGACCCCTCGTTCCTCTCTCGCGGGATTCTCAATACAATGGTCTCTTTCAGATCCATATGATGTAACTCCTTTGCGGTGTGTTTGTTGGGATCTGATGAACTTTGAGTTGATGATCAGTTATATCTTTTTATATCCATGGAAGTTATTTGAGTTTCTTTGATCTCTTATATGCATGATTTCTTATAGCCTCGTATTTCTTCTCTGAAATTTGGGTTTTTTTTGGCTAACTTGATCTATTTATCTTGCAATGGGAAGAGATGCTTTGTAGTGGGTTCGATCTTACGGTGCTTGATCCCGATGTGAAGGAAATGACACGTATGTATCGTTGCTACTAAGGATAAAACGATGGGGTATATCTCTACATAGATAGATCTTGTCTACATCATGTCATCATTCTTATTGCATTACTCCATTTCTCCATGAACTTAATACACTAGATGCATGCTGGATAGCGGTCGATGTGTGGAGTAATAGTAGTAGATGCAGGCAGGACTCGGTCTCCTAATCTTGGACGTGATGCCTATATAATGATCACTGCCTGGATATTGTCATGATTACTCAAAGTTCTATCAATTTCCCAACAGTAATTTGTTTACCCACCATTTGCTATTTTTCTCGAGAGAAGCCACTAGTGAAACCCTCGACCCGGGTCTTCTTTCCCATATATTTTCCTTTGCGATCTACTTTTCGCTTGCATTTATTTTTAGATCTATTAAACCAAAAATACAAAAATACTTTGTTGCACTTTATTTTATTTGTGATCAATTTATTTGATCTATTACAACTTTCTCCCGTCCGCGCAACGTTTCTGGCACTGTTACCCGAAAGGGATTGACAACCCCTTTAACACGTTGGGTTGCGAGTGGTTGTTATTTGTGTGCATGGGCTATTTATATTGTGTTGCTGATGGTAGTTGCAACTACGTCGATATTTCGCCGGAGAGGGAGGGATGATGTAGCACAGCGAAGGTAGGTATTTTCCTCAGTTATGAAACCAAGGTATCGAACCAGTAGGAGAACCAAGCAACACAACGTAAACAACACCTGCACACAAACAGCAACACCTCGCAACCCGACGAGTTAAAGGGGTTGTCAATCCCTTCCGGGGTACGGCGCCACAAGATAGGCAAGCGGACGTGGGGTAAATTGTAGTAGATTGATGGATCGGTTGCCAAATAAAATAAATAAAGATAAAACACACCAAGGTATTTTTGTATTTTTGGTTTAATAGATCTGACTAAAAACGCAAAGGAAAAGTAGAACGCAAGGCAAATATATGAACAAGAAGACCCGGTCGAGGGTTTCACTAGTGGCTTCTATGGAGAAAAATAGCAAACGGTGGGTAAACAAATTACTGTTGGGTAATTGATAGAACTTCAAATAATTATGACGATATCCAGGCAATGATCATTACTTAGGCATCACGTCCGAGATTAGTAGACCGACTCCTACCTGCATCTACTACTATTACTCCACACATCGACCGCTATCCATCATCCATCTAGTGTATTAAGTTCATGGAAAACGGAGTAATGCAATAAGAACGATGACATGATGTAGACAAGATCTGTTTATCTATATGGCGGTAGATATAGATCTCATCTTTTTATCCTTAGTAGCAACGATACATATGTGTCGGTTCCCTTTCTGTCACTGGGATTGAGCACCGTAAGATCGAACCCACTACCGGGCACCTCTTCCAATTGCAAGATAAATAGATCAAGTTGGCCCGACAAAACCCAAATATCAGAGAAGAAATACGAGGCTATAAGCAATCATGCATATAAGAGATCAAAGAAACTCAAATAACTTTCATGGATACAAAAAGATATAACTAATCATAAACTTGAAGTTCATCTGATCCCAACAAACACACCGCAAAAAGAGTTACATCATATGGATCTCCAAGAGACCATTGTATTGAGAATTCAACGAGAGAGAGAAAGCCATCTAGGTACTAACGACGGACCTGAAGGTCTACAAAGAACTACTCACGCATCATCGGAGAGGCACCAATGGAAGTGGTGAACCCCATCCGAGATGGTATCTAGATTGGATCTGGTGGTTCTGGACTCTGCGGCAGCTAGATGAATATTTTGTCGACACTTCTAGGGTTTTGGTATTTTTAGGGTATTTATAGAGCAAAGTGGCGGTCCGGGGGGGCACCCGAGGTGGGCACAACCCACCAGGGTGCGCCTGGGCCTCCTGGCGCGCCCTGGTGGGTTGTGCCCCCCTCGGGGAACCCCCCATGTGCAACCAGGGCCCATTGCCTTCCTTCTGGTCCATAAAAAATCATCGTGGAGTTTCGTGGCATTTGGACTCCGTTTGATATTGATTTCCTGCGATGTAAAAAACATGGAAAAAATAGCAACTGACACTTGGCACTATGTCAATAGGTTAGTACCAAAAAATGATATAAAATGACTATAAAACGATTATAAAACATTCAAGATTGATAATAAAACAACATGGAACAATCAAAAATTATAGATACGTTGGAGACGTATCGCCATCAAGCTTAACTCCTACTCGTCCTCGAGTAGGTAAGTGATAAAAAACCGAATTTTTGATGTGGAGTGTTGTTCATCAAGTAATATCATATTCTTTTCTTTATAGCATGGACATTTGGACTTTTATGTGATTCAAATAGTCTCGTTTTGACATAATAATTTAGATACTCAAGCATATCAACAAGCAACCATGTATTTCAAAATATCAATGCTAAAACAAGTTATCCCTAGCCTATCATGCTCAAAGATTGATCCATTCATGAAACACACTCAAATATTAACTGCACCAAATACTTGAGCACGATCATATTGCCTCCTAGTTGGTGCTTTTGTAAGAGAAGATGGAGACTCAAATTTCAAAATAAAAATTGCATAAAGTAAAAGAAAGGCCCTTCGCAGAGGGAAGTAGGGATTTGTAGAGGTGCCAGAGCTTAAAGCGAAAAATTAGAGATAAAAACATTTTGGGAGGTGTATCCATCCCACTAACGAAAAACGACTTGAGTTCGAACACTTACCATGCTAGATATGCCATAGGAGGTTCCCAAACAGAAAATAAAGTTTATTCCTTTTTCCACCATTCTTTCACTTTCCATGGCTAGCCGTATCCACGGTTGACCTCCATACCAACACTTTCAAAGGAATTTATTATTTGACAACATAAATTAAATATATTTTTTGCATTTCAGGATTGGGCATCCTTAAGTCCTTTGCCTTACTCTCGTGCAATGACAAGTGAATAAACACGCATCTTGAGAATAACACATCTAGATTTATTTGAGAGTTAGCAAAATTTTCAAGAAATTCTCTCTTGCTTCACTTAAATTAATTTGAGAGAAAGAAAACAGTTATGCTCATGATCTTCACTTGTATTTGTTTGAGCTAATGAAAAGCAACACATGAAAATTAGTCCCAAAGTGGTAGATATCCAAGAAGGATATAAAAAAACTTTCATGAAGATCATTGGACAAATAAACTTGATTCTTAGTAATAGTTTTGAGATATGATGATGTGATATGTGAGTTATGTTGGCGAGTAATTTGTTTAGAAAGGCAAAACAATATCGCATATAGGTAGATATAGTGAACTCATGTGGCAAAACTGGTTTAAAGGTTTTGGATGCACAAGTAGAGATCATACTTAGTGCAAAATGAAGGCTAGCAAAAGATTGAGAAGCGACCAACCAAGAAACAAATAATCTCATAAGCAAGCATTAAGCATAAATAATACTGAATAATGCACCACAAGTAGGATATAATTTCATTGCATGACTATTGACTTTCGTACTTGCATAGGGAATCACAAACCTTAACACCAATATTCTTACTAAAGCATAATTACTCATCAACATAACTCACATATCACATCATCATATCTCAAAACTATTACTAAGAATCAATTTTATTTTGTCCAATGATCTTCATGAAAGTTTTTATTATATCCTTCTTGGATATCTATCACTTTGTGACTAATTTTTATGTGTTTCTTTTCATAAGCTCAAACAAATATAAGTGAAGATCACGAGCATAAAGTTTCTTTCTTTCTCTCAAATTAATTTAAGTGAAGCAAGAGAGAATTTCTTGAAAATTTTACTAACTCTCAAATAAATCTAAGTGAAGCAAGAGAGCATTTCTTCAAAAGTAATAAAGCACACCATGCTCAAAAAGATATAAGTGAAGCACTAGAGCAAGTCCATTGCTCATAAAAATTTAAGTGAAGCATAGAGAGCAATTCTAACAAGTCATCACATAATTTTGGCTCTCTCAAATAGGTGTGTCCAGCAAGGGATCAAGACTTAAAACACAAAATAAAACAAACAAAGACTCATGTCATACAAGACGCTCCAAGCAAAACACATTTTATGTGACGAATAAAAATATAGCTTCGAGTAAAATACAGATGGTCATTAGAAGAAAGAGGATGCCACTCGGGGGCATCCCCAAGCTTAGTTGGTTGCTCATTTTTGGATAATAGCTTGGGATGTCGGGGCATCCCCAAGCTTAGGCTCTTCTATCCCTTATTCCTTCATCCATCGTGAGATAACCCAAAACTTGAAAACTTCAATCACACAAAACTCAACAAAACCTTCGTGAGATCCGTTAGTAAAAGAAAGCAAATCACTACTATAAGTACTGTACCAAACAAATTCATATTTTTTGCATTATATTTACTATATTCCAAGTTTTCTATGTCAAAAACTCATCAAAGAAAACCATAGAGCGATCAAAATAAGCACACAATGCAAAGAAAACAGATTCTATCAAAACAGAACAGTCTGTAGCAATCTGACTATTTTGAAAACTTCTGGAACTCCAAAAATTCTGAAAAATTAGGATGACCTGAGCAATTTGTATATTAATCTTCTACAAAAATAATTGGTATTTTTCACGCTCTGGTAAAAATAAGAATTGTTTTCGCGAGCGCAAAAGTTTCAGTTTTTCAGCAAGATCAAACAACTGTCACCCAAGAAGATCCTAAAGGCTTTACTTGGCACAAACACTAATTAAAACACAAAAAACACAATCATAACAGTAGCATAATTGTGCAAATACTCAAGAACGGAAATCAAAAGCAAAAATAAATTTTATTCATTGGGTTGCCTCCCAACAAGCGCTATAGTTTTACGCCTTAGCTAGGCATAAAGTAAGGATCTAAGTTTTGTCATCTTTGTCCTTAATTTTCTTACAGGTATTTTCATCATGGGGTTTTTTAAACACAATATAAAACATATTATCCATAGAAACCTTATTGTTCCTAAGTTGGTGTTCATCATAACCTTTTTGATTCCCCGCAACAATCCAAGAGTAATGTAGATTGACATTATTGAAATCCTGTTGGATTATATCTAAGACTGGGACTTCCTTTTTGAGATTCTCATCAAAGATTTTATTATACCCAAGGAAATGTCTTAAAGCATAGTCACTATTGTAAATAAATTCATCTATCACAGGTTTTTCACTATTCATGCCATAAAAATCAAAGATTTCCCTAGCTTCCAGTATTATGTAGTCAAACTCATTCATAAGAACGAGAGTGGCCAACTTTTTAGCCCTAGGATTCTTTATAATGGGGAGCTCAAAAACAATCTTTGCAAAGTAGGATGGGTACGAATAAATTTACTTTCAAGTTTCAAAACTAGTGCTGCAATATCCGCATAAGATCTAGTAGTTTTAAGTATAGGAGCATCATCAAGACTTAGATTTCCCACACAATTGAAAAATTCTTGGATAGGTTCTTTTCCCATAGCGTTCCCTTGCCCCAAGATAAAAGTTTTAGCATCCAGATTGCCCGTACGTCCAATCTTAGGAGTTAGGCCATCATCTGTTGGTGCCATACCGAAATCACTCATGATTGCAAGCAAAGAATAGATCGTACGAGAAAAAGGCGAATGAAAAAGAGAGGCGGATAAAACGGCAATTGTTTGTGAAGTGGGGAGAGGAAAACGAGAGGCAAATGGCAAATAATGTAAGTTGCAAGGAGATGAGATTTTTGATTAGGAACCTGGTATATGTTGAAGATCCTCCCGGCAACGGCGCCAGGAATTCCTTTTGATGTCGCTTGAAGCTACGTCGGTATTTCCCCAAAGAGGAAGGGATGATGCAGCATAGCGGCGGTTATCGAACCATTAGGAGAACCAAGCAACACAACGTAAATAGCCCCTGCACACATATAACAAATCCTCGCAACCCGATGTGTTAAAGGGGTTGTCAATCCCTTCCGAGGTATGGTGCCTCAAGTTCCTTTTCTGTCACTCGGATCAAGCACCGTAAGATCGAACCCACTACAAAGCACCTCTTCCCATTGCAAGATAAATAGATCAAGTTGGCCAAACAAAACCCAAATATCGGAGAAGAAATACGAGGCTATAAGTGATCATGCATAAAAGAGATCAAAGAAACTCAAATACTTTCATGGATATAAAAGATAGATCTGATCATAAACTCAAAGTTCATCGATCCCAACAAACACACCGCAAAAGAGTTACATCATATGGATCTCCAAGAGACCATTGTATTGAGAATTCAGAGAGAGAGATGAAGCCATCGAGCTACTAACTACGGGCCCGAAGGTCTACAAAGAACTACTCACGCATCATCAGAGAGGCACCAATGGAGGTGGTGAACCCCATCTGAGATGGTGTCTAGATTGGATCTGGTGGTTACGGACTCTGCGGTAATTTGGATGAATATTTCGCCGATGCTTTTAAGGTTTCTGGAATATTGGGGTATTTATAGAGCAAAGAGGCGGTCCGAGGGGCACCCGAGGTGGGCACAACCCGCCAGGGCACGCCTGGGCCTCCTGACACGCCCTGGTGGGTTGTGCCTCCTCGAGGCACCCCCCAAAGCAGCCATGGCCCATTACGCCCTTATGGTCCAAAAAATCTCCGTAAAGTTTCGTTGTGTTTGGATTCTGCGATATTGATTTCCTGCGATGTAAAAACATGCAGAAAACAACAATGTGCACTTGGCACTATGTCAATAGGTTAGTACCAAAATGATATAAATGATTATAAAACATCCAAGATTTATAATATAACAGCATGGAACAAGCAAAATTTATAGATACATTGGAGACGACGATAAATGTGGACACAGGGTTTTACCCAGGTTCGGGCTCTCTCGAAGAGATAATACCCTACATCCTGCTTTTGATTGTATGGATATGGGTGCAACACAGAATACATGTATCTACCACGAGGTTGTTCTAATGAATATGAGATGTTGTCTATTGATTAGCCTGGCCTCGGTCTATATAACACACCAGAGGCCTAGGTCTTAGGAGAGTCCTCGTCTTGTGCACCAAGTCCGTGAGATCTCCCTTGTATGCGGCATGGGCTGCCCAAGTGGCCCATGAGTAACCCGCTATGGGGTCCTCGGCCCGATCCAGCTGGTCGGGAGGCGACGTGGTGAGTACCCCTAGTACAGGACACCGTCGAGAGCCCCTGAACCGGTCTTCGTTGGGGACGCCTCGATTCTTCCGAACTGTTCTTCATCTTCGGCCGTCGGTCTTGAAAACTGGTTCAACAAATCTTCTTATCTTCAATCTTGAGGATCGCGAAGTGAATCCGAAGAGTTCACACGTCGGGTATCCGAGGAGCCCCTTTAAGTTATCGGCCTTTATCAATGCCTTGTTATTTTTACGCCCACCTTGGGTTTGAAGTGTTTCCTGTGCGGCGGTGTCCTCTCGCGTCCGAGCTCCAGCGCCGGACTGCATTCGAGGTATCTTTTGCAGCCGAGCACCAACGTTGGACCGCTTCCGAGCTCCAACGTTGGAATGTATCCGAGCTCCAACGATGGACTCTATCCGAAGAGTCTTTTTACAGCCGAGCACCAACGCCGGACTGCATCCGAGCTCCAAAGACCGGACTGTATCTCGAGGTGTCATAGATTACCTCGGTCTTGAAAATTTTAAAAGGGTACAAAAGCTTAATGATGGAGATGCCCTCTATGGAGCCAGCCACTTGCAACCGAGCTTTATGCCGGACTGCTTCGAGGTATCTTTTGCAATGAGCATGAACGCCAGATCAGATCCGAGGTGGTGCACCACCACGGCCATGGGCTGATTTTTATGAATTTAATTCTGATTTGTGCAATGTATTCTCCGCCGAGATGTATAGCCAAGAGCCCTCAAGGTGTGTGTCGGCCAAAATCCGAGATCCACATTAGAGGAGATAGTGATCGACTGGACGGGCCCTTGAGAGAGGGTTTTGAGAAGTCGTTGTAATATATTAGCTTGATGCCGGATAAGTCCCAAATGGTACTTATTGTTGTCCGAAGACGCGTTTGCCCATAGTTCGGTCAAGTCAAACACTGAGCACTTTGAATTTTCTGCATTGAATAGGCAATACAGTAGCCCCCGAGACACTGGTCGGGTGGCAACACCAGATTAGGGGATCGATGTGCCCATTTAATATTAGTAAATGATAACCCGAAGCCCAGTAGCCCCCGAGCCTTAATGTGGGTACGAGTGGCCGAATTAAGGATCGATATCCGGATTAAAATCACAATTTAAGTGTAATGACTCTATGTATCCAAGTACTTCACATTATTAATGCTCAGATCCGCATTGTACAAAACTTTGTTGACCGACCATCGGCTTCAACCTCCTCGCCAAGATGTCAGAGTGTTTATCCCACTTTATAAAGCCTTCATGAGGGCAAAAATTTACGACAAACAAGGCAATCCGGCCATACGATTTTATAAACAAAGGTATGCGAAGAGAATGTTATATTACTATTGAACGTAAGAAACATCTTCCAAAGAGAATAGTCTCACTATAGGTTCCTTTCTTTGGGTTGTCATGCCGACCATGATCATGAAACCTCACCTCCGATCAATGCAGGAAAAAAATATTGAGGATTTAGTTTGGGGAAAGTTCCCGAACTATGTGGTCTTTAAAGAACCTAAATTTTCACTTCCATCGTTGCCGACCAATTATACCCTTTAAGATTGCTAGCTTTCGGCTTCACCCAGTGTGAGGTACTAACTCGGATGACCTGGTAGTAACAATCACAGAGGTGCCCCCTTTACCGCCTAGACAAAAAACGGGAACGTAGGGGTAAGCACAGGAGCCAAGCAACCCAAATTGGAAAAAATCTTAAGTCAAATTGATGCATATTTATGGCTTTATAACGATAATTACGGAAGGCAACGCTTGTATAATGAGTACAAATGCTTATGATATATGTTTATTTTGACTTTCTTGCGACCGTTTATCATTTAAAAGTGGCCCATCGTCGGCTTCTACCCCTTTGTAGATGCTACGCAGGGTGTTTCCATAGTAACAAGAGAACCCTTAGCGGACGCCTTGCGTCTTGAGGCGGTTGTGTTAGCGGAAACAAGGCAATCAGATATGCGGGATTTATAACTTTCACTTAGTCATAGGAGCTTAAAGTTGGGAGGCCTGTTACTAGCCCCCGCTTAGTGTTCGGTGTCAGCCGAGGTCAAGCCATTAACACTTCAGCCGATCTATAGTTTGACACAGTCATCGGATCACCGACCAGTTTATGCTCATTGTGATAGTCAGTATTCGGCTTTCTCCACGGAGGCACTTAACCATTTGAGGTGGAAGCAAAATTACAGTGGTTCTCCCTTTGCACACCTAGCCGAACAAAGCAGAACATAGGAGACAAGCACAGGAGCCGGGCAACCCAACTATTGACCAAAGACACAATTCGAAACCGATGCATATATAGCAATATCCGAGAATATTTTTGCCGAGGACTCTATGGCGTACCTTGGTTTTTGGTTGGTTCGGCTGTAGTCCAGCCTCCCGTCAATATTGCCAATGCTTTAAGGCGTCTAGCATTGCACCGCTCGGGAACTAGTCCCGGTGTGGCGTGTGTTTTGTCAACGCCGAGGTGTAGTTTGGCGGGAAAGATACCGAGCTATGGGTCGAAAAAGATCTCCCAAGCTGAATTATTATGCAGGGCACCTTGGTCATGAGGATGTCCCGCTACCTGAAAAAAAACATACAAATAGCTAAAAAGTGCCATAAGCTTGAAAAGCCAAAAACTTATGGAAAAGCTTAACGTTCGAACTAAATCAAGTCATTTTGTGCCTATCCGAAAATTGGTCTTAAAATTTTTGTTCTTACATCGTGCATTAATATGACACATCCGATCTCAAGACTTCAAGCGGGTCAGCCTACGGCTGCAACCTCCTATCCCGAAGGCGGAGTACTGCTCGTTAGGCCATTTTGGCGAACTAAACTCAAGTGGCTTTGAGAGAGAAACTAGGCTCCCTGGCTATTGGCCACATACTCGCGTCGAAAAAGGAGTGATAAAAAAGACTTTGCAACGACTAGGAAGAAAGCAATTATTATAGAACAGCTAGTACAAATTTCAAAGCCCCCAGTTAACTTGGGTGAAGGAAGTGTTTTTAACAAACAATGTTTATTGACAAACTAAGCTTTTAACACAAATATAATGTTTGCTCGAACCGAACAAGAATTAAAAAAAAATGACTATGGAAGCGACTTAGCTGGTTAATGTGCTCGGTGTCGATGCGCGGCCCGAGATTTCGTCGGGAAGAGGTCCCAGCCCCCAAGCCAGTCCCGAGGTGGCATAGCAAAGAGCTAGGCACTTCGAAGTGGCGACATGGCATGACGAATGTGGTGAGGTGGAACCCCCTGTCCGTCCCAGGCGACGGAGCAGGCCGGCAATATGACGCCGAAGTTTCCGGCGTGGGTTAATGAAGTGATGACGGAGCCCCTAGTCCAGCTGAGGTGACGTGGTACGTCCGTACGCCGAGGTAACAGCGCTTCCCAACCCGGATCATTTACATGTGCATAGAAAATAGTGCGAGCTGGGGATAATAGTAATAATAATAAATAAAAAATCATAGCATAATAAATAATTTATGCAAAGTGAGTAATAAAAGAATATGGCCCGTGTGCCGAACACTCGATGCGGTAGAGCTCTCTCAGCGATGTTGAAGTCCCTGAGGCAACCAAACACGTGAACCGATTTACGCCGATTGGGATGACAACATCGGCTTGCCGAAGTGACCGCGTGACGCAGTCGAAGTCGATTACCTACAGATGTAAAATAGTGCAGTCAAAAAAATAATAATATAAATATATAAAAAAATCCTCGCATAATTAATTTACGCAAAATATTTTTAAAAAAAGATGTGGCCTGGCGTCGAAGCCAATATCGGTGCGGGGCACCGGCGTGACAAAGCCTATATTCACAGGGTGGTCCGAAGTCCCCGTGAGGCGTTCGCCAAACTGCGGACGGGAAACTGTACGAACCATCACGCAACCATCATTAATGCGGACATCATTTGACAGACCTATGTATAGATGATGGAACAAACCAGAGTAATAATTCCTCGGGAAAAGTAAACCCAAGAAATAAAAAATTACTAGAATTAAAAGCACCTGGTTTATCTGTTGTAGCAATCTGAAGAAAGGTTACTCCCAAAATTGGGACTCGATCCGCACACCCATTGCTTGATGGGCGATGAAGCGGCGGCATGGCGATGCTGGCAAAGGTTGGTTCGCCGAGGCAAAGCCCCGTGTCCAGCTAACGTAACGAAGCTGGTCGGCTGGTGACACCAAACTCTCCGGAGTAGGTTGATGAAGAGATGGCGAAGCTCCCGGTCCAGTCGAGGTGACGGAGCCGGTCGGTAAGGTGACGTTGCAGCCGCCGTGCCAGCCGAGGTGTTGAAGCAGTTCAGTGTGGCAAACATCGGTTTGAAGAAGCTACGACTCGGCCATGCCGATGCTGGTCATAACTTGTGACGCGGTGAATGTCGGATTGATGAAGTGACCGAGCAGCGATGTCGGCGCGCCTGACCCGTGCAATCCGTGAGGCGATGGTGTTGGTGATGATTTAGCCTTCGCGATGTCGAACTCTTGTTCGGCTTGCCGAGCCGATGATCCGATAAGTTTAGCCTCCGTTCGATGAAGCGATGATCTGTCTAGCGCGGGTCGGCAGACGTGGAGCAAGGGCTGGTTTGACACCGGCGCGGCGGTGAAGATTACCTCCGAAAAGGCGCAAAATTTGTAAGCATGAGTTTGGAAACAAAACACAATACCCTAGAAAGAGATTCTTCCATAAAGGTTGTCCAATATCCCGCCCATGAAGAAAGATGAACTCAGCTCGAATTCGTATTCGCGCAGAAAACAGACTCAAAAAGTGATGCACTAATCGGAAGGTTCCCAGAGTTTGAACGGTCGGATCGAGCTGAAATTTTGAGAGGAGGTAGATATGGAAATTACGCAGAAGATGAACGGTTGGATCTTCCAAATAACCTCCGAGCTAGGCTCTGGAGACCACGCCCTAAACTCGTCCAGATTCCCGTCCAGACTCGACAGGCCTCCGGTATATCATAGATCGCCAGAGATTCCTCCATCGGAAGGCGGCGGAATTTTACAGGGTTGTTGCATACTCAATTCCACATAATTCCACCAAAGGGTTTGTTAAATCGACTTCCGAGGACATGGTGGCAGCAAAAACAAGTCCGATGTATAGAAAAAAAAACTGTGTGATCATACGAGGGCAATGTTGACAATGAGCCCCAGGCTCCATGGACGACTTTTCCATGATCTCGACTGAGATTTGAGCTGATGACAATGAAAGTATCCATCTGACCTTGATGATCTGACATGGAGCACGGTCCACGGTCCAGCCGTGGTGACCAATCGAGTCGGCGACAAAGATGTCGACATCGTCAATAAAGCTCGGCTCCGATGCGTAGATAGCGCCGGAGACGATCCGAATTCCCATCGCACCGTGGCGACTGCCAGTGGGCTCTCAATTAAAGCACCAATGTCAGTTCTATATCCGGTGTATCTCGTAGTAGGGGTCCTAAGCTAGGCGTCTTGGAGCGAGGTAACATGGACGCAGGGTTTTATCCAGGTTCGGGCTCTCTCGAAGAGATAATACCCTACATCCTCCTTTCGATCGTATTGATATGGGTGTAATACATAATACATGTATCTACCAAGAGGTTGTTATAATGAATATGAGATGTTGTCTATTGACTAGTCTGGCCTCGGTTTATATAACACACATGCCTAGGGTTTAGGAGAGTCCTCGTCTTGTGCGCCAAGTCTTGTGGGATCTCCCTTGTATGCGGCATGGGCTGCCTGAAGTGGCCCATGAGTGAACCGCCATGGGGGTCCTCGGTCCGATCCAGCTGGTCGGGAGGCGACGTGGTGAGTACCCCCTAGTCCAGGACACCTTCACCTTGGTCTGAGACTTTTATCCCATTGATCATCAGGCTGTCGATCGTGCATCTTTTACGCCTCCCATTGGCAATGGCAAAAAAGTAGGCAGTGGGAGAATCTCCTTTAAGCAACCAGTTGATAGTGCCCCGCTGGCGCCAGTGGATTTCAACATGTCGATGCAAGTGCACCAAGGTCTCCTCAAGAGACAAACGCAGCACCCATTCGGAATCGGATAGGCCGGAAGTATCAGCACGAAGGTCTAAAGCATTGATTTGAGTCGTAAGCAGGGCCTTATCCTTGCGCTCCTGCGCCGCGTCATTACGAGACAAGACACGACGGAATTTACATAAGGAATAGGATCAGTGATGCCAATCATCCATAGGACCGAAGGAGCGACGAGTCGTCGAGAGAATATCCGAGATTTTAGACGAGATGAGGTCGCAAAAGCCATCAATCAGCAGCTAGGAGGCGTCAAACTAGAACCGATGAGGGGTGGGAGAGCGCTGAAGACTAGCATCTAGTATGAGCGAGGCGTGGTCCGAGCCCACAATGGCCTTAGCCTTGAGAATAGATAGCGGAAAAAGGGAATCCCAATTAGGGCAAACAAAAACACGGTCCAGGACAGAGAGAATAGGGGAGACTTGATGATTAGTCCAAGTGAATCTTGACCCCACCCCGGGTATCTCACGAAGTGTACAGCTACTAATGAAGTCATTGAAAGCGTCTACTAACGGCCAGGGGAAGTTGTTGGTGTTCTTATCGGTCGGATAGCGGAGTAAATTAAAATCACCACCCACAAAAAGGGGAAGAGTACAGTATTCAACCTTAATAGAAATCTCATCCAGGAACAGGGGGGAGAGGGAATGATTGGCCGGGCCATACACCACCATGGCCTCCCAAAGGACATTTAATTGACGATGATATAGAACAATGCTCGCCCAAAAATCCCATGATCGAAAGCTACAAAGTCAACTACTTCACGTTTAGAACCAATAAGAATGCCACCCGAATGACCCGAGGAAGGGAGAAAATTCCAGTCAAATCTATCAGCTCCCGCAACTGCAGCAAGCTCATGGGGAGATAAAGAAGTCTTGAAGGTCTCGACAAGGCCCACAAGATCAATATTATCACCCCTCACCACATCTTTGAGCTGATCCCGGCGCCCCCGAGCGCCGAATCCCCTCACATTCCAAAATAAGGCTCTCATTTGAAAGAAAGATTTTAATACGGAGATTCGACCTGCAGGGTGCCAAGCATGATTTAGCGCGTTTAGAAGCACCCTTCTTCACAGAGACAAGGCGGGTAGCATCCCTGTCTGTCCCCCCCCCAAACTCACTTCAGCCACAACCGAAGGGGTGGGAGGGGCCGCAACAAGCTCTTTCGCTTTGGCAATGGCGGCCAGGTCCACCTCATTGGCTCTAATCAACGGGAGCAAAGGAGAGGGGGAGCCAACATTGTGATCAAGAGATATACCAACATCTGAAAGAACCTTTGTCAAGTGATCGTCCGAGTAAGAGGGGAGCACAAGTCTAATCGGGGAGGGGGGAGAATTCATAGCAATCGACGGAGTTGGGGGCGAGCAAATACCTGAGGCCGGGAGATCATGGGCTGCCGCACAACGAGCAGCTTTGTCCGCCACCCGAACACCGATGTCATGGATCCAGCCACTCTTATGCGCCGTGGATGATGGAGAGCGGATCGAAGTAGAGTGCGGCGCCACCGGAGAAGACTGGCTTGCCACGTCGCCCATATCAGCGTCCAAGCGGCGGCGAAACCCCGCCGTGGAGAGCTTGGTACCCGAGGAAGCGCGACTGCGTGTCAAGAATTTCCGTACAAAAGATATCCGCTTGGGGAGAGCACCAGCAGAGCCACGCGGGGGCAAGACAGGGAGATCCTCGATTCCCGACAGCGACGGCGAGCCCGGACGGGCCGGCACATTGGAGCAGACACCAGAAGCAGTCGTGCCAGCCAGATAGGGGTCGCGGCAGTGCTACCTCTTGAGCACTGAGTTGGATTTCCTTGAAGAGGAAAGGATGATGCAACAAAGTAGCGTAAGTATTTCCCTCAGTTTTTGAGAACCAAGGTATCAATCCAAAGAGGAGGCTACGCGAGTCCCTCGTACCTACACAAAGCAAATAACTCCTCGCAACCAACGCGATTAGGGGTTGTCAAATCCCTTCACGGTCACTTACGAGAGTGAGATCTGATAGAGATGATAGATAATATTTTTGATATTTTTATGATAAAGATGCAAAGTAAAATAAAACAAAAGTAAAAAGCAAATGCAATAAATAAAGTGATGGAAGATTAATATGATGGAGATAGACCTGGTGGCCGTAGGTTTCACTAGTGGCTTCTCTCAAGAGCATAAGTATTCTACGGTGGGTGAACGAATTACAGTTGAGCAATTGACAGAATTGAGCATAGTTATGAGAATATCTAGGTATGATCATGTATATAGGCATCACGTCCGAGACAAGTAGACCGACTCCTGCCGGCATCTACTACTATTACTCCACTCATCGACCGCTATCCAGCATGCATCTAGAGTATTAAGTTCAAGAAAACAGAGTAACGCCTTAAGCAAGATGACATGATGTAGAGGGATAAATTGATGCAATATGATAAAAATCCCATCTTGTTATCCTCGATGGCAACAATACAATACGTGCCTTGCTGCCCCTACTGTCACTGGGAAAGGACAACGCAAGATTGAACCCAAAGCTAAGAACTTCTCCCATTGCAAGAAAAACCAATCTAGAAGGCCAAACCAAACTGATAATTCGAAGAGACTTGCAAAGATAACCAATCATACATAAAAGAATTCAGAGAAGATTCAAATATTGTTCATAAATAATCTTGATCATAAACCCACAATTCATCGGCCTCAACAAACACACCGCAAAAAGAAGATTACATCGAATAGATCTCCACAAGAGAGGGGGAGAACATTGTATTGAGATCTAAAAAGAGAGAAGAAGCCATCTAGCTACTAACTATGGACCCGAAGGTCTGAGGAAAACTACTCACACTTCATCGAAGGGGCTATGGTGATGATGTAGAAGCCCTCCATGGTGGATGCCCCCTCCGGTGGAGCTCCGGAACAGGCCCCAAGATGGGATCTCGTGGGTACAGAAGGTTGCGGCGGTGGAATTAGGTTTTTGGCTCCGTATGTGATCGTTTGGGGGTACGTAGGTATATATAGGAGGAAGAAGTACGTCGGTGGAGCAACATGGGGCCCACGAGGGTGGAGGGCGCGCCTGGGAGGGAGGGCGCGCCCCTACCTCGTGCCCTCCTCGAAGCTTCCTTGACTTAGGGTCCAAGTCTCCTGGATCACGTTCGGTGAGAAAATCACGTTCCCGAAGGTTTCATTCCGTTTGGACTCCGTTTGATATTCCGTGTCTGCAAAACTCTGAAATAGGCAAAAAAAAACAGCAATTCTGGGTTGGGCCTCCAGTTAATAGGTTAGTCCCAAAAATAATATAAAAGTGAAAAATAAAGCCCAATATTGTCCAAAACAGTAGATAATATAGCATGGAGCAATAAAAAATGATAGATACATCGGAGACGTATGAGGCATCCCCAAGCTTAATTCCTGCTCGTCCTCGAGTAGGTAAATGATCAAAACAGAATTTTTGATGCGGAGTGCTACTTGGCATAATTTCAATGTAATTCTTCTTAATTGTGGTATGAATATTCAGATTCGAAAGATTCAAGACAAAAGTTCATATTGACATAAAAATAATAATAGTTCAAACATACTAACTAAGCAATTATGTCTTTTCAAAATAACATGGCCAAAGAAAGTTCATCTCTACAAAATCATATAGTTTAGTCATGCTCCATTTTCGTCACACAAGAATGCTCTCATCATGCACAACCCCGATGACAAGTCAAGCAATTGTTTCATACTTTAGTAATCTCAAACCTATAAACTTTCACGCAATATATGAGCGCGAGCTATGGACATAGCACTATGGGTGGAATAGAATATGATGATGGGGGTTACGTGGAGAAGACAAAAAGGGAGAAGGTCTCACATCAATGAGGCTAATCAACGGGCTATGGAGATGCCCATCGATTGATGTTAATGCAAGGAGTAGGGATTGCCATGCAACGGATGCACTAGAACTATAAATGTATGAAAGCTCAACAAAAGAAAACTAAGTGGGGGTGCATCCCACTTGCTTGCTCACGAAGACCTAGGGCACTTGAGGAGGCCCATTGTTGGAATATACAAGCCAAGTTCTATAATGAAAAATTCCCACTAGTATATGAAAGTGACAAAACAAGAGACTCTCTATCATGAAGATTATGGTGCTACTTTGAAGCACAAGTGTGGCAAAGGATAGTAACATTGTCCCTTCTCTCTTTTCTCTCATTTTTTCTTTTTTTTGGGCCTTCTCTTTTTTTATGGCCTTTCTCTTTTTTTTATTCCTCACTTGTGACAATGCTCTAGAGAATGATGATCATCACACTTCTATTTATTTACAACTCAATGATTACAACTCGATACTAGAACAAAGTATGACTCTATATGAATGCCTCCGGCAGTGTACCAGGATATGCAATGAACCAAGAGTCACATGTATGAAAGAATTATGGACGTTGGCTTTGCCACAAATACTATGTCAACTACATGATCATGCTAAGCAATATGACAATGATGAATGTGTCATGATAAACGGAATGGTGGAAAGTTGCATGGCAATATATCTCGGAATGGCTATGGAAATGCCATAATAGGTAGGTATGGTGGCTGTTTTGAGGAAGATATAAGGAGGTTTATGTGTGAAAGAGTGTATCATATCACGGGTTTGGATGCGCCGTGAAGTTTGCACCAACTCTCAATGTGAGAAAGGGCAATGCACGGCATCAAGAGGCTAGCAATGATGGAAGGGTGAGAGTGAGTATAATCCATGGACTCAACATTAGTCATAAAGAACTCACATACTTATTGCAAAAATATACAAGTCATCAAAAACTAAAGCACTACGCGCATGCTCCTAGGGGGATAGATTTGTAGGAAAAGACCATCACTCGTCCCCGACCGCCACTCATAAGGAGGACAATCAAAGAACACCTCATGTTTCAAATTTGTTACATAACGTTTACCATACGTGCATGCTACGGGACTTGCAAACTTCAATACAAGCATTTCTCAAATTCACAACTACTCAACTAGCATGACTTTAATATTATTACCTCCATATCTCAAAACAATCATCAAGCATCAAACTTCTCTTAGCATTCAACACACTCATAAAAAAGTTTTTACTATTTTTGTATACCTAGCATATAAGGATTATTTAAGCAAATTACCATGCTATTTAAGACTCTCAAAATAATCTAAGTGAATCATGAGAGATCAATAGTTTCTTTAAAACAAATCCACCACCGTGCTATAAAAGATATAAGTGAAGTACTAGAGCAAAACTATATAACTCAAAAGATATAAGTGAAGCACAAAGAGTATTCTAATAATTTCCAAATCATGTATGGCTCTCTCAAAATGTGTGTAAAGCAAGGATGATTGTGGTAAACTAAAAAGCAAAGACTCAAATTATACAAGACGCTCCAAGCAAAACACATATCATGTGGTGAATAAAAATATAGCTCCAAGTAAAGTTACCGATGGAAGTAGAAGAAAGAGAAGGCATCGCCAAGCTTTGAATTTTTGGTGTCCTTAGATTATCTTGGGGGTGCCATGGGCATCCCCAAGCTTTGGATCTTGCTACTCCTTGTTCCATAATCCATCAAAAATCTTTCACCCAAAACTTGAAAACTTCACAACACAAAACTCAACAGAAATCTCGTAAGCTCCGTTAGCGAAAGAAAACAAAAGACCACTTCAAGGTACTGTAATGAACTCATTATTTATTATATTGGTGTTAAACCTACTGTATTACAACTTCTCTATGGTTTATAAACTATTTTAGTAGCCATAGATTCATCAAAATAAGCAAACAACACGCGAAAAACAGAATCTGTCAAAAACAGAACAGTCTGTAGTAATCTGTAACTAAGCAAACTTCTGGAACTCCAAAACATTAGCCAAAATAGGAAGACCTAGGCAATTTGTTTATTGATCAGAAGCAATTGGAATCACTATTTTATCACGTTCTGGTGATTTTTAACAATTGTTTTTGTGAACAGAAAGTTTCTGAAAATTACAGCAAGATCAAATAACTATCATCCAAGAAGATCCTATAGGTTTAACTTGGCACAAACACTAATTAAAACATAAAACACATCTAACCAGAGGCTAGATCTAAGATTTATTCCTAAACATAAGCAAAAGCAAAAAAAACTAAAAATAAAATTGGGTTGCCTCCCAACAAGCGCTATCATTTAACGCCCCTAGCTAGCCATAAAAGTAAGGATAGATCTAGGTATTGCCATCTTTGGTAGGCAATCCATAAGTGGCTCTCATGATAGATTCATATGGTAATTTTATTTTCTTCCTAGGGAAGTGTTCCATGCCTTTCCTTAATGGAAATTTGAATCTAATATTCCCTTCTTTCATATTAATAATTGCACCAATCGTTCTAAGGAAAGGCCTACCAAGAATAATAGGACATGAAGGATTGCAATCTATATCAAGAACGATAAAATCTACGGGCACATAATTCCTATTTGCAACAATAAGAACATCATTGATTCTTCCCATAGGTTTCTTAAGAGTGGAATCCGCAAGGTGCAAGTTTAGAGAGCAATCATCAAAGTCACGGAAATCTAGCAAATCGCACAAAGTTTTGGGAATAGTGGAAACACTAGCGCCCAAATCACATAAGGCATAAAATTAATGATCCTTAATCTTAATTATAATAGTTGGTTCCCACTCATCATAAAGTTTTCTAGGGATAGAAACTTCCAACTCAAGTTTTCCTTCATAAGATTGCATCAAGGCATCAACGATATGTTTAGTAAACGCTTTATTTTGACTATAAGCGGGAGGAGAATTTAGCACGGATTGTAACAAGGAAATACAATCAATCAAAGAGCAATTTTCATAATTAAATTCCTTGAAATCCAAAATAGTGGGTTTAGCAACATCTAGGGTTTTGATTTCTTCAATCCCACTTTTATCAATTTTAGCATCAAGATCTAAAAACTCCGAATTTTTTGAACGCCTTCTAGGTAAAGGTGGATCATATTCAGTCCCATCATTGTCAAGATTCATATTGCAAAACAAAGATTTAATAGGGGACAGATCAATAACTTTTAGATCTTCATCTTTATTTTCATAGAAATCTGGTTTATCAGCCATCTTATTAACTAAGGTAGCCTGCTTATCCGATATTTCAGTAGTTAACTTCTCAAGACGAGCAATTTGGGATCTCAAACCATCAAATTCTTTAGACATATCATCGAGCTCTTTATTCATATAATTCATAAAACTTTTTGGTTCCTTAATCTCATTTCTGAAGAAATTATTATGCTCAAATTGCAGAACCATAAAACTCCTTGCGTTGCTTTCGATCTCTTCTAATCTTTTAAGGTGAAGATCACAAAATATAGGTAGAGCCATCGTGACAAACTAGCAATCCAACACACGAGCAAACAAAAAGCAAACGAAAAAGAGGCAAATGGAAAAGAGAGGGCGAATAAACTGGCAAGGGTGAAGTGGGGGAGAGGAAAACGAGAGGCAAATGGCAAATAATGTAATGCGGGAGATAAGGGATTGTGATGGGTACTTGGTATGTTGACTTTTGCATAGACCTCCCCGGCAACGGCGCCAGAAATGGCTCATTGTCGGGAGTCCAAATCTTGACTTGACTTCTGCATAAGCCTCCCCGGCAACGGCGCCAAAAATTCTTCTTGCTACCTCTTAAGCACTGAGTTGGATTTCCTTGAAGAGGAAAGGATGATGCAGCAAAGTAGCGTAAGTATTTCCCTCAGTTTTTGAGAACCAAGGTATCAATCCAGTAGGAGGCTACGCGCGAGTCCCTCATACCTACACAAAGCAATTAACTCCTCGCAACCAACGCGATTAGGGGTTGTCAATCCCTTCACGGTCACTTCCGAGAGTGAGATCTAATAAAGATGATAGATAATATTTTTGATATTTTTATGATAAAGATGCAAAGTAAAATAAAATAAAAGTAAAAAAAGCAAAGGCAATAAATAAAGTGATGGAAGATTAATATGATGGAGATAGACCCGGGGGCCATAGGTTTCACTAGTGGCTTCTCTCAAGAGCATAAGTATTCTACGATGGGTGAACGAATTACTGTTGAGAAATTGACAGAATTGAGCATAGTTATGAGAATATCTAGGTATGATCATGTATATAGGCATCACGTCCGAGACAAGTAGACCGACTCACTGCATCTACTACTATTACTCCACTCATCGATCGCTATCCAAAGATGCATCTAGAGTATTAAGTTCAAGAAAACAGAGTAACGCCTTAAGCAAGATGACATGATGTAGAGGGATAAATTGATGCAATATGATAAAAACCCCATCTTGTTATCCTCGATGGCAACAATACAATACGTCCTTGCTGCCCCCATCACACTGGGAAAGGACAATGCAAGATTGAACCCAAAGCTAAGCACTTCTCCCATTGCAAGAAAAACCAATCTAGTAGGCCAAACCAAACTGATAATTCAAAGAGACTTGCAAAGATAACCAATCATACATAAAAGAATTCAGAGAAGATTCAAATATTGTTCATAGATAATCTTGATCATAAACCCACAATTCATCGATCTCCAACAAACACACCGCAAAAGAAGATTACATCGAATAGATCTCCACAAGAGAGGGGAGAACATTGTATTGAGATCCAAAAAGAGAGAAGAAGCCATCTAGCTACTAACTATGGACCCGAAGGTCTGAGGTAAACTACTCACACTTCATCGGAGGGGCTATGGTGATGATGTAGAAGCCCTTCGTGGTGG
The DNA here is from genome assembly GCA_021605145.1 of Aegilops bicornis. Classification (NCBI taxonomy): domain Eukaryota; kingdom Viridiplantae; phylum Streptophyta; class Magnoliopsida; order Poales; family Poaceae; genus Aegilops; species Aegilops bicornis. Next base: position 624,917,437 of record CM038674.1, read on the forward strand.
ATGCCCCCTCCGGCGGAGCTCCGGAACAGGCCCCAAGATGGGATCTCATGGGTACAGAAGGTTGAGGCGGTGAAATTAGGTTTTTGGCTCTGAATCTGATCGTTTGGGGGTACGTAGGTATATATAGGAGGAAGAAGTACGTCGGTGGAGCAACATGGGGCCCACGAGGGTGGAGGGCGTGCCACAGGGGGTGGCGCGCCCCCCTACCTCGTTCCCTCCTCGAAGCTTCCTTGACTTAGGGTCCAAGTCTCCTGGATCACGTTCGGTGAGAAAATCACGTTCCCGAAGGTTTCATTCCGTTTGGACTCCGTTTGATATTCCGCTTTTGCAAAACTCTGAAATAGGCAGAAAACAACAATTCTGGGCTGGGCCTCCGGTTAATAGGTTAGTCCCAAAATAATATAAAAGTGGAAAATAAAGCTCGGTATTGTCCAAAACAATAGATAAGATAGCATGGAGCAATCAAAATTATAGATACGTTGGAGACGTATCAGGCAGCCTGAGCCGCCAGCTTCCCAGCCACAACGTCCTCCCCCATGTTCTTGCTCTTCTGGGCGTTGTCCTTGAAAAGTTCCCGGGACTCAGATCCCATGCCATCCCAATCTAAGGTCGTGAAGTGAGGGTGAGAGCCCCCGCTCTGGTTGGTAGCATCATCCCCATCCTCCCCACGGTTCTCAGCCGGGGGAGGAGGAGGAGGGGGGGATATTAGAGTTGTCACCCCCTTCAACACGAACCCGCAGTCTGAAGCCGTCTGACGAAGGGAACACATCAACAGAATCATGAATGCACAAAGGATCAACAACCCATAGCTTGAGACAAACAGGGCCAAGAACAAGGGACTCCGGATCGACCATAATCGGCTTGCCAATCAGAACACCAAAAGCCACCACAAATTCGGAAGAACGTGGGGTAGGAGGGATATCGTCAATGAGGACCCAAATCTCCGAGAGGTGGGGAGATAGGCTTGGCGCCATTAGACGCCACTGTCACCGAGACCATGAGCTGGTTGAGGGGGAGGGTGAAGCTGGTGCAGGAGGAGATCATTTTGAGGCTGCCTTTAGAAGGGAAAACCGCAGCAAATTCAAAGTCAGAGAGTTGCCGGCTCTGCCAGTCCCAGCCTCCATCATCCCAAAGCTTCAGTTCACCCAGGAGAATCTGGGAGGAGATCTTGTAGTCTTTGATGGTGATGATAGCAGCATTGGATAGGGCAGGGGCAACTGCCACCTGTGGGATCTCGCTGTCGAGGGCATAGAAGGAACAACTAGGGAGACCTTGGCCATATAGCAAGAAAAAGGCATGCTTGCGGCGATTCTGCCAATCCACCGTGAGATGGCCATCCTCTCTGCAAATGAGACAGAACGAGGGATTGAAGCAACGGGATTGGAAGTGGCCGGGCTGGTGGCAGGCGAAGCAAGTGAGGTTAGGGTTGGAATTTGGCAGTTGGGCTAGCGGAGGTGACGGACGAACAAGAGGAGGAGGGGGAGGGGGCAGAATCACATCGCCCTGGACGGAGGAGGACGAGCCTGGGCCGAAGGTAGGACGACGACGGCCAAAGCCACCAGATCCGGCACCACCACGGCCCATCGGGCGACCGCCGAACCCCGACGAGGGGCCAGACGAGCGACCAACACCACGGCCCAGGGGGAGCGGCCCGCGTGGAGGAGGAAGAGGACGGGGAGTGGGACCAGAACCGCCAGCCACCTTTGTGGCCTCCCAAGGATCCACCCCAGATCTGCCAGATCCATGCGCCTCCGGCCTGACACCACCACAGACTCCGCCGCCGACCACTCACGCTCGTCCCTCTGGAGCCACTCGGGCCCCGCCGCCCAGGCCTCACGGTCGCGAGCCACTTGCGACCGAGCAGCTTGCTCGGGCTCAAGTTTCGAGCGGAGGGACGCCTCGAGCTCGAGATTCGCCGCCCTGTCGCCCGAGTCCTCCCGCTGCCGCTTCTAGCCCGACATGGCCTCACTCGAGGAACCACGGAAGCGGTCCATGGACACGACGGCCGCGAAGGAGAGGGAGAGGGGTGGAGGAGGAGAAGATCTACGGAAATGCGGGATGGGGAGGTGGAAGCGACGGAGATCTGAGAGACAGGCTGGAAACCCTAGAAATGGGGGAAAGGAGCCCTTGCGGACCCAGATATAGCCGGAGTAGCCAGGACAAGGGAGGCCACGCAGGCCGGGCTAACAAGAGGGGGAGGTGGCTGGGCCGAAAGAGGCGCTAGGCCAGGATAGAGAGCGGGGGAAATCAGAAGGAGAAGAAAGAGAGGGCAGCCCAAGTGGCACGACAGGCCCAGAGGGGGCCAGAACGGTCGATCGAGGGGCCCACTAGCCTCCTGAACGGGATCGCGATCTAGGGTTGGCCCCGAAGGGAGTACGACTGCCGCCACTGCCAACGGCACCGCGCCCACATCCACAGGAAACCTAGACGCCGGCGACGGGGACGCAGGGGAGCATGACGAACACGCCGAACAGCCATCAGGAACAGGAGCCGCCCCAAGCACACCGTGGTCCAGCGTGGTAGCCATCCCCGAACGGCTCCTCCAGCGACCACGACCGACCTGGATCCAGCCAGATCCAGCAGCTGCAGCGGAGAAGACCGACCGCCCGCGCCCACCCGAGGCAAATTTCCGAACACGCACCAACGGTACCAACCCCGGCGGCGGCACCACAGCAGGACGGGAAGCCAGGGAGCGAGGAAGAAGGTCGGAATCCGAATCCGATTCATCCTCATTAGCCAACAAGGCCCAAAACTTGTTGCAGGAACGGGATACAGGGAAGGAGCAGCGAGGAGAGGGGCGAGGGGAAGGGGTGAGGGGTGAAGGAAATATGCCCTAGAGGCAATAATAAAGTTATTATTTATTTCCTTATATCATGATGAATGTTTATTATTCATGCTAGAATTGTATTAAGCGGAAACTTAGTGCATGTGTGAATACATAGACAAACAAAATGTCACTAGTATGCCTCTACTTGACTAGCTCGTTGAATCAAATATGGTTAAGTTTCCTAGACATAGACATGAATTGTCATTTGATTAACGGGATCACATCATTAGAGAATGATGTGACTGACTTGACCCATTCCGTTAGCTAGCACTTGATCGTTTAGTATGTTGCTATTGCTTTCTTCATGACTTATACATGTTCCTATGACTATGAGATTATGCAACTCCCGTTTACCGGAGGAACACTTTGTGTGCTACCAAACATCACAACATAACTGGGTGATTATAAAGGTGCTCTATAGGTGTCTCTGAAGGTACTTGTTGGGTTGGCGTATTTCGAGATTAGGATTTGTCACTCCGATTGTCGGAGAGGTATCTCTGGGCCCACTCGCTAATGCACATCACTATAAGCCTTGCAAGCATTGCAACTAATGAGTTAGTTGCGGGATGATGTATTACGGAACGTGTAAAGAGACTTGCCGGTAACAAGATAGAACTAGATATTAAGATACCGATGATCGAATCTCGGGCAAGTAACATATCGATGACAAAGGGAACAACGTATGTTGTTATGCGGTTTGACTGATAAAGATCTTCGTAGAATATGTAGGAGCCAATATGAGCATCCAGGTTCCGCTATTGGTTATTGACCGGAGACATGTCTCGGTCATGTCTACATAGTTCTCGAACCCATAGGGTCCGCACGCTTAAAGTTCGATGACGGTTATATTATGATTTTATGTGTTTTCATGTACCGAAGATAGTTCGGAGTCCCGGATGTGATCACGGACATGACGAGGAGTCTCGAAATGGTCGAGACATAAAGATTGATATATTGGAAGCCTATATTTGGATATTAGAAGTGTTCCGGGTGAAATCAGGATTTTACCGGAGTACCGGGGGTTACCGGAACCCCCCCCCCCCCGGGGGTTTAATGGGCCAAGATGGGCCTTAGGGGAGAAGAGGAGGGGCGACCAGGGCAGGATGCGCGCCCCCTCCTCCTCTAGTCCGAATTGGACAAGGAGGGGCGGCGCCCCCCTTTCCTTCCTCTCTCCCTCCTCCTTCCCCCTTCTCCTACTCCAACTAGGAAAGGAGGGAGTCCTACTCCCGGTGGGAGTAGGACTCCTCCCTGGCGCGCCTCCTCCTGGCCGGCCGCCTCTCCCCCCCCCCCTGCTCCTTTATATACGGGGGCAGGGGGACACCTCTAGAGACAACAATTGATACCTTGGATATCTTAGCCATGTGCGGTGCCCCCCTCCACCATATTCCACCTCGATAATATCGTAGCGGTGCTTAGGCGAAGCCCTGCGTCGGTAGAACATCATCATCGTCGCCACGCCGTCGTGCTGACGGAACTCTCCCTCAAAGCTCGGCTAGATCGGAGTTCGAGGGACGTCATCGAGCTGAACGTGTGCTGAATTCGGAGGTGTCGTACGTTCGGTACTTGATTGGTCGGATCGTGAAGACGTACGACTACATCAACCGTGTTGTGCTAATGCTTCCGCTTTCGGTCTACGAGGGTACGTGGACACACTCTCCCCTCTCGTTGCTATGCATCACCATGATCTTGCGTGTGCGTAGGAAATTTTTGAAATTACTACGTTCCCAACAGTGGCATCTGAGCCTGGTTTTATGCATAGATGTTATATGCAGGAGTAGAACACAAGTGAGTTGTGGGTGATATAAGTCATACTGCTTACCAGCATGTCATACTTTGGTTTGGCGGTATTGTTGGATGAAGCGGCCCGGACCGACATTACGCGTACGCTTACGCGAGACTTGTTCTACCGACGTGCTTTGCACACAGGTGGCTGGCGGGTGTCAGTTTCTCCAACTTTAGTTGAACCGAGTGTGGCTACGCCCGGTCCTTGAGAAGGTTGAAACAGTACTAACTTGACAAACTATCGTTGTGCTTTTCATGCGTAGGTTAGAACGGTTCTTGCTCAGCCCATAGCAGCCACGTAAAACTTGCAACAACAAAGTAGAGGACGTCTAACTTGTTTTTGCAAGGCATGTTGTGATGTGATATGGTCAAGGCATGATGCTATATTTTATTGTATGAGATGATCATGTTTTGTAACCGAGTTATCGGCAACTGGCAGGAGCCATATGGTTGTCGCTTTATTGTATGCAATGTAGACGCCCTGTAATGCTTTACTTTATAACTAAGCAGTAGCGATAGTCGTAGAAGCATAAGTTGGCGAGACGACTACGATGCTACGAAGATCAAGGTGTTGCGCCGGTGACGATGGTGATCATGACGGTGCTTCAGAGATGGATATCACAAGCACAAGATGATCATGGCCATATCATATCACTTATATTGATTGCCTGTGATGTTTATCTTTTATGCATCTTATCTTGCTTTGATTGACGGTAGCATTATAAGATGATCTCTCACTAAATTATCCAAGGTACAAGTGTTCTCCCTGAGTATGCACCGTTGCGAAAGTTCTTCGTGCTGAGACACCACGTGATGATCGGGTGTGATAGGCTCTACGTTCAAATACAACGGGTGCAAAACAGTTGCACACGCGGAATGCTCGGGTTAAACTTGACGAGCCTAGCATATGCATATATGGCCTCGGACACCGAGACCGAAAGGTCGAGCGTGAATCATATAGAAGATATGATCAACATAGTGATGTTCACCATTGAAAACTATTCCATCTCACGTGATGATCGGACATGGTTTAGTTGATTTGGATCACGTGATCACTTAGATGATTAGAGGGATGTCTATCTAAGTGGGAGTTCTTAAGTAATATGATTAATTGAACTTAATTTATCATGAACTTAGTCCTGGTAGTATTAGCATATCTATGTTGTAGATCAATAGCTCGCGATGTTGCTCCCCGTTTATTGTGTTCCTAGAGAAAAACTATGTTGAAAAATGTTAGTAGCAATGATGCAAATTGGATCCGTGATCTGAGGATTATCCTCATTGCTGCACAGAAGAATTATTTCCTTGATGCACCGCTAGGTGACGGACCTATTGCAGGAGCATATGCAGACGTTATGAACGTTTGGCAAAGCTCGGTATGATGACTACTTGATAGTTTAGTGCACCATGCTTTACGGATTAGAGCCGGGACTTCAAAAATGTTTTGAACGCCACGGAGCATATAAGATGTTCCAAGAGTTTAAATTGGTATTTCATACTCATGCCCGTGTCGAGAGGTATGAGACCTCTGACAGTACTTTGCCTACAAGATAGAGGAGAATAGCTCAACCAGTAAGCATGTGTTCAGAATGTCTGAGTACTACAATCGCTTGAATCAAGTGGGAGTTAATCTTCCAGATAAGATAGTGATTGACAAAGTTCTCTAGTCACTATCACCAAGATACTAGAACTTCGTGATGAACTATAATATGCAAGGGATAACGGAAACGATTCCCAAGCACTTCGTAATGTTGAAATCGACGAAGGTAGAAATCAAGACAGAGCATCAAGTGTTGATGGTTAACAAGACCACTAGTTTCAAGAAAAGGGAAAAGGGATAGAAAGGGGACTTCAAGAAAAACGGCAAGCAAGTTGTTGCTCAAGTGAAGAAACCCAAGTCTAGATCTAAGCCTGAAACTGAGTGCTTCTACTGCAAAGGGAATGGTCACTGGAAGCGGAACTACCCCAAACATTTGGCGGGTAAGAAGGATGGAAAAGTAAACAAAGGTATATTTGATATACAAATGATGTGTACTTTACTAGTGTTTATAGCAACCCCTCGGTATTTGATACTGGTTCAGTTGCTAAAAGTAGTAACTCAAAACGGGAGTTGCAGAATGAACAGAGACTAGTTAAAGGTGAAGTGATGATGTGTTTTGGAAGTGGATCCAAGATTGATATGATCATCATCGCACACTCCCTATACTTTCGGGATTAGTGTTGAACCTAAATAAGTGTTATTTGGTGTTTGCGTTGAGCATGAATATGATTTGATCATGTTTATTGCAATACAATTATTCATTTAAGTTAGAGAATAATTGTTGTTCTGTTTACATGAATAAAACCTTCTACGGTCATACACCCAATGAAAATGGTTTGCTGGATCTCGATCGTAGTGATACACATATTCATAATATTGAAGCCAAAACATGCAAAGTTAATAATGATAGTGCACCTTATTTGTGGCACTGCCGTTTAGGTCATATTGGTGTAAAGCGCATGAAGAAACTCCACGCTGATTGGATTTTGGAATCACTTGATTATGAATCACTTGATGCTTGCGAACCATGCCTTATGGGCAAGATGACTAAGACTCCGTTCTTCGGAACAATGGAGCGAGCAAGTGACTTATTGGAAATAAGTCATACTGATGTATGCGCGATCCGATGAGTGTTGAGGCTCGCGGCGGGTATCGTTATTTTCAGAACTTCACAGATGATTTGAGCAGATATGGGTATATCTACTTAATGAAACATAAGTCTAAAACATTTGAAAAGTTCAAAAATTCCAGAGTGAAGTGGAAAATCATCGTAACAAGAAAATAAAGTTTCTACGATCTGATCGTGGAGGAGAATATTTGAGTTACAAGTTTGGCCTTCAGTTAAAACAATGTGAAATAGTTTCACTACTCACGCCACCTGGAACACCACAGTATAATGGTGTGTCCGAACGTCGTAATTGTACTTTATTAGATATGGTGCGATCTATGATGTCTCTTACCGATTTACCACTATCGTTTGGGGGTTATGCATTAGAGACAGCTGCATTCACGTTAAATAGGGCACCAACTAAATCCGTTGAGACGACAACATATGAACTGTGGTTTGGTAAGAAACCAAAGTTGTCGTTACTTAAAGTTTGGGGTTGCGATGCTTATGTGAAAAAGTTTCATCCTGATAAGCTCAAACCTAAATCAGAGAAATGTGTCTTCATAGGATACCCAAAGGAGACAGTTGGGTACACCTTCTATCACAGATCCGAAGGCAATACATTCGTTGCTAAGAATGTATCCTTTCTAGAGAAGGAGTTTCTCTCAAAAGAAGTGAGTGGGAGGAAAGTAGAACTTGATGAGGTAATCAGACTGCTCCCTTATTGGAAAGTAGTTCATCACAGAAATATGTTCATGTGACTCCTACACCAATTAGTGAGGAAGATAATCATGATGATCATGTAACTTCAGATCAAGTTACTACCAAACCTCGTAGGTCAATCAGAGTGAGATCCACACCAGAGTGGTACGGTAATCTTGTTCTGGAAGTCATGCTACTAGACCATGACAAACCTACGAACTATGAGGAAGCAATGATGAGCCCAGATTCTGAAAAATGTCTTGAGGCCATGAAATCTGAGATGGGATCCATGTATGAGAACAAAGTGTGGACTTTGGTTGACTTGCCCAATGACCGGCAAGCCATCGAGAATAAATGGATCTTCAAGAAGAAGATGACGACAAGAATGTTATCGCTTCACAAAGCTCGACTTGTTGCAAAAGGTTTTCGACAAGTTCAAGGAGTTGACTACGATGAGACCTTCTCACCCATAGTGATGCTTAAGTCCGTCTGAATCATGTTAGCAATTGCCACATTTTATGATTATGAAATTTGGCAAATGGATGTAAAGACTGCATTCCTTAATGGATTTCTTAAAGAAGAGTTGTATATGATGCAACCAGAAGGTTTTGTCGATCCTAAAGGTGCTAACAAAATGTGCAAGCTCCAAATGATCCATCTATGGACGGGTGCAAGCATCTCGGAGTTGGAATATACACTTTGATGAGTTGATCAAAGCATACAGTTTTATACAGACTTGCGGTGAAGCCTATATTTACAAGAAAGTGAGTGGGAGCACTACAGCATTTCTGATAAGTATATGTGAATGACATATTGTTGATCAGAAATCATGTAGAATTTTCTGAAAAACATAAAGGAGTATTTGAAAGGAGTTTTTCAAAGAAAGACCTCGGTAAATCTGCTTACATATTGAGCATCAAGATCTATAGAGATAGATCAAGACGCTTGATAAGTTTTTTCAATGAGTACATACCTTGACAAGATTTGAAGTAGTTCAAAATGGAACAGTCAAAGAAAGAGTTCTTGCCTGTGTTACAAGGTGTGAAATTGAGTAAGACTCAAAACCCGACCACAGCAGAAAATAGAAAGAGAATGAGAAGTCATTCCCTATGCCTCAGTCATAGGTTATATAAAGTATGCTATGCTGTTTACCAGTCCTATTGTATACCTTAGCATGATTTTGGCAAGGGAGTACAATAGTGATCTAGGAGTAGATCACTGGACAGCGGTCAAAATTACCCTTAGAGGACTAAGGAAATATTTCTCGGTTATGGAGGTGATAAATGAGTTCGTCGTAAAGAGTTACGCCGATGCAAGCTTTTTATATCGATCTAGATGACTCTAAGTCTCGATCTGGATACATATTGAAAGTGGGAGCAATTAGCTAGAGTAGCTCTGTGCAGAGCATTGTGGACATAGAAATTTGCGAAATACATACGGATCTGAATGTTGCAAACCCGTAGACTAAACTTCTCTCACAAGAAAAACATGATCACTCTTTGGGTGTTAATCACATAGCGATGTGAACTAGATTATTGACTCTAGTAAACCCTTTGGGTATTAGTCACATGGAGATGTGAACGAATCACATAAAGATGTGAACTAGATTATTGACTCTAGTGCAAGTGGGAGACTGAAGGAAATATGCCCTAGAGGCAATAACAAAGTTATTATTTATTTCCTTATATCATGATAAATGTTTATTATTCATGCTAGAATTGTATTAACCGGAAACTTAGTACATGTGTGAATACATAGACAAACAAAATGTCACTAGTATGCCTCTACTTGACTAGCTCGTTGAATCAAAGATGGTTAAGTTTCCTAGCCATAGATATGAGTTGTCATTTGATTAACGGGATTACATCATTAGAGACTGATGTGATTGACTTGACCCATTCCGTTAGCTTAGCACTTGATCGCTTAGTATGTTGCTACCGCTTTCTTCATGACTTATACATGTTCCTATGACTATGAGATTATGCAACTCCGTTTACGGAGAAACACTTTGTATGCTACCAAACGTCACAACGTAACTGGGTGATTATAAAGGTGCTCTATAGGTGTCTCCGAAGGTACTTGTTGGGTTGGCGTATTTCGAGATTAGGATTTGTCACTCCGATTGTCGGCGAGGTATCTCTGGGCCCACTCGGTAATGCACATCACTATAAGCCTTGCAAGCATTGCAACTAATGAGTTAGTTGCGGGATGATGTATTACGGAACGAGTAAAGAGACTTGCCGGTAACGGGATAGAACTAGGTATTAAGATACCGATGATCGAATCTCGGTCAAGTAACATACCGATGACAAAGGGAACAACGTATGTTGTTATGCGGTTTGACCGATAAAGATCTTCGTAGAATATGTAGGAGCCAATATGAGCATAGATGTTCCGCTATTGGTTATTGACCGGAGACATGTCTCGGTCATGTCTACATAGTTCTCGAACCCGTAGGGTCCGCAGGCTTAAAGTTCGATGACGGTTATATTATGAGTTTATGTGTTTTGATGTATCGAAGATAGTTCGGAGTCCCGGATGTGATCACGAACATGACGAGGAGTCTCAGAATGGTCAAGACATAAAGATTGATATATTGAAAGCCTATATTTGGATATCGGAAGTGTTCCGGGTGAAATCGGGATTTTACCTGAGTACCGGGGGTTACCGGAACCCCCCCCCCTCCCCCGGCTGGTTTAATGGGCCAAGATGGGCCTTAGTGGAGAAGAGGAGGGGCGGCCAGGGCAGGCCGCGCGCCCCCTCCCCCTCTAGTCCGAATTGGACAAGGAGGCGGCGCCCCTTTCCTTCCTCTCTCCTCCTTCCCCCTTCTGCTAATCCAACTAGGATAGGGAGGGAGTCCTACTCCTGGGAGTAGGACTCCTCCTGGTGCGCCTCCTCCGGCCGCCACCTCCCTCCCCCCTTGCTCCTTTATATACGGGGGCAGGGGGACACCTCTAGAGACAACAATTGATCCCTTGGATCTTTTAGCCGTGTGCGGTGCCCCCTCCACCATAGTCCACCTCGATAATATCGTAGCGGTACTTAGGCGAAGCCCTGCGTCGGTAGAACATCATCATCGTCACCACGCCGTCGTGCTGACGGAACTCTCCCTCAAAGCTCGGCTGGATCGGAGTTCGAGGGACGTCATCGAAATGAGCGTGTCGAACTTCGGAGGTGTCGTACGTTCGGTACTTGATCGGTCGGATCGTGAAGACATACGACTACATCAACCGCGTTGTGCCAACGCTTCCACTTTCGGTATACGAGGGTACGTGGACACACTCTCCCCTCTCGTTGCTATGCATCACCATGATCTTGCGTGTGTGTAGGAAATTTTTGAAATTACTACGTTCCCCAACAAAGGGAGCACCTGAGAAGGAAGCCGGCATCAGAGAGGACGCCCTGGGGGAGAGAGGGCAGGGGCGGCCCAGGAGAGGCGGGGGGAGCCGATCTGTGACGTGGTCGAGGAGGAGGAGCACGAGGGAGAGAGGAGAGCCATTTCCGGCGATTAATGAACTTTATGACTACCCTGTGGTCTATCTCTTTTTGCCTGCTGATGGAAACAGAAACTTCTGCGACGCGGGTTGGTCAGGACGTACATACCGTGTATTGTCAGCATGTTAAGTTGGACTATACATATATGCTGCAAGTTTGCCTCGACCGGCGTAGAAGAAAATAGCAATGTATATATTAAAAACAAACACTGCATAGAGCATATTGTCTACCCCGTGGAAACAAAGTCATCAGGACATTCTAATTAACTACTACTATCACCGAGACGGGACGAAAAGCTAGCGGCCCATTCATTTCACATCTACACGTTATTTTGTCAGCCAACCGATCTATCGGGTTCTTTTTTTTCTTTTCTTTTTTCAGGGGATCAATCGGGTTTAACACAACACGCGACCACGACCGCTCCCTCTCACAACGTCAGTCAGTCAAATTGTAGCATAAACTAACTCCCAAGTCAAAATTGAGCACCCTTTTTTTTAAGTTCAAACAGTTTTTATTTATTCATAAGAGGCAGGAATCTCTTTCGAAACAAAGTGCAAAATATAATCAGGTGGTTCGTGTAACCAGACCTTACAAAGTTTATATGACACTCCTTCCTTAGCAAGTGTATGTGCCACTCAGTTTGCCGATCGCCGAGTCCAGCTAATCTTCCACTGCTGCCGCACCTCCAGCATCTTCTTCACTTCTTTGATCATTGGTCCCAGCACCGAATAGTCCTACTCCTACTCAGTGGCGGCTCCAGGAATTTACAACCGGGTATTCACGCGTATTCATTTTGTCAAAATCATTGTTGTTTTTCGAAAATTGTCACTATTTTACCAAAATCAATACTGTTTTATAAAATCATAGGTATTCACATGAAGACCCAAGAATATCCCTAGCGTCGCCCCTGCTTCTACTGGTTTAGACGAGCCTCCCACAAGCAAGCAACTCGATCCAAGAGGCCGGCCGCGTTAGTTATATTAGTAGTGGAGATGGATTCACAATCACAGTTAATTCTGTGCGTGTGTACGGACATGTAAATGGAAGCAACGTGCGGTGATCTTCCGACACACGACGGCGCAGCAGCTAAAACCACTGCAACGTCAGTTAAGCCAAATCGTTGAGAAATGGCCACCTTTAGCTTAGCATTTGAGATGGGGAATCAACAGTTCAATAATTTGATGATGATGATCGAAGGAGTGCGCGTTAGGTGTCACTGTCATGGTGTGGGAACTCTTGTGGGTGTCTCGCTTTTGGAAAGGAAGCGTTTTGGCCGGCTACTATACTAAAGCTGCTTAGGTGGATTGTTATGCTAGCTAGCTTTGCATCGTCGTACATTACCACGTCGTCTCGTGGCGAAGGTAAGATGGCGACGCACCCACCCACCATTCTAAGAAGTTTTCTCTGACAGGACCAGTTCGCGGGTACTACGTCCCTTTTTTTTTGCGGGGTACTACGTCCGTTCCTATTATTAATTTCCAACCATAACGGGGAATCTGACAACACATAGAGTATGTATATCTTTGGAAAGAGCGGAAAATTTCAAAGTAGTAGTAGTACCTTGGAAACTGACGATGCTGTTCACTTTTCTTATCGTCTAGCTAGGGTCTTCAAGACGTACGCTTGAGCAGAAATTGTTGACAAACTCAAATACTCTTTCTTTGACGGTGTTGAAAAACTCAACTCTACGTTGCGATTGCTATGCGCTTAATTAACTCCTGTGACACGACCCCTTCACTTTCCTTGAAGTACTAGCTAGCTATAGCTGCGTAGGATGAAACCCGGATTTGAGTTGACCAACTAGTCGCGCGTTTTTCCGACTGCACACATGCCGTTTGTCAAAGGGCAGTCGCTGCGGAAAGCCAGACGAAAAGCTAGCGCAGAACCTTCTTCACGTCTATCCATCGGCATGCGTGTTGTCCGAGACAACGGTATTGGAGTAGCGAGCAGTAAAACGGAGATGGATTACGCACGTTTGTATTGGAGATTCTTCCTCGAGCTTTGCAGCATGCAAGCTAGGTGCATGCATGCATGGGGCGACGACGTGCCAATATGCAATACGCTTGCGTGACGTCCCGTACCTACGTTCCAAAGGGAAACCGAGCGTCCATTGACTCCCAAGAAAAAGGCAGCGAGCTAGCTGCTTTCTCTTGGTCAGGTTTTGCTTCTGGACTAGTGATTGTTTTTTTTTTCAAGGGTACGTCAAAGACGTATCATAGCTTTATAGAAGGAGAAAAAATGTGTACAAGAAAAGTTTAGTAGCTAGTCACGAGGTCACAAGTCAACCATGACATCGCCTCCACTCCACTCCCGAAACACTATGTGCTACTAGACTACGTACGCCACTCCAGTCGCTCCGGCCGTCTTCCAGTTATGTAGGTCCTCAAAGATAGCCTCAGTTACTCCAAAGACGTCTAACGCGCTACTCCTACCAAAGACCCTAGCGTTTCTCTGCTTCCACAAAGACCAACGGATTAACATGACAATCGTGTCAAAGCCTTTCCTGCTCCTCTTGGCTACCGCTTCCTCGCCCGGGCCCACCAGTCAGTGATCTGGGACTGCGTCGTAGGGCACAGTGTTTGATCCACGCCGATCCTGGTGAAGCAAAGGTGCCACACCTGTCTAGCGTACACACACTGTAGCAGGATGTGATCCACCATATCATCTTCCTGGTCACAGAGGTAGCATGGGGATGTTTGGTCTTGTAGCCCATGCCTAACTCTCCTGTCTGAGGTCCAAAGCCGATATTGCACCGCGAGCCACATGAAAATACGACAGGATAGCGGCGCCCAGCATTTCCAAATTGCCGCGAAGGAGTGGAATCGTATCCCCCCCATGCAAAGCATCTTGTACGCTGAGGAGGCCGAGTAGCTGCCTGATTCGTTCCAGGCCCAAATCGGAGTGTCATCTACCTCAGGATCTAGTTGTACCTCCATCAGGAACTCCCATAGTCGGATGAACTGTGCAAGGGCGTCCGTGTCAAGTTCACCCGTGATGTCATTTGTCCAAGCATGCAGGCAAAGCGCATCTCTGACTAGGCGTTTGTTTGCCACCTGTGTCCTGACTTTAGCCACCACCAAGGGCGCGATCTCGGATGCCGTACTTCCGCTGAGCCACCTGTCTTTCCAGAAAAGGGTGCATCTACCATTTCCGACATGCCATTGAACTAGGCTCCCAAAAGCATGCATCACATGCTTGTCCGCTGTGAGATTTAGGCCCTGCCACGTCTGTCCTCCTTAGCCATTCCCACCTCAGTCTAAGTGTGATACCGTGCTTGTGTAGGTCGATGATTCCCAAACCTCCGAGTTGCTTGGGTCTGCAAACCCTCTTCCAGGAGACCACACACTTGCCTCCGCTAACAGCATCTGTGCCAGCCCAGAAAAAAGCACGACATCCCTTATCAACTTGCTCCAGAGACCACTTGGGCGCCTCAGCCACCATCAAATGGTGCGTCGGACGAGCTCTCATAACCTGGTTTACCATGATTAGCCGCCCTGGCCTGGTAACAAGGCCATGTTGCCATCCTGGCATGATGTGGAGTGCAGCATCCACCATCGGCTGCCACTCGTTCCTCTTGAGCTGTTTGATGCCCAGTTGTAACTCGAGGTATCTACACGGAAAGGAGTCAATCTTCCACGGTAAAGCATTCCTGACCAGCTCCACGTCACCCTCCTCGGATCTTATCAAAATCGTCGCAGACTTGGCATAATTTACTTCCAGTCCTAATGCCACTCCAAATATGCCGAGCAAGTTCTTTACCAGATGCAAGTCCAGTCTGGTGGGCCTGATGTAGAGGACCACATAATCCGCGTACAGGGAAAGTCTCTGCATCGGGCTACAGCCGGCGATAGGGCTGAGAAGCCCATGCTCATGTGCCTTGATAACTAGTGAAGTAAGAACATCCATGGCTATGATGAAGAGCAGGGGGAGGCCGGGTCCCCTTGCCTAAGTCCCTTGGCATGCATAAACTTGGCACCGGCGCATCCGTTGACCAGAACTCGCGAGCTAGCTGAAGTAAGCAGGGTGCCAATCCATGAGATCCATCTCTCTGAGAACCCACGTGCGCGTAACACCTCGAAGAGAAAAGGCCACGATAGCGAGTCGAAAGGTTTAGAGATATCCAGCTTGAGCATTACTCCTTTGGCCTTCCTTTGGTGCAGGCAGCGAGCCATTTGCCGGACAAGCAAAAAGTTGTCGTGGATACTCCTTCCTTTTATGAACGCCGATTGGTTAACATGGACAAGCTCTCCCATGCGAGGGAAGTGTCTATTCGCCAGGAGCTTGGAAGCCATCTTTGGGAGACTGTGCACGAGGCATATGGGTTGATAGTCATTTGTCGTGTGGGCCTCCGGGGTTTTCGGAATCAGTGTGATCAAGGCCTGGTTTAGCCTTCCGAACCCTCTTCCATTACCAACGAAAAGCTTCTGTGGCGCCGCAATTAAGTCCGCCTTGACAATATCCCAGGCTTTTTGAAAGAACAGGCCGATGAATCCGTCCGGTCCCGGCGCACGGTCCGCCAGCATGCCCTTGACAACTGTCCAAATTTCCTCCTCGCTAAATATCTGATCCTGCTCCGATAAGTCGAGCCTAGTAACACCAAGCGCTTCTAGGTCCAAAGTGAACTCACGCGCGACATCCTTCCCGAGGATCGTTTCGTAGGCCTCATGGAACGCCGCCTCCTTCCCACCTTGGTCCGTGACAATGTGTCCATCCACCAGAAGGGACGGGATATAATTCTTCATCCTCCTACCATTCGCAACCAAGTGGAACAGCTGGGTATTTGCATCGCCTTCTCTAAGCCACGTGATGCACGATCTTTGGTGAGATATCGTTCTTTCCAGCGAGGCCAACTAGTGATTGTTTCATCATAAGAAGCTTTTGCACCCAGGATGTCAATCATCTATGATTACTTAGCATGCTGGACAAAGCTCATGTACGTAGCTTTATCGGGCCGGACTTGTCAACGTTTGAATGTGTCTTTCAGTTTGGTCTTTCTCTTTGGGAGATGAAAATCTAGAAAGCTGTGCTGCCTTCTCTTGTGATTTACTGTTCTAGGGCCGTCGAAAGTTAGGTTCAGTGCAATTAGAGATTTGCCTTTTCCGGTCATGCAAACATGATCGATTTGGCATGTTCAAAGGAGTCTCTTTCTTGCCTGCTGAGAGCATCTACAGCCGTGTGCTCCAAACCCGCTTCAAACGTTTAGACGAATGGCCCGAGCACTGACCGGCCACAACAAAAAAGCGATTCAGACAGGTTCCTTAAAAGGCAACAAACGCCGGGCTGACCGACACCCCTCATGTCCAGCCCAAATCTGAAGCAGATATGGGCGCGCCCAGGCGCATTTGCTACGTCGGATCCGACGGCCCTACCCCACAACAAATTGCACCAAATCCATCAAACCGTTCCTCCTCCTCCCGCCTCCCTCATACCTTTCTCGCATCCGAGCCCTCGCAGTCCGTCACCCTTGCTCCCCATCCTCACCGCTGGCCCCGATCCACCGCCCTAGATGTCGTCCAACCCGTCCCCAACCGCCCTGACAGAGCCTGTGTCCGCCTTGTCCGTCGGCATCCCATCCTTGGCTTCGTCGTGCAAGTCGGAGAACATCACCCGGAGAAACCGGCGCAACTGGCAGTGAGAGAGGAAAGTGGCGTCTTCGCAAGGAGCGGATGTGGACATGGACGAGCAGCTGTCCCACACTCCGCGCCCGGAACCCTGCACCCCATCCATCCGTTCGCCGACAAGGACCGCGCCGTTGGACCAGGTTGGGACAAAGGAGAATCCGAGGGCCGGTTGGGGCATTCTGGAGGGCTTTCTGCCAACGCAGATGACGGCAGTGGACATATGTCACTCGCCGCAGCTCATTCGGGCATGGATAAGCACGGGCACCGGCAGCGTCCGGGCTGACCATTACCTGTTCGACGGAATGACACAACAAGAGTCGGTATGTTCTTGTTGCTCCTGTTCGATCAACTTTGCATATGGCATGTTCAGTGTTTTGAATAGACCGCTAGTTCATTTCGGACAAGATGAAAATGCTTGCAAACCATGATCATTTAGGAGGTATTCCTGTCGGACATGATCAATGATAATCAAGGTCCGATCCAAATGGAGTACAAATTGGGGGATCCAACGTGCCCTTCATTTGAAGTTGGGACAATATCCAATCCTAATCCAAGTAAGAAGTGGCTTGCGGAGAAGAAGAAGGAGGAGGAGATCAACGACTGTAGGGAGTACGAGGTGGCTAGGGCGGCTGCGGCAAGAATGCAGGCGAAGCACCGTGGCGTAGCTAGGGGATGGCCAGGGTGGTCCATGGACCACCCCTGAGGTTTCCTTATAGTCTATATATTATAGTAAAAAAAGTAAAATCCAATAGAAATAATTAAATACAAATGAAAGTTTTATTATTGGACCACCTTGGATTATTGAGTTGGCTACCCTCGGAGCAAGACATAAGGATGGCCTCGAAGCAGGCGGCATGGATTGGATTTGTCAAATTGGCCTCGAAACAAAGTCATCAGAACATTCTACATCTTAACCCTCAAAAAGGACATTCTACATGTAAGGTAATTAGTGTCGTTGGGTTTTTAGCTCACGGTGAGTAATCTAGATGGCGAGTGCTCATGATGGGTTTTCCGGCGATGCTTGAACCCACTTTCCTCTTTCCCGCCTTATTTTCTGGACATTGGCTGTATTTTCGTTATATCGCAGTAATGCAAAGGGGTAATGCCCGGTAAAAAAAGGTAATTAGTAACTACGGAGACGAGACGAGAAGCGACCCATTCGTTCACATGCACTAGTACACGTCTTTTAATTTGTCAGCCAACCGTTCCATTGAGGTCAACACAAGGCGCGACCGAGGCTGTTCTCGCTCACATCGCGCGTCAGTCAATCAAACTATGTAAACAAACTCCCAAGTCAAAACTTAACACCACTAGCAGTACTTGTTTACCATACATGAGCCTCCCACAAGCAAGCAAGCAACTCGATCCAAGAGGCCCGCCGCGTTAGTTAGCAAAGTGCATATGGATATTGACCGTTCATTCTGTGCGTGTGTACGGATGTGTGAACGGAAGCAACGTACGATGATCTTGCGACACACGGCGCCGCAGCCAGGAGCCTAGCCAACCAACGCGCGCGTGTACGTGTGCGTGCTCGTGTGATGGCGTCACCGCGGCCTGCCTACGCCAAGCATGCAGAGGAAGCTCAGTGGCAGGGCAGCACTGGTAGAACGGTCGCACTGACAAGATGGAGTATTTCCTTGATTCATTGGTCGTGGTGCGGTCTCCATCGTGGGTCGTGACATGACCGACGGAGCACCGGTCGGGCTTTCTGCTATGGCAAGCAGGCCGACAAACACCTTATCGATCGAGTGCACGCAAGACATAACCCTGGTAGCAGTCCACACGTACGTACAGATGTTTCACGAGCGGAATGAGTAAGCAAAATATAGATAGCTCGTGGCCAACTGATCGTTCATCGATCGCTTGCTATGCATTGATTTGCCGACCACGCCATGGCTATCTGCCAAGCTATCTGAGGCCATAGATCACAGTCACACAGACCATATGGCAAGTACTAGCTAGCACATCCTTGATCGATCAGGCTGGATGTGAGTGACAGGCACGCCAGTACAGACTCCGACCACGCCATGGCTATCTGCCAAGCTATCTGAGGCCATAGATCACAGTCACACAGACCATATGGCAAGTACTAGCTAGCACATCCTTGATCGATCAGGCTGGATGTGAGTGGCGAACGCCTTGATCTGACTCCGACCACGCCATGGCTATCTGCCAAGCTATCTGAGGCCATAGATCACAGTCACACAGACCATATGGCAAGTACTAGCTAGCACATCCTTGATCGATCAGGCTGGATGTGAATGACAGGCACGCCCGTACAGACTCCGACCACGCCATGGCTATCTGCCAAGCTATCTGAGGCCATAGATCACAGTCACACAGACCATATGGCAAGTACTAGCTAGCACATCCTTGATCGATCAGGCTGGATGTGAATGACAGGCACGCCCGTACAGACTGCCTGCAAGTACACAATAACTACGTGCAAGCAACACTCGAGTCCAATTTGACTTCCCCATATGGAGTTCGGGACCCAAGGGCAATCGTTGAGTGAATTGTATCTCATTCGTATTAGTTGACCTAAGCCGCACCATTATTGCAGGGGTGGGGCTCGGCCTCCGAACCGTACGTGGGACGAGTTTCTGCCTGGAAGTCTCTTTCGCCTTAAAATGAGATAGGACTTGAGTTGTGATTTTACAACACCAACACTGGGAGTAGTATTTCTTTGTCCTTGATTTATTTATTTATTTATTTGCGAGGAAGTTCTCAATTTAATTCTCAACGACTACGGGCAGCATATAAAGTTTTGGAAAGAGCGACTTAATTTGTACCAGGAGAACTGATGACGCTGTTCGATGATCTTACCCTACGGCGTCCAGGATCTTGGAGATGCTTGAGCAGAAATCAAATCGTAGGGCATGCAACTCAGTTCCATATATATATGTGGTGAGATAATTAACTTGTCTAACTTGACCCTTCAACTAAAATTAAGCACGCAGCCCGACCAAAAATGATTAGCTAGTGTAGACGAAATCCAGATTTGATCAGCTGGTCACATCGCATGCTGCCATTTGTCAAAGGGCACTTCGTTGCCGTGGATGGCCAGGTGAAAATCGCAGAGGCATCCTTGCCTCGTTCGATTTTACCGGCGTACGCGTGTTGTGTTGTGGGACGGAGACAACGGTCTTGTCCTCCTAAAAATCGGTACTGCTGTAAAACATATGAATTCGGCACAGTACGTAGAGGCGGCTTAATTCACGCACGTTTTGGATTGGACTCTTTCTCGACCGAGCAGCATGCATCCGGCGATGGCGTGGCAACGACGTGCGTGACGTTCGCGACCTCCATCGCAAGGGGAAAACCGTGCGTTGACCCCCAAGAAAAGAAAAGGCAGCTGCTTCCTTTTCTTGTCTTTGGTCAGATTTCGCTTCTCGACTATTCGTTTCATACATGATTTGTCTTATAGAGTTATCGAAAATGAGCTTTTGCCCCCTGTTTCATTTCCATGAGACTGGTTAAACAAAACCACCTATGATTGCCTAGCATGCTAGCTAAACAACGCTTGTGTGCGTCACTTTATGCGGCAGGACTTGTCAACGTTTTGGATGCGTTTGGTCTTTCAATTATCTCTACGGAAGTGTTAATTTGGTCTTTTCACCGATAGAGAAAATCTAGAAAGCTGTGTCGCCTTCTCTTGTGTTAGCATTGGCGTACGCAAGTGCTCTAGTTCTTTGTCCAAAGAGTGCTCTAGTTTTACTGTTCTACCACCGTCGTCCGTTCTGCAACGGATTAAATCGGTTTTCCAGGTCCTGCAAAGATTTTCCGGTTCTGGTCACGCAACCTTTTTTTCACCGAGTTCGGCATGTTGGGAAGTTTACGTTGCGAGCTCGAATGGGACGTTTGCGGCGCGGGTTGACCAAAACCCTGTACCCTCGAGATGTTAATTGAGTTTACCCAATTGGCTTCGAAGAAAATGGCATGCATGTACTAACGCTGCATCTTTCGATCATCTGTACAGTACATTGTTTCGTGGAAACAAAGTCATCATCAGGACATTCCACCGGTCGTAACTACCGCGACGAGAAGCGACCCATTCATTTCACATGCACAGGCCGACAGAACATACGAAGTGTTCCTTCTCACAGCGTCAGTCGGTCAAACTCAACACATATGTTCGCAAAGAAAAAAAGAAACTGAACACATATAAATCTCCCAAGTCAAAACTTGACACCACCAGTGCCAACCACTCCTAGTTGTTTACACAGAGCCGCAAAACAAGCAACGTGCTCCTGATCGATCGCACTGAGAGTAAGAGAGACGATGGGGTCTTAAACTCGTCCCCGGCCCGGTTAGTTAGCAATGGATGGGGATTGACCCGGCTCTAGCCGTGTGTGTGCGTGTAAACGGAAGCAAGTCCGTACGATACGCGGGCGATGATTATACATATACATGCGCGACACTACTGTCCGGCAGAGCAGCACGGGTAGAACGTGCAAACCGTTGCTCGCCGTAAGCTGCCACGGCGACGCGCCACCGATCGATGCACTACGCCTGATCGATCGCACTGAGAGTAAGAGACGATGGGGTCTTAAACTCGGATGGGGCTTGCCTGCGCCGCGTACGTGCGCCCATCCGTGCGCCGCTGCTACGTGTCGCTCATCCCGGCATCTCCTCGGCGTGGCTGTTTTTGGCCGCGAAAAAAAAACAAAATACCAATCCTAATACGCGTCTGTTCGGTCCAGCGGGTCCTCTCGTATTCTTCACCTCTTTACTCTTCTCTCTCTCTTTCCCGTCAGAGGTCGGACATGGAGCAGAGCATGGAGGACGGAGGGGATGAAGCCGCCGCGATGTCCACCCCGTGCTCCCTTACTTCAGGAGGCGACTTCTCTTTTGCCGGATTGCATCTTCTCCGGCTGCTGGCCATGTTCTTCTTTCCTTGGGCGCAGCAAGTCAGGCAGCTCGAGAGCTCCGACCATGGAGAGGTGGATCTTGGGCGGCGCAGCTGCCTGCAGAGACTCACGAGCTCGAGCGCTCCAGCCCGACTGGAGGAGGTGGATAGTGGGTGGGGCAGCTGCTTGACTAGCTGGGCGCTGCAGCCCGTGACATGGAGGCGGCGGATCCCGGGTGGCGCAGCAGCTCTGTACCGCCATGAGTGTGCCACACATAGGCGGAGGCAGCAGAACCCGGGACGCCGCAGGCTCGTGGTGGAGAGCTCGTGCCGTGCCTTCGTTCGTTCACCAAGAGATTCAGCTATACTACTTCCACAGCAGATACGACACAGCCACACAGGTAAAGTTTCTATTTTGCTTTGCTGGTCTCTTGATCTTTGATTTCTTGCTTGTTGACTAGGAACACGAGTTATGGTTGTGGGCATAGAGATAATTTGGTTGCTTTCTATTCAATCGATGTTCAATAACAAGTTCTAATTAATGAAAAATAGTGTCAATTAAAATCGACTTCACTACATAGGGATAATTTGTTCGATATTCGATTCAATCCATGGCATCCCAAATAAAATAAAATAAAAAATCCATGGCAAATAACAAAAAAACCAGTGTCATCTATGAAATTGATTAAATTGGCTTTAGTACATGGGATAGAGCTTTTTATTTAACAATGGAGTGTCTTAACGAGCGAATGTGAGAAATTTTGTTCTGGCGTGACCAATCCTTTTGTCCTTCCATCTTCCACAAGCACGCGGGGTGGTGATGGGGTAGGAAAGGTGAATCGAGCTGGCAGCAGGACCGGCAGTCATGCCATAGCTATAAACTGTTCATGACAAATTGATTAAGTTGGCTTCTGTTCATGGACGATGACTTGATTTTGTCGTGACATTATAGTAGAGGAAGAGGTTCCAATACTCTGTTGCTGCAATGCCGAGTTGTGCACTTGGAAATCGGTGCAGATGTGGTTGTTTTGATGACCCTATGCAGAAAAGTAGCAAAGTTTAATGATGCAGAAGTTTCGAAATGATAATAAAACATGACAAAGTAGAATGCTTATACCATTAGTGTATTGTATTGTTGGAATCCTGCCTGCATTCTTTGGTTCATTGGCATCGAGAATGTATTTCCAAGTGACGACTGCATTGAGGCACTTGGGTTGTATTGCAAGTGCGGTGCAACCATTTGATTTGTCATAAATTCCAAATGACCCTACAAAAATGATACATAAATGTCAATAAAATTATTTTTTCTGTGTAAACCAAGCAGGATAGTTTTATACCCTTGATGTGCTTTCAGGTTGTACTTGTAAAGAATCACTAGTATTCTTTTGTTTTGTTTCTGCTATCTCTAGCATTGAGATTGTATTACCAAGTGATGGCTGCACTGAAGCATTTAGGAATGGGTTGTGCTGTAATTGCGGCATACCCATTTGGTGTGTCATAACCTCCAAATTACCCTATAAAAAGTGAAAGATGAATTTCAGCAAAATTAATTTCTATGAAAAAAGTGTGACAGTTTTATACCATTGATGTGCTTGTAAGTTGTGCTTGTGAAGAATCGATTGTCTTCTTTATATTCTGGAACAACTCCAGCAAGGTGCTTGCAAGCATTTTGATTCATATGCCACACACAAAGTCTATGGTGAGAGTGAGGTAGGACTTCACTGATTTCCTTGGCCATTGCTGCATCTTCATCGGTAAGAATTGTTTGTGGATGTTTCCCTGACATAACTTTTAGAAAAGTTCTAAAAAGCCAACCAAAACTTTCAGCAGTTTCATCATAAAGAAGTGCAGCACCAAACACAATAGTTTTCTTGTGATTATTCACCCCAACAATCAAACCAAATGGACGCCCATCATTTAGTTTCCTATATGTGGTGTCAAAGCTTATAACATCACCGAAAGTTGCATAGTCTGAGACCATTTTCGAGTCAGCCCAAAATATATTAGTTATCAAATCGTCCTCATCTACTTGAATTGAATAAAAAAACTTGACATCTTCTGCTACCTTCTTCTCCATGTATTCTAACACTCCCCCTGTATCACCTTTCGCTGCTTGCAATGTTCTTTTTGAGTACAAACGATTTTTCATGTCTTAAGGGATAAAACCAAGGTTTTCTTGTCCACATGCTTCTTTGGCCAATCCGGCTTTTCCGCTGGTCGATCAACTCCCGAGCGGACGCTATAGAGGGAGACATTATCATGCAGGCAAGACGGACCGGAGTAATCTGACACGTACATATGTTTCACGAGCAAAATTGATTAAGCAACATACTCCATGACTGCCCACCTACCTATCTGAACCCATAGATCAGAGAGATCACAAGATAGGCACGTAGAGTACATTCCTAATCAAGCTAAAAGAGACAGGGACGCCGTACGCATCGTAGAGCGCGTGTGCAAGCAAGCAGCCTGCCTGCAGAGAGCGCAACAGAAATCCCACACGCCCGAAACGCACATGAAAAACGCGGATTTTTTGTCGAAAGAGACCCTCTGCCCACTGGAATTAACAAAAAAGACCCCTTGCGGACGAAATTGACAAAAGAGACCCCCTCATTAGTGGCGGCAGGCGCGGCAGGCGACACGTGTCACCTGCCGCCACGCCGTGAGGCGGCGGGCCCGGCCGCCACAATAGGAGGCGGCAGCCCGGTGAATAACGGTGCATGCAGGCGGCCTGAGCCGCGTCAGCGACGGAACGGCGCGCCAGCGGGTCCCGCCGCCACCGGGTGAGGCGGCCGGCTGGCGCTGTCGCTACTCGGCCGACAAGGCTCGCTGCTGCTGAGCCCAAAGGTGGGCCACGCCGCCACTAGCCGAGGCGGCACATCCCTGTCTTCTTTGCCGCCGACGCTGAGCGCAGACCGCTGATTTCGAGGCGGCGCTGATTTCGAGGCGCGAAGTTTGATGGCTGTGACTCCGCGTATTTGGAATATGGACGCTTTTGGTTCTTTTCGGCTGGGAATCAATCCTGCCTTTGCTTCTTTTGCCTCGGCGGATGCGATGGCACCGGGAATCCGAGGCTACGGGAAGCTGTTGTGCCGACACTAAGGGGATCGTAAATATCCCGCTTAATTTTCTCGCCACCATTTATCGTCTGAGCTTATAAAAGGAGACACCGAGGCTCTCGTCCACCCATCCTCGAAATCGGCGGTCGCAAAGTGTGTAACACATTTTTTCAGTCGGTATGAGTTTGCCTTGCTCGGATCAAAGCATTAGGCCGAGGAAAATGAAGAATGCAAGTTTGCCTCCGGGGGTGGCAGTCCTGCGGTGTTGGTGTGGCGATCTTTGCAGGGTGAAGGAGGTGACGGATTTTTCAGATTGGTTGGGCATGAAGTTTTTCATGTGCGCCAATTATGAGGAAGATCCTGCCGTAGCTATTTCAGAGTACGACAAGCCTCCGGTATGCTTTAACCATCACGAATAGATATTGTTGGTATTTTCATTGATTCTTTAGTAACATTCTTGTTTCTTGTTGTAGTCTCCTCCGCCTCTGTGCATGTACTATCATTGGATTGACACTGAGAAGCCGGCTTGGGCAGTGACTGAGATTCGTGAAAGAAGTCGCCGTGCGTGGAATAGTTTATTTGCGGAAGAGCGACGCAAGAAGGCGGAAGTCGAGGAGAAAGCGAGCAAGAGAGAGAGTTAAAAGAATACTATGCGGAGCAACACCGTTTTGAGGAAATGGGAAAGAAAAACAGGGAAGAGGCTCGTCGCATGGAGGAGCAGGAATGACAGCGAAAGGAGGCTCGTGGAGGCGGAGAGGCAGAGAAAGAAAGAAAGGGCTCGTGCCAAGGCAGCGTAAGAAGTGGCGATGGAAAAGGAAAATATTCACGTTGGACTCAGTAGATTCCTGTGGTAGTATTTTAAATTTCGCAATCATTTGTATCTTTATTTCTACAGTTTAATGTAGCTTCATTTCAGTAGTTAAATGTAGCTTTATTTAAATTCTACGATGTATCTTATTTTCAGTTGTACCTTGTCGTGTTGTATCTTATTTTCAGTTGTACCTTGTCGTGATGGAAAAAATATATAGTTTTAGAATAAAGTAGTGGCATTTTCTTTCCCTCCACTAATTATCGAGCATCGTGCAACAACTATAAAATGAAATTAAGATAGAACATAATGCCTTACAATAAGAGAGTACAAACTAATAATGCAAGTACATCTGAATTAAATGGTACAACTGGAATACAGCTTAAAAACTACATGAAGGCATCATCGTCATCCTCCGTCGATGCAGAACTCTTGCCCTTCGAGGATGCATAACTCTTACCCTTGGACGATGAAGAACTCTTGCCCTTCGAGGATGCAGTACTCTTGCCCTTGGACGATGCGGAACTCTTGCCCTTTGACGATGCAGAACCCGGAAGCGGCGGCATGAAGATATCATCTTCGTCCTCGCTCTCCTCAGTCCATAAAAATGGATTGTTTTCTGCAGTCCTTCTAAAAGTTTCACTCTTCGGCTCCACAACCTTCTTCCACCTTGCATCCAACCTAAGAAGTTCTTTACGTACCTCCTCATAGGTCCTTTCGTGCCACCCGGACCTCGTAATTGGTGAGCCAACTCATTCATTATGGTGTCACTACCGGTGATATTGTCCCATGGAACTATCCTATTGTCCATCTTGAAATCGGTAGCTAGCCTCAGAAGAGTGCTACTCATCCCAGGGTGAAAACTACGATCGAAAGGATAATGGGACATCTCGACTACACTACACTCGAATGCTTATCCACCTCCGTCTGAAGGGGGTTTTATAGGTAAAGAGGAGAAAATGGCGGGAAAGAACGACTGCGGTATGGAGGGAAAGGGTTGGCGGGAACATATGGCGGGAAAGCGGGTGGCGAGGAAGATATGGCGGAAGGGGTTGGCGGAAGCGGGTGGCGGAACATATGGAGGGAAAGCGTTTGCGGAAAATATTGAGGGAAAGCGTTGCTTGAAAATATATTTTTTTCAATGTCTAAGACGGGCAATGGTTGCACAGTATTCATCAGCCAAAATTTTAAAAAAAATTCATTTCGGCCTAACATAAGCAAAAGAGTGGAGCGGGATAGTGTGGCGGGAGATATAGGCGGGAAAAATTGTTCCTGACTGGTGCATTTTATTTCAGCATACATAGATGTTCAAATTGAAAAGTCTGATACACACATATGTAGATACAATGGGTCACGCACGTGCATAGATGAATCACCCTACTTTACGACGACCACCTGGCCTTTCCTTACGACCGGAAGGCGACAAGCGGTTAGGTGGCCGGGGCACACAAAGACCGCGGCCGTACTCCAATTCGGCTTCATGTGTCTGCGAGTCCTGCGTAGGTGGTGGAGTCGTGAATCCTTGTTGCGAACCTGAAGCGTAACTGTAGGCGTATGGTTGTGACTCCAGGGGGATAAAAGATGGGCCAATAACGTCCCCTCCAAGAACTCTGTAACTAATGATGTAACCGTGTCGCCAAGATCATGTGATGCTCCCGGAGGCCTGTGTTGACGCCATGATCATGTGATGCTCCCCAGGAGGCCTGTGTTGGCCTTGGCGTTGGGTGTTCTCATCGCCCCAATTAACATCAGGTGTGTCCTGCACATAGAAACATTTTAAACAAACTGTTAAAGGATAATATATGATATTATTGTAAATGCATTGAAATGTAAACATGACTACCTGATCAGATCCCTCTCCTGTACTGTCTGGCCATTGTACGTGGTGCTGGTTTAAATCTGGTACATGAGTCTCCTCGGGCATGGGGATCCCTCGCGTGGAGAGATACGACTGAGATCCCTCACCTTGGGTGTATGCATCATATCCTGTGTACGCATATGGGTTAGGGGAAAGAAACTGCTCGGGCATCGAATCCAAGCCCGTGCCATGGTCCTGAGATGTCTGCCCCTGACGAAGCTGCATCGAAGAAGAGCGATGCAGCGGTAGAGATGAGTCATGTCGTGGCAATGTCGTTCTAGTACTCGGACCCTCCCCCCATTGCTCATGGCTCGTCTGGCGCCTCGCTCGATGCGGGCAGCGGTGCCGCTTTTCGGTCTGGCTGACCTCGCTACCGGCATGTATGCTCCAGTTGGCAACGCTGCCGCCTCTACCGCATCTCGAACTTCTTTGCCACGAATTGTTGCAAAAGTTTCTGGAATGTCTTGCGATATGGGCCTGGGCGGCATGCTATCCGTAGCCATCGACCTACTTCGTTGACATTTTCAAGCTGAACAATATTTGGATGTTATTTAGTTCAAATGATTATGAAATGATGGACCTAAAAAGTTACAAGTGATTACCAGGTGGTCACGATAGTAAGCTGCATGCAGCTCAACATGTCTCCGCGCCTGCTCCTCTTGTGTGAGATGTGTTGGTATAGTAGCTGGCTGACTGGCCAGGCTAGCACGTGTGTTCATGCAGTATCACTGCTTGTACGCTTGATCTGTACTTCCATCGTACGGTATACGAAATTAAATAATTACATAAACCGTTGTGATGAAAGCAAAGCATCTTCACGCATCGTATGATCATCGTAAAAAAATAATGTACATAAAATATACCTAAGTTGACGCACTATATCTGCTAGCGCTTCATTTTCCCACTTGTGTACCCATTCACTGTTCTCTTCCCTCCAATCGTATAAACTCCAACCCCTGCCCATATTTGTTAGCCTGCAAATTATGTAACAAAGTGTGAGTTTAGTAAATTAAAAATGACACTAACTATTTAGGGATGTCACATCTTACTTATGTGTTTCCTCGTCGATACGTCTGGGAAAAGGTGGTGGAATTTCTTGATAGAGACCGAACTATCTCATTACACGCTCTGGGTTGTAAGGTTCAACACACCACAGGAACAATAAGTTGCAGCGAGTCAGCAGAATGCACTATCGGTCAACATGCACGGTGTGAAGTGTCGAGCATCAAAGACCATTTTTAGCTGGTCCTGAGTCCACGGGTTCCATGTGACTTCTGCCTCATCAAGTATCTCGAACTGCTGGTGGTACATAGGGTAACAATTTTTCGCAATATCCGGAGACCAACGTTTCGTGCCTTTGTCCACCTGGTGGCCATAGTTGCGCTTAGCACCCTCGCCAAAGTCGTATGGGTATATGGGTTGTACTATACGAGGTCGTCCTCTGTGGAGGTATTCCCTGTGACCACAATCAGAGAATCTCATAGGCGACACAAAGTAATGGAGCTTTTTGTGCGAAAGAGGTTTTTGTGTGGCATCACACAAGCCTCTGTATGTATGAGATAGCATGGCGTAACCGAAGCTGTATTTTGGTTGCTCGGGTAAAGGTTCATCTACCATATTCTCTGCAATGTAGATGAGACCAGGGACAACAACGTCCCCATGTGAATTTGGAAATAGATTCCCGAGGAGCCACAACAAATACGCAAACAGATGTCTTTTTCTCGTCTCCTCATTGGCGAAGCTAGATAAATTAAGAAAGTTAACACGAAGCGGGGCAGGTGGGATGCCCCGAGGGTTACCGAATGTTGTGATTACGGCATTTCCATCCCAAGACGGGCTGCTATATCTAATGCCCAAGATGGAGACACTCGTGGAGAGACTACCGACTCACCTCTAATTGGTAGAGCAGTGATCATAGAAACATCTTTCAGTGTAGGTGCAAGCTCCCCAAAACGAAAGTGAAAGGTGTGGGTTTCAGGTCTCCACCGGTCAACGAGGGATGTCAAAAGGGATGGGTCCGAACGTACTTGGTCGTCGCATGATGTTGAAGGAAATATGCCCTAGAGGCAATAATAAAGTTATTATTTATTTCCTTATATCATGATAAAAGTTTATTATTCATGCTAGAATTGTATTAACCGGAAACATAATACATGTGTGAATACATAGACAAACAGTATGTCACTAGTATGCCTCTACTTGACTAGCTTGTTAATCAAAGATGGTTATGTTTCCTAACCATGAACAAGGAGTTGTTATTTGATTAACAAGGTCACATCATTAGTAGAATGATCTGATTGACATGACCCATTCCGTTAGCTTAACACTTGATCGTTTAGTATGTTAATGCTTTCTTCATGATCCATACATGTTCACGTAACTATGAGATTATGCAACTCCCGTTTACGGAGGAACACTTTGGGTGCTACCAAACGTCACAACGTAATCGGGTGATTATAAAGGAGTACTACAGGTGTCTCCAAAGGTACTTGTTGGGTTGGCGATTTTCGAGATTAGGTTTTGTCACTCCGATTGCTCGGAGAGGTATCTCTAGGCCTTCTCGGTGATACACATCACTTAAGCCTTGCAAGCATTACAACTAATGAGTTAGTTGTGAGATGATGTATTACGGAACGAGTAAAGAGACTTACCGTAACGAGATTGAACTAGGTATTGGATACCGACGATCGAATCTCGGGTAAGTAACATACCGATGACAAAGGGAACAACGTATGTCGTTATGCGGTTTGACCGATAAAGATCTTCGTAGAATATGTAGGAACCAATATGGGCATCCAGGTTCCGCTATTGGTTATTGACCGAGAATGGTTCTAGGTCATGTCTACATAGTTCTCGAACCCGTAGGGTCCGTGCACGCTAACGCTTCGATGACAGTTCATAATGAGTTTATAAGTATTGATGCACCAAGGTTGTTCGAGTCCCGGATGTGATCACGGACATGACGAGGAGTCTCGAAATGGTCGAGACATAAAGATTGATATATTGGAAGCCTACATTTGGACATCGGAAGTGTTAGGGTGAAATCAGGATTTTACCGAGTACCGGAGGTTACCGGAACCCCGGGAGGTCCATGGGCCTTAATGGGCCATAGGAGAAGAGGAAGGGCAGGCCAAGGTGGGCTGCGCGCCCCCTCCCTCTAGTCCGAATAGGACAAGGAAGGGGCGGCGCCTTCCCTCTTTCCTCCTCCAATCCTAGTCCAACTAGGAGAGGAGTCCTACTCCCGGTGGGAGTAGGACTCCTCCTGGTGCGCCCCTAGGGCCGGCCACCTCCCCTTGGCTCCTTTATATACGGGGCAGGGGCACCCCATGAAAACAAGTTGATCTACGGATCTTTCCTTAGCCGTGCGGTGCCCCTTCCACCATATTCCACTTTGGTCATATCGTCATGAGCTTAGGCGAAGCCTGCGCCGGAGAAGTCATATCGTCATGAGCTTAGGCGAAGCCCTGCGTCGGTGGAGCATCAACATCGTCACCACGCCGTCGTCTTGTGGAACTCATCCCGACACTTTGCGGATCGGAGTCCGGGATCGTCATCGAGCTGAGCGTGTGCGAGAACTTCGGAGGTGCCGTGTTCGGTGCTTGGATCGGTTGGATCGTGAAGACGACGACTACATCAACCGCGTTGTTATAACGCTTCCGCATTCGGTCTACGAGGGTACGTGGACGGACACTCTCCCCTCTCGTTGCTATGCCATCACCATGGTCTTGCGTGATCGTAGGAAATTTTTTGAAATTACTACGTTCCCCAACAGATGTGACCTAGCAAAACCTTGTAGTCCATAAGCGTCAAGGTGAGCAAGGAAATGATTGTGTATTGGCCATGTTTTCTTTATGGTTCGAAGTCTGAAAGGTCGATAATCATGCTTAGTATTTGGTTTCAAAAATAGATGGCAACGGTGGCCGGCGTCATGGGGCCCCTGCAAAAGCACTGGCACTTCACCCATAACCTGCACACAAACATACAAATATAAATTACGAGGAAGACATAAATACAAATGCAAATCAAAATTAACTTAAAAAATACAAAGAGATACGATTTACATTAATTATCTGAAGTTAACATCAGGAGTACAATAATACAAAGAGAATCAATTTAAATTTAATGTAAGTACACATAACGAGTAGAAATATAAATAGACATGGCGAGTACATATATATCAACATCATGCGTTGTTGTTGGCTCGATACGGGCAGCCTTTGCGTGAATGTCCAGGACACCTGCAAACGCGGCATCGCCTTGGTTCTCCCATCCGCTATGGTCCATGTCATTGCGATGACGCCTAGATCGACGTCGTCCCTTTGCGGTTCTCATCTAGTCGGTGTTCGAACCCATTTCGCCCATCTGGCCACAACATTTTGTAGTTCATATCAATGCCCCAAGCCCAGAACTCACCGTTCCAAGTGTTGTACAGATTGTACATGTTGAAGTACGGCGATATGTATGGCTCGACGCTGATTTTTTGAACAGCAGCAGCGCGGAGCACATGACTGCAAGGGTAGCCCTCAAGCTTGGGCTTGTTACAACCTTTACGCTCTTTCACGACACCAATCTTCACGCAGCTCAGGAACCACAACCAGCTATCTTTGTTCTCGCTCTCGACCAATGCATATGCAATAGGAAGAAGCTGATTATTTGCATCCGCTGCAATCGCCACCAATAGTGTGCCCTTGTACTTTCCAAAGGAGAAAGGTACCATCAACAGATAATACCGGGCGGCAGTGCACGAAGGCTTGTATAGTCTGGGCGAATGCCCAGAATAAGCGGTCCAGGATTAGCTCACCCGGGTTCATTGGGTTTAGACGTTCTCTCCGCCAAACTTGAGTCCTCCTATTAGCACTTGCTATTTGATGAAGCATTCTAGGGGCATAAGAATATGCCTCCTCATAGGTACCATACAAGTTCTTGAATATATTTTCCTTCGCACGCCTAGCCTTGCTGTAGCTAACAGGGAATCCAATTAGATCCTCTGCATCTTTTTGCGAGCCCTAACACTAATGTTGAGACTTCCCTGCACAATTGTTTCCATCGTCTGTGCCACAAATTTTGTTGTCACATTGCAGTGATCTGAAAGAGTCCCAGGTTGCTCACGTATGCTCCACTATTTTGTGATATGCCATGACCGACATACCCCGAGCTTCAGTCTAGCGAGAACTCTTCCGCGGCAACCTTTCGCGGTGTGGATGCATATGACCTTCAACTCTTTTTATCGCATCGCTTCACTCTATGTTGGCGGTGGATGCCGATTGCATAGCTACCCATTGCCTGGTAAGCAGACTTCTTATCCGGGAAAACTTGCCCAACCTCCGGGCTTCCCGCTCCTAGGCCGAAGCGAGTGAAATTCGTTGGTGATGCTCATATCCTGTAAAAACCCAGGTTGCGGTGCCGCGACCGCCCTCTGAGGAGGAACATCTTCTTCTCCGCTTGACTCCGAAGACGCAGAAGAATGATCATCATCATCTAGCGCCTCCGGCAATCCCTCCACGTGTTCACTCATGTCAACGGTCGCCGACCAATATCCTATGTCATACACAGGCTGGCCGCCCGTCGGTTCCGATGGGCCGATGCTAGGGGCTGATGTGATGGCCAACTCGACCTCACCACCCTCGCCATCGCATCCGGCAACATCAAGGATCGAAATGAACTCCACATACACCATCGGCTGACCATACATTGAGTTATTGGGATTGCTTGCAAACCTCATGTACGACCCCACGACCGATCACCGTGACGGGCCGCAAACGCCAACGGGCAACTGTCCCATCATTTCCTCCGTCAACGACGAAGGCCTCCATTGTCATTTTTTTTTCCTGCATCACTGGGCCAAACACCGCTCGGATGCACCTTCTAACAGCTGCGTAACCCACGTTGACCATGTCTCTCACCACTACTGTAGTCGACTCGCAGAAGGACACATCCACCCCGCATGGACCGTCGTGTAAGACGTTCCCATAGTACACTACTAAATTTTCTATAGTACCTAACCAACATACATGTTTACATTTCAAATAATTAGTAACTGAACATTTAGTAACGATGACAACATTTACATATCTTACGACTAAAATAACAAACTAAAACTCTGTTTGCTTTTCTCTAACTACCCCAAAAATATCCTAAAATAGTTCTCGTAACATGCAAAAACTTAGCTTCTGGAAAAACGACTATTAGTAAAATATGGTTTTCTACATAATTTTCTTACAACAGGTTATGACAAAACTGAGGGTAAGTACTCGCTATCCAAACAACCACTAAACATAATATTACGATAATAACATTTAAATATCATATGAGTAAAATATCTAATTTCTTCCGGCATGATATAATGCTTTTCATATCATACGATAAAATTCATTTATTTACAAATAATAATTTTTGCAGCGGCATGACAGTACATCAATATAAAAATTCATATGAGTAAAACATTTAATTTCTTTCGGCTTTATATAAAAAATTTTCACATCATACGATAACAATCATTTATCTACAAATAATAATATTTGCAGCAGCATGCACATTATTCACAATAGTACATTAATACAAAAAATATTAACAAAATTACAGTGTCATTTTTCACCTTAGCTCCAATATGGATGTGCTTGCGAATGCAATTAAGCGTCAAAATAGTTCCAATAAATATCCGTCGCCAGTACTATATGAACCTCGTCAACCTATTATCACATTAACAACAATATTACACACGGATTTTTCTTCCTGCTAACAAAAGTATGAAAATAGCACTTCCATGTATGTGTTCATCACCTCAAAATGGGACAATGAAAATGGAAACACAATTTCTTCAATCACGTCTTCTCCTCCTTGTTTGCTACTAAGATGAATTATTTTACCTAATTACATACATCATTAAGTACATTAGCACCTAATCTTAACATATAAAATTTAGATTATTGCGACATAACAAAGTAGACCTACGGTTTCCTAACTATAGACTTATTAATAAACATACCACATAAAATAACATACCACATGAAATAACATACCGCATGCAATAAACAATTACAGTACAATTTTTTCTTAATTAGCGTATTAAGATTTCCTGCATGTCAATACTAATGGACGCACCTAACATTGATGCAACATCTTCAACCTACTATTTCAAAAAATAGTTTAAATGCTACATCTCTCGTCTGAAATTATTTCTAACCTCTAAGCACTACCATCACATAGCTAATAACGAGCTAAAGGACGAACTAATTACCACCCTGCATGCATAAATAAATAAATGTATTGCAAAGCTCATACCTTGATCTTCAACTTCGTAGTTCACTTTGCACGGCTATTCCTACTACATAAACTCCAAAGGACTCCTCCAAGTGCTGAAATAATGCCTAAAGCAACATAGAAAACACACTTAGGAACTAATCAAATAGAATAAAAACATCATGCATGCGAATGAAACCAACAAAATGGATAGATCTTACCTAAATCTATCTTTTCTTCAACTTCATCATCTTCAAAATCCAACTCTAAATCGCCCTAAATCACGAGTGAAAGTGCTTACTGAGCTTTCTTTTCTCTCTGTTGTACTTAGAGACTTAGAGAGCAAAGGAGAGGAACAAGGTTACAGAGTGCTTGCGCACGGATCTGAAGCATGGCATATAAAAGGGAGAGGATCCCTGTAGTGTCGGCAGCCTCGGATTCCCGCGCGTGAAAATCAACATCATCAGAAACAGCATGCAAGGAGCAAAAGCAAAGCAACAAGCCGAGTGATTTCCGCCCGTGAAATTCGTCGTTTGCCGCGCGTCGGAATCAGCAAAAGCAACAACAATCAACGAGCCGGAGTGATTCCCGCCCCGCCAGTTTTCGCGTCGTGCGAATCGATTGCCAGAAGAGCGCCCGCCCGGCAGCGATGGCGGCGGGGCCCCACCTCGCCTTCCGTGCGGATCGGCGTGCACCATTGTCGGCGAGGGTAGCCGCCTCGGCCGATGTGGCGAGGCCCTTGGCGGGAACTGTCGGCGACGGCGCGCGCGCGGTGGCCGCCTCGCCCGTGGCGGCCCACCAGCCCGCCCGTTCCGTCGCGGCGCGACGCCTGATGGGGATTCCGTTGGTGGGGTGGCCGCCTCCTTGATGGCGGCTGGGCCCGCCGCCTCTGGCGTGGCGGCGGGTGCCGCGTGTCGCTGCCGCGCTGCCGCCACCGCTGGGGGATCCTTTTTGTCAAAATGATCCAGAGGTAGTCTTTTTTGTCAATTCATCTCGGCAGGGGGTCCTCTTGGACAAAAAATCGAAAAACGCCAACACGTCGGCGTCTTCTAGTTTATTTCACCGACACGAGTAAATTGCATAAAACCACCACATTGAGGGCTAGCTTTGCGAAGAACACTAGGATACAGAATCATTGGAGAAAGCACCACGTTTAGCGTAATTGTTTTGCAAAAATCACTGATCGGCGGATCGGGCTGAGTTAAGTGAGTTTATGACAGGTGGGGCCCGTTTTTCGCGTACGTGGCACTCCAGGTCGTCCCGACAGCCGACGGACGGCGTTAGACGGCGCCGTTCGGTCCTAGCAGTCAAAAGTGCCAACCGTTACTCCTTCTCCACTCTGCTCGCTCGCTCTCGCTCTGTTCTTGGTCGCCACACCCGTCGCCGCCGCGCCGCGCCGCTGCCGCAGCGCCATGGTGTCGTGGAGTGATGGGTCGGATAGCAGCGAGCACACCAGGCAGTACATGAGCTCAGATTCCGACGACGGCACCATTAAGGTCAGTTCTCAGAGTTAGGGTTAGGGTTTGGTATTTGGGGATTTCTGGAATGAGCTTCTTTTCAATCATTGGACCAAATCTCTGTCATTCCTTTGCACTCCTGTGTTCTCGCTAGCAATCAAGACTCAGATTTCGAGGGCCCTGAGACAGATATGTATGTTTTATGCCATGGACACGGGAAGGCAGCAGAAAGGCGTGTTGCTTTCGAAGGGATTCACACTGGCAGGAGGTTTCTTTGTTGTGCAGAGAAGGTATGGTTCGAACTTAACTAATTGGAAGTTGTTGATTAACTTAACAGATCTGTCATTTGTTTGCCATGGACATGTAATGTGACACTCCAGCAGGCATTGTATTATAATGTGAAGTTTGGACATTGGATTAATAAATTGTATACTCTGCCATCATTATTTACTCTAGTTCTGGCAACATAGTTTAGTTAGGTCATTTTGTTAACTCTGTCAAAGTTAGCATATTTAAAGAGAGTAGATGCATGGGTTGGCGTACCAGCATTTTTAGTTTGGATCTGGCAATATTGTTTAGTTAGGTCATTCTTTAACTCTGCCATGTTAGCTTATTTTAGGACAAAATATTCATGGGTTAGCACACCATTGTTTACTTAGTAGTTGTTTACTTTAGAGCATGATCTGAATTTTAGTATAAAGTAATCTAGCCTATCATTGTAAGCAAGTCAACATTATGTAATTCATTTTGTTAATACTCTTTTTCCGTGAAGGTAAAACTGTGGACTAGTAGAATGGATTGATCCATCTTGGCCCACTACCCTTGATAATGCACTGTCCAAGTTGTGGTCTATGTATGAACAGAGTATGATGGACAGGAATGAGGAATGTCTGATGCATTCATTTACTGTTCATGACCTCACACAAGAGAAGAAGAAGCTCCAGGCCAGCTATGAGAAGTTGGTTGAAGATGTCAATGCACTTATGGATGCCCGGGAGCAGAGGGCGATGATAGAAAGGAAAGATGTCAAACAACCAAGTTGCAGGAGAAGTATGACACTTTGAAGAACATAGCAGCTGCTCAAGGTACTGCCATTAGGAACATGAAGTTGAAGCTAGCTGAAGAGAAGAAGAATTTGCAGATCCACATTGATGAGCTCAAAAGACAGTTGAAGAGAGCAATATGAAGCTGGAGGGGATCAAGGCCATCATAAATGGATAAGCAGTGCAAGAGAAGAATGGGCAATATCATTTGGCATTTGCTGACCTTTTGCAGGGTGTGGTTTGGCATTTGTTGTAATGATAGTAGTTTAAATTCTATTAACTATGAGTACTCCTGAACTATGGATATGTAAGCTTAAGTAAGATGTTTGCATTTGAACTAGTGCTGAATGTGGTGGTATTTGAACTAGTGCTGAATGTCAAACTATGATTATGTATGGATTTGAACTAGTGCTGAATTTGGTGGTATTTAGAGCTGGTTAATGTTATCTTAAGTAATCTGTTTGCAAATGATGATTTTTGCTTTAGTATGTTCCTGTTCAACTAATGATTCTGAGTTAGTTAAGTAGGGCCAAGTTAGGGTTTTTGGCTTTTTATCGATGCCGAGGCATCAAGTAGGCCAAGTTAGGGTTTTTGGCTTTTTATCGACGCCGAGGCATCAAGTAGGCTAAGTTAGGGTTTTTGGCTTTTTATCGACACCAAGGCATCAAGTAGGGTCAAGTGATGGGTTTTTGGCTTTTTATCGACGCCGAGGCATCAAGTAGGGTGAAGTGATGGGTTTTTGGCTTTTTGTCGACGTCGAGGCATCAAGTAGGGTGAAGTGATGGGTTTTTGGCTTTTTGTCGACGTCGAGGCATAAAATAGGCCAAGTGATGGGGTTTTGGCTTTTTGTCGACGTCGAGGCATCAAGTAGGCCAAGTGATGGGTTTTTGGCTTTTTGTCGACGTCGAGGCTATCACAACATCAAGACCATCACAGCATTAAGAGTATCACAACATCAAGACTATCACAAAGATCAATAGTATCACAACATCAAGACTATCACAACATCAAGACTATCACAAAGATCAAGAGTATCACAACATCAAGACTATCACAAAGATCGCCAGTGAAGAGCCGGTGCTTGGCTGCAATGAAACAAGTAGTTTAATATTAGTAAGCAATAAAGTAACAACAAATTTAGTCTTTCTCATAGCAGAGTGGTTACCTGATGTTTGTTCTTTCTCATAGCAAGTGCAGGCTTTAGAGCATCATGGCAATTGGTGTACCTATGGCCCACCTTTTACTGATTGGAGCAGGTAATTGAGGCCATTCTTGAAGTGTCTTTTGGAGCTGGCTTCTCAAATTGGCCCTTTCTTCTCTTAGTCTGTGCTCTGCCCTTGTGTTCTTTGAAAACAGGAGCCTCAATGTCCAAACTATCTGTCATTGGCCACATGTCAGGGCCAGGTACAGGATATATTATAGGACTGTAAGCTGCCAGGTACATAGGTTTTTTGAAGAATCATGAACAAAGTCCTTTGGCTGAAGCTTAGCCTTGTGTATAGAAGAAACAGCATGGTTGCAAGGAACTGATGTCATATCCCACTTCTTACAACCACAAGTCCTATGTGCTAGGTTGACAGCATATGTTCTCTCCTCACTAGTAACTTGGAAAAGGTTGGGGCCAGCCATCAATGATTGGCAATTTCTAGACCACTTCTTTGCTTCCTCCAATTTCTCTGCATATGTTGGACAAATCTTCCATCTGACAGTCTCAGTCTTAGTTCTATTTGTATTAAACTTGACCATTAATTTTGTTCTAATTCCATCAACCATGGTCCTTATTGGCTTAGCCCTGACATCTAGAACCCACTTGTTGGAAACCTCACTTAAGTTGTTAACTACTAAGACTGTTTTGCAATTTGTGTCCATGGCATGTCTGGCCCAAGTGTGCTTTGGGATTTTACTAAGCCAAGCCCATGATGCCTCACACTCTCTCTTCAACTCATCCATTGCAACATTATAACCATGTTCAGTGTATGAGTAACTTGCTTCATCCATGTATTTCTTCAATTCAGGCCCTCTAAACCCAGCATTTTGAAAGTTCTGGTAAATGTGTCTGAGGCAAAACCTTTGTGGACAATTGGGAAAGACTATGTTTATGGCTTTAAGCAGGCCCTGTGTGAATTTAAGTAAAGCTAAGTTAGTGACTACACCTAAATGATTGTGTAACTACTAAAAAGAACTAAATGATTATGTACAGAAAGTAGCTACACCTAAATGCAAGTAACTACTAGAAATGATTGGGAAAGAACTAAATGAAAGCTAGCACAAGTGGATTTCATTACCTTCTGCCTATCAGAAATTATTGTGTAGTTGCCAAACTTCCCAGATTGGCCACCTAGTGCTACCTTCAGCTGATACAGAAACCAAGTCCAGGAATCTGTTGAAGGAAATATGCCCTAGAGGCAATAATAAAGTTATTATTTATTTCCTTATATCATGATAAATGTTTATTATTCATGCTAGAATTGTATTAACCGGAAACATAATACATGTGTGAATATATAGACAAACAGTATGTCACTAGTATGCCTCTACTTGACTAGCTTGTTAATCAAAGATGGTTATGGTTCCTAACCATGAACAAGGAGTTGTTATTTGAATAACAAGGTCACATCATTAGTTGAATGATCTGATTGACATGACCCATTCCGTTAGCTTAACACTTGATCGTTTAGTATGTTAATGCTTTCTTCATGACCCATACATGTTCCTATAACTATGAGATTATGCAACTCCCGTTTACCGGAGGAACACTTTGGGTACTACCAAACGTCACAACGTAACTGGGTGATTATAAAGGAGTACTACAGGTGTCTCCAAACGTACTTGTTGGGTTGGCGTATTTCGAGATTAGGTTTTGTCACTCCGATTGTCGGAGAGGTATCTCTAGGCCTTCTCGGTAATACACATCACTTAAGCCTTGCAAGCATTACAACTAATGAGTTAGTTGTGAGATGATGTATTACGGAACGAGTAAAGAGACTTACCGGTAACGAGATTGAACTAGGTATTGGATACCGACGATCGAATCTCGGGTAAGTAACATACCGTTGACAAAGGGAACAACGTATGTCGTTATGCGGTTTGACCGATAAAGATCTTCGTAGAATATGTAGGAACCAATATGGGCATCCGTGTTCCGCTATTGGTTATTGACCGAGAATGGTTCTAGGTCATGTCTACATAGTTCTCGAACCCGTAGGGTCCGCACGCTTAACGCTTCGATGACAGTTCATAATGAGTTTATAAGTATTGATGCACGAAGGTTGTTCGAGTCCCGGATGTGATCACGGACATGACGAGGAGTCTCGAAATGGTCGAGACATAAAGATTGATATATTGGAAGCCTACATTTGGACATCGGAAGTGTTCCGGTGAAATCGGGATTTTACCGAGTACCGGAGGTTACCGGAACCCCGGGAGGTCCATGGGCCTTAATGGGCCATAGGAGAAGAGGAAGGGCAGGCCAAGGTGGGCTGCGCGCCCCCTCCCCTCTAGTCCGAATAGGACAAGGAAGGGGCGGCGCCTTCCCTCTTTCCCTCCTCCAATCCTAGTCCAACTAGGAGAGGGGAGTCCTACTCCTGGGAGTAGGACTCCTCCTTGCGCCTCCCCTAGGGCCGGCCACCTCCCCTTGGCTCCTTTATATATGGGGCAGGGGCACCCCAATACGTAAGTTGATCTACGGATCTTTCCTTAGCCGTGCGGTGCCCCTTCCACCATATTCCACTTCGGTCATATTGTTGCGAGCTTAGCGAAGCCCTGCGCCGGAGAAGTCATATCGTCATGGAGCTTAGGCGAAGCCCCGCGTCGGTGGAGCATCATCATCGTCCACCACGCCGTCAGGCCGACGGAACTCATCCCGACACTTTGCTTTGGATCGAGTCCGTGGATCGTCATCGAGCTGAACGTGTGCGTAACTTCGGAGGTGCCGTGACGCTCGGCGCTTGGATCGGTCGGATCGTGAAGACGCATTTACTACATCAACCGCGTTGTTATAACGCTTCCGCTTTCGGTCTCACGAGTGCGTGGGCGGACACTCTCCCCTCTCGTTGCTATGCCATCACCATGGTCTTGCGTGATCGTAGGAATTTTTTGAAATTACTACGTTCCCTAACAAAGGGCATCCGAGCCTGGTTTTATGCGTTGATGTCATATGCACGAGTAGAACACAAGTGAGTTGTGGACGATACAAGTCATACCG
Source organism: Aegilops bicornis (assembly GCA_021605145.1). Taxonomy (NCBI): domain Eukaryota; kingdom Viridiplantae; phylum Streptophyta; class Magnoliopsida; order Poales; family Poaceae; genus Aegilops; species Aegilops bicornis. The sequence continues at coordinate 624,959,029 of CM038674.1, forward strand.
CCTACCGGCATGTCATACTTTGGTTCAGCGGTATTGTGAGATGAAGCGGCCGGACCGACATTACGCCAGACGCTTACGCGAGATCGGTTTCACCGCTCCGAGCACTCGTTGCTTAAAGGTGACCGGCGGTGTCTGTCTCTCTCACTTTAGTTGAACTGAAAGTGGCTACGCCCGGTCCTTGAGAAGGTTAAAACGGAGTCTATTTACGAAGTATCGTTGTGGTTTTGATGCGTAGGTAAGAACGGTTCTTGCTCAGCCCGTAGCAGCCACGTAAAACATGCAACAACAAAGTAGAGGACGTCTAACTTGTTTTTGCAGGGCATGTTGTGATGTGATATGGTCAAGACGTGATGCTATATTTTATTGTATGAGATGATCATGTTTTGTAACCGAAGTTATCGGCAATCGCGAGAGCCATATGGTTGTCGCTTATTGTATGAAATGCAACGCCATGTAATTGCTTTACTTTATCACTAAGGAGTAGCGATAGTCGTAGAAGCAATAGTTGGCGAGACGACAACGATGCTACGATGGAGATCAAGGTGTCGTGCGGTGACGATGGTGATCATGACGGTGCTTGGCGAGGGAGATCACAAGCACAAGATGATGATGACCATATCATATCACTTATATTGATTGCATGTGATGTTTATCCTTTATGCATCTTATCTTGCTTTGATTGACGGTAGCATTATAAGATGATCTCTCACTAAAAATTATCAAGAAGTGTTCTCCCTGAGTATGCACCGTTGCCAAAGTTCGTAGTACCCAGACACCACGTGATGATCGGGTGTGATAAGTTCTACGTCCATCTACAACGGGTGCAAAACAGTTGCACACGCGGAATACTCAAGTTAAACTTGACGAGCCTAGCATATAACAGATATGGCCTCGGAACACGGAGACCGAAAGGTCGAACGTGAATCATATAGTAGATATGATCAACATAATGATGTTCACCATTGAAACTACTCCGTCTCACGTGATGATCGGACATGGTTTAGTTAATTTGGATCACGTGATCACTTAGATGACTAGAGAGATGTCTGCCTAAGTGGGAGTTTATTAATATGATTAATTGAACTTAAATTTATCATGAAACTTAGTACTGATAGTATTTTGCTTGTCTATGTTTCATGTAGATAGATGGCTCGTCTTTGTTGTTCCGTTGAATTTTAATGCGTTCCTTGAGAAAGCAAAGTTGAAAGATGATGGTAGAAATTACACGGACTGGGTCCGTAATTTGAGGATTATCCTCATTGCTGCACGTAAAATTACGCCCGGAAGCACCGCCGGGTGACAGTTCTCTGCAGATCTTTGAGCCGAAGTTGTGAACGTCTGCAAAGCAGAGCTGATGACTACTCTATAGTTCGATGTGCCATGCTTTACGGCTTAGAACCGGGTCTTCAACGACGTTTTGAACGTCATGGAGCATATGAGATGTTCCAGAGTTGAAGTTAATATTTCAAGCAAATGCCGGATTGAGAGATATGAAGTCTCCAATAAGTTCTATAGCTGCAAGATGGAGGAGAATAGTTCACAAGGAGCACATACTCAAAATGTCCGGGTATAACAATCACTTAATTCAGCTGGGAGTTAATCTTCCGGATGATAGTGTCATTGATGTAATTCTCCAATCACCGCCACCAAGCTACAAGAGCTTCGTGATGAACTATAATATGCAAGGGATGACTAAGACAATTCTCGAGCTCTTCGCGATGCTAAAAGCTGCGGAGGTAGAAATCAAGAAAGAGCATCAAGTGTTGATGGTCAACAAGACCACTAGTTTCAAGAAAAGGGCAAAGGGAAGAAGAAGGAAACTTCAAAAAGAACAGCAAGAAAGTTGCTGATCAAGAGAAGAAACCCAAGTCTGGACCTAAGCTGAAATCGAGTGTTTTTACCGCAAGCAGACCGGACATCGAAGCGGAACTGCCCCAAGTATTTGGCGGATAAAAAGTATGGCAAGGAGAACAAAGGTATATGTGATATACATGATATTGATGTGTACCTTACTAGATCTCGTATTAGCACTGGTATTTGATACCGGTTCATTGCTAATATTTGCAACTCGAAACAGGGACTACGGAATAGACGAGCACCGCAAAGGACGAGGTGACGATGCGCGTGGGAAATGGTTCCAAAGTCAATGTGATCGCGGTCGGCACGCTACCTCTACATCTACCTTCGGGATTAGTTTTAGACCTAAATAATTGTTATTTGGTGCCGCCGTTGAGCATGAACATTATATCTGGATCTTGTTTAATGCGAGACGGTTATTCATTTAAATCGCAGAATAATGGTTGTTCTATTTATATGAGTAATATCTTTTATGGTCATGCACCCTTGAAGAATGGTCTATTCTTGTTGAATCTCGGCGAGTGATACACATATTCATAATGTTGAAGCCAAAAGATGCAGAGTTGATAATGATAGTGCAACTTATTTGTGGCACCGCCGTTTAGGTCATATCGGTGTAAAACGCATGAAGAAACTCCATACCGATGGGCTTCGAATCACTTGATTATGAATCACTTGGTACTTGCGTAACCGTGCCTCATGGGCAAGATGACCAAAACGCCGTTCTCCGGAACTATGGAGCGAGCAACCGATTTGTTGGAAATCATACATACCGATGTTTGTGGTCCAATGAATGTTGAGGCACGCCTTGGTATCGTTATTTTCTCACCTTCACAGATGATTTGAGCAGATATGGGTATATCTACTTAATGAAACACAAATCTGAAACATTTGAAAAGTTCAAAGAATTTCAGAGTGAAGTAGAAAATCATCGTAACAAGAAAATAAAGTTTCTACGATCTGATCGTGGAGGAGAATATTTGAGTTACGAGTTTGGTTTACATTTGAAACAATGTGGAATAGTTTCGCAACTCACGCCACCCGAACACCACGGAGAAATGGTGTGTCCGAACGTCAGAATCGTGCATTTCATGGATATGGTGCGATCTATGATGTCTATTTCCGATTTACCGCTATCGCTTTTGGGGTTATGCTTTAGAGATGGCCGCATTCACGTTGAATAGGACACCGTCAAAATCCGTTGAGACGACGCCTTATGAACTATGGTTTGGCAAGAAACCAAAGTTGTCGCTCTTAAAGTTTGGGGCTGCGATGCTTATGTGAAGAAACTTCAACCAGATAAGCTCGAACCCAAATCGGAAAAATGTGTCTTCATAGGATACCCAAAGGAGATCATGGGTACACCTTCTATCACAGATCTGAAGGCAAGATTTTCGTTGCTAAATTCGGATCCTTTCTAGAGAAGGAGTTTTTCTCGAAAGAAGTGAGTGGGAGGAAAGTAGAACTTGATGAGATAATCAGATTCGCTCCCTTATTGGAAAATAGTTCATCACAAGAAATGGTTCCTGTGACAACTACACCAATTAGTGAAGAAGCTAATGATGATGATCATGAAGCTTCGCATCAAGTTACTACCGAACCTCGTGAGGTCAATCAGAGTAAAATACGCACTGCAGTGGTACGGTAATATTATTCTCGAAGTCATGTTACTTGACCATGGCGAACCTACAAACTATGAAGAAGCGATGGTGAGCCCAGATTCCGCAAAATGGTCGGAAGCCATGAAATCTGAGATGGGATCCATGTATGAGAACAAAGTATGGACTTTGGTTGACTTGCCCGATGATCGGCAAGCCATTGAAAATAAATGGATCTTTAAGAAGAAGACCGACGCCGATGGTAATATAATCGTCTACAAAGCTCGACTTGTTGCGAAGGTTTTCGACAAGTTCAAGGGGTTGACTACGATGAGACTTTCTCACCCGTAGCGATGCTTAAGTCTGTCTGAATCATGTTAGCAATTGCCGCATTTTATGATTATGAAATTTGGCAAATGGATGTAAAACTGCATTCTTGAATGGATTTCTAGAAGAAGAGTTGTATATGATGCAACCAGAAGGTTTTGTCGATCCAAAGGGTGCTAACAAAGTGTGCAAGCTCCAACGATCAATTTATGGTCCGTGCAAGCCTCTCGGAGTTGGAATAAACGCTTTGATAGTGTGATCAAAGCATATGGGTTTGTATGCACTTTTGGAGAAGCCTCAGATTTACAAGAAAGTGAGTGGGAGCTCAGTAGCATTTACGATATTATATGTGGACGACATATTATTGATTGGAAATGATATAGAATTTCTGGATAGCATAAAAGGATACTTGAATAAAAGTTTTTCAATGAAAGACCTCGGTGAAGCTGCTTACATATTGGGCATCAAGATCTATAGAGATAGATCAAGACGCTTAATTGGACTTTCACAAAGCACATACCTTGATAAAGTTTTGAAAAAGTTCAAAATGGATCGTGCAAAGAAAGGTTTTTACCGTGTTGCAAGGTGTAAAATTGAGTCGACTCAATGCCCGACCACAAAGCAGAAGATAGAGAGAAAATGAAAGATGTTCCCTATGCTTCACCATAGGCTCTATCATGTATGCAATGTGTACCGACTGACGTATGCTTAGCTGTAAGCTTGGCAGAAGGTACCAAAGTAATCCAGGAATGGATCATCGGACAGCGGTCAAGAACATCCCGAAATACCCGAAAAGGACTAAGGATATGTTTCTCGTATATGGAGGTGACAAAGAGCTAGTCGTAAATGGTTACGCCGATGTAAGCTTTGACACCGATCCGGACGATTCTAAATCGCAAACCGGATACGTGTTTTTATTAAACGGTGGAGCTGTCAGTTGGTGCAGTTCTAAACAAAGCGTCGTGGCGGGATCTACATGTGAAGCGGAGTACATAGCTGCTTCGGAAGCAGCAAATGAAGGAGTCTGGATGAAAGAGTTCATTACCGATCTAGGTGTTATACCTAGTGCATCGGGACCGATGAAGATCTTCTGTGACAATATCGTGCAATTGCCTTGGCAAAGGAATCCAGATTTCACAAGAGGACCAAGCACATCAAGAGACGCTTCAATTCCATTCGGACCAAGTCCAAGTGGGAGACATAGAGATTTGCAAAATACATACGGATCTGAATGTTGCGCACCCGTTGACTAAGCCTCTTCCACGAGCAAAACATGATCAGCACCAAGACTCCATGGGTGTTAGGATCATTACTTTGTAATCTAGATTATTGACTCTAGTGCAAGTGGGAGATCAAGGAAATATGCCCTAGAGGCAATAATAAAGTTATTATTTATTTCCTTATATCATGATAAATGTTTATTATTCATGCTAGAATTGTATTAACCTAAACATAATACATGTGTGAATATATAGACAACACAGTATGTCACTAGTATGCCTCTACTTGACTAGCTTGTTAATCAAAGATGGTTATGGTTCCTAACCATGAACAAGGAGTTGTTATTTGATTAACAAGGTCACATCATTAGTTGAATGATCTGATTGACATGACCCATTCCGTTAGCTTAACACTTGATCGTTTAGTATGTTAATGCTTTCTTCATGACCCATACATGTTCCTATAACTATGAGATTATGCAACTCCCGTTTACCGTGAGGAACACTTTGGGTACTACCAAACGTCACAACGTGAATCGGGTGATTATAAAGGAGTACTACAGTGTCTCCAAAGGTACTTGTTGGGTTGGCGATTTCGAGATTAGGTTTTGTCACTCCGATTGTGGGAGAGGTATCTCTAGGCCTTCTCGGTAATACACATCACTTAAGCCTTGCAAGCATTACAACTAATGAGTTAGTTGTGAGATGATGTATTACGGAACGAGTAAAGAGACTTACCGGTAACGAGATTGAACTAGGTATTGGATACCGACGATCGAATCTCGGGTAAGTAACATACCGATGACAAAGGGAACAACGATGTCGTTATGCGGTTTGACCGATAAAGATCTTCGTAGAATATGTAGGAACCAATATGGGCATCCGTGTTCCGCTATTGGTTATTGACCGAGAATGGTTCTAGGTCATGTCTACATAGTTCTCGAACCCGTAGGGTCCGCACGCTTAACGCTTCGATGATGCTCATAATGAGTTTATAAGTATTGATGCACCGAAGGTTGTTCGAGTCCCGGATGTGATCACGGACATGACGAGGAGTCTCGAAATGGTCGAGACATAAAGATTGATATATTGGAAGCCTACATTTGGACATCGGAAGTGTTCCGTGAAATCGGGATTTTACCGAGTACCGGAGGTTACCGGAACCCCGGAGGTCCATGGGCCTTAATGGGCCATAGGAGAAGAGGAAGGGCAGGCCAAGGTGGGCTGCGCGCCCCCTCCCCTCTAGTCCGAATAGGACAAGGAAGGGGGGCGCCTTCCTCTTTCCCTCCTCCAATCCTAGTCCAACTAGGAGGGGAGTCCTACTCCCTGGGAGTAGGACTCCTCCTTGCGCGCCTCCCCTAGGGCCGGCCACCTCCCCTTGGCTCCTTTATATACGGGGCAGGGGCACCCCAATACGTAAGTTGATCTACGGATCTTTCCTTAGCCGTGCGGTGCCCCTTCCACCATATTCCACTTCGTCATATTGTTGCGGAGCTTAGGCGAAGCCTGCCACGGAGAAGTCATATCGTCATGAGCTTAGGCGAAGCCCTGCGTCGGTGGAGCATCATCATCGCCACCACGCCGTCGTCTTGACGGAACTCATCCCGACACTTTGCCGGATCGGAGTCCGGGATCGCCATCGAGCTGAACGTGTGCGTAACTCGGAGGTGCCGTGACGTTCGCCGCTTGGATCGGTCGGATCGTGAAGACGTACGACTACATCAACCGCGTTGTTATAACGCTTCCGCTTTCGGTCTACGAGGGTACGTGGACGGACACTCTCCCCTCTCGTTGCTATGCCATCACCATGGTCTTGCGTGATCGTAGGAAATTTTTTTGAAATTACTACGTTCCCTAACATCTGTGTCCTCCTTATCAACAATTCCAAAAGCAATGGGAAATATATTATTGTTCCCATCTCTTCCAGTAGCAGCAAGGATCTGTTGACCAGTAGTGAGCTTTATGAAGCATCCATCCAGACCTATAACAAGTTAACACATTAGGCAAACTATTTAAAAACACACATTATTCAAACACACATTAGATACCAAGGAATTACCTATGAACGGTCTGCAGCCACTCAGAAACCCTTCTTTGCATCCATTTAGGCAATAGAATAATCCATGAAACCTAGGGTTTGTGCTTGGATGCTCCCTAAAATGTCTTGTTGTCACTATACACCTTGAACTTGGATTAGTATCTAGCACAGCCTGCAAATAATCCCTAATCACGTGTCTTGGGCCTTCGATCTCCTAACACAACATTCTTTGATGCATTCTTAGCCCAGATGCCATGTGGGTTGATATTTCCACTCCATACTTGCTCTTTGCAGTGTTAATTATAGTAGTGATTGTTGTGCTTGGGTCATTTCGATTGCTTCCTCACAAAACTTTGCAACCCACTTAGCAAGAACTTTTGTGTTCTCGACACGTATGACAAGTGTGCACCACATACTGCTTCCTTATGGTAAAAGTCTTCTCATTTGCAATCTGAGAAGCTGATATATAAAAAGGGCATGTCTCATCTATGCATTGTGCTATAACCCTGTCACTACAATTCCTATGGTACTCATAGTTCCTGCTCTGTGCAATGTGCATTGTTTGAAGTGCATTTCTGAACTGGTACACATCAATGAAGCAAAGATGCCTCACAAATTGCTCAGCTGGGTGAGTTGTATTCTCATCATACCATAACCTTTTCTTCATCTTCTTAGCTCTGCTTTTCCTGCCATTGGGCAAAACATATGCCAATGCCTCTGCACCATCATCATCTTCCACACCCAAGTCCATAGGTTTCTTGTCTTCATCAAGATGGTATCCAGTCCTCCTCAAACAACTCCTCTACACTTGCATGTGATCTCGCTTGTTGGGCCTTTTCTGTGTTTCTTCTCCTTTTTCTTCTTCTGTCCATCTTGCCCTACCTGCTCCAGATTACTCTCTTCCTCCAGAGTACTCTCTTCATCCTCTTCCTCCTCTTCTTCACTTTCAAGGGGCGACGGCGGCGGGAGCGAGGGGAAGGGGGAGACGGCGGCGGGAGCGAGGGGGAGGGGCGACGGCGGCGGGAGCGAGGGGGAGGGGGCGACGGCGGCGGGAGCGAGGGGGAGGGGGAAGAAGAATGGGGAAACAGAGACGGATGCGGGGATGACTAAAGTCGAGACCTAACGGCGCCGTCTAACGCCGTCCACCGGCTGTCGGGACGGCCTCGAGTGCCACGTACGCAAAAAACGGGCCCCACCTGTCATAAACTCACTTAACTCAGCCCGATCCGCCGATCAGTGGTTTTTGCAAAACAATTACGCTAGACGTGGTGCTTTCTGCAATGATTCTCAGATCCTAGTGTTTTTCGCAGCTAGCCCTCAATGTGGTGGTTTTATGCAATTTACTCCACCAATGTACATCGCTTATACAAATTTCTATGTATCATATAAACGAATTTGCTTCGCTGAGACGAAGGACCAAGGACAGCAACTATATTTGCTCATGACAAGTTGCTGATGGATGCAAGATGAATAAGACTTTGACATCTCCAAAAAAACTGAATAATGTAGCCAGCAACTGGATTTTTTTTCCATCAACCTCATCGTATCTTGTGCAATTCAAGGGTTCCTAGCTCGAATTTGACGGGCATTGGGCCCAAATGTAAGTTGGTCTCCTGGTTAGTGCTTCCTAAGAGAAGTAATTTGTACTCATGTTACGAGGTCTCAAGAAAATGGCGATTGCAAGGACAACCCTTTCTCTGCTTCGGCCGTTTGAGATTGGGTCCAAAGCTGAACGGGAGCAGTGGCGGAGCCAAGGTGGGGCGAGCAGGGGCCTGGCCCCCCCTATCGATCGAGTAATTCCCGTAACAGCTCACGTATTGGCCCCCCTAATCCTCAAGCGTAATCTCTACAACAATAGAAAGGCCCATACCAAAGCCCAATCAAGCCCTCCTTGTCTTTACCGTCAAAAATGCCCTCCTGATCTTCCGTGAGTATATGTAGCTTATCTCAAACAAATCTCCCATGATTAGCGCTGCCGCCCTGCTGCCCTTGCCTTGCGGTTGCGATTTCTCTCGACCAGATTCACATTACAAACGTTGGCACCTCCTCCGCTCCTTGTTTATAAAATCTTGGTACTCGTAAGTCCTCCAAAGGTTGCTGCCGATTGCGCTTGGTGGATTAATCACACATGTCCAGTGAAATTGTCGCAGATCAAATTCTCAAGGTATATTCCCTGCAAAAAACTTTTCAATGTATATACACTTGGGTAAATCTGCTTTGTCTGATGTGGTAATGCATGTGATCATATGACAAATACGAATCTAATTAATCTTTTGCCTTATATTAGCTATAATTTCTATTGGAAAAATGAAGTGAAAAAACTAATTTGTTTCCTTTCTAAGGACTTGCTTCAATTCTTAAACCCACATGGTGTAGGTGTACTAGAGTTAGATATACATTGGTAATTGTTGAACATGCGTACATCATTGTGTTTATAACTTTATATATATGCTAGACGAAATATAAACATGTAGCATTGTGGCGAGCGTTGTCTCTTTGCCCCCCCCCCCTATGCTCAAATCCTGGCTCCGCCCCTGAACGGGAGAACTCATTCCATAGGTTACCATGAACGATTCCTTCTGGAATGGTGGAACATAGAATGCCATGCTTTAGCAGGCATCACAAACCATGTGGTGGCGTAGCTGTGCTCTTTCTTTTACACCATACTAGATGACCAGCTGCGCCAAATGGCGCAGAGACCTGTTTAAAACCATGTTCATGTGGAAAATATTAGCATTTTTTTCAATAACCGTATATTTGAGTACATTTGGTAAGAACTTATACCCTATATATAAAGGAAATTAAATGCAAATATTTTCTTAAGGTAATAATGCCATAAATTAGATCATCGGTAGGTCAAGATAATTGAGTCTGCAATTAGGAACTCCGAGTAGCTGTAAACTTGCACTAAAAAAAAGAGTAAACAATAAAATGTACCTAATACATGAACTTGTGAACATTGTGTACAAGAAAAGTTAATAGAAATAGTGGTCAATTACATCATATAATTTGGTTCTACTCTTGTGTATATATCCTGAATGCTACCCCATTGTGATCAACTCTTTGTCCTTCGAATCGAATGGCACAGCTACTGCCCCTTGTGGAAAAAGAAAAGGGGACTTTGTAATGCCCATAAATGCAAACTTATAATTGAAAAAAAACACACAAGCACCATATATAAGGATATATTACAAACTACAATGTAGTTTGTAGGCTCATTCTTCAATTGACATTCTGGACATCAAATCAAAATTATGAGGTATTGCTGTGAATTGCAAAACTTCTAAACCAGGTGCTAGCCTCAGAACATCCTTCAATATGTACCTACCACAAATTATAGTCAGATTAATAAAATATATATCCCTTTTTAGAAGCGGAAAGACACAACCATCTAAAATAGAGAAACTTGGCGGCATGCGGCATAAAGAAGATATTGCTCATGCTCGCTTGAGACAAGGAATATAGCTAAAGAATTTTCCAAACCCTGAGAACGAACTACAATAAACAGCCAATAAAATTCTAATATTCTACATATGCTGGACACATGGATGTTACTACAAAAAGGGAAGGCATCAACAAGCATAAGTATCTCAATTGTTAGCTACCAATATTAGCAAATATTCTGTTATGGGAAACTATTTGATGGTAGAAACTCTGAAAGATGCAAATAGTCATTCTTCACATCATCATCTTGCTGGTGACCAAATAAACACTATTGTTTCATTATCTCATGACAAGCTATATCAAACGCATTGTCTCCTTTCATTATGACAAACAATCTTACTATCAATGGATATGTTCTGGAAAAAGTTTTTTTAGTTCTCACAAATCTGCACATGTTCTCGCAAACTGTATGTAACATGTGCAGCTTTTAGAGAACTAAACAAGCTTTGTATAGAACATGTGTAGTTCAAGGCATTATTTCAGAACATCTAGCTGCGTCGAAAAAAACTTGAAACCAACACTATAAAAAAGTGTGCCGAGGACTATCAAAAATTTGAACCTGGTCCAAGCACTTCCTAAAATACCTTGTTATGTTCTCTATGAGTGCACTCATTAATCTGTCAGTTGGTGTCATAAAGAGCATCTGCGAGACACTTTTATCGTGCAGCAGCTAGTGTCATGTAAAAAGGGGTGGAATCATCGGTAAAGATTTTGCATCCCCGAGTATAACTAATAAGGATATTGCACTCCCTCCTGGTTCTCCTACCTGCAAACAATCATATCAACATATGAACAATCATATCAACATATGAACCACATAGTTGCTGGAAAAACAATGGTTTCTAGGTGGCTGCCTGCTTTCCTCGAGAGAGAGGAAGAGCATGGGGCAGCCAGAGCTCAAGGCCGAGGAGGCACAGAGACGGCCGCCCCCACCTCCCTTATTCTTATTGGGACAACACAAATTTTATGAGAAGATAACACACAAGAGATGTTTGATTTCGGATACACGCACTTTCCGGATTGTGCGCATTTAAGCATGGAACAACATTCCAAGGAGAGCCATTGCAGGGCAAGAAAGTAAACCAACAATCAATAAAGAGAAGTGAGTTCATATCATATAGGTTTAGCAAGAAAAGCTAACATTTGCTATAATAAATGGATATTTGATATTTCTCATGCGTAACTCTGCTTGTGCTCGAAATACCATTTATATGATTAACGATATGGACACTTTATTATCTTCTAGGAGCAATAAAATATGAGTTCGTAACAGGCAGAATGACATGAATAGAACGTGTGTACCTTTGAAGCCAAGGTGCTGCAGCCCGTCAGCAGCGCCGAGGGCCACCACATCGTAAAACTTCGCTCCCCACCCCACCGAGAGAAGGCCACCGCCAGTGATGGATGGGTGTGGGGCTAGGGTTCTGCCCCATCCATGGCCTTCCTCGAGGACCAGGTGGACGACGGCCATTGCTGGTGCAGTCGGTGCAGCCATGGATCTGGCGTCACCCAAATATCAAATTCACACCCAAATCAGCCAAAAAATGTCACCCTAATTAACCAAATACATCAAATCAATCAGGATTACTACCAAGAATCGTGAGCAAAAACGAATGGATATGGAGGTCACAACCTCTACATAAATGTTACTAAAGTATCCTTCATTCATATTCTGGTCCATGCACAACCATTCAGGTCTAGAAGTCACAAACTCCCCAAATAAAATGTTACAGGAAACAGAAATCCCAAGTGTGTTCAGTCCAGCACACAATTTTTTTCTGAAATAGAAAAGTAAGGAATGAGTATCAGAAACCAACATATGTGGGCTAAAAGGGGAACAAGCATACATTTGTTCCGACCAGAGGCATGATGTAGACTATTCGATCTCAAAGGCACAGCCTGGAACAAATCAGAAAATCACAATAGACACAAAAGGGATTCAAGAAGAAGGTAGAAATAAGTAACAAGATAGAGGGATCCTATCCAAATAGTGAACTGCATTTTTATAGTTTAGACCAACAGGAAATGGGGAATATTGCCTTGACTAAGGATTTGATACATTGTTGTCGTGTAGCAGGGGTTGTGGATTGATACTTTTTGCATGGATGTCAACAGAAAATTTAGTTCATGCACTGTAAATATCGCCATGTCGGCTATTCCTCACAAGATTAGGAATCCAAGATGCTACAATCAATCGCTGGTATAGGTCTCAGACGACCACAACAACAAAAGCATAAATGGTAGGACACTACACCAAAACAAACATAAGAGTGAACAATAGAGAATGCAGAAATACCATTAGAAGTTGTGGTTATCTATCCCTTCAGTCTTGAAGCTCGGCGGATAGCATGTTTGTTCATTTGATTGAGAAGTATGCATTAGTTGGCATGTCTTCTAACCTTTAACTGAAAACAACCCAATAAAAGAGTGAGGCCATCCAGCACATGAAATATATTTCTGAAATCACAAAACGATGGCAGCTAATGTGCTAAAATCTGAAATACGTTGTGGCCATCTTAAGGTGGATATATGAGCAATCAATCTGCTCGTCGACCTCAAATTATCTTACTGAACTGATTAACCACTTCCAAAGCTTCTCCTCACAATAGAACTAACTTGTAAATAAAAGATAAAGAAAACAGAGGAAGAGTACTATCATATTTCAAAATCCTCAGTGGATGAGCTGGTAACGCAACGTGTTAAGAAGAAAAGTCTTAAAAAAGGACATTTTGTAACTCAAAACCAAATAGGGTTGTAATTAAAGGTTAATTCCATATCAGTATTTAGAAAAGTAAGTGATTTGGTACATGGTAGATAGGATCAATGTGAACCAATAGTATTACTTGGATGCAAAAGGTGACACTTCAAATTCATGTTAAGATGAGAAACACCAGATGCGGCAAATAATAAATCAGGAAATCCTTATACCGAGCCTTGGATTCATCATACAGAGTAAATTTGTGTCAGATAAAGAGAGAAATCTCACGAGCTGAGATAAAAAATAAAAATGGTAACCATCAATGTTGAAGACTGCTCTGCCGGAAAATACATATCAGCATGTATGCCTTTTCCAGACACTAAAAAATCCCACAAGAATAGCATAATCTGAAGTTTTCAAAATATTCATGAAGGAAAGATTTGTAAACACGCATATCATATTTAATCGAAGTTCAGACTGACTTTGTCGGTGTATCCTTTGATTCTTCTATTCCAAAAAAAAAACGGTCTCACATCTTCTTTGCTTCCTTGCACATGAAACCTCAAAATATTCATGAAGGAAAGATTTGTAAACACGCATATCATATTTAATCGAAGTTCAGACTGACTTTGTCGGTGTATCCTTTGATTCTTCTATTCCAAACAAAACGGTCTCACATCTTCTTTGCTTCCTTGCACATGAAACCTCAATTGTTGCACGTATCTGTAGACCATCTACACAAGAAGGAAGAAACATGTTAGAGTATACTACAGAGGAGTTTTACAGCAGGCAAAATATGACTAAAGATTTCTGAGTACAGTACAAAATTTCCACTAAAACTGCAGGGGAGTTACCTGCCCAACTATAGAAAAAATTCAAGTTTTTTTTCTTCCTACCTAACAATGCGAGTGTTAAAGTGAAAAGAAAGCAAAGTGTTCAAGTGTTCTAAGTTCTGAATCCTAACAATCATTCCTCAAATAAGAAAAAAAAAATCTTAGCAGGCTAATTTCTAAACTGTAAGTTCAAGTTCAGATCAGTGTTTCACCATGCATTCACGGACATGGCTTCCTTGGGCAGAGCGGCACCATGCAAAACCCTATATAATTTTCATCATCTTCAAGTTCGACCACTCCACAAACTGTAGGTTTCTCTGAGGCTTAGTAGGAAGAAAAGAGATGGGAATTTGTGTACAAGTGTGTGTGCCTTACCCAATTAGATTGAACCTAAAAACCAAATAGGGTTGTAATTAAAGGTTAATTCCATATCAGTATTTAGAAAAGTAAGTGATTTGGTACATGGTAGATAGGATCAATGTGAACCAATAGTATTACTTGGATGCAAAGGTGACACTTCAAATTCATGTTAAGATGAGAAACACCAGATGCGGCAAATAATAAATCAGGAAATCCTTATACCGAGCCTTGGATTCATCATACAGAGTAAATTTGTGTCAGACAGTAGAGAAATCTCACGAGCTGAGATAAAAAATAAAAATGGTAACCATCAATGTTGAAGACTGCTCTGCCGTAAAATACATATCAGCATGTATGCCTTTTCCAGGACACTAAAAAATCCCACAGTAATAGCATAATCTGAAGGTTTCAAAATATTCATGAAGGAAAGATTTGTAAACACGCATATCATATTTAATCGAAGTTCAGACTGACTTTGTCGGTGTATCCTTTGATTCTTCTATTCCAAAAAAAAAACGGTCTCACATCTTCTTTGCTTCCTTGCACATGAAACCTCAAAATATTCATGAAGGAAAGATTTGTAAACACGCATATCATATTTAATCGAAGTTCAGACTGACTTTGTCGGTGTATCCTTTGATTCTTCTATTCCAAAAAAAACGGTCTCACATCTTCTTTGCTTCCTTGCACATGAAACCTCAATTGTTGCACGATCTCACAGACCATCTACACAAGAAGGAAGAAACATGTTAGAGTATACTACAGAGGAGTTTTACAGCAGGCAAAATATGACTAAAGATTTCTGAGTACAGTACAAAATTTCCACTAAAACTGCAGGGGAGTTACCTGCCCAACTATAGAAAAATTCAAGTTTTTTTCTTCCTACCTAACAATGCGAGTGTTAAAGTGAAAAGAAAGCAAAGTGTTCAAGTGTTCTAAGTTCTGAATCCTAACAATCATTCCTCAAATAAGAAAAAATCTTAGCAGGCTAATTTCTAAACTGTAAGTTCAAGTTCAGATCAGTGTTTCACCATGCATTCACGGACATGGCTTCCTTGGGCAGAGCGGCACCATGCAAAACCCTATATAATTTTCATCATCTTCAAGTTCGGACCACTCCACAAACTGTAGGTTTCTCTGAGGCTTAGTAGGAAGAAAAGAGATGGGAATTTGTGTACAAGTGTGTGTGCCTTACCCAATTAGATTGAACCTAAAAACCAAATAGGGTTGTAATTAAAGGTTAATTCCATATCAGTATTTAGAAAAGTAAGTGATTTGGTACATGGTAGATAGGATCAATGTGAACCAATAGTATTACTTGGATGCAAAAGGTGACACTTCAAATTCATGTTAAGATGAGAAACACCAGATGCGGCAAATAATAAATCAGGAAATCCTTATACCGAGCCTTGGATTCATCATACTGAGTAAATTTGTGTCAGACAGTAGAGAAATCTCACGAGCTGAGATAAAAATAAAAATGGTAACCATCAATGTTGAAGACTGCTCTGCCAGAAAATACATATCAGCATGTATGCCTTTTCCAGGACACTAAAAATCCCACAAGTAATAGCATAATCTGAAGGTTTCAAAATATTCATGAAGGAAAGATTTGTAAACACGCATATCATATTTAATCGAAGTTCAGACTGACTTTGTCGGTGTATCCTTTGATTCTTCTATTCCAAAAAAAAACGGTCTCACATCTTCTTTGCTTCCTTGCACATGAAACCTCAAAATATTCATGAAGGAAAGATTTGTAAACACGCATATCATATTTAATCGAAGTTCAGACTGACTTTGTCGGTGTATCCTTTGATTCTTCTATTCCAAAAAAAAACGGTCTCACATCTTATTTGCTTCCTTGCACATTAAACCTCAATTGTTGCACGTGTCATAGACCATCTACACAAGAAGGAAGAAACATGTTAGAGTATACTACAGAGGAGTTTTACAGCAGGCAAAATATGACTAAAGATTTCTGAGTACAGTACAAAATTTCCACTAAAACTGCAGGGGAGTTACCTGCCCAACTATAGAAAAAATTCAAGTTTTTTTTCTTCCTACCTAACAATGCGAAAAGTGTTAAAGTGAAAAGAAAGCAAAGTGTTCAAGTGTTCTAAGTTCTGAATCCTAACAATCATTCCTCAAATAAGAAAAAATCTTAGCAGGCTAATTTCTAAACTGTAAGTTCAAGTTCAGATCAGTGTTTCACCATGCATTCACGGACATGGCTTCCTTGGGCAGAGCGGCACCATGCAAAACCCTATATAATTTTCATCATCTTCAAGTTCGGACCACTCCACAAACTGTAGGTTTCTCCGAGGCTTAGTAGGAAGAAAAGAGATGGGAATTTGTGTACAAGTGTGTGTGCCTTACCCAATTAGATTGAACCTAAAACCAAATAGGGTTGTAATTAAAGGTTAATTCCATATCAGTATTTAGAAAAGTAAGTGATTTGGTACATGGTAGATAGGATCAATGTGAACCAATAGTATTACTTGGATGCAAAAGGTGACACTTCAAATTCATGTTAAGATGAGAAACACCAGATGCGGCAAATAATAAATCAGGAAATCCTTATACCGAGCCTTGGATTCATCATACAGAGTAAATTTGTGTCAGGACAGTAGAGAAATCTCACGAGCTGAGATAAAAAATAAAAATGGTAACCATCAATGTTGAAGACTGCTCTGCCAGAAAATACATATCAGCATGTATGCCTTTTCCAGGACACTAAAAAATCCCACAGTAATAGCATAATCTGAAGGTTTCAAAATATTCATGAAGGAAAGATTTGTAAACACGCATATCATATTTAATCGAAGTTCAGACTGACTTTGTCGGTGTATCCTTTGATTCTTCTATTCCAAAAAACGGTCTCACATCTTCTTTGCTTCCTTGCACATGAAACCTCAAAATATTCATGAAGGAAAGATTTGTAAACACGCATATCATATTTAATCGAAGTTCGGACTGACTTTGTCGGTGTATCCTTTGATTCTTCTATTCCAAAAAACGGTCTCACATCTTCTTTGCTTCCTTGCACATGAAACCTCAATTGTTGCACGATTCATAGACCATCTACACAAGAAGGAAGAAACATGTTAGAGTATACTACAGAGGAGTTTTACAGCAGGCAAAATATGACTAAAGATTTCTGAGTACAAGACAAAATTTCCACTAAAACTGCAGGGAGTTACCTGCCCAACTATAGAAAAAATTCAAGTTTTTTCTTCCTACCTAACAATGCGAGTGTTAAAGTGAAAAGAAAGCAAAGTGTTCAAGTGTTCTAAGTTCTGAATCCTAACAATCATTCCTCAAATAAGAAAAAAAATCTTAGCAGGCTAATTTCTAAACTGTAAGTTCAAGTTCAGATCAGTGTTTCACCATGCATTCACGGACATGGCTTCCTTGGGCAGAGCGGCACCATGCAAAACCCTATATAATTTTCATCATCTTCAAGTTCGGACCACTCCACAAACTGTAGGTTTCTCTGAGGCTTAGTAGGAAGAAAAGAGATGGGAATTTGTGTACAAGTGTGTGTGCCTTACCCAATTAGATTGAACCTAAATCATAGCATAGGGGAATCGATCCTGTTCTTGGAACGAATCACCATAAATCAGTGGAATCCATCAAACTCTAGCCTAATTTACTGAACCAAATCTGAACCAAACTAATCTGGGCTTGAGCAAAGGAAGAGGTAGAGGAAGTAGGTTAATACCTTGAGCTCGAAACGATGTCGTCGGCGGGATGCTCAACCTAATCCTCTCGTTCGCGCCCTGCGCCTCCACTGCCCTGGTTCGCGCCCTTCCCTTCTCCCATTCCATCCCTTCCCTTCTCGTCATGCCCTTGCCCTCTCTCTCGGTCGCCGCTTTTGTGAGGGAGGAGGCGAGCTCTTCTGAGGAGCCCGATTTGGTCGGCTCCGCTCGATCTGAGCCTCCCTCCCTTCACTTCCCTTCCCTTCCTTTGGAGAGGAAGGAAGGTGAGGCTGGAGCGGCGCTACTGGAGGGAGAGGAGGCCACGGAGTTTGGGTTGGATGGTTGGGAGTCGAGGCAGAGGAGAGAGGAGCGGTGGTGGTTGGGGGTCGCGGAGAGAGAGCGGCGGCTAGGGTTCAGGCGTGGGGAGCGTTCCTTCATTGCCGCCACTGCACGGCTCGGGCGTAAGGGGATTGGGGCTAGGTTTGGACCGCTCGCTGTCATTGTGGCGCCCGCCGCCCGATTTATACCCCTGCACGTGAAAAGACCAAAATGCCCTCGGCGGGGAACGAAAATTACAGGCGGTGGCAGCGGCGATTTAAAGGCGACGTGGCTGGCTTCGTTGTGACTACCAACCCCTTCATCCCCTTCCCTTCTCCCATTCCATCCCTTCCCTTCTCGTTCGCGCCCTTGCCCTCTCTCTCGGTCGCCGCTTTTGTGAGGGAGGAGGCGAGCTCTTCTGCAGGAGCCCGATTTGGTCGGCTCCGCTCGATCTGAGCCTCCTCCCTTCACTTCCCTTCCCTTCCTTTGGAGAGGAAGGAAGGTGAGGCTGAGCGGCGGCACTGGAGGGAGAGGAGGCCACGGAGTTTGGGTTGGATGGTTGGGAGTCGAGGCAGGAGAGAGGAGCGGTGGTGGTTGGGGGTCGCGGGAGAGGAGAGCGGCGGCTAGGGTTCGTCTTGGCGTGGGGCGTTCCTTTCGTTGTCGCCATTGCCTGCACTCGAAGCGAAGGGGATTGGGGCTAGGTTTGGACCGCTCGCTCATTGTGGCGCCGCCGCCCGATTTATACCCTGCACGTGAAAAGACCAAAATGCCCTCGGGGAACGAAAATTACAAAGTGTGGCGTGGCGATTTAAAGGCGACGTATCGGGCTTCACAGACTACCAACCCCTTCATCCTTTATAAGTTAGACTATGTGGAGAATTGGTGCATCTTCAACGAAACTCGTATGACTTAAAGCATCTACATCCGGACTTGACAAATCCGGTCTTCTATACGTCATGGCGCGTCACAATAACAGCCCTTTATTATATGGGCTGCTGCACATCCATGTACCTCAAATATGGAGTCTCAAATTCATGCAGTTCATGTATGTCGATCATATGATACAAATTGTCCGAATTCAACAGTTCGAAACAAAGCAAAGCAAAATCATAGTTCAACAATCCGGACATGCCAAAATGAAATCAATGTCCGAGCATGACGAATGCCTCGCTTGCTGGCCGGATCACTCGTCGGACGCTATCCATGCCACCTGCCCCAAGACCATCGTTGCGTCCTGCCATATGCAAAGTTGGTCGGATAGGAGCAACAAGAACATACCGGCTCTTGTAGCATCATTCTGTCAAACAGGTCGTGGGCAGCCCGGGCGTCGCCGGTGCCTGTGCCTATCCGCGCCCGAACAAGCTGCGGTGAGTAACATACGCCCACCGCCGACATCTGCGTGGGTGGAATGCTCTTCGGAATGCCTCAGCCGGTCGTCAGATCCTCCCCTATTCAATATCCGGAATGCCCCAAACGGACTTTCCTTCTCACTGCACGTTTAGTCCATAAAATAAAAACCCAGGTCATTATTTTATTTGCGCCGGAAGCAACCCCCACCGGATTGGTAAACGGCCACTTGCAGCCGTGTGCAGGTGTAAACGTACGTACGGCAACCGGGCAGCAGCCGTGCGCACCGAAGCGCTGCTAGGTGTGCCAGGTGGTAGCTGACCGGCCAGCCACGTGTGCGTGCGCGTGTACGTCGTCGGTCGTGCGCGCGTGTGGTGGCGCTGCGATCTGCCGACCGGCGGGGCGTTGACGTGCTGCTCCGGCAGGAACCGCCGTTGCCAGCGGCCAAGCTGCAGAGGAAGTTCAGTTCAGTGGGGCTGGGATCCCTCCCATGTGCTGTCCGGCAGAGCACGGTTAGAACGTGGAAGCCGTTGCCGGTTGCCCGCGTGACGCGCCACGGCGACGCACCACGGGTCGACATATCGCGCTTGATGGACCAATCGGACGCTCCGCTGGTGCACGAGCTCCCCATCACATTCAAGTGGACACCGGACATTTATTGTGCAGGCAGGACAGATGCTTCACCAGTAAAATTGAGTAAGTAGGAGTAGTAGAGATAGCCCGTGGCCAACTGAACTGATCGAACGTTCATGGCTTGCCATGCATTGATTTGCCGGCCACACCATAGCCATCTACCCAGCTGTTTGAAGCCATCCATCAAAGAGATCATAAGATAAAGTGACAAGCACGCGCGTATAGAGTGCGTCTCAAAGCAACACGTGGGTCCAGACGTCCAGTGGCTAGTTTCGGTTGGAAGGCCCTTGAGGAAAACAAAACACTTTTACTATTTTTCAGTCGTCTGAAAACAAATTCGTCTCAGGTCGTTTTTTAGTCCGTCCGATTCGCACTAATCTTAGCGATTTTCGTTTGTCCTCAGTTGGATGTGGGTACGTGGTGGACCTTTTTCTGTGTTGTTGGGCTTCCGGGTTTGCGGGTCTATGGGTTACGTTATTCGATCCATGACGCCAGTGTTTTGAATTTTCTATTCAGTGCGTAGGCGGCGGCCTTTGTTGTATCTGAGGAGGATTGGTGGGGTGGGCCGAGGCGGGCGGAGACGGCGGAGGAAGGCGGGGCGGAGGCAGGGCGTCCTCGCCGGTGTTTAGCAACGGAGATGGCGCTGCACCGAGTCCTCCGCGAGGAGAGCTTGTAAGGTGAGGCGTGCTCCACAGGCCGATCGCACGCAGTGTCGATGTCGGTTTGGAGAGGAGCTCGGCGGAGCTGCGCCGCCAAAGAAGCTTCGGGCCGGTGGGCGCGACGGCAGCTGCCGCTTCAGGCGCAAGGTATCACGCTCCTTCCCGCTGCCCTTTTTTCTGTTCTATATGTCTATGCCTTCTGAATTTTCAGCTCGTCGTGATTGTCACCGCTCACAGACCTCCATAGCAGGGGGTGGTTTAGTTGTTTTGTAGTTTCGGCCAGGAAGGTGTGTGGTAGAACAGAAACGCCCATGAATCTCTTCAATCCTGGAGGAGTTTTTTGAGTGGTTCATCAGAGAACGCCACTGAATTTGCTGCAGGCACCTGTATGTGTGTGTCCCCCAATTTTCGTTCACTAAGTAGGCCTCAACTTTGTCTTGAATGTAGTACTCTTTTGTTCTGGATGTACACCTCATTTTCAGTCTGATTGAATTTTCCACATATAGTGTGTTACCCTGTAAGATTTTTTAGAAGCCCAAGGAATGTTTGTAGATGGTCAGAGGATAGGTAACTAAATGTATGCGTCTTTTTCTTTTGCGGGAGTACTAATGTGGAGAAATTGTAGGGTGCCACTTTTGTTGTCAGCTTGATTTTTGATGGCTTTTAGTTAGTAATGGATGTGATTTGTTTTCAGAGAGTTGAGTGATTACGTAGAGAATGGCTTGGGGATCATCTGAATGTAGTGTTATGCACCAACTAACCAGGCAATAGATTGTTCTGAAACTAGTGTGCACGATGGAATTTGTTCCAGTTACCCTCTTTTAGTCTGCATAAGTGGGAAGTGGAAAGTTTAGTTATCTGTGCTCATACATGTGCTTTCGGATCGATGTTTTCTTCCTTATACACTTGTCTTTTTTGAATGTTTTTTTTCTTGTAATTTAGTATGTAAGTTTGTTTGGTTATCTGAACCTGAACGAACAACTCGCTCGTCTTTTTGTCCTGTGCATCGATGAGTTTGCAGGAACAACAGACTTGTCCTTGAAATGCAAAATATTTTCTCCCCCTGATGATTGTTAGCTTAAAATATCCCTTGGCAGCGTCAAATTTCATATTCAGTTGTCTGTATTTTTTCTTTTTTTGCCACCTCTGAAACTGAATGAATAGATGTTAAGACGCTCCTTCAGTTATGAGTTACTCCATAACAGCACCAGTATGTCTGAATGACCACATGTTCTTTTATCTTGTCCGATAACTAGAGAGTTATCTTAGCTCACATTATGTCTTCATTCTTGGGTGTATTCATGTGCATTCTTTCAAATGTCGTATGTTTGATCATGTTGTTACTGTCTATATTGTTTCAATTATGTTTTTTCGTGCTATGAGCATGATCTAGCCCACAATCATCTTGTAGAAGTAGTTAGTTATGTTTTTACTTTTTTTTGCTGCGTAGCACAACATTTTTGGGTCAATCTTTCAGCTAGTTCTTTAGTTTATCTTCAGTCTTATTCAGTGTTATTTTGTCTTTCAGTTATGTGTTTCATCTTGTCTTACATTCTCTCACTCTTAAGTCTATGCTTCTTCTTTCTTAGTTTTCAGTCATTAGTTACCTTTATTCCTTAGTCCTCTTGGTATTCTTCTCAGTCTTCTTGGTATTCTTTCTATCAGTCCTCTATTTTCCATCAGTTTTCTGCTTCGGATTCAGTAATCAAGTTCTTCAAGTCATATGCAGTGTGTGTTCGTCAGTATTATTTTTTCTTTCTATCATTCATTTGTTTCAGATTCATTGTGCATTCTTGAGTACGATTTCAGTGTAGTGTTGCTTGTTGTTATTTCAGTATATATAGTTCTTGATCCATAGTTATTTCAGTTTTAGATTTCTGTATTTTAGGTTCAGTGTCATTTTAGGTTCAGTGTTATAGTCCTGAGATTTTAGTCATATATCATTCTTCAGGCAGTTATTTTTCAGTTATCACTGTACTTCTTCATTGTTGGTCAGTTTTGGGTCTTTTCTTTATTTTCAGTCTTTTAGCTTCCATTTGTTCATTTTCCAGTCACTCTGAAATGGAGCTTCCAAAATCTTTGGTTCTCATTTCATTGATGTTTCATTTAGGTTAATACTATGTGTTCTCTCTTCAGTTTCAGTATTTCAGTTTTAGTAATTGCTCAAATCATCGTCACATCTTCTGCTAGTCTAAATTATGTATCATGTTCATTAGTAGTATCAGCCAATGTTCAGAGAGTTGACTCAGTCAATGTTCAGAGAGCATGCATCATTGTTCAGTTTTTCATTCAATCATATGATATTATTATGAGTATCTTCAGTTCATTCTAGTGTTTCTTTAGTCTTTAAATATAGTTCTCTTCAGTGATTAAATATATATTCAGTGATTCAATCGATTATCAGTTTTTTATGCAGGAAGGTGATCATGTTTTTTAAATGTATATTCAGTGATTAATCGATTGTCAGTTTTTTATGCAGGAAGGTGATCATGTTTTTATTGAGTTCTTCTCTGCCAAGTGGAATAACAGGGACACAAGCCTTATCTAACTCTAGTACATTTTCCTTATGTATAAATGATTCACATGTAAGGTGATCATCATATAAATGCAGCATGTATATATAAATGAAAATTTCAGGGAAGGGAGGGCAGCGTGGGTTCCTTTTGTTAGTCAGCCTTCGCGTTTTTGCATTAACGGGTCTGCTAGGCGGCCCGTTTCAGGGGCAAGTTCCTTTTACGTAAACTAGAAGGAGCCCAAGAGGCTTCGGCAGATTTTCGACCTAAAGCAGGAAAGAAAACGGACGTTTTTGTGCACTAATGAGTTTCTAGACAGAGTATATACTTAGATACGTGACAATCATTGAGTGGAATAAAAAACGACCTAACACCAATTTAAAATCAGTCGCCTGTTCATTAGTCACTCCCAAACAAAAAGGGATATGACCGGCCTTCTAATCACGGTGATAAATTTAACGTGACTATGTGATGCCCGTTGTACAGATTGCTTGTGCAACGTTCAGACAGTCCAGCATTATTTTTGTATTGAAGGGAGACAATCCAACATGAATGGTGCCACAAATGACAAAAGCAAAGGTGGCACTTCATGTGTAATTTGAATTTGGATCTGAATTTTGTACCAACTGTAGTCACATGTCTTATGAACATAAAAAAATGAATTCCGAAACATTTAAATTGAAGTTTTTTTTTAATATGGGAGCATGTGATGAATGGGAGCACAAGACATTCTCCCAATATTCACGGCGAATCAGAGGATCCTTTGCTCTACCAGATTGGACATCAAATGTAGGTAGGGATGGAACACAACCAACGTGCAACCCGCTAACCTATGGGTAACTCTAAACGAAACCCTAAAATGCTTTAATACTCTAAAGATTCTTTCCAGGAGTTAAGCCCACTCTAACCGAACCCTCATTTGGTATAACTTCTAAAAAGTTTGAGGAGAAGTGTCCATCGCCACTCAAATTTGAACAACTTCTTTCGGCCGCACCCCTTTCGCACACGCTTGGACAAATAGTTGGAGGTTAATATTTTTGCACTATTTATATAAAAAAACTATTCGTACACATTTTTTTTCATAAAACAATAGATTATTTTCTGAATTATTATGTATGTAATCCTCCATAATGTATGCACATTTATATTAACACGTAATGAACATTTTTTTCAGAATGTATGGATATTTTCCTAAAATGTAGGAAAATTTCTTTGGTAATGGGCAAACATTTTTATTAAAGTGCGAACAAAATTTAAACATGTGGCCCACATGTTTTGAAATACATGTACATTTTTAGGGCAGGAAAAATATATTTCTATCTAATTGGATATTAATACTTTCACACTCTTTATATCAGAAAATATTTTTCCCTCAAAAAACAATATCATAAAATATTTTGTTCTCACAGCATATAAATTATTTTCCTAAAATTAAATCATTTTATCAGTTACTGATATATATTTTCATAACAACCAGTAATTTTCTGATATAAAGAGTCGCTATATGACAGGAGGTGCATGTTCACTTGGACCTAGATTCTGAACCACATGACAAAATATTTTTTAACATGGGGTAAACAAATTCCTGATATGTGTGAACTTTTTAAACACGCGGCAGTCACTTTTTTAATGTATGTTTTTTTACTGGAAAAATATTCGTTAGCTGAACATACTGCTTAGAGATATAACTGTATGAATGTACAGGGTGAAGATGATACGATGAGGGACAGGGTTTATGAGGGAACCACGGTCTGACGGGTGACCGATGACATCATTTACGTGAATACGCACATTGGCGTATCATTTCATGGATAGTTGGGAAGAAAACTACAGGGTGCTGCTCGTCGAGACGTACACAAGCTGGCATGAGAGAGATGGCATCATTTAAATGAATGATAACAAGGTCACATCTAGATGCGTCCTAAATGGATTCGTAAGTTTTAGGGTTCGATTAGAGATGCACTAACGCCCAACAAATCTCAAGTCTCACACGTCCTTAACCTCAAGAGAGCAACTGGACACACCATGGGCACCTACATTGACTTGTTTGTAAGATATCCTTCTGCTAAACATGTTCACACTACTTGTATGTACGTATGTGCAACATGAGCTCCATCAGTTCCGAGGGCGACGTGGTATAGTTTAGCGTTCTCGATATGCCGTGCTAGGACCAGTGGCGGAGCTTCAAAGAAAAAGTTGGGAAGGCTGGACCAAAGAAGAGCACAAAATATTTAGGCATTAGTCGCTACTCGGTCCTTTGTTGTCGATTAAATTTATAACAAACAGTTACCAGCAAGATACTCATCTTTTACCTTGTTCAGCAACCTTGTTTCAATGAACTTCATACACTCAAATGCGCTTAACAAATGAATACGGACACCTGCTGATTCCCCAAGGAAAACTATGTCCTTATGCACATACTCCCTTCGTCCGCGAATAAGTGTACATCTAACTTTTGTTCTAAGTCAAAGTTTTAAAATTTTGACCAACTTTATAGAAAATAGTAATAACATATATGACTCTTCACATCAAAGAACTGATATATTATCAAAGTACATTTCAAGACGAACCTAGTGATACTAATTTGGTGCCATAAATGCTTTTACTTTTTCCTATAAAGTTGGTCAAAGTTGTAAAACTTTGACTTAAGACAAAAGCTTGATGTACACTTATTCGCGGACGGAGGAGTATGAGTTGCTAAAAAAAATGCATTAATTATGTTGAGTTCAATCAATAGATAACAATGGCTGCATGCATCATTGCGAGGCAGAGGCCAGGGGCAATCCTCATTTTCAAGAAAAAAAACAATGAATAACAGAAGCACCACCATCAGGAGGTGAATATCTAGCTCTACCCAACTTCAGCAGTAGACCCTCAATACTAGTTGTAGCGCAGCGGAGTGCGCTCTAACCGGAGGCATCCGGGATGCACCTTGGCAGGATCTTGACGGCTGGGGCCAGGACTGGCTAGTGCGGAGGCCAAAGCCCGAAGGGAAGGGGGATGGCGCCACAACGAGGCCGCTTGAAGGTGGGCGGAGTCGTGGAGTAGGAAGCATGCGGGCTGGGGAGGGCAGTGCCATGGTGGTGCAGCTGCAGGAAAGGAGGAGGTGGCGGACCGGAAAAGTAAGAGAGGTGGCGCGTGTGAACAGTCAGGGGTTGTTTGGTTTGTGACTGAGTTTGCCAAAAGTTGTCACACCTAAAGTTAGGCAAATTTGACCAACTTAAGTGACTCTTTGGTTCAAGCCACACCTTAGGCAAGCCATACTAGAGCCTCACATTACATACACATAAAAGTGTGATAAGATTCCCTTAGAGTGGCTCTCATTTTGTTTAATTAACCTTAAGCAAGCTTGGCAAAAATACGTGGCAAAATATGGCAATGTAAGATGTAGAACCAAACAACACCACAGTCTGTGTGTACGTTTAGCAGGGGAGGGGGCTGGCTGTGCTGTGAGCTCGCGGCTGCTCCTGTTATGTGCTCGTGCGAGATTTGAAGCTTAATTAGTCTGCTGTATACTCGATGTGGTGAACTTGGCTTAGTGGGCTACGAAATATAGCATAGGTATATATTAAATAAAAGTACGAAAATCCTGGGCGGGCCACTGCCCGGTTTGGCCCCAACAGGGCTCCGCCCCTGGCTAGGACCAAGCCGCAGTTTTCTTTTAACCGAATTGACTTCTACTCCCTCCGTTTCTAAATATAAGTCTTTTTAGACATTTCACTAGGTGACTACATACAGAGCAAAATGAGTGAATCTAAACTCTAAAATATGTCTATATACATCCGTATGTAGTTCCCTAGTGAAACCTTTAAAAAGACTTATATTTAGGAATGGAGGGAGTAATTTACGTCTACCTTAGCAGAGCATATACTAGTAACTAATTCCGACAGGTTTGAATTTGCGTGGAGCCTGCGTAATGCTAATTCCTACTCTCGTGATGCATTGTAGAAGTAGTATAACAGGACACTTGGCACGCAAGTAAGTGCTTTTCTATATATACAGGGTACACGGTAAAAAAGTCTCTCCACTGATTTGAGAGATTGAGACCCTGGCCCAACATCCAGCTTGTGAGGAAGATGGCTCCGGCTTCAGGTAAAATTTCTCTGGTGTTCTATTTCCTCCTGTTTCAGTGATCCATTCCCACATAATGTACTCTACTGCTGCCTTCGATTTAGTTCATCATTAGTGACACTTCGTGCCTCGCCATGTTCCCAACAAACTAAATTAAAGAGTTACGAGTCCAGCGCGCCGCCATGAACATGCATGGAGATTGGCCATAGCAAACGTGAAGCAGAATCTCTTTTAAATCATGAGTGAATGAGAGGTCCTGGTTTTGAATTTTCGAAACCATTTTAATTTCTGTTTCGGGATGGTGGTTTCGATATTACTCGCAAACGAGCTGAGATTTGTTTGGGGGTAACAAAGCTCTGTTTTAGCCGACTTGAGTTGTGCATGAGCCAGCCTATGCTGCTTTTTTTTTTTGCCTCTTGTTTGTACTGTATGTATTTCTTTGAGAGGTTCTTCTTGCTCTTCTCCAGACTGCTGCCTTCTCAAAAAACAAAACTATTTTTTAGTGAAAAAAACCCTATTCGCAGCCTGTCCATTTACTGGGCCAAGTGGACCTTTACAGCGCGGCCTAGCCCAGTAGCTGCCTCCTCACCACAAAGTGGCCCAACAACCATGATGACGCCCTCTCCTCACGAACGAATGGCCCAACCAAGAGGGTCCCACACTGCAGCCTCACCGGCCTCCGCGAACGAGCCAACCCCCTCCACACCGCTCTTCTCCGGTTCAGGCTCTCCCCTCCTCCCCTCTCCCCTCGCTCGCCAATCCCCTTATCCCCCGATGCCGCCATTGCCGCACCCATAGCAGAACCCACCTCGCCGTCGACCGGCCGGGCGGGGGCCTCTACCCTACGGAACCAGTGCGAGCTCGCCCGCTCGCTCTCTCGTCTCGCGGCGCCGGCGTCGGATGGACGCCGCCTCCTGCTGTCGCGTAAGCGCGCCCCCCTTCCTTGTACCGCCGAACCTCCTAGAGGCATCCCTCACGAGCCCCCGCTCTTCCGCAGGTCTTCTCGACGCAGAGATGCCGCTTCCCGCTGCGCAGGCTGGGGGCGGCGCCGGTGGCGGCGCGGCGGCCGTTCAGCAGTGAGCTGAGCAAGCTCTTCGCCCCGTCGTCGTCGGCCTCGAAGCGCCGGTCCCGGGGCCCCGTCATGGCCGCAAAGAAGGCCGCGGAGGGTGAGCCGTCTCTCGCCCGCGTCATTGGGGGTTCAGGGTGGGTTTTTTGGTTTGGGGAATCGGCGACCGACTGTTTGGTGTTGCAATGGGGCGTCAGTTTTTTGAAGTGGATTGCTCGCGAGTTGCATCCGGTGCTAGGGACTAGGAACACAAGCAGTAGTAGGATTAGACGAGTGAATTTGAGTGCAGTTTCCCGAGCTTCGGATCGATTGCTGATCAGGGTTCTGAGTGAAATTTGCCCATGGTCGTAGTTGGAACTGACGGGGTGTTCACTTGATGGATGCGTGTAATTTGAGCTTAATCTGGTTGGTTTAGCTTGATAGATGACAAATGTCCCATGCTGGGTCATTTCATTGTAATTAGGTCATTATGTATGTGATTTTTTTATTTAAGGTGTCTACGCCTTCATCACAATTTGTCACCATGTTCTCTTTTTGGTCTGTGTGAGACTTCCATCAGTATAAGCTTTCTGCATCCAGTGTCTTGGTATCAAAGCAATCTTGGTTTTCATTTTGTGAATAACTAGAAGAACAGGTGAGCTTATTTTGGATGTTGGATGGTGGAAACAGTGCTCAGACGGTGGTGATTGTGCTTGTGATGATGCCAACCGGTTGAGATTATATGCTATATATATGGGGATTTGATGATTTAATGAATAATTTTGCTATTTTCTTAGAAGTTCGGAGTTGAAAGTTAGAAAAACTCTCCATATTTAATATACCTGAGTGCAGTCATGGGGATAAAAGTTCCTTCCATTGAGAGTCTCAATAAGACATATTATTACTAGCAGGTGTTTTAACTGAGCTACTGATCCTTAATGGTATATAGGTAGTCTCATTTTTTTGCGGGAAACAGTATAGGTAGTCCGTTTTGGCATGTTCAAAATGAAAATCTCTTAATGATATAAGTGTTTTGATCTGGACCATTTGAAATTGAAATAAGCATTTAATTGATGTTTGACAGGTTGAGTCTCGTTTTAGTCATTGGTCCTCCTTGGGGTGTTAGAACACAGAGGTACCTGGAACTGATAGCTTGTCGGTTTTTCCTAGGTGTGAAACAAGAAGATGGGAAATACAAGCACACGGTGGATCTCCCAAAGACGAGTTTTGGCTTGAGAGCAAACTCTGTTATGCGCGAACCGGAGCTCCAGAAGTTGTGGGAGGAGAACCAGGTGCTGAAGAGGGTGTCCGAAAGGAATACTGGGGTGAGTTTACTTTTTCAAGTAGAGCTACAAATGAAAACGAAACTATTCATCTGACCTAGTTGGTTGTTTGATTAGGCTACATTTACTCTTCATGATGGCCCACCTTATGCTAATGGAGATCTTCACATGGGTCATGCGCTGAATAAAGTTCTCAAAGATATTATAAATCGCTACAAGGTATCGGCTATCCGTAAATTTCATCTAGCTGTACGCACATGCTTATTTGCAAACCATTGACATATTTCTTTTTGGGGAAACAATTGGTATGGATTCATATTTTGATGCATGTTCCATTATCTTCAAATGGTAAAGTCTGCATATTCAGCTTGCTGTTGACAGTTCAACAAAGATTGAACCTATGTAAATGCCATTGCTCATGCTAGAATGCTAGATAAACCAGCTTAGGTTCTACAAGACTAAGAGTAGTTGATTGTGTATGAGATATAAGATTCCAGATGAGAAATTTTTTCTTGTATAAATCTTATAATATGTTAGCTCTGGGTCACCTAAGTTCTTTTTTTAGATGGACACCTAATTGTAGTTGATTGTGTACGATATGATGATTTTATAAAATTTTATTATGTTGTCCTGGCAACTCACTTCTGTTGAAATGTTTTGAACTCATTTTGTTCAATAATCAATGCTGTGCATATTGATTTGGCGACCCTTTCTATTTACTGATGGTGGTGGTATGATTTAAATCCTTATCAGTACACAAATATGAATTAGAACATGAACCAAATGAAACCATAATTTGCCATTTATTCAGTGTTCTGATCCTCTCTTCTTTTTGCACAGCTGCTTCAGAATCACAAGGTTTCCTTTATTCCTGGGTGGGACTGCCATGGCCTTCCGATAGAATTAAAAGGTAAGTTAAACTCTATATGACCTTTGGAAATGTTGTCATATTCAAAAGTGTCTCTAATTGTGGTTATTTTGTTGTTGGGGCGGGTTCACCTAGAACATGCCTGCTTTGCATGTGTTAGATTATAACTAAGTAACAGTTGATCATTTACTGCAGTTCTGAAGTCAATGGACAAAGCAACATTGAATGCTCTAACACCTATAAAATTAAGGCAAAAAGCTGCAAAATTTGCTAAAGCGACCGTTAATGCACAAATGAATTCTTTCAAGGTAATATTTTCTTCATTTTAAATTCTAGTGGCAATTTGGTCTGGTTAGCGAGTCAGATGCCCTTATTTAAGTTTTGTGGTATTTCATGGTGTGTTTACAGTTTTCTAAGGCAAGGCAGAGTCATTTAATGCCTGGCACATGTTCTTCTTGCTTACCGAAAGCCTTCAAAACGTTTTAGCTTTTAGTTCCTTACTTGTATATTAACAAATAACACTGTGCTTGCAGCGGATCGGTATATGGGCAGATTGGGACAACCCTTACCTAACTCTTTCGCCAGAATATGAAGCTGCTCAGGTTTTCACGTTGTTACTCCTACTATTTATGTAAAAAATCATGGAAATGCATATATATGTATCTATTCTGTTCACTCGAGTGAGAGCTTGGAGCATTGTTTTTAAGGCGGTAAGGCGACCTAAGGCGAGCACCAACCGCCCTGATGCTTAAGCGCCTAAAGCAGGCATAATTGTAAGGCGCTGCCAGTGTGCCTTGCCGCCTAGGCGTCCAAGGCGGGATGCCTCATAAACAATGGCTTGGAGATTGGATGACTTGATTGGGTTGTCAGCATCTCTATCTTTCTTGCTGTTAGAGCAGCTATTTTTTCTGTTCTTTTGACCTGTTTACCATGCCAGTATAAAGCCAATATGCTGGGTATAATTCTAGTTTATGTTATGATAATTAATATCGACAGTTCTTTTCGTTCTTATCAGGAGCCCTTACTGATAATTAAATTTTACTGTGGCAGTAACAACCTTTTGTTTTGATATGCTAGTTGGAAGTGTTTGGTCAAATGGTTATGAGAGGATATATCTATAGAGGACGAAAGCCTGTCCATTGGAGTCCGTCCTCACGTACCGCTTTAGCAGAAGCTGAGTTAGAGGTATGCTTAATCTTTCTACTCGATTGCATTAATTTATTGTCAAACACTTTGTTGCACAGTAATCTTTAAGTGAGTGTTAAATGCAAATGAATAATCGATAGTGTTGATTGAGTGATTGTTGAGTATGCAAATAAACAATTGATAATTCTGAATTATTTCAATGTGGACTTAAATGCTGAATCATGCTTTAATTTGTGTTCTCTTTGTGAAGTTGCTTGGCATAATTTACTAGTTGTCTATCTAGTTTTTGAGCAAAAGTTACCCTGTGTATTCCAACCCGTGTAACATGCCGCATGCCAACCTGTGTAACTTTTGTTTGTAAGTCCTTTCATGTTAAGATTAATGCCTATGTTTAACAACCAACTTAGTGTGTTTTTTCAAAACTTGTTAAAGTACATAAAGTAGTCTTCCACTAAACCTATGTGTGATAGTATCACATGCGTTACTGCCAATGGCTTTGCAACTTAAATTTATATGGTCACTCTGGTAGACCTATTTGTGGTAATCTGAGCATCTTAGAATTCTTTATTTGTATTTTTGAGCTGTGTTGGAACTTTTGGGCATACAGGTGCTTATATTTTCTTCTGTTGTTGATCTATCTATTGATTGTTCCTCACATATGCTCCTTTTACCTTTTCCAGTATTCAGAAGATCACGTTTCCAAAAGCATATATGCGGCATTCAAGATTACCAGCCCATCTAACTCTGGGTTGCTAGATGAATTTCTCCCTAATGTTTGCTTAGCCATATGGACCACTACTCCATGGACAATTCCTGCTAATGCTGGTGAGGTGATGCCTTGTTTGCTTTTAATTCAATGGAAACGTCCAGCAAGTCACTCTGAACTGGGGTGTCATGACAGCCACTTTAAAACAGTTTCAAAATTTTCAACTGGCGGGAGATGGATGACAGTAAAAGTAAAGTATTTGTCTGATTTCATGCTACGTCTATAACCAAATCAACTCATGGAAAATAAATATTAAATTTCCAGGTGGAGTTCTTTTTATAGCAATATGCTACTTTAGTTCCTAAAGTAGTATGAAATGCCAATATCATAGAATCAGCTAGCAGTATTGAAGATGCTGTAACTAATAATCAAGATAAATGAATATTAAGGCTATTAAATAACATAGCTTGAACGCAAATCATGACACATACAATGGTAATGTATTGCAAATTTGAAGTTTTTTTTATTCCGCCACCTGACAATGACATTGTTTTAATTTCATTGGTACAATGGAATCAGAATATAGCATTGTTTCCTCTCTTACACTTGCATGGTTGTTGCACATACCGTGTACGAGTTTGCTTCAAACATTCCTTACTTTTTGGAATTGTACTAACTTGTGTAAAAACCTTTTCTTGTGTCAGCTGTTGCTGTGAACCCTGAGCTTAGTTATGCAGTAGTTGAGCTCCAGTCTGTACTGGAAAGTGAGTCAACATCTGGAGGAAAGCAACGAAAACTTGGGAATATTTTGAGCTCTGGGATCGAGAAACCATTTTTTATCGTGGCTTCTGATCTTGTCTCAGTTCTAGAGTCCAAATGGGGTGTGAAGCTTGTAATCCGGAAATCATTTCCTGGTTCAGTCTTGGAGCACTGCAGGTATGTGTTTTGCTCTTCTAACTTCATTATGGTTGTGCTTGATTTTTTTTAATGCTATGCTTGGTGCCTTCAGATACCTCCATCCTGTGAATGGCAATGAATGTTCTGTTGTTATTGGAGGAGATTATATAACAACTGAATCTGGAACTGGCCTTGTTCACACTGCCCCTGGCCATGGCCAGGAAGACTACCTGACAGGTTTGAAATATGGTCTTCCTATTGTTTCTCCTGTGGATGATGAAGGGAATTTCACTGCCGAAGCTGGACAATTTAGTGGCTTATCTGTCCTGGGAGCTGGTAATGCTGCAGTTGTGAAGTATCTGGACGAACACGCTTCACTCATCTTAGAAGAGCCTTACAGTGAGTAACTTCACAATATGTATTCAAAGTTTTTGGTATAAAATAAAAGCCATGTGAATATCGAGGATTTTATTTAGAAGTTTGTCTGCCCATTGTGTTTTTTGGTTGTCAGAACACAAGTACCCCTATGACTGGAGATCGAAAGAACCAACCATATTCCGAGCAACTGAGCAGTGGTTTGCCTCTGTGGATGGTTTTCGGGATGCTGCACTGGATGCAATCAAGAGAGTAACCTGGGTTCCTTCTCAGGTATTTAGCTGCTTTATTTCTTGAACTTAAAATTCGAATCAGCAGCTGTGTTTATGTTCCTTCGGTTTATTGTCTCACTGAACCTCTTTGAACTGTTAACTGCTTAGTACTGAAAACTTCACGCTTGGCAACAGTACTTGGGATGTTTGCTCGGTGCATATTTCTTATCTTAACTAGCGTGCTTGTAGAAGAGCTTTAAGTTCCGTCCGTATTTCTTACTTGTCTTGATTTTTTTCCTTGGGCAACTGAATTCTTTGTTCCATATATCAGTTTCATGCAATATTGTTGCGTTGCCTTCCAATATTGTTGCGTTACCTAATCATACTCTTGAATTCCTATTGGTGTTGTCTGAAAAGTTAACCTTGTTTCTTGCCTGTGTTTCAACATTCTCAGGGTGAAAACAGGATTGTTAACATGATCTCAGGCCGTTCTGACTGGTGTATTTCCCGGCAGAGAACATGGGGAGTTCCCATTCCTGTTTTTTATCATGTAGACACACAAGAACCTCTTATAACTGAAGAAACGATTGAACATATCAAGGGTATGCCGATGATTATGATTTCTTGCACTTCTTTGTTAGGTTCCCTCTGCATTTGCAACACCATCATTCTTAAGCAATTGCTAACTTAAATGTCTTGTTTCAAGGTGCCCCTCAAGGTTTTTTAGATAATGCTCCTATATCTTAACTTTCTGGTGCAACATATTTTCTGAATTATCAATTATGTGCCATATCTCACAGTATTTTCATCTAAGACTGCATTTGACATTGTGGCTGTGAATTATGACAATCTAGCTTATCCAACCAGCTTTTGCCTATTTTGGTGCTTGTTTAACCAACTTATCTCTAGTTCCGTGACTATTTTCCGACAGCAGATTATAGATTGAGCACATTGCATTGTCAATATAATAAATAAGCACAGCTAAGCACATTCAGCAACCCTAAACTGAGCCTAAATACGTCTGCTGTATCTGTACCAAGTCCAGTTTAGAAATTTACGAAGACATCTCTAAGATACATTATGTGATCCTTTATGACATGAAGCTTTGATCCATTTGTACTTGTACTTTCTGAATCATTATAAGCGACCTTATGCTTGCCATGCTTTCTTTCCTTCTTACAGAAAAAAAATGTCTTTACTTCTGATTGGATTTAGAATCACATGAATGCCCACCAATATTTTTTTGGTTATGCAGCTATAGTGTCAGAGAAAGGCAGTGATGCCTGGTGGTATATGAAAACCGAGGAACTTCTTCCAGATAAATATCGCGACAAAGTATCTGAGTATCGTAAGGGCACTGATACAATGGATGTTTGGTTCGACTCTGGTAGGATCCTGTCTTCATTATTCTGCTAATAATATATATTTTTGAAAGTTCAGTTGGTGATGATTATTATCAGTTGTGACAATGCATAAATCAATTTTCACCATGATCACTGTGTGTGTACGGGTGCCCGCACACTGAATCTTGACAGCTGCCATCATTTGCAGAGCCTTCAAACTGAACCAAGCCACCCTAGTCATGTGTTATAATCTTGCATTGATGTCATTATTGGGCTTGTTATTGTGTATCCAATCCTCCGACTTATTTGGTTTTCGATGCCACCTTTTGTCCTGACGTTACATCAGTCCTTACCTCTCAAAGCACTCATATTTAATAATATATCTCGAGATTGAGCATTGTTAAGAACACTAATTATTTATTGATTCCACATCTTCTCTTGATTCAGGCTCGTCATGGGCTGCTGTTTCAGCAAAACGGGATGGCCTTAATTTCCCTGCAGATGTATACCTTGAAGGTTCAGACCAACATCGTGGATGGTTTCAGAGTTCGTTGTTGACCAGCATCGCTACTACAGGTAATTACGGGTAATATTTGTTGCAGTTCGTTCGGGTTTAATATCACCAAAAACACTTCTTGTTGCTATCTTACTTTCTTAGGAATAGATATTTCTTATATAAGATATAATTTACTGCGTCACACTAAGAGTCTACACCATGATTCATCAACAGTTCATTCTACAAGATATCTTTAAAGACATTTTCGTTATATTTTCTGTAAACTATTATCATATTTATGTCAAAAATGAAAAATGATCCATATGCAATGATGCAATTATGTTTTATTTGTTTTTTTTTTCATGAGAACTCTGAAATCTGAACACTCATCGCTCTTTTCTCTCAATACTTTTGGCATCTGAAATCTGGGGACTGACATAAGGTTCTTCATTCTCCATTTTTCCCATTAAACAAACAGGAAAGGCTCCATATTCCAGTGTTATTACCCACGGTTTTGTATTGGACAAAGACGGTTTAAAAATGAGCAAATCTGTTGGTAATGTCGTGGATCCTGAGAAAGTGATTCTTGGTGGGAAAGATTCTAAGGTATGTTCCTACAGTAACTTGTGTTACTTTCTAGTTTTGAGGAGTGAAATATCTCTCGACCTTGTGCAGAAAGAGCCTCCTTATGGAGCAGATGTTCTCCGTCTATGGGTTTCTAGTGTTGATTACACTGCAGATGTGTTGATTGGTTCGGAAATCTTGCGCCAGATGTCTGACATGTATAGAAAACTACGAGGCACAATGCGTTTTCTGTTAGCAAATCTCCATGATTGGAACGTAAGTTCAGGTGGCCAAGTATATATTCTCATTTCATTTTTTGATAATACCGATGCCCTAGCGAACAACAGATATTCTTACACATTTAATTCTACTTTTTTGATAATTTGAACCCATACTCATTTTAGTGAACTTCTTCAGACTATATGCTTTTTCCTTCTTTTCTCAGGCCAAAGCTTTGAACTAATATTGATTAGCTGAATATAATGCTTGGAGTTGGGAACTGTTTCATTAGATGTAGATAATAGGAAGGAGGGCATGATATTCGTTATATATACTCCCCCAGCTAATACTACTTACTGTTAATATTTTTTAATTATTTCCCTAGTTTCCCTTTCTTATTTATTTTTACAGCATTCCTTTCAGTGCATGCTTCTTTCCTAATCTTATCTTTTTTTTTATGTTCCTCTCTATAGCCAGAGAATTCTGTGCCCTACAGTGATCTGCCGAAAATTGACCAGTACGCACTTTTCCAACTGGAAAATGTTGTGGCTTCCATGAAGGATAGTTATGATAATTACCAATTCTATAAAATATATCAGGTGTGTAACATTTTTGCGTAGTCACACTAATTCAGACTTTCCTGTTCCTCCTTTCTTTACACTGTGCGTGTGTTCACGTGTTTCATGCACATGCATGCGTAAACTATGTTTATCTGTTTTGGTATATTCAGGTCATATTTTTGATAAACACAAAGTGTGGCTAGTGAATATATGGTTTGCCGATTAGGAGTTGGTTGGATTTGGATGATCAAAGTTCCTGGAAGTGGAATGATCTTGTTCAGTTACTCCTTTGTTTTCATTCTGCATTCTGGAAGTTGTTTAATTTTCTTATCAGAATTTCAGATCGCATGTGGTGCACAATTGTTATAGTATGTGATGCCATATGCTCAGGATGCCATTGTTGACATATGTTTCTCTCTATTTCAGACCCTTCAGAGATTCGCCATCGTTGGTTTGTCCAATTTCTATTTTGATGTTGCAAAAGACCGACTTTATGTTGGGTATGACATTCATCCAATGTTCATTTCCATCTGCATCTAGTTAGAATTGAATCTAGCTAGTGTTGTTTGTTAATGCAACTTATGTGATCTTATCAGTGGCCGAGTTAGCTACACAAGGAAAAGCTGCCAGACAGTCCTTGCTGCACATCTACTCTATCTTGTTAGGGCCATTGCTCCGATTATGCCACACTTAGCAGAGGATATCTGGCAGAACTTGCCCTTTGAACACACCTTGGAAGATGGATCTGTTGCCAAGTTTGCTTTCGATCTAAAATGGCCAGATAAGAATGAAGAATGGTGCTCAGTTCAAAAGGATGATATTGATTTTCTGAGTGTTATCCTGGAGGTACACAACACTTCTGCATCACTTTAGAGGCATCCATTCATATACTAATAGTTGTGTTTCTTTGCCATGGTATATGGGTTGTAGGTAGGGATGCAAGTGGCGCCCTCCCTGTCCTGCAAAACTATGCAATTAGCAATACTATGGCCCCAAAATTAACTCTAATTTGTACTGGGGTGTGTGATATGTGGCGCACTGCCTGCATCCCTAGTTGTAGGTTATAACTTGACCGATATATTCCTAGAGGCCAGCCATCTTTTCTTCAATAAATGTTTTATGAAACCCATGCCTCCAACTTGTAACATTCCAGTTCAACGCATCCAAGTTCCATCTTATTGATCAGACACTTGTAACCCACTTCTGATGTGTAATACGTGCATTTCTGTTAAATTAGTTAATTAATTGCTACTACCTCTTGAACTGCCAAAACGTCTTACATTAGTGAACAGAGGGTGTAACTAATGTAAGATGTTTTGGCAGTTCAAAGTTCAAACGTTAGTGAACAGAGGGTGTAGATACTAGAATATTTGCAGCTCTTTTATTATTATTATTATTATTATTATTATTATTATATGGTCATTATTTTAATATATTTTGTTGCCACACATGAGTTCATATCTTCAGCACCGAGTTCATATCTTTTGCTTGTTAACCAGTTGAGATCAGAGGTGAACAAGATTTTGGAGAACGCTAGAACAGGAAAGCTGATCGGCGCTAGTTTGGACGCAAAGGTTTATCTCCATGCTGAAAATCCCGATACGGTATCCAAACTGAAGGAGCTAGCTTCTGCGACCAATGATGCAGATGCCCTTCATCGCCTATTTATCACATCTCAGGTAGAACATTTGTCTTTTCTCAAAACCAGAGGCCCTCTTTCTGCATGCAATTTTGTTTTGACGCCTCTTCTCTTTTCTGTCTTTCTGCAGGTGGAGATTCTCCCATCCCTGAGTGAAGAAACCACATTAGGTGTGTCCTACGCTGGGAAGTTCAGCGACCCACGCACGGGAGAGATCTGGATCGGTGTGACTCGTGCGGATGGCGTGAAATGCGAGCGCTGCTGGGTTTACACCAAGGACGTTGGGTCGTTTGATGACCATCCTACGCTATGCTCGCGGTGCCACGGCGTCATTGATCTGCAACCGCAAGCATCTCCTGCCGCCGCCGCTGTCGCTTGAAGAGCAGCAACCTGGATCTAACCTCCAATTCATTGTGAAGATTGTAGGTGCAAGTCATCGACTTTTTGTTCCACAAAGAAAGCTTTGACCGTTATACTGGACAAAATAGAAGAGGAGATTTTTAGGGGCATCTGAAACCTTGTTTCGAACCCCATTTTCTTTGCATGTAGTACAACCACACACACGCTTTACCAATTTTAGTAATTGGAGTTTTTGACCTTCCTGTACCTGTATTGCAGAACTCTTCCCACTATACAGTAGATGAAACAATTTTGCGCCTAAACTTGATGGATGTTGCTGATAAATAACAAGGCCACTGAAAATCCAGAGAACAATACACTGTTACAACAGCTTCCAGAAACAGCACATATGAGGTGAATTACAGATTCCATTATCATTCACAAAAGGTGTGAGGTCATCTAAGAGACGCTGTGGTGTGGAACCCTCCGGCAGCCTCAGTGAGAGACTGAGAGTACAACGAGGTGACGTCGCAAGACTGCCCAGGGTACCCACTCGCACATTTTTTTTTGAAAGATAGAAAGAGGGCTGCTACTATTCATTAAGAGGAAGCGGTAAAGAAACCGATGCTCGGTTAATTGAGGAAAACCGAGCTAAAACCTTTACAAAGAACACACCACACCTAGCAAAGCTAGGTCTCGAGCACAACAGGACATACAGGAACGCCTAAAGACCGACACATCACCGTCACCGGAGAGATGACATGTCCGACGAAAAAGGAGTGAACATGTGCCTCTCCGATCACGAGAGGGCGCCCAACCTGACTCGCCTGGTGCTGCAAGCATGTCGTGTGTGCTCCAAGTGCCCACCTCCATCGCCCCAAACAGACATGCCGCTCAGGGGGTGCTCCTGCTGCACTCCGTCGGGGAGAGAGGGAGAGGGGCTGACGTTTTTTTCTGTGTGCAAGGGGCTGACGTCAGAGCGTATATGGCTGGACCTAGCTAATCCACACCCTTAAATGAACGTGAATGCGTCCGAAGACAATGACCAGTCACCTCTCATATGTCTGCATTCACAACCGATCTCTTGTTAACAAATCCTCAAATTCATACAATGTCATTCAATGTAAATTAAACTCCATGTATTACATCTTAATTGTACAAGTAGCATACGGCTACTTCATCATACATGTCATCGGACTTGCCAAAAATTGACAATGTTCTACATACCAACTTGGGGACTGTAAAATCTCATGGAAGAAGGGCCGTGGCTAGAGCTATAGAGAAAGTTCACCCACAGCTGCCCTTGTCCTTGTCGTCTTTGTCATGAAAGTTGCGGTCGAAGACTCAACACAGTCGAAGCTGTTCGATCCGCCAATGGCTTCCTCCTTTGTGGTGAGCAGTCCAGACCGCTCAACTATGCTTCCTTGTGAGGGCACGTGTCATCCTCCTTTGCTGCTTCTCGAGGAAGCAGACACGGAGGGCCTCCTCGTCCAGGCCGGCATGCGACTCCGCCTCCGCTATCTCGACCTTGAGGGCTCCCGCGCCTTGTTCCTCGCATGGCGGGCACGCCACGCCTCCTAGCCAGTTTGGGGCGTAAACCATGTCAGCGTTGGCCTCCAACTCGGGGCCCAACACCGCGGGGACAAGGCATCACCAAAGGGGTTGCGCCGTCAGCCGGTGGTCACCACGTCTGACGCCATTTATGCGAATGCAATGAATTCCCGCCGAATTGACTCAGAACGCGGTTGGCCGCACTCCTCCCTGGAGCGGCAAAGAGCCATGCGAACGGACATCTTTTCCTCGTCCCCGCATGGCACGAGGTCCGGTTGACGAATTAGGATATCTAAGAGCCAGAGTCAGTATCCGCTGGCCATCATGTCAGAAAAGGCCGAAGATTGCTGGACAGGAGATTGGGGTGCATGCGGAGTGAAGTGACTTTTCCTCCAGAATGCGGATGTATGCAGATTTTTTTTAAGGGAGTATTTTATAGATTAATATATGTATTTGTGCGGTTCAGATGGCCAGCGTGGGCCGCATCCAACTTTGGCGGCGGAAAGCGGGTAGAAGGGCGGCTGGGTCGCGATTTCGCGTTCGGGGAGTCCGGCTCGCATAAAGCATCAATTCCACCCCCACACAGATCATCAATCAAACCGGAGCCGAGCTCGCATCAATTCCACCCCCACACAGATCATTAATCACACGGGGGTTGCAGCCTAAGCTTCTTCGCCCACGACCACCACTCGGTCTCGGATCCAGAGGAGGCGCGCGCGGGCGGCGGAGCGGGGGCCGGAGGCGATGGCGCACGTCCCCGCCTCCGTGGAGGACGCGCGGTGAGTCCGCCGCCCTAACCCCTTAGGTCGGTCCAGTAGACGCTCCGTCCGTGCGCGCGCCTGCGGTGGTCTCTGACCTCAGTTCCGCGGCAATGGCGGAGGAATTTCGGCCTGTCTCTCGTGTCAGGTTCCGCGATTCGCGATTCAGTCGCAGCAGGTTTTTGGTGCGTTTGCTGGGGCTTTTGGCATCTTGGTGCCGCATCCCTGCCCCAGCCGTGGATTGGAGTTTCTTGTGCTAGTGCGTTGAACGCGGGAGCAGAGGTGGGGAGGGAGGAGCACACACAGCGTTGCTCGTCTGCGCGACGGATTCTTCGTGCCTAGCATTTTTGCCTTCTATATTTATTGTGTTCCGTGTGTGGTCGAGAGTTTTGTTTAAGGCGCGTGAAGTTTGCAAAAATAATGCTATGAAAATAGGGCATTGGGGTCAGTTATCTGAATCTGCACTTCTTCCCCCATGTTGCAGTTTGGTGCTTGTGCTTACCGAAATAGGCTTACGCCCCGCTATATTGATATAGCAACCACCCGATACAACAGTCCGATCCACGCTGGGGCAAACAGCACAAGCACGCCCAAAAGAAATAACAAGAGAAAATAAGAGAAGAAATGCCAACAACGCCGGATCAACGAAAGCTACGGCACACCGCGATCGCTGCGCCTCATGTGATTAATGATCTGAACCCGTTTGCCTGTCCATGGGGTGGGGCTAGTGATTGGATCGAATGTTGAGTAGTTTGGCTGCTTGCATTGCTTTTTAAGTCGCATTGCACGTTTAATACCAGTGCAACTGTTATCTGAATTTTGTATGAACTCCACTACAACGATAGCGATTAGCATGACCAAGGGTGGTGCAGAAACAGAGATAGTTAGATGAGCCGTCTGAGCATTTACGTTATCCTTGCATAGTCCATACTGCTTTAGTTTTTGGCAGTCATAATGTTTTCTCAGGACACACAATCCTTCTTTTATGTAGGCTTATTATTGATTCACTACGTGAAGATCCCTTATATGGTCAACAACTGCCGCCGGTGTCTGATAGTATAAATGAAAATGCATGCCAGCTCTGCAAACAGGAAAAACTCACTTTTGAACCCCCACCAATGTATTGCTTACCTTGTGGTGCTCGGATAAGGCGAAATGGACCATACTATGCTTATGATACTCGTGATACCCGCCTCTGTCTGTATTCCATGTTACAATAAGTCCAGTGGTCACACCATTGAGGTTGAAGGACAGATGTTTCCGAAGGCCCGATTTCAGAAAAATAGAAATGATGAGGAAACTGAAGAATGTGTAAGTTCCGTATTTCTATTCTGATGGTTGTATAACTGCAGTTTTGATTATATTTGTTTTTTACTAAATCTCTCTGAATGATGCATTCCACAGTGGGTTAATTGTGAAAGATGTAATTGCTGGCAGCATCAGAT
The DNA here is from genome assembly GCA_021605145.1 of Aegilops bicornis. Lineage (NCBI taxonomy): Eukaryota > Viridiplantae > Streptophyta > Magnoliopsida > Poales > Poaceae > Aegilops > Aegilops bicornis. The sequence goes on from CM038674.1 coordinate 625,002,092, forward strand.
ATGTGCTCTGTTTAATGACATAAACTATGATGTAAAAGAAGCATATACTTGCCTGTATTGCTATATTGAGGAAGTGAAGCGTGGGCTGCACGTGCCTTCACCACAGAGTGCTGTTCTTGGGGCAAGTGATCTGCCAAGAACTGCTCTTAGCGATCATATTGAAGAGCGGCTTTTTAAACGGCTTAAGCTGGAGAGACAGGCTCGTGCAGTTCAGACAGGACGTAGTTTTGACGAGGTTAGTGTAACTAAGTGTTGGTGGAAGTGCACGTGTACATCATTTGTTTATGTTTCTCAGCAATGCATGGCTCCTTAATGCACTCTGGTAGTATATTACCTTTTGAGACAAAAAATATGCCACCTGATAGTGTTTTTTAAGTGCCTACACACTATGCAAATCCTTTAAAAAAATACCATGCCAATAATTGCAGCCTACTGTAATGATTGTCCTGTCCATATTTTCGCATACTGGATTTGAAAGGAGAAAAAACAGACCAAATGTGGGGCCTGTTTAATTTTTCTTTCAGACCCCATAGCAACTTTTTCCATCAATCAGGATGACCTAGCAGTTTATCTAGCTGTATACTCCCACCTGGTATGTAATGAGGTATACCATTTTGGAGAATTAACTAATAGTATGAATCACCCATTTATTATTCGGAAGGGTGCTTCAACTATATATTAAAGGCTTATATGAAAAAAAACAGATTGTATTGTATTTATAGTTTGCAACGCATGGCATATAGTGCAATTTTTTTCATCTGATTATTTACGACCCAATAAAAAAACACAATAACAGCAAATGGACTACAAAAAGATGGATGGCTTGAAAAATCAACATAGGAATGATCTTTTTGGCAGCTCAGAGACCTGAAGTCTGAAGTGTATATGAGCTTTGCTTACTTGTGTACTTGAAGTATGTTATATAACTTGATGCTTTATGCGCTTCTTTTTCTATGATGTCTTGTTGAGTTCTGATTATGTATTATTTGAGACAGGGACTTCCTGTAACTTGAATCACATCAGACACCATATATTTTGGCATCATTGTGAACTAGTATTTTGATAGAAATGTTTCCTCTATCACTTTTTAAAGTCTAATTGTTCCATATTTGTTAGGTTGCTGGAGCAGATGGTCTTGTGGTCAGAGTTGTTTCATCAGTGGATAAGAAGGTTGGAGTTAAACCACGTTTTTTGAAAACTTTTCAAGAAGATAATTACCCGACGGAATTCCCTTACAAGTCCAAGGTAGGAACTTATGCCTAATGTATAAATTATGCTGACAACAGAGAGTGATATCCATGATTCTATTCCTATGATTGTTGGCAGGCTGTTCTTTTGTTCCAGAAAATAGATGGTGTAGAAGTCTGCTTATTTGGAATGTATGTTCAAGAATTTGGTGCTGAATGCGCTTTCCCGAACCAACGTCGTGTTTAATTGTCATACCTGGATTCTGTGAAATACTTAAGACCTGGGATTAAAGCAGCCACTGGAGAGGCCTTGCGTACATTTGTCTACCATGAAATTCTGGTAACTTGCTGCATATGCTGAATTTTAATCACAGTTGTGAATATATTTTCTGTTGCTAGGCTAGTCAGAAAAAATTCCTGTATGAAACTACTAGACGTGATGTCTTCCTCTCTGAGCTAGCATTTTCCTGTAATCTTACACCAGTTCTCGATGTGTACAGATAGGATATCTTGAATACTGCAAGCAGCGTGGATTCACAAGCTGTTATATATGGGCTCGCCCACCTCTGGAAGGTGATAACATTTTTTATTGCAATCCTACGATTCAGACGACTCGAACATCTGACATACTCCGGGAGTGGTAAGGCCTTGGATTGACACACGTGTTTCTCTGCTTACATTTAGCTCCTGGTTGCATGATTTCAAATGTCTTACACACTCAGGTGCTTAGCCATGATTCGAAAAGCTACTAAGGAGGAGATTGTTGTTGAGCTTACAAATCTGTATGACCATTTCTTCATTACTACGGGAGAGTGCAAGGCTAAAGTTACTGCTTCTCGTTTGCCTTACTTCGATGGAGATTACTGGCCAGGAGCTGCCGAAGATATGGTCAATCAACTGCATCAAGAAGAAGATGACCAAAAGCTTCAGAAGAAGGGTAATGCAAAGAAAATTATTAGAAAAAGAGCTCTTGAAGCTGCTGGCCACACTGATCTAAGTGGGAACGCTTCCGAGGATGATATGCTGATGCAAAAGGTAAGTTTATTCTGTGATTCTCTTGCACCTCTTGTAATACTGTATATCTCTCGGAATCCCCTCATTTTTGTGAAAATGTACTTGTTGTTTGTTTCAGTTTGATGACACATCTTTACCATGAATTCGATTTTGATGTATGCAGCTTGGGGAAACCATTTATCCAATGAAGGAGGATTTCATTATGGTCCATTTGCAGTATTCTTGTAGCCACTGTCGTAGCTTTATGTCGTCTGGAAAACGTTGGGCTTGTCATCAATGCAGAAGTTTTTACATCTGTGACAAGTAAGTCAATTTCTTGAACCATATGATGCATGTGCTATAGAGCCCACGTGTACTTGATCTATATGTCATCACAATTGAAATTGAAGCATTTGTATTTGCCAACAAATTATATATATTTCTATAAAGCAGTGGTTCATATATATATTTTCATAGAGACGGTATTCTTGCACATCTATTTGTTGAAGCCATGTACGATCCCTGGTCTTTTTGTTGCAACAAATTGTATCCATATCAGCTGTGTTGGCTAGATTGTGATGAAATTAACTAGATGTGCTGGAAAATGCTGTATATAAGAGCTATCCTTGGGATGAGTTGTTTCTACTTTGTAGTTATACAGCTTGCCATTTTCGAAAAACTTTTAGCTCTTCTAAAGTTGTGTTTGTGAATTTAGTATTTTCCTGTTGCGTGCAGGTGTTACAGTGCAGAACAAGAGCTTGAAGAGAGGGAGAGGCATCCGAGCAATAGTAGAGAAACTCATGAGCTCCATCCGGTAACTAACCAACCAAGACTCTCTTCTCTCTTCTCTCTTCTCTTTAGAAAAAGAAAAGAGGAAATCTAACTTGATGTTCTTCATTTAGGTTGACATTGTGGGTGTGCCTGAAGAGACAAAGGACGAAGACGGTATCATAGAAAGCAAGTTTTTCGACACCAGGCAGGCGTTTCTCAGTCTTTGTCAAGAGAACCATTACCAATTTGACACCCTTCGCCGTGCCAGGCATTCGTCGATGATGGTGGTGTACCACCTACATAATCCCACTGTCAAGTATAATGGTGCTGTGTAGTTACTCCCGTCCATAGGGGTACATTTATTTACATATATATGTCAGGACCGGCCCTGACGTTCCACTTATGAAGCAGGCCGAGAGACCGTTATACCGAATCTCAACTGAACAAGAGGCGATTGAGGCGTGTATTGATGTTGCTGGATATGAGTTTGATGTTTCATGCCAACATGCATTAGTTAGTGCTGCTACTTACGGCTTAGCTTTCTGCAGTCATTTTCCACCTGGACACTTTCAAGAAATGTGCAAAATGTTGCGAGTTCTAAATGCTGTTTGTGGCCCTGAGTTTGGAATGCCACTTACCTTCTGCAGTACAAGCTGTTTACTGCTACTATGCTCGTTGACAGTCTGATTAAGACTAGGCCGAGAAACGGCAGTGACTGTTTTACTGAATTCATCGATCTTTGCTCCACGGAGAAAGTTGTGACTGGTGACTGTTATACCGAATCTCGACTGAGCAAGATAGAAGAGGAGATTTAGGGGTATCTGGAACTTGTTTCTTTTTTTTGGTGAAAGAATCTAGATCTATTATAAAGGTTCATTAGAAGTACACAAAATTTTAAACATAAATAAAACTATTACCGAAAAAGGCCTTCACCCCGCTTCATAAATAAAGCAAATCACCAAAGGCCACCAAGTACCGCAATATAACCACCTATACTGAGATCCTTGGACCACCGGACGACCACTACCTGTTGAAATATGAGATGGGCCTAGAGCCCATATGACAATTTCAGATTTGACCTCCAAGGGCCCATGTAGGTGGCATGACAAGGTGGTGGGAAGTTTAGTTCCACCCCGGAAATGGAAGGAGAGTTGGAGTGGTTTATAAGGCTATTGGAGCTTGAGAAGGAAAGAAGCCCTCGTGCACTCCTCCGCTCGCCTCGCCGATGCGCTTCTTTTTGCCGGTCAGGAACGGAGAGGGCTACCGACTTGGACGTGGGTTCAGCCCACGTCTCTCCACGCGCGGCCGCACATATATATGTGGGGCGCTGCCAACCCTAGCCGCCACAAAACAGAACGCATCTCCGCCTCCACGCCCGCATTGTTCCTCTGCTGCCGCCGGCGCTCATTCCGTTCACCGCGTACACGGTTGGCGGGGAAGCAGCCTCAAAACCCCGCCTCTCCGGATCCCTGCGGGAGAGGGCGATTAGGTTTTTGGGTAGCGACTACGCCGACCGCCGCTTCGTTCATCTACGTCCGCATCACCTTCGTCATCACCATGTCGACCGACGCCGACCGCGTCACCGAGAAGGCCGAGGCCGACAAGAAGGCCGCCGAGGATGCCGCTGTTGCCGCCACCGCCACCACTACCGCGTGGCCGATTGGAGGGTATACATCGCTTATCCCTCTCTTGTTTCTTTCTGTTGTAGCAGTACTAGCGATATGCGTAGTACATGCTCTGCTAGATCGTAATCAGTGTGTTATCAATGCTGCCCATGTCATGCTCATGATTTATTCATGGATTAATTTAGTCGGAAAACTGCCTATTTTCTTATCACTACCGCCATCAGAACAAGGTGTTGAAGTGCCATTGTCACTGCTTATCTACCGAAGTCGGTTGGCTTGACCTCATCAATGATAGTCAAGAAGTCTTTGTGCACGCGTCTCTAAGGACCAACAACCTAGAGCCACTATCGGAGCTACGTTGTGGCCGCATAGGCCATGGCCCGCCCAGACTTTTAATAAAATTACAAAACTATACTGCACAGGATCAGCAGCCTAGACTTGGGGCCAGTTTCAATCTGGCCCGCCCAACTTTGTATTTGTAGCTCCGCCACTGCCAAGAGCTGCAGCCGGCACAACTGAACCCTTGAATCGATACGAAGCGCCTGACACGCGAACACGGGCCGAGAAACTCTAACCTCGCCGCCCGAAGAAGATGGAAGGAATCTATGTCAAGCTCCATTGAACCTGTTTTTTATGGATGAACTCGAGGAGGATCAAAACCCGAAAGTCCAACTCAAAGGTGAGACTGCGCCATCCACCTGGTCGCTATCCATGCTAAAATTATAACACAACCTAAACTACTAGCCAGAGCCAATGCAATAGGATTCCCCTCCTCATCACGCAGAGGGAGGACAATCCATGGGTTGGTCGATGGAGCCGTCGCCGTCACTTACATCTTTTGAACCCCATATTTTTTTCTCATGTGCAACATACAATCTTTACCAACAATATTAAAGTTTTGACCTTCCTGTAATTGCATTGAAGAGCACAAAATTGTGATTCCGTTTTGTGCGTAAACTATGTATGGCACTTTCTGAAAAAAAAAACTATGTATGGCACTTTCCCGGAAAAAAAGAAAGAAAATAAACTATGTACAACACTAAGCCATGTGCATGTTGCTGATAAGAAAACTATGGCGCTGCTAATTCAGATTGATAAACCATTACAGTGGCTTCCAAAAAACTGCAGATGAAATGAACTACAAATTGCATTATAAACAAAAGGTGTGATATCACTTGAGAGACGCTGCGGTAGGGCAAGCTCTCCCCTCTGGGCTTTACTGGTGCGTCCATGAATTCACCTTTCCTCTACCTCCCGCTATGATGGCCGATGGTATGGAGGGGATCCGGTGCCTTCGCTCCGACTAGTAGTTTAGGTTAGAGTTTTTCAGTCATCGCAAGTGCGGCGCTCAGATGGATGGCGGCGCTTTTTCTTCGAGTTTGCCTTCGGAGTTTCGATCCTCCTCAAGTTTGTCCATTTTTATGTAGTCAGCAAAGCTCTGACATAGATTCTCACCACCTCCTTGAAACAGCGAGGTTATGGTTTCTCGTTGTGTGTGCGCAACAACGAGGTTTGGTGTTAATTTCTCCATATCTATTCGGGTTCAACGACGACGACCGCGGCTTTAGGGTGCTGGTCCTTAGGGGCCACGCACGAAAACTTCTCGACTGTCATCGACAAGGTCAAGTCAGCTCCGGTAGGGGAGCGGCGATAACAGCGTGTCGACGATTCATTCTGACGACGACGGTAGTGGTTGTTCGCTGGTTCAACGACCACAAAGTAATTATTATTATGTTACTTATGATGAACTTTTCTAATAGACCGGTTTTTATTTTTTTGCAAAAAAATCCAAGAGAGGCTGTGGGGTGGGACCCACCTGCAGCCTCAGAAAGAGTACGACTAGATGACGTCGCAGGACTGCCCAGAGCACTAGCCACTCGCACCTTGTCTTCTTCCTCGGCGGGAGAGAGAGAGAGGGAGAGGGGCTGACGTTACCCCCCGCACAGATCATCAATCAAACCGGAGCGAGCTCGCGTCAATTCCACCACCAGGGCGCGCATTAATCAGATTGGAGTCGCGGCCTGAGCCGCTCCGCCCGCGACCACCCCTCGGATCGACCCGGAGGTCGGAGGAGGCGCGCGCGGGCAGCGGAGCGGGGGCCGGGGGCGACTCCCCCACTGCATCGGCGATGCCGCACGAGCGGGGCGGCGCGGCGCCCGCCGTCCCCGCCTCCGAGGAGGACGCGCTGTGAGTCTGCCGCTCTAACCCCTCTAGGTCGGTCCAGTAGATGCCCCGTCTGCGCGCCTGCGGTGATCTCTGATCTCAATTCCGCGGCAATGGCGGTGGAATTTCGGCCCGCCCAGTCCCGTGTCAGGTTCCGCGGCGTGGTCCGCAATTCACTCGCGGCAGGGTTTTGATTCCGCGGTGTTGGTGCCGCATGTCCCAGCCATGGGTTGAAATTTTCTGTGTTATTAGTGCGTTGATGAATGCGAGAGCAGAGGTGGGGAGGGAGGAGCGCAGCGTTGGCTAACGTTTTGGCCTTCTGTATCTGTGTCCGGAGTTTTGTTTAAGGTGTGTGAAGTTTGCAGCAGTTATGTGAAAACAAGGCGTGGGGCTAGTTTCTGAATCTGCATTTCTTCCCCCATGTTACTGTTTGGTGCTTGTGCGTAGGTTTCCTTTTTGATGGTCTGAATCCCTTTGCCTGTCCATGGGGCTAGTGATTGGATTGAGTGTTTCGTCAATTGGCTGCTCGGGTTAGCTTAAGTTGCAATGCTGGATTAATCTCAGTGCAATTGATAACTTAATTTTGTATGAACTACATGATAGCTAGCAGCACGACCAAGGGTGACGCAGAAATAGAGTTAGTTAGCAGAAACAGAGATAGTTAGCTGAGCTGTCTCAGCATTTAGCGTTATCCTTGTATAGTTCTTACTGCTTTAGTTTTTGGCAATCATACTGTTTCTTCTGTATGTGTAATCCTTTTTTTATGTAGGTTTATCGATTTACTACATGAAGCTCCCCTGTCTGGCCATCGAGAGCCTAGGAGCATAGTCAGTGGCACCTTGTACTGTATATTGTTGGTAAGGACAAGTTTCTTAATAATGATCACATTCATTGTCATCAAGCATAAGAATATTACCTTGGATATAATTGTACTTTGTAAAGTATCCACATGAACTAAAACATCACGTATTTTGTTATTCCGTGGGACTGTCATATTCAGCAAAACTCTGTTTCACTTCCTCTGTCCACTTTATGACAGCTGTGCTTTCTTATTCCCTAGGTAGGTTATGCTGCTGTTTCTGTGTCTGCTCCATGGATATTTCTTCGTTTACCAGGCATGATCCCTCCATTGCTATGCAGCTCCAATGTTATCCTTCTGCTTCTTACAGGTTTTCTATCAGATTGACTAGCTCATTTTGTTTGTTTGTTTCAAGTTATGTCTCTTGACGTGATTTATTTACTTAATGTTCATGCGAAATTCAACACAGGCATTTTTCAACAATATTGGGTTCACCAGGTCAGGAAAGTGAGATTGCAGGTACGGCCGATCAAAAAGATCTTTACTTTAGTGTGTTTTAATTTCACATTTCATGTAATAGTGGTGATATGTTTGTTGGAGTAATCAATTTGATCGACACTTCGTAAGTTTCATGAATATATGCTCCTCAGTGAAAAGCCTTTTCGATTATTCTCCTTACTAGGTTCCAGTGTTATGTTTGAATATAAAGATGATCAGCTTTTATGTTCCCTTATCATTCTGTTACCTTCTGTGCTACAGTTGCATTTTGTTACCTTTCCTTATTGTACTTTAACATGCTGCGTCTCTTTTGACATGCAGGGCTATTACGATTTTAGCCAAAAACTGAAGCACATTGCTCGACTTCCATTTGCCACTATTGCTTATGGTGAGCAGTACCAAACAAATTTGCGCGATGCTCTAAACCAGAATTTATCATTATTTTATAAATTATAACTAGAGAGCTGCTGCTTCATTTATGTGATAACATTTCACCTTGGTTCCATCTCTTGAGAGTGTGTATAGCTTTTGGTTCTAATTTTTATCTTCTTAGGGCTGATTTAATAATCTATTAACACAATGAATTAAGGTCTAGGTGATTCATGCATTCTAATGTTTCGCAGTCAAACTGACTCATTGTTATTGTGTATTGCTTCTGCAGGCACTGCTTTAATGCTCTTAATCATAGTCTGGCAACCTTTTGTACATATACTATCAATTTCACTGTTACTAAGGTACACCTTTGCCACTGTATTTAGCCTCTGTAAATTTGTGAGATCTCTCTTGAATCATAATTGTTTAATGTAAGCTGAGGATACCTAAGCTTACCTGGGATGATTTTCTGCAACTTGGCAAGAAAAGCATTATGCCTAGCTTGATCTATATATTGTACTACAAAGCAAAATACATGGGCATGTTCTCAAGCAAAATGGCAAGAGAAGGCAATGCATGGGCGTATATGGCATGTTTCTATTGTTTCATTCTAAAGTTTTCAGTTGGTTACTTATGTTGTTGTGTTTAAACCAGTATTCTAGTATTCTGTTCTGTTGACATAAGTTCAGCTGTCAGTTGGCCCAAAAATTAGAGTTCCTGGGCTGAAGTTTAACATGTTTATCGCTTCGGGGAGCCTGTTTCTAACTTTTATATTATAGTATGCCAAGCTAAACTGATCTTACAATTCCAGTTGACATAATGCAGGATTGTTATCGTGGTTGAAGCAACATGTGCTGGATGCTTTATGAGCTTATACATATGTGAGTTAAATTGTTGTTTGTTACTCCCTCCGCTCACAAATATAAGATGTTCTAACTTTTTTCTGAATCGGATATATATAGACACGTTTTAGTGTTTTTATTCACTCATTTCAGTCTGTATATAATCCATATTGAATTATCCAAAACATCTTATATTTGTGAACAGAGGGAGTACCTTTTAGATAGCTAGAATCATGTCAATTTGTTCTGCAAGTTTGTTACCATGGCACACATCTTCAAATTTCTGTGAAATCTTCATTTTGACAACCATGATTAGGTTTATTTCTTTTGGAGTTATATTAACCAAGCAACGCTGCCATTCCTTGAATGGTATCACATGTTTCTCATGATTCTTTTCAGTTCATCTACCTAATGAAATACATGTGCCTTGTGTTTTTCCCCCTTATAAATGCATGTTTGCTCCCATTAGATGGTCTTAAGATGCAACGTCTGATTGGTTCCTTTTACAGGGTATATCCATAAGTACAACTCTTTGGATGGGCGGCCTGATATCTTGCAGTCATTATATTCTGCACTTCAACCATCTACTACGACTTTGGAAGATCGAAGGTACCTAAATAACAGGGCACTGCAGATAAGCTGCATTTTGCTATGTTAACTGATATATATCTTATATTTTCATATTTGAAAATTCGCTGGTTACTCTTGTCTGTGCACATCAAGGTTCAAAATATCAGACATCGGGCTCATATTGGTTTAGCTTGAAAGGAATGTTATGACTAAAATATCGACCAATATGACCAAAATATTGACCGGTACTCAGTATCAGCAGCCAGCCGATACAAACGATATTTAGAACTGCACATGCAACATCTGTTTTCTTCACACAGTCTGCACCACGGCAGACTTGGGGGGTCCTGTGTCGGATAGGATTCTCGAACTCATATCTACAGAAACAAATATATTCAAACATATCTACTGAACTCATGTCTAGCACCAAGTGACTTCAAAGAGTTAAAACTATGTTATATAGATCACTGAACATGGTACTGCTAGTAGAGCTAGCTAGGCGCACTGATGCATTTTATTTTCCACCAGATATTATGATGGCCGTCTCTCTGACCAGCAGATGGCATTACTTCAATACCAAAGGGAGAATATTCATTACCTGAGTGAAGAGGTACGTAGAAAATGAAAACAGCTGTGATGCTGAATAGTCAAGACCCATCTCACTCTCACTAAATCTATTCTTCTTTTGTATACTCAGATCCTTTTAACAGTTTTAGAGAAGGTAACATGTAGAGTAACTATGTGCATTTTGAAATCTAATTGCCTTAAATCGCGAGTTGTTTCATTTAAATCTTTGTGCAACATAAGCAGCTGAACTTTTAGTCATACTATTTCCTGAAAGGAGGAATGAGCTTAACCTTTCTAATTCTCCGCTGCCTCTCGGCACAGAAGGATTAGATTACATTTCTGGTCAAATTAACACGGATTATAATACTCCCTCTGTCCCAAAATATAAGAACCTTTTTAACACTACACTAGTGTTAAAAACGTTCTTATATTTTGGGACGGAGGGAGTACTAAGTTAGTTACACACTGAGAACTTTGCTTGTTGACCAACCGTTTCCTTTTTCTTTTCTTAAAAGGTGCTGCGCTTGCAAGAATGTTTGAGCAAATACCAGAGAACTGATGTTGGGAACACTCCTCAGGTCTGCACGACACTGACTACTTATTCTGCATTAGTTTTCTTTAACTGGCACTTGCATAGGCTCAGAATTGGAGAAGAAACTCAGCTGTTATATGAACTATATGAAGTGGTGGATTGCCTGAAGTTATTCCCTTATCTAATTATGCAGGTTGATCTTGTCCATCTTTTAGCATCTCGTGACCAAGAACTGCGAGCACTCTCCGCCGAGGTAATAATCTGTACTATCTTAAGCAAGGTGGCCATTTTTCATGAGCTCGCAAGGCATGCAGTCCTGAAGGCATGTGCCCAAGGTCAAATCACCTGTGTTGGGCCACTTAAAGGAAATGCTTACATGAACTTATTACATAGAGTATATTTCTTCTGTTCAAACTAGTTGCTGGCACTGCCATGTGTTTGACTGTTTGTGTTAATTGTCTAGTCTTTTAATTTGAAAATCATACTATAATTTAGAAAAGCTGTCAATATTGATACGAGAACCATTTACTTGAGTCATTCATCTTTAACTCCATTACTGAATCTTCCATCGTGAAGTATCCCATACTAATTAAATGTTCAGATGAATCAAGTGCACTCAGAGCTTCAGCTTGCTCGTGGCCTGATTGATGAAAAGGACTCGGAGATCCAGCGTATTCGTTTGAGCAACAGTCAGGTATGTTTTAGCAAATACTAGCATTCTTCCATAGCTTGACGATCAAGTCAATGTTTCCCACGCCTGCTTGCAAAGCATTCTTACTTGATTATGAACATGCTGGGTGCAGTATGTTGAGGAAAATGATAGACTCAGAGCTATTCTTGGTGAATGGAGTTCTCGAGCAGCGAAGGTGCACTGGATAATTGAAGTTGCTATTGTTTGACCTGTAGCATTCTCATACTCTTCCTCATCATAATATTTTGTATGCGTTCAACAGCTTGAACGGGCACTGGAGGCAGAGCGACTGTCAAACATTGAACTGCGGAAGAACATTGCAAAATTCCGAGGGCAATTGCATAAGGAGCAACACGCCTGATTCCCCTGTTGTAGGAATAGAATAGATTCATCTGGTGGTGTGTAATAGCTGGTTAGCAACTCTTCACCTGCTGACGGTTTCGCCCAGGACAACTGACCAGAGATAATCATCTCTGTGAGATCTTAGAACTCCAAACCCCCCTGCTGTTGGCAGTTTAGGAGCATCAGTGGTTTCACTAAAATTGCAACGTAGTAGTACAAGATCAGCATGCTACCTGATATGCGTCAGAAAGAAGGAATATGCATAGGTGGCAGCTCTTGTGAATGCACAGTTTGATGTATAAATCTGAAAAGAGTTGGTTAATGCTTTAATGGAGTATTGGGGGATTTAGAATAGGCTTGGCTGGATCTTCAGCTTTTCTATTTGATGCTTACGCGATGACATCTCGGCAGGTAAAGAGCAAAGTTAAAAAAAAAAAACAGACCAGACCGCCCGTCGGACCAGAAAAAACTGGAACCGGCAGGCTCATCGGTTTTTTAAGCTGTGAGGACCGTTCTGCAATCAGACAGGTGAAAACTCGAATGCCCAAAACCCGGGTGATAAACCTAACCGGTAAAATGATTGAGCAAAAGGAAAATATATTCTCTAGTGTTAGGATTGAAAACTGGAACCGGCAGGCTCATCGGTTTTTTAAGCTGTGAGGGCCGTTCTGCAATCAGATTGGTGAAAACTGGTCGAACTGCCCCTTTTTTTGGGGAGACACCGGGTGATAAACCTAACCGGTAAAATGATTGAGAAAAAAGGAATGTATATTCGCTAGTGTTAGATTCGAACCTGCACCCTCCTGCAACGAGCAGGAGCGGCTATACTCACGATTTGTTGCTTACACATGAAAGAAAACTACTTGAACTTTTTTTTCTGTTAGAAAGTTGTACCTACCGAACCAACATCGAACCGAACGAACCGGCGGTCTGACCGGTGAAAACCTGAACCGCAAGGCTCATCGGTCCGGTTACTATGGTAAAGAGTAGCATGTTATTTTCTGACAGATTATATATCGGTTGTATTAGTTGACGTAATTTTATATTTTTATTTATTTAATCAATCATGCATACAACACTTTGACCGTATGTACATGAGTTCACATGTAATACTGTATTTTTTTTAATTACAAAACTTGGAAAGACCCATTGCTCGAGGGGCAAAAATAATGTTGGGCGGGATAGTTTTCCTACCCTAGCAGCCGCCACGCCAGGCGACTAGGGAGGCGATTTTCTTCCTCCGATCTCAGCCGGCCAGGGTGTTGGCCCCCTCTCCCATTGCTTCCCGTGGCGGGAGGAGGGGACCCGTTCCTCCGTTCTGTAGTTAGGTTTTGGATTTGTAGGTCATGGTGCGCCGTTGGGGTGGTGGGAGCGGCGGCCGGACGAATCTGCCTCAGCTTCACTCCCACACCGGCGGTGCCGTTGATGGCGGCGTCTCGGAGTTGATGGCATCGTGTGATTGCCGATCCTTCAGATCGGCTGTGTTAGGGTTCATGGGTGATGTTGGCGAGGCGGCGGCGGCGGCGACTTCATCAGTGTGTCTTTCCTTCCGCTCTGTCCCGTTCTTTGTGGCGTTGTCTCCGACGTCATGGTGGAAGCAGGAAGGTTTTGTCATCCAGAGTACGCAGACGGTTGTTTGCGCAAGTGATAGGCGGAAGATGGTGCATCTCGTCTTTGGGTTTGTGGTTGGTGGTAGCGGTTTTGGTTTCCTCCTTCGACGTCGTTGTCGTGCGGGGTGTCGAGATCTAGAGTTCGATGGCGTGTCCGGGACATGTTGCCCGATGCGATTCTTTCAACGGCAATGGTTTTGCTTCTGGCAAACTATTTTCGAGGTCCGTAAAGCTGCTGATCAGCGATGGAGCCGCGTCGAGCTCGAGTGAAGAGGTGATCTGTTTTCTTTTCCTTTGGTGGTCGCTTCGGTGGTGTCGGAGGAGAGGAACAGGCGCTGGTATTATGCATAGGATTATCCTATCTTTTCAGTACTGTAATGTCGGTGCTTACGTGCCTTGTAACTGGATCTTTATTTTATAAATGAGACACGTATTACCATGCAAAAAAAATAATGTTGGGCTGTCAAAACGTCATACATACAAAAAACTAGGGGCACAATAGACGTTTCCCACCAAATATTTTCATTTTTGAAGTTGAAGCCAAACAGGATAAAGAAGCTACAACTCCTGGGTGAAACTGCTCCAAAGTAAATTTGATTGAGTGGAGTTGATTTTGGTGGAGCGGAGCAGTCCCAAACAGGCCATAAATCCTCCATGAGGCTGAAGAGAGCTTCAGCAGGCGTCGTAGCTCTTGCCCGAACAACACTGAGGATGAGGTCCATGAACGAATTGGTCTTGCAACTCGATGGAGTCTTGATATCTCTCGTTCCACCTCTCCCCTTCCTCCGCCGTGAACGGCTAGAAGAGGGTGAGCACGACAAAGCGGGTACCTCACCTCGATATCGCACCACTTGGGTTGCCTAATTGTCCCCTCTAAGGTTTGCTTGTCCTCCGGCGGCGGCGGCCCGCCAAGAGTCTGTCCCTATGTCGTCATTGGCCGAGATTAATCCTCGCAACCACTAATTTGTTTCTCTGATCCGGTTCTCATGGGTGCGCAGGGTGCTTTCTTCGGAGGTCATTCTGCTTTATCGATGTCGGAAACTTGAGGATCCGACAAAACACCCATGGGACGCCGGGAACCGACCAAGGAAACCTTGAGTCGTCTGAATCTGCGGGAGGGGGAATCCAAGGATTTTGTTTGGGAAGACAAAATCATTGAGCCACTGATCCACGTGAAGTGCCTAGCCATCGCTAGGGTTCATGCGACTAGGGGTTTTAGCCCCACGACACTATATTCCGATATGCGATCGGCATGGAACCTCGCGAGGGATGTGGTCTAGCGGAAGATCGATGAGAATCTTTTCACAGTTCAATTTAACTGTCTTAGAGACTAGAACAAGGCCATGCTGATGGGTCCCTGGTTGTTTAGGTACCAAGCCCTAATTCATGAGGAATATGATGGGTTCAAGAGCTACAGTCTGTAATCCTAGATAAGCTAGTTGTTTGGACATGAATATTGAGACTCCCGGATAATTACCTCCATGAAACCATGATCAAGGGAATGTGCAGGCCAATGGGCGAGATCACTAAAGTTCATATCAGACTACCGGCTGGGTATGTTGGGGAGTATGTCAGGGTCGAGGTTAAGATCAATGTCAATAATAAACTTGTTTGCTTTGTTGCGATAACAAAAGAGTTGAAGAGAGTGTGGTATCAGGTGTAGTACGGGAAAATATCACTCAAGATTGTGATGTTAGCTTTGATGAACTTGCTATTATGTGTGATAGTCAAGAAAAGTTGATGGTCAATATGACTAGGGAGAATGATATTTTAATTAAAGAGCTAAACACTCTTAAGTTGGCCCATGAAACTCTTCAAGAAGATTATAGAGAGCTTTTGAAATCTCATGAGAAACTACGCTTCGAGATGCTTAATTTGAAGCAAGAGCATGAGTTATTAAAAGCTATCAATGATGATCTTCTACAGAAGAGTTCCTCTCATATCGCCAAACAACTTCTATTGTTTACTTTTATTCCACAAGTTAAACCTAAGCAATCACATCACAAGTCTAAAAATGGTTCAGCTTCCAGTAAAAATGCTTGCAATGCTAAATCCAAATTTGTTACCTCTAGTAATTCTATTGATTCCACTAATGATTCTCTTAGCCAATTTACACTTGAGAAATAAAATGCTTTATTGAAAGGAAGTATAGAGAAGATGTCTACAAAAGTCTTGCCAGAGGTAAGCAATTTGATGAGATTGTGTGCAAGCAAGGAAGACATCGAAGGAACCATGGTGTTGGTTTTGAATGCAAGTTCAATGCCGATGGAGTAGAGTGGGAAGAAGATCAATATCCAAGACGAATTTTATTCCCCAAAAGGATAAGTATGACCCTACTTCCTTCAAGGGAACACAAGTTCAAGATGATCTTCCTCCACAAGACCTCAAGAAAAAAGGAAGTAAAATCTACAAGATAGGTTAGACTTATATGAGGAACCCTCCTAAGCTATGTTCAAGTGGCTCCCTAAAGCTCCATTGAGCTCCGCTTCTTCAAGTTCTACATCAACTACAAGGATCCCATCAAGTTGATGTGGATTCCAAAGAAGAAGAACTAGAGAGTTCTTGAGGGTGACTCCGCCAACAAGTTTCAATCATATCCATTCATGGTAAGGAATTAGTGCAAACCACTTCAACATCATGCACTAATTCATGGAGGCACATAACCTCTTTGTTGGTAAGGCAAAGGAATAAGGTAACCAAATGCATCCATAGACATCATCATGTGCATGCTGATCTATGTATATTGGATATCCTTGTTGTTCCTTGTGTTACTAACTCGTGTAGATTGAAAGTGCTTCAACTCAAATGGATTGCCCCCAACTCTTGATGGTCATCATCAACCTTGAGCGTCCACAACAAGTACAACTACACGAAGTCATCAGTGACAAACCCAATGTAAGTCCAGTGGGGTATCACATTTAAGGGGAGCTTTACTCTAAGAATTGAGCTAAAACAACTCTAATAATGTGAACAAATAAATGCTTAATCTAAAATGGGTAACCCCGTTTTATGCTTAAACGATAGGTATGACATATGATCAAATGTTCTCATTTGGCTCATAAGTCTATTAATATACTCATATATAGGTGACCTAGTCGCCGACCAATTTCTTGATAGATGTTAGGTTGATTGTGCATATTCTAGTCATGTTTTATTTGCCTATTCGTTCCTTTTGGCTAAGCGTGTCGGATTGCATGTTTTCCATCCGAGTTCGTCCAAACTGTGGCTTGTTTGATTTGATTCTTTTGACCAATTGGATGTAACAAGAATGCCTAAGCACCCTTCCTAGCTATCTATCTTGTAAACTTGTCTCAATTCATATTCTTGTTGATCACAAAATTTGAACGGGTTCTATTCGGTCTCTTTGAACGAGGGGCGTTCAGAGTCACCGACTTGTATAGGGCTGAACATTAAAACATTCTGTTAGTTCCTAGGTCTGACCAATTCAACCTCCCTTGGTCCCACCGATGCAATCAAATGAATCTATTTCTTTGCTCCAGGGACATCTTAACTGGAAATCACCAGTCCCACCAAGCACTATTCACAAAGCGACCATACAGCCCGGTGTCACCGACGGATTTTAGCCGGCTTCACTGACAAAGTGCGAGTACATATACTCTGCCCATGAACGGTTTTCAGAAATTCCTCCAAAAAATTCTTGGCGTGCCTCGCCTCTACTGTGAAGGTCTACGGACGATCGCCTTCCACTCTCGCGACCATCTGGCACCGGATTGCCCCATATTTATCATCGAATTTCACCCGACGTCATTGTGGTATCCCGACATCACCAAGTTAGGGTATGATCCGACCCCCTACGTGCACTTAGTTTGCAATTCTGCACAAAGGGGTCGATGCATTATCTTGCCACATTGATTAGATCTTCATCCACTGCAAGAATTAGTAGAATCTAGGTTTTGAGCCATTTCGTTTGGCTCGGTAATACCGATTGGAAGCCGCTCGGTGCCACCGAGATGGCTTAGCCATTGCATAGAGTTGACTTTGATCTTGCTGATGGGAAGTCACTAGGTGACTACAACTAGTAGTTTCTAGGGTTTCTTGTGCACTTTGGAGAGACAAGACACACTTATCAGTGCCACCGAATTGAGTTGGCCATGCCTCTGTTGTTGCTTTGGAATTTCCAAACCATTCCACTCGGTGATACCGACTAGCTGATAGAGAAAACCTAAAGTTGACTTTTGAACTCAAATATTTTCAAAACCAGCCGCATTTTGTGATACTTATATCTTCCACTATTATCTATCTAATTCACATGGTCTGCTCAATGTCAGTAAATCTGGATCATATGCAAATGATAGCGAGAACATGCAAGGTTATGATGATGTTTAGTTGAGTGACGGAACTAGTCTAGATAGCTCATCATCGTCTGACCCAGGTAGCCCTAGTGACCATGGCTTACCTCCAGCTGCTACCAGGTCAAGGAAGAGGAGGAATTCACATAATGACCATTTTGCTCCTATTAAGGTGGAATCCTCTAGCAATGAAAGAGTGTTTGCAAACAAGCTTTCTACCTTGGCTACTGCAAAGAGAGGAGTTACTCTTACATGAGGGTGGTAGCTCAACTCAGGGCCAACCTAAGCCCAGAAAGGAGAGGACTAGGACTGTCTATCTCAAGAACTAGAAATCCACCATGTTTGTGGGTCCTCGTGCAAAGCAGGAAGAGACTAGAGAATAAGAAGAACAGGAAGCACCTCAGCCTCCTATGCCCCAGAAGACAACCTAGTTAATGCAAGATGCAATGCCCGAGGGTCCTGCCAAGACCAAGCCTGGTCCTAAGAAGAAAAAAATAGAAAGTTGTTATTAAGAAGAAGAAGAAGACAATTGCTGCTCAAGATGATGACGACGAAGATGAACCTAGTCATCTCAAGCAGCTGAGACCATCACTGCCTATGCATAATGATGAACATCCAGTAGCTGAAAATATGAATGATATGAAGGATAGAGGCCTGAGAGCAGGAAAATGATCCACATGCCCCAAGAACCAAAAAGATTGTAGTTGATCCAAGATTCTTCACAAAGAACAACGAGACTTATATGAGACCATACTGTTTGAGAAGAAGCACAGAGTCTATTGTATGAAGTGGGTTGATTGAGATTACGTTGAGAGGCATCCCCAACAACTTCACCAATGTGCATGAAAACTTCAAGACTCTCAAGATTGCTGATGTGTGGGAAATGTCATGTCCGACTGGTATGAAGAGCTTTCATGCAATTATTTGCTCGAGTGCACTTCTATCCAGATGGAAATATCAAGTGAATGACAAATGACACTATGTACGAGTCCACGGTGCAAGAATGGGCTAATTTTCTTGGACTGCTACCTAGTGATGAGAACTTCACAGATGTGTACAGAACGGATGTGTACAGAACTGGTCATCTCAATCATGACACCATGAAGAATATGTACAAGGGCATCCCTGCTGACTACCATGACAAGTGGAAGCATGGATCAGTGTACTACCTCCTGTCAGGATTTGCCACTATCAACTCCATCCTCAAAGTCACATTGATGCCCAAGTCTGGATGATAGGATGATCAACGGGTATTCTATTGATATGCTGCAGATTGTGGATAAAATGGAGATGTTCAATGGATCTTATTGTGGAGACTGTCAATAGGACATCTAATTACCATAAGTGCTCATGTGGCCATTGAAAGATCGTGGATGTCGCCTAGAGGGGGGGGGGGGTGAATAGGCGCTTTAAAATAATTACCGTTTAGGCTTGAACAAATGCGGAATAAACCTAGCGGTTAATTTGTCAAGCACAAAACCTTAAAACAACCAGGCTCACCTATGTGCACCAACAACTTATGCTAAGCAAGATAAGAAACTATGTGATAGCAAGATATATGACAAAGAACACTATGGCTATCACAAAGTAAAGTGCATAAGTAAAGGGCTCGGGTAAGAGATAACCGAGGCACGAGGAGACGATGATGTATCCCGAAGTTCACACCCTTGCGGATGCTAATCTCCGCTTGGGAGCGGTGTGGAGGCACAATGCTCCCAAGAAGCCACTAGGGCCACAGTAATCTCCTCACGCCTCGCACAATGCAAGATGCCGTGATTCTACTAAGGGACCCTTGAGGGCGGTCACCGAACCTGCATAAATGGCAACCCTTGGGGCGGTCACCAAACCCAGACACTTTGGCAACCCTTGGGGGCAGTCACTGAACTCATCAAATTGCTCAGGCGATCTCCACAGCCTAATTGGAGACCCCGACGCTTGCCAAGCTTTACACCACAATGATTGAGCTCCGAACACCACCAACCGTCTAGGGCGCCCAAGCACCCAAGAGGAACAAGCTCAAGGGTACCAAGCACCCAAGAGTAATAAGCTTCTCAACTTGTAACTTCCATGTATCACGTGAAGAACTCAAACCGATGCACCAAATGCAATGGCAAGGGCACACGGAGTGCCCAAGTCCTTCTCTCTCAAATCCCACCAAGCAACTAATGCTAGGGAGGAAAATGAGAGGAAGAACAAGAAGGAGAACACCAAGAACTCCAAGATCAAGATCCAAGGGGTTCCCTCACATAGAGGAGAAAGTGATTGGTGGAAATGTGGATCTAGATCTCCTCTCTCTTTTCCCTCAAAAACTAGCAAGAATCCATGGAGGGATTGAGAGTTAGCAAGCTCGAAGAAGGTCAACAATGGGGGAAGAACACGAGCTCAAAAGGATTAGGTTCATTGGGAAAGAAGACCCCCTTTTATAGGACCTCCCGAATCCAACCGTTATGTGCTCAGGTCGTGCACAAGCGGTACTACCGCTTGGAGGAGCGGTACTACCGCTTAGCACGATCAAAACAGCCCAACGAGAGAGAAAACACGAGTTTTTGGTCCGAAGCGGTACTACCGCTTAGGAGCCACGGTAGTACTGCTCTGGAGCGGTAGTAAAAAATTACATCCGCTCTAGTCGCGGTAGTATCGCTGCAGCCTTTACCAAAACAGCCACAACTTTTGCAAACGGACTCCGAATTCAACGAAACCAAGTTTGTTGGAAAGCTAACGACATGGGCTAACACAATATTGATAGAAATATCAAGAATAAGCAAATGAGAAAAGTCCCATAAAAAATGGTGAGAACCATTCATCGGATAAGACCGATAAAACCTCCAACACTGAAAACATCATAGAAGACGCATGCGAACTCCGTTTTCGATGAACTCAAGCTTGTCATCAAGATGACCATAAGCTCTAAGACTCACAAAGATAACCAAACAAGAACCAAGAAACATGATGCAAGGATGCAATGGTTTGAGCTCTCTACTAACGATACGATCAAGCTACCAACTTGAGAGCCCCCCTTGATAGTACGGCAAATGATCCTATAACTCGGTCTCCCAACTACCACCACAAGACCGGTAAAATAGAAAACCTATCAAGGGAAAACCTTTGCCTTGCACATGGTCCACTTGAGCTAGATGAAGACGATCTTGACTCCCTCAAGTTGTACCACCTTTCTTGATTGCGTTGGCTCGATGAAGACTAGATGATTGCTCCCCCATAGTTCACTATGGGTGAGCCACTCTTGACACATCTTCACAAGTCCATTGACACCACAATGGATGGCAAGATTCAAGCACTTGATCTCTTCGTGATGCTCCACTTGAACTTGCACACGGCAATCTTGATGACGATCACCACTTGATGTCATCCTTTCCATGGGTTGTATGATATCTTCCTCTTGGCGCAAGCCCATGGATACGCACCTAACCCCACATACAACTCTCACATAGACCATGGGTTAGTACATAAAGTGCAATGGACAATGCTTACCATACCATGGGATCACTTGATCCCTCATGTACATCTTCTACGCTTTGTGAGTTGATCAACTTGATTCACTCTTGACTTAGTCTTGATCAACCTTGAATCTTTGCAACTCTCTTCATTTGGATGATGTCTTGAAGGTAAACATGAATGATCACACAACCTTCTTCTTCAAGACATGCTTGCAATAAGCTCAACACTCATATGACCAATCTTTGGATAATTCCTTAATAGCACCTTGGTCATCACAAACTCTCATTGAAACCAACAAATGGACTCCAAGAAAAGCCTATGGGCAAACCCTTCAAATATAACTCAAGGCAACCATTAGTCCATAGAGATTATCATCAATTACCAAAACCACACATGGGGGCACCACATGTCCTTTCAATCTCCCCCATTTTGGTAATTGATGACAATCACTTTCAAGAGAGTTTATACAAGGAATTATGCATCACCATTCAATGCTCCAACCAATAATGCATGCGTATGAGATGCAAATGCTAAGGAAACAAAAACCAAAGCTACTCCACAAAACTCTCTGAAACTTCTCCCCCATTGGCATCGATTGCCAAAATGGGCGAAAATCTTAGAAGGCCAATATAAATTGTGGTCCTCCATAAATTGTGTATTTCTCAACAAGAGAGTGGAATGCAATACACATATCCAACTGCCAATACTTGGAGGAAGACAAACTATATTGATCCCCAAAGATTGCAACAGAAAGATATGCCACAAAGACATAACAAAGAGAGACACAAGCAATCAGAAGATACCAATTGAAGCAAGCAATCAACGGATATCAATTGAACCAACTAGACCAATGATCCTACATGCCACAAGAATAAAGATATTATGAAAAGCGCAAAGGAGTGTTCTAAAGAAACTAGAGAAGCTCCCCATGATTTGTGCACACATAATAATTTTTGTATTTGAATACAAAGTGCACAAAATAGGATCATAGCTCCCCAAAAATCAATAGAAACTCACATCCAGTGCAAGTGAGCATATAGGAAACAAAGCCTAGCACTTGCAACAAGCACATGGTTGAGCAACATGTAAAAGAGGCAACTTAAGAATAGGCTCAACCAAAATGATGTGTGTGAGTCATGGCGAAGCACTTGAGAAGACTAAGATTAGGATGAGCATTAAGCATCAACATAGTCTTGAAAGAATGAGGCACACGGTGCAAGGCCTATCATTCCCACACACAACTGGCAAATGGGTTCACAAGCTTACTAATAAGCAAAAGAGAACATATGCTTGTGACAACCCGTGGTGAAGATAGACGAGGGGAGGATCATCAAGACGAGGGATACCAATTAAGATGGCAAAAACCTCGTAAAGATAAGCAAGAGGAAAATAATCTTCACCACACAAGAGTGCAACAAGATGCAACGATAGAGGACACGCACTCAAGGCAAAAGCTTTCACGGAGCCACCAAAGAAATAACATAAGAAAGACAAGGTGGACATGAAAGAAAAGATATCAACTAGAGATGTAATTTCTCTCAAGTGTATAAGGTTCTATGTAGACGAAATCATGACGATATATATATATATCTACAAAGAAGGATGTACACCCGAAATAGTTACAGCACGAAGGAACAAGATATCCACAAGGAAGTCATAAATATACCAATAAGATATTTGCTTGAAAGCATAGCACTTGGCTAGATATGGTCTTATTGTATATAAATGAAGTCCAAACACACATCCATCAAAGGCATCACAACTAGCAACAAGAGATCATCGTTGGGATGCTTTGAGAAAGGAAACAAGTATCACAAGATATGAAATGAATATCATGCCAAGATGCAACCTACACAAGGTTGAATGCAAGAGAAGAAAGCATGAATAGATACTTGTTACCGAGATATCATTGGAAGGATGTAGTAGATACCAATTGAAGGTAGATAGTAGTTCATTGATCATCCTAGCTTGACTCCAATATGCACATGGTGACAACACCTTCCTTGTGAGTGAGCCGAGCATCCAATGCATCTCCAAATGTTCCTAGAAGAAGAACACAAACTAAACGGTACCCAAACTAATTGGGACCAAATAGTTAGAAAAACCAATACATAGGACAAACTCCACATAAATATGTGCATATAGATATGAAAATGAATTTCATACACATCTCATCTGATTTGAGACTTGGTGGAGATCCCCCTATATATTGAGTCAAAGAAAGAAAGCATGCCAAATAAAATACATGAAGTAAACATGCATGCTCAAGACTTTCAAAACCCGAAACCTAAAGAGAAAGAAATGCCAAGTGAAAAGGATACCAAATGGAGAAATCATCACTTGGAAGATATCATTAAAGATACATCAAGGAATGAGATATCCACTGATACACACTAAACTAAAGATGTCAAACTCCCAAAGAGAGGATGGTTCCAAACAAACCAAGCTCTCAACAAAGTTTCATGATGGCACAAAGTACCAAAAAGAAATGGCTTGCCTTCCACCAAAACACACTTCATAAGGATCACAAGAAGAGTGTTCTAAATAAAATAGGGTAGCTCCCCACGAGTTGTGCATTATATAGGATTTGCATTTGAATACAAAATGCACAAGGTGGGATCACTACTTTCACTATATCTAGAAAACACTAGACAAGAACAAGAAATAAACAAGATCCATAAGTGGCAGGGAAGACAACGGGAGTTGACACAACCCTTGGCAAGAGAAAAGGCAAATAAAAACAAAAACCAATGTAAAGATGATCAATAAATTCTACCACACATAAGTGACTACCAATTGTCAAAAGACAAGAATTATTTGGAAATAATTCGCGGTGGTAGATAACAAGGATATCCAATATCATCTTCACAACAAACACAAGCAAATTGCCACTTGTAGAGCTAACGTGTCACCTAGGAACAATATAATTTACAATACCAATTCTAGGAGACAATATCTCAAATGTACACATTTTCTAGGCTTGTAATATGCACATAGCATATTACTCCCCCATAATGTGATACCAATAAGAACTTAACAAGAGGCAATAAGAGGATCCAACACGAGATAATCAATGGAATTTTTAGAATTTGAATTTCTCAATAGAGATATACCACCTAGCGACTAGATAATCTTGTAATATCAATACTAGATGGTATTCCTCATGTACACACATTTATAGGATTGTGAGGTGCACAAAGCACATCACTCCCCCAAAATGGGATGTTCCATTGATCTCTCACATGAGCCAACTAGGATACAAACAAGAAGCAAAAGGGCTCAACGCATGGCGCACACGTACATGATGTGCAAACCAACACACACATACTTGATTGCTCAAGATAAGCAAGTTGGAAGCGCAACATATACAAACACATGCAAGGAACAAAACCAAAACATGCAAGGGGGCAATTAACTTTCAAAGTAAACAATTTAAGTACAATTTACCGCAAGGAGGCACATTGGATATAAGATAGAAACCTGATAATCCAATTGACTTGGCTTGAGACAATAAGAATGATGAAGTCCCCTTAATTGTTCATAATGTAGCCAAGTCTCCAATGCCCTCCAACAACACCTATTGATCAAGATTGAGCTTGTTGGTCCCTAACCAAGTTGGGTCCTAAGAGGTTAGTCACAATAGGCTTGGCAACCCAAATGGTTCTTTTCTTGACACCACTTTGAGTACCAAAGAACTTGGCAAACACATTGCCAACCTTATCCTTCCCAAGAGAATAGATATCATCAATAGTAATTGGGTTGGATAAGTTACCACTAGTGCATGAAGAAGCGACATGGCCTTTCTCACGACATAAGTAGCAATGTCTACTCTTCACTTTCTTCTCACTTGATTTCTCAACAAGAGAAGCATTAACTTGATTCTTCTTGAGAAGAGGCCTTTCTTCAACTTGAGGTTGAGCATGAGATTGAACTTGTGCCCTCTTCCCTTGTTGCTTGACACTAATGGCCTTCTTCTTCAATGGGCAAGATCTAACATGATGCCCTTCTACTTTGCACTTGAAGCAAACAATCTTGGCCGAATTCTTGACTTGTTCTTGGCCCTTCCTTTTGTTCATCTTGGACTTCTTCTTATTATTGGAGTTGAATCCAAATCCACCTTTGTCATTGGGGGATTTTTGCACACTCAAGATATTATTGAGTGTGAATTTCCCTTGATGACTCTTTTCCAAGTCTTTCTTCAAAGAAGTGACTTGGGCCTTGAGCTCTTTGATTTCCTCTACATGGTTAGTCTCAGCACAAGTACTAGAGGAAGTATAAGCTTCATCGTTAGAGCAACAAGGCAAGGAAAGCAATTCATCACAAGATGTACCAACATTGTGAGTAGATGAATTACAAGGACTAGCACATGGCAATATACTATTTTGACTAGAAGTAGTGCTAGTGTCCACATGAGGCTCACTAGATGTTACCTTGGCAATCATGGCCTCATGAGCTATCTTTAGCACACTATGGGATACTAGAAGATCATCATGAGAGCTTGAGAGCTTTTCATGACTTTCTTCCAATTTCCCATAATTGCTAGATAGCACCTCAAGTTGAGCCCGTAGCTCAACATTCTCCTTCAAAATGGATGCTTCACAAGTAATAGAGTTAGTAGCAGGCATCATCATTTACAACAATAGGAGAGGACAACTTGGCAAGCTCTTTTAAATAAGAAGCTTCAAGTTGGGCATGAGACTCGGTGAGTTTGATGAGCTCACCCTTGATGACCCTTGAGCCATTTTCGAGGTGCTCAAAATCCTCAAGGAGTCTAGCATGAGAAACTTCAAGCTTAGAAATTTTAGTTTTGAAATCATTGGCCACCTCAAGAGCTCTATCATGAGATTCCCTCACTCTAGATAATTCTAGAGCAAAAGTCTCCTCAAGAGACTCGAAGGTGGTTTGTTCATGTTCAAGAGCTTGAGATAGCTCCGCGATCTCATTTGCGTAATCACGCCCATGAGCTTCCATTTTCTCAATGGTGGCCTCATGCTCCTCTAGATGAGATTCCAACTCTCAATGTATTTCTTGCCATCAATGGCAATGGACATTATTTCCATGAAGTTGAAACGAGCAATTTTATTTTTATGAAGAGCTTTAAAAATCATTTCCCCCTTAGTTTTTAAGGAGGCAACATTATCATTCTCTTCATCATTATCCTCATCATCATTAGCATCAACATCATCATCAAGAGACATATTGGGGTACAAAGTAGAAGATACCTTTGACGCCTTAGCCATAAGGCAAAAAGCAATAGATGATGTCAGAGGATCCCTTGAGACACCATTAAACACCACATCTTGTTCCATGGAGTGTTCGGTTTCCTCTACATTGTTAGCACAACAATTCGAGGAAATAGATGCATTTTTATCATGGCAACAAGACATAGCAAGCATATCATCATGAGATTTAGTCAAGCAATTTCTACATGATAAGCAAGGACTATCAACACAAGCATGTGAAACATTTGGAGTGCTAGAAGTGTTAAAGTCCAAAGATGAAGCATTGCAATAAGAAAGTGATGAAGGATTATCAACAATAAGCTCATTATCATCATTGCAATGAACACCACTACTCACCATGTCATTACCTTGTGGCAAACCACATGTAGGTGAAGTAGAAGAAGTTGAGAATACCATGCGGCCGGAGGTGGAGGGAGAACAATCATCCTTACAAAACTTGGACACACCATATTTATCTTGAAGCTTTGTCCACAACTCATGAGCATCCCGAAATGGCATGAGTTGAAATATAACTACATTGCTCAAAGCATCGAAAAAGCACATTAGAAGCTTGAGCATTGAGATAAGAGTTTTTCTCATCATCTAAAGATAAGCTTTGGGGATCCTTTGGAGGAGAAAAACCCATATCTACAATTCGCTCTAAATTTGGGTCCATGACCCTAAAGAGATTAAGCATGCGAATTACCCAAACATCAAATTTTGTGCCATCGAAACTAAGAGTGTCAGAGAATCCTAATCCCCTAGTCGACATCTTTACTCTCTAGGCGGTTAAGACCAACAAAGAGAGACGAGGCTCTGATACCAATTGAAAGATCGTGGATGTCGCCTAGAGGGGGGGGTGAATAGGCGCTTTAAAATAATTACCGTTTACGCTTGAATAAATGCGGAATAAACCTAGCGGTTAATTTGTCAAGCACAAAACCTTAAAACAACTAGGCTCACCTATGTGCACCAACAACTTATGCTAAGCAAGATAAGAAACTATGTGATAGCAAGATATATGACAAAGAACACTATGGCTATCACAAAGTAAAGTGCATAAGTAAAGGGCTCGGGTAAGAGATAACCGAGGCATGAGGAGACGACGATGTATCCCGAAGTTCACACCCTTGAGGATGCTAATCTCCGTTTGGAGTGGTGTGGAGGCAAGAAGCCACTAGGGCCACCGTAATCTCCTCACGCCCTCGCACAATGCAAGATGCCATGATTCCACTAAGGGACCCTTGAGGGCGGTCACCGAACCCGTACAAATGGCAACCCTTGGGGGCGTCACTGAACCCGTACACTTTGGCAACCCTTGGGGGCGGTCACCGGAACCCGTCAAATTGCTCGAGGCGATCTCCACAACCTAATTGGAGACCCCGACACTTGCCCGGAGCTTTACACCACAATGATTGAGCTCCGGACACCACCAACCGTCTAGGGCGCCCAAGCACCCAAGAGGAACAAGCTCAAGGGTACCAAGCACCCAAGAGTAATAAGCTTCTCAACTTGTAACTTCCACGTATCACGTGAAGAACTCAAACCGATGCACCAAATGCAATGGCAAGGGCACACGGAGTATCCAAGTCCTTCTCTCTCAAATCCCACCGAAGCAACTAATGCTAGGGAGGAAAATGAGAGGAAGAACAAGAACGAGAACACCAAGAACTCCAAGATCAAGATCCAAGGGGTTCCCCTCACATAGAGGAGAAAGTGATTGGTGGAAATGTGGATCTAGATTTCCTCTCTCTTTTCCCTCAAAAACTAGCAAGAATCCATGGAGGGATTGAGAGTTAGCAAGCTCGAAGAAGGTCAACAATGGGGGAAGAACACGAGCTCAAAAGGATTAGGTTCATTGGGAAAGAAGACTGTAACGCCCCGGATTCGATGCGCCAGGTGTCCTTCAGTTATTCGCCGTCGTTGCCATGTCATCTGCTTGTGTGTTGCACTTTGCCATGTCATCATCTGCATTTCATATCATGTCATCAGGTGCATCGATTTTGCATACGTGTTCGTCTCATGCATCCGAGCATTTTCCCCGTTGTCCGTTTTGCAATCCGGCACTCCTATGTCTCCCGGCGCCCCCTTTTACCTCTTTTCGTGTGCGGGTGTTAAACGGTCTCGGAATGGACCGAGGTTTGTCAAGCGGCCTTGGTATAGCACCGGTAGACCGCCTGTCAAGTTTCGGGTCATTTGGAGGTCGTTTGATACTCCAACGGTTAACCGGGTAACCGCAAAAGCCTCTTTTGTGTGCAGCCCAACACCCCTTCCAAACTGACCCAAAACCCACCAAACTCCTCTCCATGCTCTCGGTCGTTCGATCATGATCGCGTGGCCGAAAACCGCACCTCATTTGGACTCTCCTAGCTCCCTCTACCTATAAATATGTGCCTCTCCCGAAATTCGCGGATCAATTCTACCCTAACCCTAGCCTTCTTCTTCCTCCATACGGACGCTGTCTGCATCACACGGACACGTCCGCCGCCTCCCTCAGCCACTCACAAGGCGCCACGTCATCGCCGCCCGGCCCCCTCTCTCTCTTCTCCGCCGCGAGAACCCGAGGCAGCCATTATTCTGCGCGGCCAGCGTCCGGGCAGGGGCTCGCGCCTCGCCCCGCCGTCGGCGCCGCCCGCCGGCCCGGCGCCAGGCCGAGCGCCGCCGCTTCGCCTCGTCCTCGCCTCCCGCCCGACCTCCGCTCCTCCGATGCCCGCCCGTGTGTGCCGCCATGCCGCCAGCCACGGCCGCCCCTCGCGCTCCTCCCGAGCCGCGGCCTTCCTCCCCTGCCGCCGGCCCTCTCCGCCACCGGCGCCCATGATCCGCGAGATCCGCCGCCGCCTCGGTTCCCGCGCCATTCGGTTGACTTCTTCCCCCCTCATATTTTTCCTCAAAGTATTTTGTTCTGTTGATATTTTGTGCCATTTTCATCGCATTGTAACTCTGCATCCGTAGATCCGTTTTGTGCGTGTAATATGTCAAAATGTTCGTCTCGAAGAGTAGATCATTTCATCTCATTGCATCATTTTCATGTGAGCTCATCTTGATGCCCGAAATGCTGTTAGAAGTGCTATGTGATGTTAGTTTCTGTTTCTTAACAGAACATGCACTTTTGTCATTTGTGCCATGATTGATGTGTGCATCCTATGAACTTGAGTCCTACATGTGTTTTGTAATATGCCATGTCTTCTTTACAGTGGTGCTTGCTATGTATTTTTGTGATCTATGTGGTGACTAGCACAAGCATGCAAACTAGGCTTCATGATGTTGCTGATTTCAGCCCTGTTTTGCTGATATTTTTATGCCATGTTAACTTGATGCTACCAAGAGATCCATGCATATTTTGAGATACTTCAGTAAGGATGTTTTGTTCTACATGTCCTTCTCTATCCATCCATGCCCTTGTTTGCAATTATGGAGTGCCATAGCTTGAGTCAATCGAGCTCTACTTTTGCTATAAAATGTTCCTGGCAGATTGTTTACATGTTATTCAATTTTGCCAAGGTTGTTGTGGTTGATCCTTGCATGCTATGATGTTGTTCTTGCCATGTATAGCTTCTATGCCATGTCTTCTTACTGTTGGTTGCCTTGCCATGCCATGTATTGCTCTGTGGTGAGTGGTTCAAGCTCACCAACATGCCTACTTATTGTTGTTCCTGCCATGTTCAAATCTGTAATATAACTTGCCATGTTTACATGGGTGCCATCATATTTTCTGATCCTTTTTGGCTTATGGTCAGTAAGGGACTTTTGTTCTATGCAATTAGTAGATTCATTCCATGCCTTTGTTTGCCATGATAAGTTCCTGTAACATGTTGTTTCATAGCTCTAAACATTGCAACCTGATGTTATTTCTGCCAATGCCTGAAACTGTTATTATTTGCAATCTTGCCATGTGTGTTTGAGCATGTTCTAGTGATTTCTGGAGATAGCTCAGTGTTCATGTTTTGTAATGCTTTACCTATACATCATGCCCATGCCTTTGGTTATTATGTAGAGATGCTGTAGCATGTTGTTTTGATGCTTGCAATATGCCTAGTCGCTGTTTTGGACAGATTGTTGCTAACTTGTATAATGTGTATGTGTTGAACCGTTGCTCCGTTTTGAGTGTGTTCTATATGAAACTCGCTTGATTTTGCATGTAGTTTCATATTATCATGTTGCATCCTTGTTTTGAGGTGTTTGCTTGATGTTCGGGTGCATTTTGCATCAATGCCATGTTTATCTTGTTTTGCTCATATCTTCTAGGACCGTAGTCTCAGATCTAATGAACTTTATATGTAACTTGACTAGAATTTCGTGTAGATCATCGTGGTGCATCTTAACTTGCTGTTTAACAACTTGAACATAAGGTTTATTCAGATCTGGACCAATTTCGAAATTTGCATATGAGGACTTACCGGAATTGTTATAGGTTGTTTCCGGCCTCATTTAAACTTGCCTGGATGTGTTGCTCTTGTTTGCATCATCTATTGCCATGAGTAGCTTCATGTAGTCTTGTCATGCATCATGCTTGCCGTGCATCATGTCTTGTCTATGTGTGGTGTGTTTACTATGTTGTGTGCTTCTTCTTGTTAGTTCCTGTTTCGTTGCGATCGTGAGGATTCGTTCGTCTACGCTTGGTTCGGCTTCATCCGTTCGTCTTCTTCATGGACTCGTTCTTCTTCCTTGCGGGATTTCAGGCAAGATGACCGCTACCTGGATCTCACTACTATCATTGCTATGCTAGTTGCTTCGTTCTTTCGCTATGCTGCGTTACCTATCACTTGCTGCTCAAGCCTCCCAAATTGCCATGAACCTCTAACCTTTGACACCCTTCCTAGCAAACCGTTGTTTGGCTATGTTACCGCTTTGCTCAGCCCCTCTTATAGCGTTGTTAGTTGCAGGTGAAGATGAAGTTTGTTCCTTGTTGGAACATGGAGATGTTGTTCCTTGTTGGAACATGTTTACTTGTTGGGATATCACAATATATCTTATATTATTAATGCATCTATATACTTGGTAAAGGGTGGAAGGCTCGGCCTTATGCCTGGTGTTATGTTCCACTCTTGCCGCCCTAGTTTCCTACATATCGGTATTATGTTCCCGGATTTTGCGTCCCTAACGCGGTCGGGTGATTTATGGGACCCCCTTGACGATTCGCTTTGAATAAGACTTTTTCAAAGAAGGCCCAACATTGGTTTTACCATTTGCCTCACCTATGCCCTTTTCCCTTGGGTTTTGAGCCCGAGGGTCATCTTTATTTTAGCCCCCGGGCGGTGCTCCTTCGAGTGTTGGTCCGAACCGAGCAACTTGAGGCCACCACGGGCAACTCGAGGGTTGGTTTTACTCGTAGCTTGACTTATCCGGTGTGCCACGAGACCGAGGTACGTCACGACTCCTATCGATTTGTCGGCACATCCGGCGGCTTCTTTGGTCTTGTTTTATTGCTGTCAAATGTCTTGTAGCCGGGATTCCGAGACTGATCGGGTCTTCCCGGGGAGAAGGAATATCCTTCATTGATCGCGAGAGCTTATCATGGGCTAAGTTGGGACACCCCTGCAGGGTTTGAACTTTCGAAAGTCGTGCCCGCAGTTATGTGGCAGATGGGAATTTGCTAATATCCGGTTGTAGTAAACCCGAAGTTGATCTTAACTAAAATACACCAACCGTGTGCGTAACCGTGAGTGTCTCTTTTCGGGGTTGATCGAGAGGAGAACACGGTTTCTGAGTTATGTCTAACGTAAGTAGGAGTTCAGGATCACTTCTTGATCATTACTAGTTGACGACCGTTCCTTTGTTTCTCTTCTCGCTCTCATTTGCGTATGTTAGCCACCATATTATGCTTAGTCGCTGCTGCAACCTCACCACCTTACCTCTTCCTTACCCTTTAAGCTTTGCTAGTCTTGATACCCATGGTAATGGGATTGCTGAGTCCTCGTGGCTCACAGATTACTACACCACCGATTCTGCAGTGCAGTTTGCGATGATCGTGTGGCCGAGAGCGATGTTTACCTGTTTTGGAGTTCTTCTTCTTCTTCTTCGATCAGGGATAGGTTCCGTGTCGGCAGCCCGGGCTAAAGGTGGTGGATGTCGTTTGAGTTTCTGTTTATGTTTCATCCGTAGTCGGATGTTGATCTCTTGTTCATGATGTTGATGTATTCTTGTGGCATTTGTGCCTTATGTATGTATCCCCATCTATTATGTAATGTTGATGTAATGATATCCACCTTGCAAAAGCGTTT
Source organism: Aegilops bicornis (assembly GCA_021605145.1). Lineage (NCBI taxonomy): Eukaryota > Viridiplantae > Streptophyta > Magnoliopsida > Poales > Poaceae > Aegilops > Aegilops bicornis. Next base: position 625,034,863 of record CM038674.1, read on the forward strand.
CAATATGCGGGTCTCCTTGGTGGGACCGTCGAGTTCCTTTTGGATAGGGTCGCATATTGGGCGTTACAAAGACCCCCTTTTATAGGACCTCCTGAATCCAACCGTTATGTGCTCAGGTCGTGCACAAGCGGTACTACCGCTTGGAGGAGCGGTACTACCGCTTAGCACGGTCAAAACAGCCCAACGAGAGAGAAAACACGAGTTTTTGGTCCGGAGCGGTACTACCGCTTAGGAGCCATGGTAGTACTGCTCTGGAGCGGTACTACCGCTCAGGAGCTGCGGTAGTACCGCTCTGGAGCGGTAGTAAAAAATTACATCCGCTCTAGTCGCGGTAGTACCGCTGTAGCCTTTACCAAAACAGCCACAACTTTTGCAAACGGACTCCGAATTCAACGAAACCAAGTTTGTTGGAAAGCTAACGACATGGGCTAACACAATATTGATAGAAATATCAAGAATAAGCAAATGAGAAAAGTCCCATAAGAAAATGGTGAGAACCCTTCATTGGATAAGACCGGTAAAACCTCCAACACCGAAAACATCATAGAAGACGCATGCGAACTCCGTTTTCGATGAACTCAAGCTTGTCATCAAGATTACCATAAGCTCTAAGACTCACAAAGATAACCAAACAAGAACCAAGAAACATGATGCAAGGATGCAATGTTTGAGCTCTCTACTAACGATACGATCAAGCTACCAACTTGAGAGCCCCCCTTGATAGTACGGCAAACGATCCTATAACTCGGTCTCCCAACTACCACCACAAGAGCAATAAAATAGAAAACCTATCAAGGGAAAACCTTTGCCTTGCACATGGTCCACTTGAGCTAGATGAAGACGATCTTGACTCCCTCAAGTTGGACCACCTTTCTTGATTGCGTTGGCTCGATGAAGACTAGATGATTGCTCCCCCATAGTTCACTATGGGTGAGCCACTCTTCGGCACATCTTCACAAGTCCATTGACACCACAATGGATGGCAAGATTCAAGCACTTGATCTCTTCGTGATGCTCCACTTGAACTTGCACACGGCAATCTTGATGACGATCACCACTTGATGTCATCCTTTCCATGGGTTGTATGATATCTTCCTCTTGACGCAAGCCCATGGATACGTACCTAACCCCACATACAACTCTCACATAGACCATGGGTTAGTACATAAAGTGCAATGGACAATGCTTACCATACCATGGGATCACTTGATCCCTCGCGGTACATCTTCTACGCTTTGTGAGTTGATCAACTTGATTCACTCTTGACTTAGTCTTGATCAACCTTGAATCTTTGCAACTCTCTTCATTTGGATGATGTCTTGAAGGTAAACATGAATGATCACACAACCTTCTTCTTCAAGACATGCTTGCAATAAGCTCAACACTCATATGACCAATCTTTGGATAATTCCTTAATAGCACCTTGGTCATCACAAACTCTCATTGAAACCAACAAATGGACTCCAAGAAAAGCCTATGGGCAAACACTTCAAATATAACTCAAGGCAACCATTAGTCCATAGAGATTATCATCAATTACCAAAACCACACATGGGGCACCACATGTCCTTTCAGCTATGCTCCTTACATTTAGGTGCTCATCAAATCAAAAGTCAGTGGTGATGTCTTTCTTCTAGAGCAAAAACACAAGCCTATCCAACCAGGGTTAGAGGATTGCACAACACTATGGATCCCAATGATCTCGATTCAGCTTCTGCTCAGACACAAGCTGAAGTGTTGAGAGCGAGTGCTCATGCTAGCATCCCAGGTTCTTCTTCAGCCCTGACAACTGTGGAAATGCCAAAAAACAAGTCTGAACAAATGGACCTTCCTCTCCGAGTCACTCATAGGATCGAGACAGTCCTAGCTATCCTCGTCAAGAACCATGAGAGCTTGGAAAGGATTGTTGAGACTAAGTTCCATGACCTCATAGTCAACATGGACGAGCTATCTAAAGACTTTGCAAAGCCGAAGGAAACCTTTGATGCTCATGATATTCATATGCATCAAGTGATGGGACACAGGAGATGCACACCACTAAATAGTTTGTAGCCCAGCCCAGAGTTGCTCCTCCAGCCGTGTCTACACCCCTCCAACTGTGGCTACATCTGCCGAAGCTAGAGCCTATTTGCCCGCAGGCGTAGTTTGTCATCCAAAGTGGACCCCTGTTTGCCCACGGACGTGTCCGTTTGTCTGGATTCTCGCAAACCAGATGCAAACTGGGGGGAGCTTTACGAGAGTCAGGACCGCTGCCATGTAGGACTCTGACATCCCCCGCCCACTCAAATCCACCACTCAGGCCACTTTTCTTCCACTCCCACATTCTTGTTGCTCTATATGTTGGTCAATTCATTGATTCACTGGCCGTTGTAATTTGATAATCATCACGTTGTATAAGCTGAGGGGCCGAGGGAGGCCATTTACGTTCATACATTGTTGGCTGACGCTCAAGGGGCACAATGCGTGGGAGGACTTGTGTTGATTCTGACTCGAGTATCGTTGAATTTGGAATCGATGAATTCAAAAAAATTGTTCAACATCCGGTTATCTCAGATGTAATATTAACATTTGAGTGTTGCAGACTTAAAGAAAAAAACAAGTGTTGAGGGACCAAGAGAGATATTTGCAAGTTATTTATAGATGAATTGTGCTATTTCCTATAATTATTTTGAGTGTTGCGGACTTGAAGAAAAAAACATGTGGAGCCGTTTAGGGGACAGATTGGATGCCCGGCTTCCGTATCTGTGTTCGCGGACCAGTCTGTGGACAAATAGTTTGTCCGTTTTAATGGTCGGTGTTAGATATGCCCTTAAGCCCTTAGCCCCTTAGGCCTTGTTTGGTATCAAGAGGGAGAAAACCAGGGCCACTAGACCCTAGGGGTAATTTTCACATGGACAAATTTCTGTCACAGTTTAGTAACAAGGCGAGGAAGCTGAGATCCACGCAGGGGAGCTGCTCGAGGAAGCGGTTGTACCACGTAGAGAACGTTGGAAAGAAAAGATGGCGGGGGCGTCTCTTCCAGCCACTGGAAGAAGCGCTTGATCTTGGTCCCCGCCACCGCTTTTTTGCGAGAGCTAGCAAGGGTTTCGTCCCCGACCCGTCAAGGCGTGGGAGCCTCTCCCGGGGAAAGGCCGTGGAAGGGGCGGGGGTGCCCCAATCTAATGACCGTCCAAATGGAACGGCAGGCCTCCCGAGAGTGATTCAACCCATGGTTGCTCCACCCAGGGAATAGGCAGGGATCCCAAGGGGAACCCCTGCAACCAAATTGGCCCTTACTCAGCTATTCTGACTGGATGTTTCCAGTTAGCTCAGGGATTGGTTGGGTATCTTTTGCTCATTGCCTGAGAGAGGCAAACAAAGCGGTGCACAACCTTGCTAGAAAGTTGTTTGATTCAAAATCTGTAATTTTTTGAGATGATGAACCTCCTGATTTCTTCCTAGCTGAATTTGTTACAGATGTAATTATTACATAAATTTGAATAAAGTGTGCGACAAGTTCAAAAAATACAGCCGACTCCCACCGAGGAAGGGCCACAAGGAGGAGGGTCACCACCCGCACCCCTTGCAGCTCGTGTGCGCCGGTAGCCCTCTCCCAACCAACATAGCGCCATATACGATCCACCCGTGCTCCTCTCCCATGCCTACTCCAGTCGATGTCACCGTGAAGGGTGAGGGGGATGAGCCGGACCACCGTCGGCAACTATCAACAAGAAGGTTGGTCAGAGAAGACGAAGTAGAAAGTGCCTAGCCGGCAGCAAGAGCGTGACGGCCTCGACTTGATCTCTTCACGTTTCACGAACTTGGCACACAGGCTGGAGCCTCCTTCCCAGCGTCCTCCTCCAGAACCTGACTTGTTCTTTCCTGTACCTTGGGGCATATTGTGCTGCCGCCCAAGCATGGAGCTCTTTGTTTGTCTCGTGGACCTTTTTTTTTTTTCCTTTTTCTAAATATTGGTCCGTGGTTTCGTTGAACTTTCTATGATTGGCTCTTTTGCTTTATTATTATATACAAGTACATCTGTATTGTAATATAAAGCGGGGATGCGAGTCTTTTTCTGTGGTTAGAAGTGGAAGCGGAAAATGAGTGTTCCTCCACCAGTCACCAATGTTGACTTTTGGCACGACTTTATCTACCCGCACAACGTGTCGGCCATTCGTTTTGTGGTACCGCGACCACACCTTGGTCAAGTAGTAGTACCACACATCCTCTACGTACGCCGCTTGCAGCATGCAGCATGCATCCAGCTCCACTCGGCATACACCACGGGGGCTGGTCCCCCTCGTCAGACTTGGAGTACGTTTAATTTTCTCTCTCGCGCTGTCATGCATCCATCACAGCACGCTAGCACCTAGCAGTATCCTGAGGAGCGGCGAGTCCACTCTCGGTAGGTGACTCGCTCACATCACATGCAGGTAGGGCACAAGTGAGTGGTCAGTCCACTGACTCGTATCTCTATGTAGAGTACCGTGGAATCGGCTCACATGCAGACTGCATGCAGGGCCCGCTCCTAAGGGAGAGAATGAGTGTGCGGTGTTTGACCCATCTGTAAGAGAGAGAGAGAGAGAGGGAGAGGGCTCACGTGTAAGACAAAGAAGGTGTGAGTGGTGACCAGTGCCCATGTGCAAGAGAGGAGGCCGCGGGGGGAGGTCTGATCCGTCTGCTTCGTTGGATTGCATGCTATAGTACCCCCGTTAGTAGCGTACTGTCTCATACGGTCGCCGCCGGCCAGCATAGCGTACGTGGACGTGGCGGCGATATATGCGAGCGGCGGTGCATTACTTGTGGAGAGCCTCAACTCTCCTCACCCACAACCACAAGCCACAACAATGATTGAGGTGTTCTTTTGCTTTCGCTCCTGACCGTCCATCAATCAACCATGCATGTCACAACTTGCACATGCATGCAGCAGGACCTCTCCGACCGGCCAGCTCGAGATAACGCTGCTAATCAACGTACTCCATCCGTCCTTTAAAGAGTGTACTTCCAACTTTGTTGGAGGATCAAACTATCTCAATGTTTGATCGAGTTTATGCAAAAATACATCAATATTTGTGAAACCAAATAGGTATATCATGAAAACATATTTTATCATGAATCTAATGCTACTAATTTGATGATACAAATATTGATGCATTATTATATAATTACGGTCAAACATAAAAATGTTTGACTTTCTAACAAAGTTGGAAGTACACTCTTCAAAGGACGGAGGGAGTACGCTACCTCTCACCAAAAAAAGATGAGGTCGATCTTGCTCCTGAAGACCACTTAGCAATATTGTTCTCACTGATAAGTGATAACCCGTGACTCGGTCTCATTGCACATCGTCGTACTAGTATGAATCATCATGGTCGCCGGTGGTTTCGTTTGCTCCTCTACTACTCAGCAAGTTATCTCTCGCAGTGCGATGCCTTGCCTTTGTTTGCTGCGCATGCGTACGGCGAGAGTCGAGACGTGTCGATGAGCTAGTACTAGTAGCAAGCAAGCGAGCATAGGATGCTCCTCCACCGCCCCACCAAGTGGTGCCAGGGGTGCGGTCGGCTATGTGCCAATGAGTGAGTGCTGCAGCTGAGCTGCGTGCCCCAAAACAAAGGCTGCACCGGACCCGTGTTTATATTCGCGCGTCGGGTCCATGCTGTCTTCTCCCCCGGCTCACGGGATGGGTCATTTTAGCTACTCTACAAAGATGGCGCTGTTCACAAGCACGTACTCCACTCCACTGACGAGTAGCAGGAGCCAGCCAGAAGACATTTTACTGGCATGCAGATGCAGGCCTAGCTACCCAGCTAGCTGAATCGTCGATTCCTTTCACCAGCTAGTATTGTACGGTCTCTCTCTCTCTCTCTCTCTCTCTCTCTCTCTCTCTCTCTCTCTCTAAACTAACTAGCAATACACTATTGTTGTACAGTAAAATGTCTTTGGAGATTCCTCTAAAAAAATGTCTGTGGAGAAAGAGAGAGATGCCTTTGGACACATGCATGCATGAATGCATGCGAGCTCGAGCCGGATGATTCCACCGAAAGCCGCGCCGTGGCGGTCGCTTTTCAGTTTTCACGGCGTGCCGCCCGGTTCGAAAACTGCACGAGCCTTCTTTATTCGCCACTTGGTTGGTTCCATACGATTTTTTTGAGAAGAGACGGTCGTATACGTACTATATACTAGTACCACTGGAGTACTTGGAGTGTACAAAGTAAATAAACAAACTTGCACGCGATTCTGGGCCGGGATACGCGCGCGACCTGTTGCAGCGTTTGAGGTGCATCGTTTGACCTGGCCATGGAGTGAGTCATGGACGTCCCCTGGCCATAAGTTTCATGTACTACGTCCTTCCAAATCAAGCGCCCGGGGCTGGCTGGCCGGCTGCTGGATAGATAAATGTATTTCCATTTATTGCCGTGGATCGTCCAGTTGTGATCCCTCGTCCCCGTCTTGAATGCGCATGAAAGCTCCTCCGCTCTACTCCTAGTAATTTTGATTAATCGGACGGCAGCGTATACTAGTAGCACGTATAGTACAAGCATATGCTCAGCTCTTCTCGGCGACGTGCCGGGTTACAGCAGCAGCAAGGATCAACCAACTGAAAACTTGAGAGGCATTCTCGAAAAACAACAAGAAGAAAAAAAAACGACGGAGAAGAAGCAACCACAGATGCCTTGCGCGCAAGGAAGAAAACGGCACAGGCAAACTTGTCACGTCCCGGGTGAAAACAATGCACTGCTCCGACGGGACTGCCTGCCACCGCGTCACGCTTTTCGTTCCGTGTCATTTTTTTTTCGTTTTTTGTTTCTAAACTTGTCGGAACGGACGCGCCTCGATCTCAACTGACTCGCGAAAATCACGCGGTGTGCATCCTAGCCTTTCCAACTGACCGCCGGGGTCCACGCGGGTGCTGGCCCGCGCGCAGCCGCAGCCACGCGAACCCAACCAGCCTGGGGTCCCGCCGCTAACGTAGCGGGTTAGGCTATCAAAGTCGTGTGGTACACGCACCGCAAGACTTTTCGACCCCCCCCCCTCTCTCTCTCTCTCTCTCCCTCAACCCTCTCCTCCGCCTCTGCCTATGGCTCTCGCTCCGACTCCGGCAATGAATCTCCGTGGGCGGCCGCCGCGCATGGACGTGGCCAGCCCGCCTGAGACACGAATCCTTCATGTGCGCGTCGTCGTCGTTGCCTCCATCTTCTTCTCGGTATTGCGACTGTCTGCTCCTGCGGATCTGACCTTGCTATAGTCTGGTTGGCCGGTGGCCGCCATTAATACGCAATTGATGCTCCTCCTCCCGTCGCAGCTACCCGTGATTTTTTTTTCGCTCACAATCTCTCTTGTGCTGTGTAGATCTGTTCCTGGTGGTGCTTGCATCTCCACATGGCTAAGGATCGAGGATCCCATGATCCGAGGCCGCCATGCATGGTCATGCCCAACCTGCCGGAGGTACGAAGCCCGTATGTGGTCTGGTCCGTTGTGCTGCTTGTGAATTTTTGCTCATAACATCTCTTCTCTAGTGCAGACACATGGCCGTGGATCGTGGATCTCATGAACACGATGAACATCCTAGGTTTACGATGTGAGCCAACGGTTCTTCCGATCCATCTCCTCTATTTTGCCGATGAAAACGAGTTTTTCTTCGCTTGTAGATCTGATTCTGACTACGTCCCTAGCCCTGCTTTGCTGTTTTTCATCAGCTACTCCATGTTTCCATTGTTCTTCCTCTGCTTCGATGAATCTGCCACGGTGACCAACACCAGCGTACTCTACCCGCGAGTCAATACAGTCTGTGTCCACCGTCAGTTTTCAATCTTTATAGCTTATTAATCTTCTCCCCCGCTCATGTCGCCTTTTCTTCGTGTTTTCTCATATTTCTTAGTAAACCGATGTGCTCTATACTGTTTCAGTCTTTATTTCGTCTGATATTGCCCTGATATATTCCTCTCCCCATGATACATGATTGTTTTCCTCGCTCTACGCTGGGAGATCTCGTTCTGACCAACTGACCTAGCTCTGTGATCCATAAATCCTGACCTACTGCTGCTGTTTTCCACTTTCTACGGTAGTTTCTGTTCTTGACGAATTGTCGAGTATATCACTGGCGGCTTTGTAACTCCACGGGTAGAGCTCTTGGACCATCATCCTATTTTTCGCATTTCTTAGTTGTCTGTTCGTCTCTAAACATCTCTACACTTGGTTTCTTTTACTTGTGTACTTGTGTAGCACAAGTAGCAAATTGGTGTCATTTAACTAGTTTATCTGCATTCTTCTATTTTTTCAGGTGACTCGTATGCCTTAAGTTGTCCACATGTCCAAAGCCACTGCCAATGGAAGTGGCCTTGCTAGTGTATCGACCAATGATGCACAAGCCATTCGAACATGTTAGTAAACGCAGCATGCATCGCTACTGCAACATCTGCTTACTGTTTCTTTTGGCATTATAAATCCCCCAAAAAATCCAATCAAGAGTTAATTTTCTGCTGTATTCTAATCAATATAAGGACTTGTTTTTTTGTACTTGTAGGTGTCTGTCTAGCATCATGACAGCTAGCGAAAGTTCTGGGCCATCACAACATAAATAAACATGGTCTGTCTAAAAGTTACGTTCGCTGCTGCTTGCAGGTAATTGGAGTCCCCTTTGTAGTATTTATCCTTCTCTGTCCTCTATGCCATCTAGAAGCACTTTGGTATTTTACTTGGCGTGCATTGGATGCTTCTATACCTTTTATGTTTCGATATACAATGTGTTGATTGCTTGTGTGCTCTGCTTAGATATCTGGGGTGGCGAATCACATGAAGGATTTAATTGAGTTCAGCCACAAGAACAAGCTCGGTCCTATAGGTATGACCATGCACATTCACCTATTAGTAATTTATTAGTATCACCTCAAGTATTCAGATGCATGATATTTTCTGTGACCAAATATTTGTCCGTAGTTTGCACCAGATGGTAGTACCAAGCATATACCTTTTTTTGATGCAGAAGGCAATAACCCATGTCATGGTAGAGGAAAAAAGAGTACCAAAATTATTTATATGAAAAGAATAAAAAAAAGACCGGGAACAAAGAAACTACATCTTCAAGTAAAGGTCCTATTCAACTTGGTTAATGTCCTCCTTTACAAGATATGTCAAGCGTGGTTAGGGAAAGCATTCTAGGTGCACGAAGCAGCATCGTGGCTAGCAATATTGGTGTTCCACCAAACGTGGCTAGCAATGTCCTCCGTTACAAAATATGCATCATCCCGTGGTTGTTAGAAAGCCAATCCAAGACAACAGCACAAACCCCATAGGAGAATATGCATTCATGTGTAAGGTGATCATTAGTTTTGTACCCAAGTAGGCAAAGATGGGAAATCTCTTCATGAGGCAAGCCACAGATGGCTAGGTGGTTCGTTGTGAGAGCTTTTTGATAGAGAAGCCTCATGAAATCATACACTTAGGGCTTTGGTTCTAGGCCTAGAAATGCCACACTTTACCCCACAGTGTTGCCAAACTTGCCTAAGGTTAGTTTAATAAAATGGAAGCTACAGGTTGGCAAGCCTAAGGTAATCTCGCCACACTTTTTTGAGTGTACGTGATGTGGGGCGCTATGTGGGTTGCCTAAGGTGTGACTTGAACCAAACAACCACCTAAGTTGCTTAAACTTGCCTGACCTTAGGTGTGGCAACCTAAGGTGTGACCTTAGGGACCATGGCACCCGCAATATAGAGATGGTAAGAGACGAAGCCGAGTTTTAGCTGAAAGACAATGCAGTTCACACCATGGAGTTAAGAACTTTGGGTTGAAGGACTACATCTTGGAGTTGGATCACTATGGACTAGAGTGTTGCTTGCACATTCAACAACTTCTTATCTCCAAATGTTTTCGGTGCCAAACCATGAGACCACCTATTCCCAATGGTGATGGTGGTGGCGCTACGAAGAGGTCCATATCTTTTGCATTATAGGGTAGCGTCAAACACACCCATGATCTTTCATGAAGGAACATAGCACTACCAAAATTAAGTCAAGGACTGCCAACACCATATTCTTGTCGTTGCCGATCACATCTTGTCAATATTTTTTCTTGTCCATTTTGGGAGATGCCAATCACATTTAGAATCATTTTTCAAAGAAATTACATAATACATTTTATGCAAAATCACCAAAGATTGCAAGCTCCCTACAAAGTGAGAGTTATGAGCGCTCCAGGATGAATGGGCGTATGGGCCACATTGTTAGACGTTGAGAGGCCTTTTGTTGGCATCGGTCCATCTAAGCTTCCAATAAACAACCTACATGCTCTCACTCATTTTCAGCTATTAGAGTTTTCCATTGTTTCCTCCGCCAGGGTTAGGCCCCCATGAGGAACTGGTCATCGGCATGCTTTGTTGCCACTCCAACGAGGGAAAGAAGCCACCCGTATTCTGCACCTTAGTCCTGTTCTTCCTGCATCAGCGGTTGGGTCGCCGCCTTCCCCACCCATGTACCACCACTGCTAACATTTGCGTGCATAGTGAGATGACAAGAACAACATCGACTGGCCTCTTGCCCCTTCCCATCATGCTATACACAATCCTCCCCGACGAATCGGTCATCATTGTAACCACACGGGGGGTGAGTTGCACATCTCTTCGACCAACAACAACAAGCTCCCATGACTCCAGCCTCCCCTCCTGCCGCAAGGTGAGGCCTTCTATCCTAGCTTTCTTAGAAAATCCTATGAATTGGATTCTTTTGGTTTTCGTATGAATGCAAGTAATGTTTCTTGGGGTCATGGAATTCACAGTTTTGGGGCAACTTTTGTTCTTGAGGTTTGTTGAAACGTTACGTGTTACATAATATAAATTCATGTATTTATTAACTTGTGCAAAGTTCAACACATACCTCATGCAAACTTAGGTGTATTGTGCAAAGTTCAACACATACCAAACACAACGCATTAATGGGAATATTATGTGATGCTAATGCTAAGGAAAAATTGATTCAGATGAGATGGAAGAACTAAACGGTGAGCATAAAGTTCACACTTATAGTTTGGTTTTGTGTTCATGTCATAATGAACATATCTGATTTTTTTCTTAGCTTAGCTAACAAAACTATCCGAATTTTGGACTTCTTACCTATGCTTTCTAGCATCTATCGATCATATATTTGTAATTAGTATTTGTATAAAAAATACATTTGCTCGCCCTTATGGAAAACCATTTTTTTCTTTTAATAGATATATAATAAGACTTTTTCGCTTTGTTGGCAGACTTGTGCTACTGACTGATTGTGGATGTTGTTTTGAATTTTAAGCTGAGCCTTTTCATACGAAATTACAGTATTGGCATTGACAACCCTTGGTGTACCAGCTGCGAGTTGTTTCTTGCATTGAAAAGCAACTTAGGTTTTGTTCATACAAGTACTAAGACCATAGGTGATTTATAAGAGAACCACATATGGTTCTACATATAGTTTAGCCTCGTATGAGGCAACGATGGTTCCAAAACACACCTGATGTTTTTTTGTCATTTTAGATAAATCGCATATCTGAGAATTAGAACACACTTTTAGAATCAGTAGAAGTTTTTTTTTACAATTAGCTTGTGTTGTCATTCATACATTGACTACAATTTTAGGTCATGTCCAAGGTTAGACGCTTGAGGAGGCGCCAAAATTTGTTTCCTAGCGATTTCCCACCAATTGGCGGTTGGGCCCTGATATCCTGGCGTCAGATGCTACATCGGCTCAAAGACGGTCGACCGCTTGTTCTTTCCTCACCCGCAAGAGGCGAGTTTGTTGTTTAATTAGGGATCAATTAGCACCGGTTGTTAGCGTTTAGTGTTGGGAGGTAAAGGGCTTAGGTGTTTTCTAATTTAGTAACAGTTATTTTTTCTCTATACTCTACTTAAGCGCTTGTCATTGATGGCCTTATATTAAAATATTAGTGTTGAGAAGACACTGATATATTAATTTAATCTGGTGATGTCAATAATGAATGAAATTAAATCTTTTATTTACACAGTGATGCTAGAAAATGAAAAGTGAACTTAGATCCTTGGATGTTAAGATGTGATTTTTTTTATTTTTTTAAGAACACGATAAATGAGTCCTGTAGTTATGTTTTGGCCTATTGGTGCACATAACAATAATATTAAAAATAGTAAACAAGATGTACGGAGAGAGGATTTTTGTCTGTCTCCTTGGAGCCTGAATTTTTTAATAAATGAAATGGTTGCCTCTTTAAGTTAAAAAAATATCTAACAATACTTACACAAGTACTCAGAGTTTAAAATTCATTATGAAATATGTTTTGGTGTGAGCTGTAAGAAGCAAAATCATGTACTTTTATAGTGAATAGTACATGTGCTATAAATATTCCCTCCATTCCAATGCATAAGACACACACGCTTTTTAATGGTATATGTGATAAGAAATTAGACAAGTAGACAACTGAATGCGTGTATATGTGATAAGAATTATACCTGTGAATTCATATTCGAAAGAACTTTTTTAATGTTATATTTTTTAAATCAAATATATATATATATATATATATATATATATATATATATTACTGTTTTAATTTATGGTCAAAGTTGGATTTGGGGATGCGTGCACGCCTTATTGGAATGGAGGGATTACATGAACATTTTTTAATTTCATGGAGCTCCCCTAAAAATTCATTTTGCCATGAAACTTTACAGACACGTATACATCCATTGGTATGAGTGTATGTTTTTCTATTTTTTTGAAGCCTAAAAATTATGTTTTTCGATTTAAAAAAACCAAACTCCATGGAACCTTGGAGCAAAACACAATTTCCGTAAGTATGGGGCTTGTATCTAAAATCCTTATCTACAAGCGGTGCCTGACATGTTGTTAATGGTACTGATCCAACACTGCAATATTATTCACTACTATGCCCTAGAGGGACATCGATGTTTTGATTTTTAGTACACATGACAGGAAAGAGCTCTTGGTACAAACTCACCACACAATATTCGGCCACTTTGTATTTATAGTGGCGGATCCAGCTGGGGTTCCATGGATGCCATGACACCCCCTACAAAATAAAAAATAGTTTATGTATACTATATTTAATATTAATTTTGAATAACTTGGTGCTATTTAGATTATTTGGGCTAAATTATACAATTTTAGTGCAAGATTTTTAAATTTTGTAATGACATATTGAAGTTTGGCACCCCTAGTACTTAGATTCTAGGTCCGCCACTGTATGTTTACCTCCCTTAAGTTTTGTTAGATGTGTTTTAGTTTGATAAATTTTGTTTCAATCATTGTGATACTATTGGTTTTGTAAGATCATGTTGCTATTATTTACTTATATGTCCTAATATCAAAACTTCTCAAAAACTCTAAATGTTATGTCATAACATCACAAACTTCTTAAAAACTCTAAATGTTGTTTTCTTTTCAGATACATTAAAATCTTCACGAATATGGACAAGAAATACTAGTTCTGTTATATACAGCAAACAATTTAACACGCAAACAAAAAACAGCTAACAGGGGCTTTTCATACAACTTTTGGACTCTAAATGTTACTGGCAGTGACAGGCCCGGTATGAAAAATTTCAGCCCATTTACCCCTTCATATCATCGTAGGTATAAAAGCAGCAGGGGCACCCTAACCCTAACCCCCCTACCCAGCCGGAGCTCACCCCGCAGCCGCCGCCTCATTGGAAGGTCTCCCGGTGAACTCTTCCGGTGAACTCTCCCGGTAAACTTATGCCCTTCAGCCGGATCTGAGCCATCTTTTCGACCTTATTTTGGATCTTAACTTGATGCCTTTCAGCCGGATTTTGGTTCTGGATGTTAACCTGATGCCTTTCAGCTGGATCTGATCCGTCTTCTGACCTTGTTCTAGGTAGGTGTTTCTTGTGATGGCTGGCGGTGGCTCTGGGTCAGGCAAGGGGGAGAAAGGCAAGGGGCCGGTAAGGCTATACTACGTTGTTCTGTCTCTGTAGCAGAGATTTCTGCTACCCAGCCATTTTTTCGTGGTGTTGTGGAGGTTTCTGCTTCACCAAATTAATGTTTGCCATGAATTGTTGCATTAAATAGTGTTGGATAGATATAGCAAGGATGTTATTTATTTAAGTGTCCGATGTGGTTGGAGCCATGGATATAGATGTAGATGGGAAAGTTTATTGGGTAGCGATGTAGACCGTTTTTGTGACAGGATTGATTGTTTGTGGCTAACGGTCTCCAGCAAATTTACCAAATAGAGATATCTGGGTCTCTGTTACTAACAAAGTTTCCATCTTGTGAGCTGATTTAGCTGCAAGTAGGATTGAAATGATGATGATTAACAATCCTTTGCTTGATGCTCACCTTGGATGCATATGGTATAGTTATCATAATCAGTAGTGTTATGTATCTAATGTCGTAGCATGATTTAAATAGTAAGATGCTATTGCTGTTGGCATAACCTATTGTGGTTATATCCAAACATATTCAGATTGAGTTGCATTGCTATTGAATGCATATTGTAACTTTGGTTTTAACTATGTTGTTGCAGGAGGACATCTGGCCGGAGTATGGACAAGGCAATGAAAATCATATTAAGAAGAAGAAATCACTTGCCGAAGAGGACGTGGAACTGTGTGACCAGTTGGCCTTATTTTGGGAAGGCCGCATTCCCACTGGGGTACCTATTTGTCCTTGCATGTCAATGCCTGCAATCTGTTGAAACACACTGTCTTTTTTCAGTGACCGTTGTTTTTTGTTTGTGTGTGTCTTTTAGGAGATGACAAAGTACCCTCCCCCACCACCAGGCATATTTACTGATGGACGAAGCGCAAGGGTGCAATCCGCTGCTGCAGCATACTGGCTGAACATGAATGAAGGCTCAATCTTAAGGCGCTGGTAATGTGTGCTTTAGACCGTCTTTATGTGCTCAGCACAGCTTTGCACTTTATGTTTTAGTCCAATCTGTTTTGTTTTATGTTTTCTAGTTACTAGAAACTTGAATTCTTGGATTCTCAGGGACTAAATATTATTTTACTTTATGGATCGCTCTTCTTCTTCTGGAAGGCAAAGTGGGACAAACATCATTTCTGTACAATGAGCTGCACAAGGTGCAGAAGTTGATCGAGAAGTATGCTGAGATCATCATGACAGAGGTTCATGATTTTGATTTCGAGCAGTTTCATTCTTACATGCTTGAAGCTGTGAAGATACTTCCGAAGAAGCCATCCGAGGGCAGCACTTCCAAGACGAAGAACAAAAAGAAGAAGTGAAGGCAGGAGAAACCGACAGGCCCTTTCCTCGTTTGAACCTGAGACAAGCCTTTTCCTTTATTTGCATTTGATCCTTCCTTGAGTTGGTGGCCAAGTAGATGACAACTGTTTGCTTGTTTTGCGTTCAAGCTGCTTCTTAGTTCTCCTTGTTTCCATCTGATACTGATGTGCATCTACATTGATCATCCTTTGAGACATACCATGTTGCTTTGATTCTTATATGCGTTTATCATTCTGATGAGATGTGCCTGATAATGACAATGGTGCTTTGTGCATTTTGCTTTTCTGTTCTGATCCTTGTGCATTCTATATTTGAAGTGCCTTTTCTCTTAAAACATGCTATAAGATGGGCCCCACCTCTAGTGCTATATGACACATGTGATTGTAAACAATGCTTAAGGTGTTCTCACCTCACACTGACCTTCCAGAAGTGGCAATGCCAAAAGTAGCATCTCAAGAGAAGATCAAGGCGCTAGCGTTGTTGCACCTCGCACTGTAAATATACCATGGAGAAACATTACCGTCAGTCTACCTGTTTGGGCAATTGTTGTGAACAAATTCACCTTCCAGTATGTTATCATGAACTGGCTGCCCACCTATTTTGAACTAGCCCTTAAGCTTAGCCTAAAGGATATATGAGGTCATCAAAGATACTTCCCTGTTTCAACATGTTTATATTCTCCAACATTGGTGGAGTGGTTGCTGATCACTTGATTACAAAAAAGGATCTTATCAGTTACCAGGACAAGGAAGCTCCTGAATAGTGAATACCATTGGGTTTGTTGTCGCGTCTGTTGCACTTATGGCCGGCTCTTCCTTGATTCGGGACGCCCTCAGGGACTCTGATCTTTTCATTGGTATCTCTTGGATTTCTGGCTCTAGGAGGAGCAGGGTTTGCCGTGAATCACATGGAGGCTGCAAAGGCTTCTAGCAGGGACCTAACAAGCTCCGAGACCTGGCAAACAGTCTTCTTTGTTCCAGCATACCTCTGTATTTTTAGTTCAGTCATTTTCTTGATCTTCTCAACTGGCGAGAAGATTATCAAATAGAGGACGAATATACAGAATCTCGTATGTATTTTCTTCATTATCCGTCAAATTTCAGAGCCCAGACTACACCCCACACATATTAAGTATGTTAGGAAGAATAACACTTGTCTGTAGTAAATTGTGTTATCTCGAATGATCATACGACTCTGTTATTATTCCAGCTGGCTGGTTGGCCTATTTACAGTTATTACATTGTGTAATTTCTTGTCCTGATACCGTCCATATCTTGATTTGCTTGCCCTGGTATGAAGGCATGCATCATCTCTGTTTTGTTTTGTAAGGAATTTTCCTGGGCATAGGGAAATGACGTGAAGGAAATCGGGACGACATGCCATTCCTTTTATCCTGGCAACGTTTTGTTTGGCCGGCAGGATCTGGAAAGACAATGTGACTTGCCAGCCTTTTCTATTTTCGTACGAATTATAAGCAGCACTCGTGAAAACATAATCAAAACTTAGCGGTGAGTCAACTTAACTGATGCAACTGCTGATACTACAAGTGACCCAAACAGAACGAACCACTAGGCTCGGTTCGACTTACAACCCTCACCTCCAAAACCGAGAATCCTATCTATACCTAAACTTATATAATAATAATAATAATAATAATAATAATAATAATAATAGTAATAATAAGAGGGTTGTTTCTTCATTTTTTTTTCGTCCAATTAGCTTTTGTGTCGTACCTACGTTGTCCCTGTTTGCTTCGTCCGTTCCAGCCTAACATAAAAAAAAACAAATTCGCCAATGCCAGGACCCAAACCCTGGTCTATTAGGGCATCTCCAACCGTTGGCTCCCCAGGAGGGGCAAAAAATCGCCCCCTGGGGGCGCACCGGCGCTAAACTGCGCACTGGAGGCGTGATGCACCTCAGTCGCGGCGCCCACGGTTAGTCAAAATAGTCAAATACGGCGCAAAAATGACTCAAATTTAACGCAAACATAGGCGATTTCGTTCAAACTTAAACATATTTTACAAAAAAAGAAAAAAACTACCGTGGGCTACCCCGCCGTCTCCTTCGCCGCCCGCCTCGCCGCCCGCCCACGCGGTTCTACATGCCGAGAAGGCTGTAGAACCGCGTGTAGTCACCACCGTCGTCGTCATCGTCGTAAATGCGTCGCCGCCCGCCTCGCCTCCGCCGTCCTGCGCATCCCTCCCGTGAGGGCGAGGGACGCGATCGTCCCGATCTTCAACTGCGCCCGTGAGGCATCAATAAGCGCAGTCGACCGGCAGCGGCATGTGGCAGCTTTGGCATTGATTCGCCGTGGGAAACGAGGCGACGAGGACGACGAAGGGCCGAGAAGAGAGTCAGGCCAGACGCCAAGGGCCCTTGACTTTTTTCGCCAAAACAGTTCGCCTGGCGCCCGGCGCCTCAGCCAAGTTCAGCCGGGTCCGCCGCTGTTTTTGGCTCAAGCCGAAAATCGGGCTCTGCGCGATCGGGCTGCTTTTTGCTGCCCAAAAAACGCCTGAGGAAGCCTTCCTGGGGCGCGGCTGGAGATGCCCTTATTGGACAAACCATAGCAACACAAACCAGCTAATCTAGCACACAGTTCTCGCTAGGATGAAGGAACTTATTTTACTCCCTCCATCCCAAAATTCTTGTCTTAAATTTGTCTAATTCTTATCTTAAATTTGTCTAGATACATTCGGATAAATTTAAGACAAGAATTTTGAGACGGAGGAAGTATTTGATTGTGACCATTGACAAAACCTAGGCCGAACGACTCAACGGTAGTCCAAGTGGGCCGCTGCACTAGGGCCCCCGTCAATGATCCATCAATCGTTTGCTCGGAAGCTCGTGTATACTCCATCCGCAAGCAAACACAAAAGTGTTTAGATCATTATTTTAATAATCTAAATATTTTTATATTTGTTTACAGAAGTAGTACGTTGCAAAGTTACATTACAGTATGTGGTTACAACCTTTTGCCATGTAATACATGAACACGAATAGGTCATCCTAGCCTTCTCCTAAAATACAATGCAATATCAGCAGTAGACAGGAGAGTGGCGTTTTGGCACATGGGAGCACGCGCTCCTGGTTTTTAAATGTGTTTTAAATATATTTTGAAATGCCAAAAAATTTCAAACAAAACTTGACGCCTACATCTCGATATTGTACATGCTCATAAAGTCATTTCGACGAAAACCGACAACTTATGTGTCATGTGTGAAAAAACAAAATACGGTGTTAAAAAATGCTTTTCACAAGACATCCTTTTGTCTTTTTTACACAAGCCACAAAAAAAGTCGGTTTTCTTCAAAACTTAACGTGCACACATATAATGTCGAGATGTATGCATCAAATTTTTGTTTTGAATTTTTTCACACTTTGAAATATTTTTTTCGCGTGCAGGAGTGCGCTCCCCCGAAAGCACCAACGGGATTTCCGCAGCAGACACGCCTTTTCCCGGGCTCCTATACTTCTTTCTCACGTACATAGCCTTTGCCCTCAATCGCCACAACCGTCTTCGTCATCCCGAAGCATCTAGCCGCTGTTATCATCTCCAACGCATCGCAGTTTCCTTGGCCGATTCCTCACACCACCTGGAATGCATCGGGGAAAATCCATTGAGACAAAGAAAATCTTGAATAGTGCATCTTGAAGGACAAATGTCTCCAGTTAATCTACATCCACTGCTGCAATCCTATGTCGCGCTCAGTGATATTCTTTACAATTATTCCTTGATACGTCTCAAACTATCTATAAATTTTGATTGTTAAATGCTATTATATTATCACTTTTGTATGTTTTATATGTCATATTATATTATTTTTCTGGACTAACCTATTAATTTAGTGCCCACTGACAGTTCCTGTTTTTTTGCATGGTTCTGGTTTCAGAAAATCGATACCTACATAAGTCCAAACACAACGAAACCTTTTGACGATTTTTAATGGAACATACGAAACTCAGCTTCGGGGAAGGATCAAAAGACCTACAAGGGCCCCACTGTTGGGTTCTACAGTAGGTGCATCGGTTGTAATATAAAATTTTCCTACGCGCAGAACAATGAGGAACATTGCTACAGGAGATGGATCACGGATCGTTACCACTAGACACGCAGTGCCGTGCAGCAGAAGTAGAGTTGGGGCTGCGAGTCTCCGGAGTCATCTCCTCCTCGTCGATCTCCCACGTAGCTGATCGGATCCTACATACAGATTCGCCGGAGCAGTGCAAGTGCACTGCCTATCACGGTATCCGGACATGCAGGAGGAACGCCGTGCGGCGGGCTGCTAGGTCCGATCACAAAGCCGACGACGAGTGGAGGTGGTTAGTTGCAACACATGCAAAGCCCTAGTGACGGCACCGAAGCAATAAACTAAATACGTGTGCTGCACCTCCACTATATATAGGCATCCGCCGCGGGCTCAACTCTTGGGCCTCGCATGGATCCTAAAGCCCAAAGTCTACTCGGTGACGATCCAAGTCCAGCTCGGATCACATCCGACTAGTGTCCTCGGATCCGACCTCGTAGGTTCCTCCCTTAAGCGCGCAACCCCTTAGGTTCAAGTAGGCTTGGTCGCAGGCCGGATCACCTCCGACCTGCTCGGTTGGTAGCGGCCTCTAGCAAGGGATGTCGACGACCAAGCAGACAATGAAGCCGACTGGCGAACCTGTACAATGTGTCACACTTCTGTTCCCTTTGCCACACGATATATGTTGTCGGACTCAAGGCGAGTCTGTCATCCTTGTGCTAGCCCGACCTCTTTCTCGTTCTAGTGATGCCGACCACCAACCGGATTATCTCATAATCCTTGTCGCATGGCAATGCTTATCTTGGTCGGCATGAGAGGCCCAGAGTATATCTCTCCTGATCGGAGGGACAAATCCCATCTTGCTCGACCATGTCTCGCAACATGGGTCTGGACAAGCGCGGAACCTACCTTTATAACTATCTAGTTATGGAGTAGCATTTATTCGGCCCAAAGCAGGTCTGTCACCATCCTGAGTACATGCGTCAGCTCAAGTCTTAGGACATAGAACATATGTTCTACTAGAGACTCACAGATGACCTATCGTCGTGTTGGAGAACGTAGTAATTTCAAAAAAATTCTACGCACACGCAAGATCATGGTGATGCATAGCAACGAGAGGGGAGAGTGTTGTCCACGTACCCTCGTAGAAAGAAAGCGGAAGCGTTAGCGCAATGCGGTTGATGTAGTCGTACGTCTTCACGATCCGACCGATCAAGTACCGAACGCACGACACCTCCGAGTTCAGCACACGTTCAGCCCGATGACGTCCCTCGAACTTTGATCCAGCCGAGTGTTGAGGGAGAGTTTCGTCAGCACGACGGCATGGTGACGATGTTGATGTTCTACCGACGCAGGGCTTCGACTAAGCACCGCTATAGTATTATCGAGGTGGACTATGGTGGAGGGGGGCACCGCACACGGCTAAAGGATCAACTTGATTAATTGTTGTGTCTATGGGGTGCCCCCTGCCCCCGTATATAAAGGAGCAAGGGGGAGGCCGGCCGGCCCTCTATGGCGCGCCAGGAGGAGGAGTCCTCCTCCTAGTAGGAGTAGGACTCCCCTCTTTCCTACTCCTACTAGGAGGGGGAAAGGAAGGGGGAGAGGGAGAAGGAAAGGGGGCGCCCCCCTCCTAGTCCAATTCGGACCAGAGGGGGAGGGGCGCGCGGCCTGTCCTAGGACAGCCCTCTCTCTCTCCACTAAGGCCCATAAGGCCCATTATTTCTCCCGGGGGGTTCCAGTAACCCTCCGGCACTCCGGTTTTCTCCGAAATCACCCGGAACACTTCCGGTGTCCGAATATAGTCGTCCAATATATCAATCTTTATGTCTCGACCATTTAGAGACTCCTCGTCATGTCCGTGATCTCATCCGGGACTCCGAACAACCTTCGATACATCAAAACATATAAACTCATAATATAACTGTCATCGTAACGTTAACCGTGCGGACCCTACGGGTTCGAGAACTATGTAGACATGACCGAGACACGTCTCCGGTCAATAACCAATAGCGGAACCTGGATGCTCATATTGGCTCCCACATATTCTACGAAGATCTTTATCGGTCGGACCGCATAACAACATACGTTGTTCCCTTTGTCATCGGTATGTTACTTGCCCGAGATTCGATCGTCGGTATCTCAATACCTAGTTCAATCTAATTCGGCAAGTCTCTTTACTCGCTCCATAATACATCATCCCGCAACTAACTCATTAGTTGCAATGCTTGCAAGGCTTAAGTGATGTGCATTACCGAGAGGGCCCAGAGATACCTCTCCGACAATCGGAGTGAAAAATCCTAATCTCGAAATACGCCAACCCAACAAGTACCTTCGGAGACACCTGTAGAGCACCTTTATAATCACCCAATTACGTTTTGACGTTTGGTAGCACACAAAGTGTTCCTTCGGTAAACAGGAGTTGCATAATCTCATAGTCATAGGAACATGTATAAGTCATGAAGAAAGCAATAGCAGAATACTAAACGATCGAGTGCTAAGCTAACGGAATGGGTCAAGTCAATCACATCATTCTCCTAATGATGTGATCCCGTTAATCAAATGACAACTCATGTCTATGGCTAGGAAACATAACCATCTTTGATTAACGAACTAGTCAAGTAGAGGCATACTAGTGACACTTTGTTTGTCTATGTATTCACACATGTATTATGTTTCCGGTTAATACAATTCAAGCATGAATAATAAACATTTATCATGAAATAAGGAAATAAATAATAACTTTATTATTGCCTCTAGGGCACATTTTCTTCAGTCTCCCACTTGCACTAGAGTCAATAATCTAGATCACATCGCCATGTGATTTAACATCAATAGTTCACATCACCATGTGATTAACACCCATAGTTCACATCGTCATGTGACCAACACCCAAAGGGTTTACTAGAGTCAATAATCTAGTTCACATCGCTATGTGATTAACACCCAAAGAGTACTAAGGTGTGATCATGTTTTGCTTGTCAGATAATTTTAGTCAACGGGTCTGTCACATTCAGATCCGCAAGTATTTTGCAAATTTTTATGTCTACAATGCTCTGCACGGAGCTACTCTAGCTTATAGCTCCCACTTTCAATATGTATCCAGATTGAGACTTAGAGTCATCTGGATTAGTGTCAAAAACTTGCATCGACGTAACCCTTTACGACGAACCTTTTGTCACCTCCATAATCAAGAAACATATCCTTATTCCACTAAGGATAATTTTGAACGCTATCCAGTGATCTACTCCTAGATCACCATTGTACTCCCTTGCAAAAATCAGTGTAGGGTATACAATAGATCTGGTACACAACATGACATACTTTATAGAACCTATGGTCAAGGCATAGGGAATGACTTTCATTCTCTTTCTATCTTCTGTTGTGGTCAGGCTTTGAGTCTTACTCAATTTCACACCTTGTAACACAGGCAAGAACTCTTTCTTTGACTGTTCCATTTTGAACTACTTCAAAACTTGTCAAGGTATGTACTCATTGAAAAAACTTATCAAGCGTCTTGATCTATCTCTATAAATCTTTATGCTTAATACGTAAGCGGCTTCACTGAGGTCTTTCTTTGAAAAACTCCTTTCAGATACTCCTTTATGCTTTGTAGAATAATTCTACATTATTTCCGATCAACAATATGTCATTCACATATAGTTATCAGAAATGCTGTAGTGCTCCCACTCACTTTCTTGTAAATACAGGCTTCACCGTAAGTGCAGATAAAACTATATGCTTTGATCAACTTATCAAAGCGTATATTCCAACTCCGAGATGCTTGCACCGGTCCATAGAAGGATCATTTGGAGCTTGCATATTTTGTTAGCACCTTTAGGATTGACAAAACCTTCTGGTTGCATCATATACAACTCTTCTTTAATAAATCCATTAAGGAATGTAGTTTTGTTTATCTATTTGCCGATTTCATAAAATGCGGCAATTGCCAACATGATTGAGACGGACTTAAGCATAGATACGAGTGAGAAACTTTCATCGTAGTCAACACCTTGAACTTGTCGAAAACCTTTTGCGACAATTCTAGCTTTGTAGATAGTAACACTACTATCAGCGTCTGCCTTCCTCTTGAAGATCCATTTAATCTCAATGGCTCACCAATCATCGGGCAAGTCAATCAAAGTCCATACTTTGTTCTTATACATGGATCCCATCTCAGATTTTATGGCCTTAAACCATTTTGCGGAATCTGGGCTCATCATCGCTTCCTCATAGTTCGTAGGTTCGTCATGGTCAAGTAACATGACCTCCAGAATAGGATTACCGTACCACTCTGGTGCGGATCTTACTCTGGTTTACCTACGAGGTTTGGTAGTAACTTGATCTGAACTTACATGATCATCATCATTAGCTTCCTCACTAATTGGTGTAGGAGTCACAGGAACAGATTTTTGTGATAAACTACTTTCCAATAAGGGAGCAAGTACAGTTACCTCATCAAGTTCTACTTTCCTCCCACTCACTTCTTTCGAGAGAAACTCCTTCTCTAGAAAGGATCCATTCTTAGCAACGAATGTCTTGCCTTCGGATCTGTGATAGAAGGTGTACCCAACTGTCTCCTTTGGGTATCCTATGAAGACTTACTTCTCCGATTTGGGTTTGAGCTTATCATGTTGAAACTTTTTCACATAAGCATCGCGATCCCAAACTTTAAGAAACGATACTTAGGTTTCTCGCCAAACCACAGTTCATACGGTGTCATCTCCACGGATTTATATGGTGCCCTATTTAACGTGAATGTAGCTGTCTCTAATGCATAACCCCAAAACGGCAGTGGTAGATCGGTAAGAGACATCATAGATCGCACCATATTTAATAAAGTACGGTTATGACCTTCGGACACACCATTACACTGTGGTGTTCCAGGTGGCGTGAGTAGTGAAACTATTTCACATTGTTTTAACTGAAGGCCAAACTCGTTAGCTCAAATATTTTACTTCCGCGATCATATTGTAGAAACTTCTATTTTCTTGTTACGATGATTCTCCACATCACTCTGAAATTCTTTGAACTTTTCAAATGTTTCAGACTTGTGTTTCATCAAGTAGATATACCCATATCTGCTCAAATCATCTGTGAAGGTCGTAAATAACGATATTCGCCATGAGCCTCGGCACTCATCGGATCGCATACATCAATATGTATTATTTCCAATAAGTCAGTTGCTCGCTCCATTGTTCCGGAGAACAGAGTCTTAGTCATCTTGCCCATGAGGCATGGTTCACAAGCATCAAATGATTCATAATCAAGTGATTCCAAAAGTCCATCAGCATGGAGTTTCTTCATGCGCTTTGCACCAATATGACCTAAACGGCAGTGCCACAAATAAGTTGCACTATCATTATTAACTTTGCATCTTTTGGCTTCAACGTTATGAATATGTGTATCACTACGATCGAGATCCAACAAACCATTTTCATTGGGTGTATGACCATATAAGGTTTTATTCATGTAAATAGAACAACAATTATTCTCCGACTTTACACGGATCACCATATTGCAATAAACATGATCAAATCATATTCATGCTCAACGCAAACGCCAAACAACACTTACTTAGGTTCAACACTAATCTCGAAAGTATAGGGAGTGTGCGATGATGATCACATCAATCTTGGAACCACTTCCAACACACATCGTTACTTCACCCTTAACTAGTCTCTGTTTATTTTGCAACTCCCGTTTCAAGTTACTACTCTTAGCAACTGAACCAGTATCAAATACCGAGGGGTTGCTATAAACACTAGTAAAGTACACATCAATAACATGTATATCAAATATACTTTTGTTCACTTTGCCATCCTTATTATCCGCCAAATACTTGGGGTAGTTCTGCTTCCAGTGACTAGTCCCTTTGCAGTAGAAGCACTTAGTCTCAAGCTTAGGACTAGACTTGGGCTTCTTCACTTGAGCAGCAACTTGCTTGCCGTTCTTATTGAAGTTCCCCTTCTTCGCTTTGCCCTTTTCTTGAAACTAGTGGTCTCGTCAACCATCAACACTTGATGTTTTTCTTGATTTCTACCTTCGTCGATTTCAGCATCACGAAGAGCTTGGGAATTGTTTCTGTTATCCCTTGCATATTATAGTTCATCACGAAGTTCTACTAACTTGGTGATGGTGACTAGAGAATTCTGTCAATCACTATCTTATCTGGAAGATTAACTCCCACTTGATTCAAGCGATTGTAGTACCCAGACAATCTGAGCACATGCTCACTGCTTGAGCTATTCTCCTCCATCTTTTAGTCAGTAGAACTTGTTGGAGACTTCATATCTCTCAACTCGGTATTTGCTTGAAATATTAACTTCAACTCTGGAACATCTCATATGGTCCATGACGCTCAAAACGTCTTTGAAGTCCCGATTCTAAGCCATTAAGCATGGTGCACTAAACTATCAAGTAGTCATCATATTGAGCTAGCCAAACGTTCATAACGCCTCGTGACGCTCCTGCAATAGGGTCTCATCACCTAGCGGTGTGCATCAAGGACATAATTCTTACGTGCGAGAATGAGGATAAACCTCGGATCACGGATCCAATCCGCATCATTGCTACTAACATCTTTCAACTTAGTTTTCTCTAGGAACATATAAAAATTAAATGGGGAGCAACATCGCGAGCTATTGATCTACAAACATAGATATGCTAATACTACTGGGACTAAGTTCATGATAAATTTAAGTTCAATTAATCATATTACTTAAGAACTCCCACTTAGATAGACATCCCTCTATTCCTCTAAGTGATCACGTGATCCAAATCAACTAAACCATGTCCGATCATCACGTGAGATGGAGTAGTTTCAATGGTGAACATCACTATGTACTATATGATTCACGCTCGACCTTCGGTCTCAGTGTTCCGAGGCCATATCTGTTATATGCTAGGCTCGTCAAGTTTAACCTGAGTATTCCGCGTGTGCAACTGTTTTGCACCCGTTGTATTTGAACGTAGAGCCTATCACACCCGATCATCACGTGGTGCCTCAGCACGAAGAACTTTTGCAACGGTGCATACTCGGGGAGAACACTTATACTTTGATAATTTAGTGAGAGATCATCTTATAATGCTACCGTCAATCAAAGCAAGATAAGATGCATAAAAGATAAACATCACATGCAATCAATATAAGTGATATGATATGGCCATCATCATCTTGTGCTTGTGATCTCCATCTCCGAAGCACCATCATGATCACATCGTCACCGGCGCGACACCTTGATCTCCATCGTAGCATCGTTGTCGTATCGCCAATCTTATGCTTCTACGACTATCGCTACCGCTTAGTGATAAAGTAAAGCATTACAGGGCGATTGCATTGCATACAATAAAGCGACAACCTTATGGCTCCTGCCAGTTGACAATAACTCGGTTACAAAACATGATCATCTCATACAATAAAATTTAGCATCATGTCTTGACCATATCACATCACAACATGCCCTGCAAAAACAAGTTAGACGTCCTCTACTTTGTTGTTGCAAGTTTTACGTGGCTGCTACTAGGCTTAGCAAGAACCGTTCTTACCTACGCATCAAAACCACAACGATAGTTTGTCAAGTTGGTGTTGTTTTAACCTTCGCAAGGACCGGGCGTAGCCTTTTCAGTTCAACTAAAGTTGGAGAAACCGACACCCGCCAGCTACCTGTGTGCAAAGCACGTCGGTAGAACCGATCTCGCGTAAGCGTCTGGCGTAATGTCGGTCCGGGCCGCTTCATCCAACAATACCGCCGAACCAAAGTATGACATGCTGGTAAGCGGTATGACTTATATCGCCCACAACTCACTTGTGTTCTACTCGTGCATATGACATCTACGCATAAAACCTGGCTCGGATGCCACCTTTGTTGGGGAACGTAGTAATTTCAAAATTTTCCCACGCACACGCAAGATCATGCTGATGCATAGCAACGAGGGGAGAGTGTTGTCCACGTACCCTCGTAGACCGAAAGCGGAAGCGTTAGCACAACGCGGTTGATGTAGTCGTACGTCTTCACGATCCGACCGATCAAGTATCGAACGCACGACACCTCCGAGTTCAGCACACGTTCAGCCCGATGACGTCCCTCGAACTCCGATCCAGCTGAGTTTTGAGGGAGAGTTTCGTCAGCATGACGGCGTGGTGACGATGTTGATGTTCTACCGACACAGGGCTTCGCCTAAGCACCGCTACAGTATTATCGAGGTGGACTATGGTGGAGGGGGGCACCGCACACCGCTAAAGGATCAACTTGATCAATTGTTGTGTCTATGGGGTGCCCCCTGCCCCCGTATATAAAGGAGCAAGGGGAGGCCGGCCCGACCCTCTATGGCACGCCAGAGGAGGAGTCCTCTTCCTAGTAGGAGTAGGACTCCTCTTTCCTACTCCTACTAGGAGGGGAAAGGAAGGGGGAGAGGGAGAAGGAAAGGGGGGCGCCGCCCCCCTCTCCTAGTCCAATTCGGACCAGAGGGGGAGGGGCGCGCGGCCTGCCCTAGGCCAGCCCTCTCTCTCTCCACTAAGGCCCATAAGGCCCATTACTTCTCCCGGGGGGGTTCCGGTAACCTCCCAAGACTCTGTTTTCTCCGAAATCACCCGGAACACTTCTGGTGTCCGAATATAGTCGTCCAATATATCAATCTTTATGTCTCGACCATTTCGAGACTCCTCGTCATGTCCGTGATCTCATCCGGGACTCCGAACAACCTTCGGTACATCAAAACATATAAACTCATAATATAACTGTCATCGTAGCGTTAAGCGTGCGGATCCTCTGAGTTCGAGAACTATGTAGACATGACCGAGACACGTCTCCGGTCAATAACCAATAGCGGAACCTGGATGCTCATATTGGCTCCCACATATTCTACGAAGATCTTTATCGGTCTGACCGCATAACAACATACGTTGTTCCCTTTGTCATCGGTATGTTACTTGCCCGAGATTCGATCGTCGGTATCTCAATACCTAGTTCAATCTCGTTACGGCAAGTCTCTTTACTCGTTCCATAATACATCATCCCGCAACTAACTCATTAGTTGCAATGCTTGCAAGGCTTAAGTGATGTGCATTACCGAGTGGGCCCAGAGATACCTCTCCAGGCAATCGGAGTGACAAATCCTAATCTCGAAATCGCCAATCCAACAAGTACCTCCGGAGACACCTGTAGAGCACCTTTATAATCACCCAGATTACGTTGTGATGTTTGGTAGCACACAAAGTGTTCCTCCGTAAACGGGAGTTGCATAATCTCATAGTCATAGGAACATGTATAAGTCATGAAGAAAGCAATAGCAGTAATACTAAACGATCGAAGTGCTAAGCTAACGGAATGGGTCAAGTCAATCACATCATTCTCCTAATGATGTGACCCTGTTAATCAAATAACAACTCATGTCTATGGCTAGGAAACATAACCATCTTTGATTAACAAGCTAGTCAAGTAGAGGCATACTAGTGACACTCTGTTTGTCTATGTATTCACACATGTATTATGTTTCCGGTTAATACAATTCTAGCATGAATAATAAACATTTATCATGAAATAAGGAAATAAATAATAACTTTATTATTGCCTCTAGGGCACATTTCCTTCACGTCGTGTCTCATAGTCGGGTCTGTCCGACTTGGACGTTATTTGGACTCGGATCCAATTATGTCGAATCCGACCATATCCTTCTGAGAGCATATTACCCGGCTAGCATCCAATGCTACATGGGTAGTGAGACCGAGCCATCCACTCTGTCATATGCTAGTCTAGACGACTGCACATCCACACAGCCCTTTCGACTAGGGGCCCTTTAGGAAAGTCATCATACAATGCATAGTCCCACAAACAAGTCACATACTTGCTGATACATATCATTGATAATGTCCAAAGATTGGGAATCGAACCCGCGACCCCAAGGTTATGAGCCTTATGAGCTACCAAACTTCTCGATACTCTTAAACTAAAAAGGGGTAAATAGTGGAAAAGAGGGTTGGATACGCCCCTCTACCAATATCTATACAAATAGAATAGTCCATTTATACATAATGGTAAAGAGGGCTCCTCTATGATTACCAATTCCAGAAATCCATACAAATACGAAAGGGTATTTTATCCTTACCAACTGGATCTTGTTGCACCCGGTAACAAACATTCATAAACCATTTCTCGAAGTAATCTTTATTCATAAACACATAGGAAATTTCATCATACATGATTGCCTCTAGGGCATATCTCCAACAGTCTTCCACTTGCACTAGAGTCAATCAAATAGACATTGTATGCCCATTGCTCTAACGTGCCCCTCATGCTTGGGTTGTGGAAGCGACTTAGTCTGCGAATATGCAACATTTGCATCAGTGTGAATTTTGCATAACTCTATATCACCACTCTTTACGATCTTTCGTACCAGATGATATTTCTGATCTATGTGTCTGCTCTTGTGGTGATTCTTCGGTTCCTTGGCTTGTGTGACGGCACCAGAATTATCACAATAAAGGTCCAAAGACATTACCGAGTTTGCGAAAATGCCAAGATCATTCCGGATCCAAACACCTTCCTTTGCAGCTTCACAAGCTACAATGTATTCAACTACTATGCTAGAATCAGCCACCGTATCTTGCTTGGAACTCGTTCAGCTCACAGCTCCTCCGTTCATGACGTACATGAATCTGGACTGTGATAGACAATCATCTGTTGGAAATATGCCCTAGAGGCAATAATAAAATGGTTATTATCATATTTCCCATTCATGATAAATGTTTATTATTCATGCTAGAATTGTATTGACCGAAAACTTAAATACATGTGTGAATACATAAAATACACCATGTCCCTAGTAAGCCTCTACTATACTAGCTCGTTAATCAAAGATGGTTATGGTTTCCTGACCATAGAAATGAGTTGTAATTTGATAACAAGATGACATCATTAAGAAAATGATGTGATGGACAGACCCAACGGTTAGCTTAGCATTAGATTGTTTAGTTATTTGCTACAACTTTCTTCATGTCAAGTATCAGTTCCTTAGACCATGAGATCATGCCACTCCCGGATATCAGAGGAATACTCTGTGTGCTATCAAACATCACTTCATAATTGGGTTATCATAAAGGTGCTCTAAAGGTATCCCCGAAGGTGTTTGTTGGGTTGCATGGATCGAGACTGGGATTTGTCGCTCCGTGTGACGGAGAGATATCTCCAGGCCCTCTGGTAATGCAACATCACAAGAATCTTGCAAGCATGTGATCAATGAGTTTAGTCATGGGATATTGTATTATGGAATGAGTAAAGAGACTTTCCCGTAAATAGATTGAACTAGGTATGGAGATACCGACAACCAAATCTCGTGAAGTAACATGTCGCCGGACAAAGGGAATTATATAGCGAATTAACTGAATCCTTGACATCATGGTTCAACTGATAAAGATCTTCGTTGAATATGTTGGAACCAATATGGGCATCTAGGTCCCGCTATTGGTTATGGACCGGAGAGGAGTCTCGGTCATGTATACATGATTCTCGAACCCGTAGGGTCGCACGCTTAACGTTCGGTAGCGCTAGGGTAGTATTGATATATTAATAGTGGAAACTCCGAAGTTTTTGGGAGTCCCGAATGGGATCCAGGACATTACAAGGAGCTCTGGAATGGTCTGGAGGTAAATATTTATATATGGAAAGTTGTTGTCGGGGTTCCGTGAAAAAGTTTAGTTTTTTCGGTATTGTACCAGGTAGTCATCAGAAGGTTCTAGAGGGTTCCGAAAGTCCTCGGAGGGTTCCACCACATCCCATATAGTAGCATGGGCTATAGGGGGGGGGGGTGCCCTGTCCTTAATGCCCAGGTCCACCAGCCCCTACAAGGCCCATGCTCCTAGGGGTGGAAAACCCTAAAGGGGAGGGCCCTCCACTTGGCTTGGAGTGCACTCCTCCCTTCCTTGGCCGCCACCCCTCCCTTGGAGGAGGGGAAAGGGATGGCCACGTCCCTCCCCTATATAAATAGAGAGGAGGCGTAAGGGGCACCCCATCCCTTGACCATGGTGATACGTCCATTTTGCATCATGCTTTTATGTTGATATTTATTGCATTATGGGATGCTATTACATATTATGGTACAATACTTATGCCTTTCTCTCTTATTTTACAAGGTTTACATGAAGAGGGACAATGCCGACAGCTGGAATTCTGGACCAGAAAGGAGCAAATCTGAGAGACCTATTCTGCACAACTCCAAAAGTCCTGATAATTTACGGAGAATTATTTTGGAATATATAAAAAATATTGGGAGAATAAAATACCAGAGGGGACCCACCAGGAGGCCACAAGCCTGTGGGCGCGCCCCTAGGGCTTGTGGCTCCCCTGGCAGGTCCCCGGTGCCCATCTTCTGCTATATGGAGGGTTTTACTTGAAAAAAAAATCATAAGGAAGCTTTCGGAATGAGCGCCGCCGTCTCGGCGGAACACAGGCGAAGCAATCTAGGGCTCGTGAGCTGTTCATTGGGAAACCTCCCTCCGGGAGGGGAAATCGAAGACATGTCATCACCAATGATCCTCTCATCAAGAGGGGGTCATTCTCCGTCAACATCTTCACCAGCACCATCTCCTCTCAAACCCTAGTTCATCTCTTGTATCCGGTCTTTGTCTCAAAACCTCAGATTGGTACGTGTGGGTTGCTAGTAGTGTTGATTACTCCTTGTAGTTGATGCTAGTTGGTTTATTCATGTAGCGACCAGACCTCAAACAGTCTGACCTCTGTGCATCAGTGTCATCCCTGGATCAGTAATGCTGACACGCACAGTACTCGAAGGATTTATAACAGAGTAGCAATCACACACTTATTACATCGAATGTCTCAAAAGAGAACTTATTACAATAGATATGGCTTAAGGCCATCTAATAATGATAACAGCGGAAGGCTTGGAAGATAAGCGAGTCCATCAACTCCAACGACATCACTGAGTATAGAACCATGACCTAAGGCACCTTACTCATCGTCTAAAAAGTCTGCAACATGAACGTTGCAGCCCGAAAACGGGTCAGCACATGGAATATTTTGGTAAAGTAACACATAGAGAGTATATGAAACAGTAATGCTATACTACATGCATTTATGGCTGGTGGAAAGCTCTACGGTTACAGTTTTGCGTAAAGCCAATTTTCCCTTACTGCAAAGGAATAAATTTTATTTAACTATCATGGTGGTTGTTAAACATTGAGAATGGTTGACAACATTCTCAATCCCAATTAAGCATCATCATTAAAACCCAACAATATTGATTAAAGTAACATGATGAGATTCACATGATAATCCAAGTACTAGATACTCAAGATGTCCATAACCGGGGACACGGCTAACCATGATTAGTTTTTATACACTCTGCAGAGGTTTGTGCACTTTTCCCCACAAGACTCCATCTCCTCCGTTGGGATTCTCGCACTACATGGTGTTTGAGAAACGGATGACCGAGACATAGTCTTTCAGAAGTTCTAGCACCTTACGAACGGCTAGACAGTTACAGCTACATCCCTCTACATCTGCTAGTCTACCACTGTAAGAGTTCGCACGACCTAATCAACTACACTAGAGCCCATAGTAGCTTGTGGCTGCACACGGAAGTTTCTAGTATGAATAATCTCATGATCCCTTTGAGCCTGGGTGGCGGTCCAAAAAGAAACAGTAATCCTGGAATACACAGTACCTCAATCCACCCAGAGGTGTGTTTAAGTTGCCACCTTAAATAAACCATTAATTAACAATCTCACATCATCATGGATACACTCACCCAATCCACGTCTACTAGCATAGCATGGCATAAAGAGCAAACGTAGAAGTAACTCCCAAGGGTTCGATAATAAAAGCAGTAATAGGTACTACCTCATCTACTTCCCAAAACCCACAATTTAATTAGATCCTAATCATGCAATGTTTGAGGATTGATCTAATGCATAAAAACTGGGTATGAAAAAGGGATATGATCAAAGTGTTACTTGCCTTGCTGATGATCCGCGAAACCTAGAGATTCAAAGTAGCAAGCGGCGCACTCCGGGTACTCTATCACAAACAAACAAGCATACAATAAGTACTCAACTAGTGCACAGGTAAAACTAAAATAAAAGATCTAACCAGAAAGTTCAACTTAAGAACTCTGGTTTGCAAAAAGAAACAAATCGAACGAAGCAACGGAAGTCAAACGGCGAAAGAAACAAGCTTTGTTTACTAATCTGGACTTAAGTCAAATTTTACAGAGGCAAAATCTTATTTGAGTTGATTAATCGGAAAGAGGGTTTCGAGACGAAACTCTAGGCGCTTGAATCCCTGATTCCGATAAACGAGCGAAAAGTTATATTAAAACGAAAATCGGATCAGAAATCACGATCAGAAATAATCGCGGAAAAATTCGAGAAAAAGAAAAACGGACGAACAGGCTAACGAGCGAGCGTTAAGCTATCTGCTGACTAAGCAGCGAAAACCGTTCGTTAAAACGAACGTACGGACGAACGCCCGCTAAATAAACTAAACCGGAAAAAAATAAAACCAATCTAAAAAAACGAATCTAGGTTTTTTTAAAAAAAACCGAAGTGGTTTTTCTTAAAAAAACAGTCTGGCGGCTCAGGCAAGACTCGGCGAGGCACTCCGTGGGCGGGCGGCTCGTGGGCGGCGGTGACTCGGCGGCGGGGTGGGGCGGCTCGGGCGGTGGCGGGAGCGCGAGGCGGCGGGGCTGGCGGCCGCAGCGGGTTCAAGGCGGCGGCTTGGGGCTCCAAGTGGCGGCGATTTATATAGTGGGGGGGCTCGGCCGGCTTGGGAGGGGCGTGAGGCGGCTTGGGATCGGACTCCGAGTCCCGTGGCGACACGGTGGCGATGGCGGTGGCGAAGGCTGGCCGGTTGCCTGCCCGGCCTTGGCCACGAGCTCCAGCTGCTTTTTAAAACAATTCCGCTGAAATTTAGAAAAATTGTAGAAAAATAAATAAAAATCTAAAAATGCCAAAATAAATTGTCACCGCCTAAACAAAATATTTAGAACGAGGTGAACATTTTCTTGGCCCTAAAATGCAGTTTTGAAAATGTGCAATAAACTCCAAAATAAATTCTTATTTGATTTTTTTATTAAACCTTCATTATTTCTTCATTTTGGGAAATTCATTTTATTCCCTCTCTCATATTTTGATAATAGAAATAATTGAAGATAAAATAAATAAAATCAAATGATCCTATTTTCAGAATTTGAGAAAACTCAAATATGAAAATAACGAAATCCCCAACTCTCTCCGAGGGTCCTTGAGTTGCGTAGAATTTCCAGGATCACACCAAAATGCAATTAAATATGATATGCAATGATGATCTAATATATAACATTACAAATTGAAAATTTGGGATGTTACAAACCTACCCCCCTTGAGATGAATCTCGCCCTCGAGATTCGGGTTGGCTAGAAAATAGGTGAGGGTGGTCCTTCAGCAGGTCTTCTTCTCGCTCCCAGGTGGCTTCATCCTCGGTGTGGTGGCTCCACTGAACTTTACAGAACTTGATAACCTTGCTGCGGGTGACTCGGCTGGCATACTCGAGAATTTTGACTGGTTTCTCTTCGTAGGTCAAATCATTACCCAACTGAATCGCTTCCAGCGGCACAGTATCCCTCAACGGTATATCGGCCATCTCTGCGTGGCACTTCTTCAACTGGGAAACGTGGAACACGTCGTGAACTCCTGACAATCCTTCGGGCAATTCCAACTTGTAAGCAACTTCTCCCATGCGCTCCAAAACTTTGTATGGTCCCACAAAACGTGGCGCTAATTTTCCTTTAACTCCAAAGCACTTAACTCCTCGAAGTGGAGATACTCGAAGATAGACTCTATCTCCGACTTCGTACACTGTCTCCTTGCGTTTAGAATCCGCATAGCTCTTCTGCCTGGATTGGGCTACCTTGAGCCTATCGTGAATCAACTTCACCTTCTGTTCAGACTCCTTAATCAAATCTGGTCTGAACAACTGGCGGTCTCCAACCTCATCCCACAACAACGGGGTTCTGCACCTCCTTCCGTACAAGGCTTCAAAAGGGGCCATCTTCAAACTGGATTGATAACTGTTGTTGTAAGATAACTCCGCATACGGCAAATTGTCATCCCAACTAGATCCATAATCTAGTGCACAAGCTCTCAGCATATCCTCCAAAATCTGATTGACTCTCTCGATCTATCCATCTGTCTGCGGATGAAAAGTCATCTTGAACTCTAGTCTGGTACCCAAAGTTTCGCAACCGATTCCGTAACTTTGAGGTAAAGCTGGGTTCCTCTATACGTCTGATGCTCCTCGGAACTCCATGTAGACATACGATCCTGGTCATGTATATCTTAGCCAACTTGGCACTGCTGTAAGTGGTCTTCACTGGGATGAAATGAGCTACCTTCGTCAAGCGATCAACTACAACCCAAATCGAGTCATAGCTTTGAACGAGTCCCGGGCAATCCCGTGATAAAATCCATGCCTAATTTTTCCCACTTCCATTCGGTATCGGCGGCGGTGTTGTAACAATCCCTCTTCTGATGCTCTGCCTTCACTCTCTGACATACATCACAAACTGCTACAAACTCCGCAATATCCTTCTTCATTCCGGTCCACCAGAAAGCGTCTTTCAAATCCAGATACATCTTGGTATTTCCTAGGTGAATCGAGTACGGCGAATCATGGGCCTCTTGCAAAATTAACTTCCTGATCCCCGGATCATTAGGCACGTAAATGCGGTCCTCAAACCATAAGGTATCGTGTTCATCCTCACGAAATCCTTTAGCTTTTCCCTTGCTCATTTTCTCCTTTATTGAGGCAACCTCCTTGTCAGTCGTCTGAGCTTCTCTGATCTTATCCATCAAAGTAGACTGAATTTCCAATGCTGCTACATAGCCTCTCGGAACTATCTCTAAACATAGCTCCCGAAGATCCTCGGCTAACTCCTTTGGTAATTCTCCGGTCATTAGTGTGTTGACATGGCTCTTGCGGCTCAACGCATCGGCTACTACGTTAGCCTTTCCGGGGTGATAATGCAATCTCATGTCATAATCTTTAATGAGCTCCAACCATCTCCTTTGCCTGAGATTTAACTCCTTCTGCGTGAAGATGTACTTCCAACTCTTGTGATCTGTGTACACCTCATATTGATTTCCAATGTGGAAATGTCTCCAAGTCTTCAATGCGTGTACCATGGCTGCTTAATCCAAATCATGAGTAGCATAATTCAACTCATGGGGCTTAAGTTGTCGTGAAGCATACGAAACAACTCTTCCCTCCTGCATAAGTACTACTCCAAGTCCTCGACGTGAAGCGTCGCAATACACCTCATAATCCTTGCGCTGATCTGGCAGAATCAACACTGGTGATGTAACCAAACGTTTCTTCAACTCCTGGAAACTAGCTTCACATTCTTCAGTCCAATTAAACTTGGTATCCTTCTTTAACAACTCCGTCATAGGCTTCACAATCTTCGAGAAATTCTCAATGAATCTCCGGTAGTACCCTGCCAGTCCAAGGAAACTCCGGATCTCTCCAACTGTCGTTGGTGCTTCCCAGTTTGTCACAGTGACCGGATATAACGTGTCCGAGAAGTCCAACTTCCTTCAACCAAAACTCACTTTTGCTGAACTTGGCATATAACTGATGTTCTCTGAGCTTCTCAAGTACTAAACACAAATGCTCCTTATGCTCTTCTTCGTTCTTTGAATAAACCAAAATATCATCAATGAACACCACGAACTTATCCAAAAACTCCATAAACACCTTGTTCATCATGTTCATGAAATAGGCAGGTGCGTTAGTCAGACCAAAAGACATAACGGTATACTCATACAGTCCATACCTGGTGGTAAAAGCCGTCTTAGGTATATCCTGCTCTCGAATCTTCAACTGATGGTATCCTGATCGCAAATCGATCTTGGAAAATACCTTAGCTCCTTGCAATTGGTCAAACAAATCATTGATCATCGGCAACATGTACTTATTCTTAATGGTCACTTCATTCAATCCTCGATAATCAATAACCATTCTCAAAGATCCATCCTTCTTTTCCACTAGAAGTACTGACGATCCCCAAGGCGAAGAACTTGGGCGAATAAAACCTTTATCCAGTAACTCCTTAATCTGCTTCTTAATTTCTTCCAAATCTTGTGCGGGCATCTGATACGTCTCCAACATATCTATAATTTTTGATTGCTCCATGCTACTTTATTTACTATTTTGGACTATATTGGGCTTTATTTTCCACTTTTATATTACTTTTGGGACTAACCTATTAACCGGAGGCCCAACCCAGAATTGCTGTTTTTTGCCTATTTCAGTATTTCGAAGAAACATAATATCAAACGGAGTCCAAACGGAATGAAACCTTCGGAAACGTGATTTTCTCACCGAACATGATCCAGGAGACTTGGACCCTACGCCAAGGAACAACAGAGGCGGTCACGAGGGTGGGGGGTGCGCCCCCTGCCTCGTGGGCCCCCTGTTGCTCCACCGACGCATTCTTCCTCCTATATATACCTCGCACCCCAAACGATCGACACGGAGCCAAAAACCTAAGTCCACCGCCGCAACTTCCTGTATCCACGAGATCCCATCTTGGGGCCTGTTCCGGAGCTCCGTCGGAGGGGGCATCCACCACAGAGGGCTTCTACATCAACACCATAGCCTCTCCGATGAAGTGTGAGTAGTTTACTTCAGACCTTCGGGTCCATAGCTAGTAGATAGATGGCTTCTTCTCTCTTTTTGGATCTCAATACAGTGTTCTCCCCGTCTCTCGTGGAGATCTATTCGATGCAATCTTCTTGTTGCGGTGTGTTTGTTGAGACCGATGAATTGTGGGT
The DNA here is from genome assembly GCA_021605145.1 of Aegilops bicornis. Lineage (NCBI taxonomy): Eukaryota > Viridiplantae > Streptophyta > Magnoliopsida > Poales > Poaceae > Aegilops > Aegilops bicornis. The sequence goes on from CM038674.1 coordinate 625,072,920, forward strand.
CTATGATCCAGCTTATCTATGAATAATATTTGAATCTTCTCTGAATTCTTTTATGTATGATTGAGTTATCTTTGCAAGTCTCTTCGAATTATCCATTTGGTTTGGCCAACTAGATTGGTAGTTCTTGCAATGGGAGAAGTGCATAGCTTTGGGTTCAATCTTGCGGTGTCCTTACCAAAGGATGTAAAGGGTTGCAAGGCACGTATTGTATTATTGCCATCGAGGATAACAAGATGGAGTATTTATCATATTGCATGAATTTATTCCTCTACATCATGTCATCTTGCTTAAGGCGTTACCCTGTTTTAACTTAATACTCTAGATGCATGCTTTGGATAGCGGTCGATGAGTGGAGTAATAGTAGTAGATGCAGAATCGTTTTGATCTACTTGTCTTGGACGTGATGCCTATATACATGATCATACCTAGATATACTCATAATTATTCTCAATTCTGTCAATTGCTCAACAGTAATTTGTTCACCCACCGTAGAATACTTATGCTCTTGAGAGAAGCCACTAGTGAAACCTATGGCCCTCGGGTCTATTCTCATCATATCAATCTCCATCACTTTTATACTTGCTTTGTTTTTACTTTGCTTTTTTACTTTTCTATACCAAAAATACCAAAAAAATTATCTCTATCAGATCTCACTCTCGTAAGTGACCGTGAAGGGATTGACAACCCCTAATCGCATTGGTTGCGAGGAGCTATCAATTTGTGCAGGTACGAGGGACTTGTGCATGGCCTCCTACTGGATTGATACCTTGCTTCTCAAAAACTGAGGGAAATACTTACGCTACTCTGCTGCATCATCCTCTCCTCTTCGGGGAAAACCAACGCAAGCTCAAGACGTAGCAAGAAGGATTTCTGGCCGCTGTTGGGAGTCTACATAAAAGTCAACATACCAAGTACCCATCACAATCCCTATCTCTCGCATTACATTATTTGCCATTTGCCTCTCGTTTTCCTCTCCCCCACTTCACCCTTGCCGTTTTATTCGCCCTCTCTTTCCCAATCTCCTGCTCTTTTTCCAGTTGCCTTTTCCTCGTCCTTTTGTTTGCTCGTGTGTTGGATTGCTTGTTTGTCGCAATGGCTCAAGATGCTACTAAATTGTGTGACTTCACCAATACCAATAATAATGATTTCCTTAGCACTCCGATTGCTCCTCATGCCAATACTGAATCTTGTGAAATCAATACCGCTTTGTTGAATCTTGTTATGAAAGATCAATTCGCCGGCCTTCCTAGTGAAGATGCCGCTACTCATCTGAATAGCTTCGTTGATTTATGTGATATGCAAAAGAAAAAAGATGTCGATAATGATGTCGTTAAGTTGAAGCTATTTCCTTTTTTGCTTAGAGATCGTGCTAAAGTGTGGTTTTCATCTTTGCCTAAAAATAGTATTGATTCTTGGAACAAGTGCAAAGGTGCTTTTATCTCTAAGTATTTTCCTCCCGCTAAGATTATCTCTCTTAGGAACAATATTATGAATTTTAAGCAACTTGATCATGAACATGTTGCACAAGCTTGGGAGAGAATGAAAGTAATGATACGTAATTGTCCTACTCATGGTTTGAACTTCTTTATGCCGGATTGAATTTTGCTTCTAGAAATCTTTTAGATTCGGCCGCGGGAGGCACTTTTATGGAAATCACTCTAGGAGATGCTACTAAACTTCTAGATAATATTATGGTTAATTATTCTCAATGGCATCTTGAAAGATCTACTAATAAAAAGTGCATGCGATAGAATAAATCAATGTTTTGAGTGGAAAGATGGATGAACTTATGAAATTATTTGCTACTAAGAGTGTTTCTTCTGATCCTAATGATATGCCTTTGTCTACTTTGATTGAGAATAATAATGAATCTATGGATGTGAATTTTGTTGGTAGGAATAATTTTGTTAACAGTGCGTATAGAGGGAATTTTAATCCTAGGCCTTATCCTAGTAATCCTTCTAATAATTATGGAAATTCCTACAACAACTCTTATGGAAATTTTAATAAGATGCCCTGTGAATTTAAGAATAGTGTTAAAGAGTTTATGAATTCACAAAAGAATTTTAATGCTTTGCTTGAAGAGAAATTGCTTAAAGTTGATGATTTGGCTAGGAACGTTGATAGAATTTCTCTTGAGGTTGATTCTTTAAAGCTTAGATCTATTCCTCCTAAGCATGATATCAATGAGTCTCTCAAAGCTATGAGAATTTTTATTGATGAGTGCAAAGAAAGAACCGCTAGGATGCGTGCTTCCAAAGATGCCTTTATTAAAGCCTGTTCTTCTAATTCCTATGAAAATCAAGTTGAAGATCTAAAAGTTATTGATGTGTCCCCTATTAAATCTTTGTTTTGCAATATGAATCTTGATGAAACTGAATATGATCTTCCTTTACCTAGAAGGCGTTCTAAGAATTGAGTTTTAGATCTTGATGATGAATGTGGGATTGAAAGAAATAAAAATCTAGATGTTGCTAAACCCACTATATTGGATCTCAAGGAATTTAATTATGAAAATTTCTCTTTAATTGATTGTATTTCCTTGTTGCAATCCGTGCTAAATTATCCTCATGCTTATAGTCAAAATAAGGCCTTTACCGAACACATTGTTGATGCCTTGAGGCAATCTTATGAAGAAAAACTTGAGTTGAAAGTTTCTATCCCTAGGAAGCTCTATGATGAGTGGGAACCTACTATTAAAATTAAAATTAAAGATCAAGAGTTTAATGCCTTGTGTGATTTGGGTGCTAGTGTCTCTACTATTCCAAAAACTTTGTGCGATTTGTTAGATTTCCGTGACTTTGATGATTGCTCTCTAAACTTGCATCTTGCGGATTCCACTATTAAAAAGCCTATGGGAAGAATTAATGATGTTCTTATTGTTGCAAATAGGAATTATGTGCCCGTAGATTTTATCGTTCTTGATATAGATTGCAATCCTTCATGTCCTATTATTCTTGGTAGACCTTTCCTTAGAACGATTGGTGCAATTATTGATATGAAGGAAGGAAATATTAGATTCCAATTCCCATTAAAGAAAGGCATGGAACACTTTCCTAGAAAAAAAATAAAATTACCATATGAATCTATCATGAGAGCCACTTATGGATTGCCTACCAAAGATGGCAATACCTAGATCTATCCTTGCTTTTATGCCTAGCTAGGGGCGTTAAACGATAGCGCTTGTTGGGAGGCAACCCAATTTTTTTTTAGTTTTTTGTTTTTGTTTCTGTTTAGGAATAAATAATCCATCCAGCCTCTGTTTGGATGTGGTTTTATGTTTTAATTTGTGTTTGTGCCAAGCTAGACCTATTACATCGTCTTGAATAATAGTTATTTGATCTTGCTGTAATTTCCAGAAACTTTGCGCTCAGTGCCCGAATTATTAAAAATCACCAGAACGTGATAAAATATTGATTCCAATTTATGGTGATCAATAAAATAATTTTCCAGGTCTTCTAATTTTGGTAGTATTTGTTGAGTTCGAGAAGTTTGCGTTTGTTACAGATTACTACAGACTGTTCTGTTTTTGACAGATTCTGTTTTTCGTGTGTTGTTTGCTTATTTTGATGAATCTATGGCTAGTAAAATAGTTTATGATCCATAGAGAAGTTGGAATACAGTAGGTTTAACACCAATATAAATAAAGAATGATTTCATTACAGTACCTTAAATTAGTCTTTTGTTTTCTTTCTCTAACGGAGCTCACGAGATTTCTATTGAGTTTTGTGTTGTGAAGTTTTCAAGTTTTGGGTGAATTCTTTTGATGGATTATGGAACAAGGAGTGGCAAGAGCCTAAGCTTGGGGATGCCCATGGCACCCCCAAGATAATCCAAGGACACCAAAAAGTCAAAGCTTGGGGATGCCCCGGAAGGCATCCCCTCTTTCGCCCACTTCCATCGGTAATTTACTTGGAGCTATATTTTTATTCACCACATGATAAGTGTTTTGCTTGGAGCGTCTTGTATTATTTGTGTCTTTGCTTGTTAGTTTACCACAATCATCCTTGCTGTACACACCTTTTGAGAGAGCCATACATGAATTGGAATTTGATAGAATACTCTATGTGCTTCACTTATATCTTTTGAGCTTGATAGTTTTGCTCATAGTGCTTCACTTATATCTTTTGAGCGTGATAATTTTTGCTCTAGTGCTTCACTTAGATATTTTAGAGCACGGTGGTGGATTTGTTTTAAAGAAACTATTGATCTCTCATGCTTCACTTAGATTATTTTGAGAGTCATTAATAGCATGGTAATTTGCTTAATGTTAATATACTTGGTATTCAAGATATGTGAAACTTTCTTTTGAGTGCGTTGAATACTAAGATAAGTTTGATGCTTGATAATTGTTTTGAGATATGAAGATAGTGATATTAGAGTCATGCTAGTTGAGTAGTTGTGAATTTAAAGAATACTTGTGTTGAAGTTTGTGATTCCCGTAGCATGCACGTATGGTGAACCGTTATGTGATGAACTCAGAGCATGATTTATTTATTTATTGTCTTCCTTATGAGTGGCGGTCGGGGACGAGCGATGGTATTTTCCTACCAATCTATCCCCCTAGGAGCATGCGCGTAATACTTTGCTTTGATAGCTTCTAGATTTTTGCAATAAGTATATGAGTTCTTTATGACTAATGTTGAGTCCATGGATTATACGCACTTTTCATCCTTCCACCATTGCTAGCCTCTCTAATACCGCGCACTTTTTGCGGGTATCATACACCCACCATATACCTTCCTCAAAATAGCCACCATACCTACCTATCATGGCATTTCCATAGCCATTCCGAGATATATTGCCATGCAACTTTCCACCGGTCCGTTTATTATGACACGCTCCATCATTGTCATATTGCTAGCATGATCATGTAGTTGACATCGTATTTGTGGCAAAGCCACCGTTCATAATTCTTTCATACATGTCACTCATGTTTCATTGCATATCCCTGTACACTGCCGGAGGCATTCATATAGAGTCATATTTTGTTCTAAGTATCGAGTTGTAATTGTTGAGTTGTAAGAAAAATAAAAGTGTGATGATCATCATTATTAGATCACTGTCCCAAGTGAGGAAAGGATGATGTAGACCATGATTCCCCCACAAGTCGGGATGAGACTCCGGACGAAAAATAAAAAAAAGAGAAAAAAAGAGGCCATAAAAAAAGGCCCAAAGAAAAAAATGAGATTAAAAAGAGAGAAGGGACAATGTTACTATCCATTTACCACACTTGTGCTTCAAAGTAGCACCAAGATCTTCATGATAGAGAGTCTCTCATTTTGTCACTTTCATATACTAGTGGGAATTTTTCATTATAGAATTTGGCTTGTATATTCCAATGATGGGCTTCCTCAAATGCCCTAGGTCTTCGTGAGCAAGCGAGTTGGATGCACACCCACTTAGTTTCTTTTGTTGAGCTTTCATATACTTATAGCTCTAGTGCATCCGTTGCATGGCAATCCCTACTCACTCACATTGATATCTATTGATGAGCATGTCCATAGCCCGTTGATACGCCTAGTTGATGTGAGACTATCTTCTCGCTTTTTGTCTTCTCCACAACCACCATTCTATTCCACCTATAGTGCTATATCCATGGCTCACGCTCACGTATTGCGTGAAGATTGAAAAAGTTTTGAAAATGTTAAAGTATGAAACAATTGCTTGGCTTGTCATCGGGGTTGTGCATGATTTAAATAATTTGTGTGGGGAAGATGGAGCATAGCCTGACTATATGATTTTGTAGGGATAACTTTCTTTGGCCATGTTATTTTGAGAAGACATAATTGCTTAGTTAGTATGCTTGAAGTATTATTATTTTTATGTCAATATGAACTTTTGTCTTGAATCTTTCGGATCTGAATATTCATACCATGATTAAGAAGATTTACATTGAAATTATGCCAAAGTATCACTCCGCATCAAAAATTCTCTTTTTATCATTTACCTACTCGAGGACGAGCAAGAATTAAGCTTGGGGTTGCCTGATACATCTCCAACGTATCTATAATTTTTGATTGCTCCATTCTACTTTATTTACTGTTTTGGACTATATTGGGCTTTATTTTCCATTTCTATATTACTTTTGGGACTAACCTATTAACCGGAGGCCCAAATTTTAATTGCTGTTTTTTGCCTATTTCAGATTTCAAGAAATGTAATATCAAACGGAGTCCAAACGGAATGAAACCTTCGGAAACGTGATTTGCTCACCCAACGTGATCCAGGAGACTTGGACCCTACGCCAAGGAACAATAGAGGCAGTCACGAGGGTGGGGGTCATCCCCCCTAGGGCGCGCCCCCTGCCTCGTAGGCCCCCTATTGCTCCACGGACGTACTCCTTCCTCCTATATATACCTACGTACCCCCAAACGATCAGATCCAGAGCCAAAAACCTAATTCCACCGCCGCAACTTCCTGTATCCACGAGATCCCATCTTGTGGCCTGTTTTGAGCTCACGGAGGGGCATCCACCACGGAGGGCTTCTACATCTACACCATAGCCTCTCCAAGTGTGCGTGGTTTACTTCAGACCTTCGGGTCCATAGCTAGTAGCTAGATGGCTTCTTCTCTCTTTTGGATCTCAATACAAAGTTCTCCCCTCTCTCGTGGAGATCTATTTGATGTAATCTTCTTTTTTGCGGTGTGTTTGTTGAGATTGATGAATTGTGGGTTTATGATCCAGCTTATCTATGAATAATATTTGAATCTTCTCTGAATTCTTTTATGTATGATTGAGTTATCTTTGCAAGTCTCTTCGAATTATCCATTTGGTTTGGCCAACTAGATTGGTAGTTCTTGCAATGGGAGAAGTGCATAGCTTTGGGTTCAATCTTGCGGTGTCCTTACCCAGTGACATAAAGGGTTGCAAGGCACGCATTGTATTGTTGACATCGAGGATAACAAGATGGAGTATTTATCATATTGCATGAATTTATTCCTCTACATCATGTCATCTTGCTTAAGGCGTTACTCTGTTTTTAACTTAATACTCTAGATGCATGCTGGATAGCGGTCGATGAGTGGAGTAATAGTAGTAGACGCAGAATCGTTTCGATCTACTTGTCTTGGACGTGATGCCTATATACATGATCATACCTAGATATACTCATAATTATGCTCAATTCTGTCAATTGCTCAACAATAATTTGTTCACCCACCGTAGAATACTTATGCTCTTGAGAGAAGCCACTAGTGAAACCTATGGCCCCCGGGTCTATTCTCATCATATCAATCTCCATCACTTTTATACTTGCTTTGTTTTTACTTTGCTTTTTACTTTTCTATACCAAAAATACCAAAAATATTATCTCTATCAGATCTCACTCTCGTAAGTGACCGTGAAGGGATTGACAACCCCTAATCGCGTTGGTTGCGAGGAGCTATCGATTTGTGCAGGTACGAGGGACTTGTGCGTGGCCTCCTACTGGATTGATACCTTGGTTCTCAAAAACTGAGGGAAATACTTACGCTACTCTGCTGCATCATCCTCTCCTCTTCGGGGAAAACCAACGCAAGCTCAAGACGTAGCAGCATCCGGTACGGTCTCTTAGATATCGGCCCTGTGCCTTGGAAAAGCTCAATCAAAAACTCAATGTCTCTATCCGGTGGCATGCCTGGCAACTCCTCTGGAAATACGTCCAGGTAATCCTTCACCACGGGTACTTCCTCCTGCACAACTCCTGATAAGGAATTTACTTGTGTCCTCTTCGGCTCATGCCGTGACACATACTTGATCCTTCTTCCTTCTGGGGTGGTAAGCAAAATCGACTTACTGGCGCAATCGATGTTTCCTCCATACATCGATAGCCAATCCATACCTAGAATCACGTCCAAACCTTGCGATTCCAGAATGATTAAATCCATGGGGAAAACATGCCTACCTATGCTCAAAGGCACTTGAAAACATCCTCTACTAGCCATATACTCCGCTCCTGGTGAGCTTACTAGCATAGGTGGTCTAAGAACCTTGGTGGACAGTTTGTACTTATCCATAAATCCCCGCTCCTGGTGATGCACAAGTATTAAAAAGAACGATTGCAGTAAATGTCTTAACCAAAAACTTACCTATTACTGCATCTGGCTGAGCTTCAACCTCCTCCACGTTAACGTGGTTCACCTGTCCCCTGTTGAAAGGGTTAGGCTTCTTCCCTGAGCTTCCATTGCCATTTCCATTACGGGCTTCGGGACATTCATTTGCATAATGTCCGTCTTCCGACACTTAAAGCAAGTGACTTGGCTCAGTCTCTCGTGGCTGGGGTTGACGGGTTGGTGCAGTTTTGTCCGTTGCTTCCTCCATTCCGTTACCATTCTTGGAGCCATTATGATTGTGCGAGCTACCTCCTCCATGGGTATGCTGAAATTGTCCTCCCGGTTTCGGGGTAAAGCGTAGCTTTTGCTGAGCTCCAGAATTGTAATTCCCTTGACCATACTTCAGCTTGAGGTTTTCAATTTGTTGCTGCTTCCCTTCAATCATAAGAGCACGATCTACCAACTCCTGGTAGTTGTTGAAAGTTGCTACCATCAACTGCATGCTCAGCTCATCATTTAGTCCTTCCAGGAACTTCTCCCGCTATTGCATCCGCAACGTCATCTGGGGCATAACGTGCTAACTTACTAAAGTCCTCCACATACTGGCCTACAGTGCGTCCTCCTTGGCGTAAGTTGCGAAACTCACGCTTCTTCATGGCCATAGCTCCTGCTGAAACGTGGGCAGTACGGAAAGCTTGCTGAAACTGATCCCATGTGACAGTGTCAATAGGGTGTGTGGCTGTGTAATTGTCCCACCATGATGCTGCGGGTCCATCAAGCTGATGTGCGGCAAAATGCACTCTCTCCGCATCTGGCATCCTGCAGTGGCCAGCTCCCTTCCAACCTTGTGGAGCCAATCATCTGCAACAATCGACTCGGTGCTACTGGAAAACACCGGCGGATTTAGCCTCAAGAAATGAGTCAAATGGTCAACAGGTGGTGGTGGGTTGTTGTTGTTGTTGTTGTTGTTGCCTTGGTTCTGTACTAGTGCTTGCATCAAAGCATTCTGCTGTTGAATCAACTGAGTGATCTCCGGTGGGAAAACAAATCCGGTGTCGCGTCTCGGAGGCATCTGAGGGTGTTAGAGAAGATGAGAATATAGAATAGAATGAGGTCTAGTGAGAAAACACTACCCATATGCACATGAGACAAATGCAAACAAATATCACTCCAATCTATTAAAACAAAGATATACAACGGTTTATCTATCGTTACAAAAGTGCTCGGACTATACTAGATACATAGGGAAATACTACTACTGTTATGGTGGTCAACTAGAAAAACTGCTCCGATGAAGACTCCATGATATCCGCTCGACTTCATCAACATAGTCATCATCGCTGTCGTCGGAGTCCGAGTCGGTGTCGTCGATGATGATATAGTTATTCGGGCAAGTGGAATCGTCGTCTTCTCTGCCTGGCGCGGGGTCTCCCATGAAAACTCCTAGCTTCCTGGTTAAGTCGTCATTCTTCTCCACTAGCACTTCGATTTCTTCCATGTAATCTTCACGTGTAGCCTTGAGTTCTTCTTCTAGTTCCGTGATCTTGGTCAAGGCCTTCTGCAGATCCATCTGCCTGCGCACATCTGGTTCTCCTGACATGGGATGTGCTGGTTTAACTCCTGGATAAAAGCTGCGATTGATCTATCCTTCCTGGTGCTAATCATCTCCCATTGCTCATCTCGGCACCCACAAATCTGGTAGATAGTATCCTTGAGATCATTGCGATAAACTTCTCCAATACGTCCCATGGTGATGTGGGCTGCCGTGCTCTTTCCTAGATTCCAGGTTGGTGCATCAAAGTAAAACTCTATGGGCTCCGTGACTGGTGCGAATATCCTTCCTGGAACTTGAACTTGAATCATCCAGCACTCCTCTTCGGGTAAAGTGGCGTTGTAGGTCCCGGTGAAGCTTGGTACTCCGATGTTCAGGTATCTAGTGACTTCCTTCAAGTGACGTCCAAAGGGTGTATCATCATCTGGTTGCATGAACTTGTTCCTTGCATTCACCATCCTAAAAGAGTAGAAAATATGAGGAGTCAGAAATGAGAAGAAAGAGTAGTGATCTAGGGATTTAGCTTAGTGGTCGTGTCCTACAGTCAGCGTGTGCTCTGATACCATCTTGTAGCGACCAGACCTCAAACAGCGACCTCGTGCATCAGTGTCATCCTGGATCGATGTCTTGACACGCACAAAGACTCGAAGGATTTATAACAGAGTAGCAATCACATACTTATTACATCGACTGTCTCAAAAGAGAACTTATTACAATAAATATGCCTTAAGGCCATCTAATAATGATAACAACGGAAGGCTTGGAAGATAAGCGAGTCCATCAATTCCAACGGCATCACTGAGTATAGAACCACGACCTAAGGCACCTTACTCATCGTCTGAAAAGTCTGCAACATGAACGTTGCAGCCCGAAAACGGGCCAGCACATGGAATATGCTGGCAAAGTAACACATAGAGAGTATATGAAAGAGTAATGCTATACTACATGCATATATGGCTGGTGGAAAGCTCTATGGTTACAGTATTGTGTAAAGCCAATTTTCCCCTACTGCAAAGGAATAAATTTTATTTAACTATCATGGTGGTTGTTAAACATTGAGAATGGTTGACAACATTCTCAATCCCAATTAAGCATCATCATTAAAACCCAACAATATTGATTAAAGTAACATGATGAGATTCACATGATAATCCAAGTACTAGATACTCAAGATGTCCATAACCGGGGACACGGCTAACCATGATTAGTTTTTATACACTCTGCAGAGGTTTGTGCACTTTTCCTCAAGAAGACTCGATCTCCTCCGTTGGGATTCTCGCACTACATGGTGTTTGAGAAACGGATGACCGAGACATAGTCTTTCAGAAGTGCTAGCACCTTACGAACGGGTAGACAGTTACACCTACATCCCTCTACATCTGCTAGTCTACCACTTTAAGAGTTCGCATGACCTAATCAACTACGCTAGAGCCCATAGTAGCTTGTGGCTGCACACGGAAGTTTCTAGTATGAATAATCTCATGATCCCTTTGAGCTTGGGTGGCGGTCCAAAAAGAAACAGACAATCCGGGAATACCTAGGTACCTCAATCCACCCAGAGGTGTGTTTAGGTTGCCACCTTAAATAAACCATTAATTAACAATCTCACATCTGTCATGGATACACTCACCCAATCCACGTCTACTAGCATAGCATGGCATAAAGTGCAAACGTAGAAGTAACTCCCAAGGGTTTGATAATAAAACAGGTAATAGGTACTACCTCATCTACTTCCCAAAACCCACAATTTAATTAGATCCTAATCATGCAATGTTTGTGGATTGATCTAATGCATAAAAACTGGGTATGAAAAAGGGATATGATCAAAGTGTTACTTGCCTTGCTGATGATCCGCGAAACCTAGAGATTCAAAGTAGCAAGCGGCGCACTCTGGGTACTCTATCGCAAACAAACAAGCATACAATAAGTACTCAACTAGTGCATAGGTAAAACTCAAATAAAAGATCTAACCAGAAAGTTCAACTGAAGAACTCTGGTTTGCAAAAAGAAACAAATCGAACGAAGCAACGAAAGTCAAACGGCGAAAGAAACAAGCTTTGTTTACTAATCTGGACTTAAGTCTCATTTTACAGAGGAAAAAACTTATTTGAGTTGACTAATCGGAAAGAGGGTTTCGAGACGAAACTCTAGGCGCTTGAATCGCCTGATTCCGATAAACGAGCGAAAAGTTATACTAAAACGAAAATCAGATCAGAAATCTCGATCAGAAATAATCGCGGAAAAAACCGAGAAAAAGAAAAACGGACGAACAGGCTAACGAACAAATGTTCGCTATCTGCGGCTAAACGACGAAAACCGTTTGTTAAAACGAACATACAGACGAACGTCCGCTAAATAAACCGAACCGGAAAAAATAAAACCAATCTAAAAAAATGAATCTAGGTTTTAAAAAAAACCGAAGTGGTTTTTCTTAAAACCGGTCCGCGGCGGCAAGACTCAGAGGCACTCCGCGGGCGGGCGGTTCGGCGAGGCGGCGAGGGGCGGCGGGGTGGGGCGGTTTTGGCGGCGGCAACATGAGAAGGCGGCGGGGTTCAACAAGGCGGCTTGGGGCTCCAAGGGGGCGGCGGCGGCGATTTATATAGGGGGGGGGGGGGCTCGGCCGGCTTGGGGGAGGGGACAACGGCGAGGCAGCTCGGGATCGGACTCCCGAGTCCGGCGGCAACACGGCGGCGATGGCAGTGGCGTTGGCGAAGGCCGGCCCGGCTTGGTTGGGCCTTGGCCCAGTCAGGCTCCCGCGCGTTTTTTTAAAACAATTTCGCCGAAACTTAGAAAAATTCTAGAAAAATAAATAAAAATCTAAAAATGCCAAAATAAATTTTCACCGCCTATACAAAATATTTAGAACGAGGTGAACATTTTCTTGGCCCTAAAATGTAGTTTTGAAAACGTGCAATGTTTCCTATATTCAAATAAAATAGCGATAAACTCCAAAATAAATTCTTATTTGATTTTTTATTAAACCTTCAATATTTCTTCATTTTGGGAAAGTCATTTTATTCCCTCTCTAATATTTTGATATTAGAAATAATTGAAGATAAAATAAATAAAATCAAATGATCCTATTTTCAGAATTTGAGAAAACTCAAATATGAAAATAACGAAATCCCCAACTCTGTCCGAGGGTCCTTGAGTTGCGTAGAATTTCCAGGATCACACCAAAATGCCATAAAATATGATATGCAATGATGATCTAATATATAACATTCCAAATTGAAAATTTGGGATGTTATAGTTCAGTGGAAGATCATATGTTCAAATACTTAATGATATTTATTACCGCTTTGATTATGAACCTGAATATGCTTTGTGAGTAGTTATGTTTGTTCCTCAGGACATGGGAGAAGTCTTGTTACAAGTAATCATGTGAATTTGGTATTCGTTCGATATTTTGATGAGACGTATGTTGTCTATCCTCTAGTGGTGTTATGTGAACGTCGACTACATGACACTTTCCAGGATTTGGGCCTAGGGTAAGGCATTGGGAAGTAATAAGTAGATGATGGTTTGCTAGAGTGACATAATCTTAAACCCTAGTTTATGCGTTTCTTCGTAAGGGGCCGATTTGGATCCACATGTTTCATGCTATGGTTAGGTTTATCTTAATTCTTCTTTCGTAGTTGTGGATGCTTGCGAGAGGGTTTAATCATAAGTGGGAGGCTAGTCCAAGTAAGGATAGACCCCAAGCACCGGTCCACCCACATATAAAACTATCAAAGTAACTAACGCAAATCATATGAACATGATGAAAACTAACTTGATAACAATTCCCATGTGTCCTCCGGAGCGCTTTGCTTCATATAAGAGTTTGTCCAGGCTTATCCTTTGCTAGAAAAAGTATTGGGCCACCTTGCTGCACCTTTGTTACACTTGTTACTTGTTACATGTTACGAATTATCTTATCACAAAACTATCTGTTACCGGTAATTTTAGTGCTTGCAGAGAATACCTTGCTGAAAACCGCTTGTCATTTCCTTCTGCTCCTCGTTGGGTTAGACACTTTTAGTTATCGAAAGGAATGCGATAGATCCCCTATACTTGTGGGTCATCAAGACTCTTTTCTGGCACCGATGCCGGGGAGTGAAGCGCCTTTGGTAAGTGGGATTTGGTAAGGAAACATTTATATTACGTGCTGAAATTTACTGTCACTTGTCACTATGGAAAATCATCCTTTGAGGGGTTTGTTCGGGGTATCTTCACCCCGACCGGAAGAGCAAAGAGTTGCCTCTCAACCTACTGAACCTATTGAAAATATTTATTATGAAATTCCTTCATGTATGATAGAGAAACTGCTAGCTAATCCTTATGTAGGAGATGGAACATTACATCCTGATATGCATCTAATCTATGTGGATGAAGTTTGTGGATTATTTAAGCTTGCAGGTTTACCTGGGGATGAAGTCAAGAAGAAGGTCTTACCTTTATCTTTGAAGGAGAAGACATTGTCATGGTATAGGCTATGCAATGGTATTGGGACTTGGAATTACAATCGACTGAAATTGGAATTTCATCAGAAGTTTTATCATATGCATCTAGTTCAACGTGATCGGAATTATATATATAATTTTTGGCCTCGTGAAGGAGAAAGTATCGTTCAAGCTTGGGGGAGGCTTAAGTCAATGTTATATTCATGCCCCAATCATGAGCTCTCAAGAGAAATTATTATTCAGAATTTTTATGCTCGGCTTTCTCGTAATGATCAATCCATGCTCGATACTTCTTGTACTGGTTCTTTTATGAAGAAGACTATTGAGTTCAAATGTGATCTCTTGTAAAGAATTAAATGCAACTCTGAAGATTGGGAACTCAACGAAGGTAAGGAGTCAGGTATAAACCTTAAGTTTGATTGTGTAAAATCTTTTATGGATACCGATGCTTTTCGTGAATTTAGCACTAAATATGGGCTTGACTTTGAGATAGTAGCTTCTTTCTGTGAATCATTTGCTACTCATGTTGATCTCCCTAAGGAGAAGTGGTTTAAATACCATCCTCTCGTTGAAGTAAAAATAGTAGAACCTATTAAATCTAAAGAGGAAACTATTACTTATAAGGTTGATCCTATTGTTCCTACTGCTTATATTGAGAAACCACCCTTCCCTGTTGATGACCCACAAGTATAGGGGATCTATCATAGTCCTTTCGATAAGTAAGAGTGTCGAAACCAACAAGGAGTAGAAGGAAATGACAAGTGGTTTTCAGCAAGGTATTCTCTGCAAGCACTGAAGTTATCGGTGACAGATAGTTTTGTGATAAGATAAATCGTAATGGGTAACAAGTAAATAAAGTAACTAAGGTGCAGCAAGGTGGCCCAATCCTTTTTGTAGGAAAGGACAAGCCTGGACAAACTCTTATGTAAATCAAACCGCTCCCGTGGACACATGGGATTTGTTGTCAAGTTAGTTTTCATCATGCTCATATGATTCGTGTTCGTTACTTTGACAATTTGATATGTGGGTGGACCGGTGCTTGGGTGCTGCCCTTCCTTGGAAAAACCTCCCATTTATGATTAACCCCTCTCACAAGCATCCACAACTATGAAAGAAGAATTAAGGTAAACCTAACCATAGCATGAAACATATGGATCCAAATCAGCCCCTTGCGAAGCAACACATAAACTAGGGTTTAAGCTTCTGTCACTCTAGCAACCCATCATCTACTTATTACTTCCCAATGCCTTACCCTAGGCCCAAATAATGGTGAAGTGTCATGTAGTCGATGTTCACACAACACCACTAGAGGAAAGACAACATACATCTCATCAAAATATCGAACGAATACCAAATTCACATGATTACTTATAACAAGACTTCTCCCATGTCCTCAGGAACAAACGTAACTACTCACAAAACATATTCATGATCAAGATCATAGGAGTATTAATTATCTGTAAGGATCTGAAAATATAATCTTCCACCGGATAAACCAACTAGCATCAACTACAAGGAGAAATCAACACTACTAGCAACCCACAGGTACCAATCTGAGGTTTTGGGACCAAGATCGAATACAAGAGATGAACTAGGGTTTGAGAGGAGATTGTGCCGGTGAAGATGTTGATGGAGATTGACCCCCTCTCGATGAGAGGATCGTTGGTGATGATGATGGCTTCGATTTCCCCCTCCCGGAGGGAAGTTTCCCCGGCAGAACAGCTCACCGAGCCCTAGATTGGTTACGCCCAAGTTCCGCCGAGACGGCGGGCGCATTCCCAAAAAGCTTCCTTCTGATTTTTTCCAGGTCAAAACACACCATATAGCCAAAGACGGGCACCGGAGGCCTGCCAGGGGGCCCACAAGGACGGGGGGCGTGCCTAGGGGGTAGGGTGCGCCCTCCACCCTTGTGGCTGGCTGGTGGCCCCCCTATGGTACTTTATTCGCCCAATATATTTTTATATATTCCAAAAACATGCTCCATGAAGTTTTAGGACTTTTGGAGTTGTGCAGAATAGGTCTCTAATATTTGCTCCTTTTTCAGTCCAGAATTCCAGCTGCTGGCATTCTCCCTCTTCATGTAAACCTTATAAAATAAGAGAGAAAAGGCATAAGTATTGTGATATAATGTGTAATAACATCCCATAATGCAATAAATATCAATATGAAAGCATGAAGCAAAATGGACGTATCAACTCCCACAAGCTTAGACCTCGCTTGTCCTCAAGCGAAAACCAAAATCAAAAAATATGCCCACATGTTTAGATATAGAGTTGTCGATAAAATAAAATACGGAGTTGAGGGCATCATGATCATCTTTAGAACAACAACATATAATTCCATATAATTTCTTATGCCAAAGTAATAATTCATTCACAAGATAAAGTATGAATCAGAAACTTCATCGAAAACTAACAAACTATGATCTCAGTCATTGAAGCAATTGCAATTTATCATAACATTGGAATGAGTCAATTAAAGAGCTTTTCAGCAAGTCCACATACCCAACTGTCATTTAGTATTTTACAATTGCTAACACTCATGTGATATTTATGGGTCCAAAGCTTCAATCGGACACAGAGAAAGATAGGGGCTTATAGTTCCGCCTGCCAACCTTTTACCTCAAGGGTAACGTCAACAATAATACTTTATGAAAAAACTACATCTGAGTGGATATATATATCCGGATCTCTCCAACACATAGTGCTTGCCAAAGGAAAAAGTATAAAAAGGAAAGCTGATGATCACCATGACTCTTGTATACGGGTAGAAGATAAAAGTAAAAGATAGGCCCTTCGCAGAGGGAAGCAGAGGTTGTCATGCGCTTTTATGGTAGAAGATAAAAGTAAAAGATATTGCCACTTGTGATAAGGACCTTTATTATGCAGTCCGTCGCTTTTGTTTCTTCCATATCACAAGTTCGTATAAAGCTTATTTTCTTCACACTAATAGACCATACATATATTTAGAGAGCAATTTTTATTGCTTGCACCGATGACAACTTACTTGAAGGATCTTACTCAATCCATAGGTAGGTATGGTGGACTCTCATGGCAAAACTGGGTTTGGGGATGTTTGGAAGCACAAGTAGTATCTCTACTTGGTGCAATGAATTTGGCTAGCATGAGAGGGAAAGGCAACATGTTGGATGATCCATGACAATATAACTTCTATTCGGATATAAGCAAACTTAACTCATTATGTTGTCTTACTTGTCCAACATCAACCTTTTAGCATGTCATATTTTAATGAGTGCTCAAAATTACAAAAGATGTCCAAGATAGTATATTTATATGTGAAGCCTCTCTTTCTTTATTACTTCCTATTAATTGCAACAATGACCAAAACTATGTTTGTGAACTCTCAAAAACTTTTATTCATCATACTCTTTATATGTGAAGTCATTACTCTCCATAAGATCAATATATGATCTTTTATTGCTTTTATTCTTTCTTTTATTTAATTCCCTCAAGATCATAGCAAGAAAGCAAAGCCCTCAACTCAAAACTACTCTTTATTATATATCTCAAGGACTCGATTACATAGAGGGAACATAAAGCAAAACTCAAGGCTAGATCATACCAAAACTTTATTCTACTAGATCAAGATATAACCAAAAGGATCGATGTCGGTGTCAAAACCGGCGGATCTCGGGTAGGGGGTCCCGAATCGTATGCCTAAGGCAGATGGTAACAGGAGGCGGGGACACAATGTTTACCTGTGTTCAGGACCTCTCGATGGAGGTAATACCCTACTTCCTGCTTGATTGATCTTGATGATATGAGTATTACAAGAGTTGATCTACCATGAGATCGTAGAGGCTAAACCCTAGAAGCTAGCCTATGCTATGATTGTTGTTGTCCTACGGACTAAGCCCTCCGGTTTATATAGACACCAGAGGGGGCTAGGTTTTACACAGAGTCGGTTACAAAGAAGGAAATCTACTATCTGGATCGCCAAGCTTGTCTTCCACGCAAAGGAGAGTCCCATCCGGACACGGGACGAAGTCGTGAGTCTTGTATCTTTGTGGTCCAATAGTCCGGCCAAAGTATATAGTCCGGCTGTCCGGATACCCCCTAATCCAGGACTCCCTCAGTAGCCCCTGAACCAGGCTTCAATGACGATGAGTCCGGCGCGCAGATTGTCTTCGACATTGCAAGGCAGGTTCCTTCTCCGAATACTCCATGGAAGATTTTGAACACAAGGATAGTGTCCGGCTCTGCAAAACAAGTTCCGCATACCACTGTAGAGAGAATAATATTTCCACACATCTAATCTGCCGACCGTGACGTATTTCGTAGCATGACATCACACCACGGCCCGGTAATTATTCGAACCATTTTTCTCAACCAGCCTTGGCGCATATCGCGAGGCGGTTTCCTTGGCACGTCCTATCGAAGCAGAGATCGTGTCCCCTTATCACGGGATTCTCATCAATACGGACGAGGGTAACCCAGCCGCGCCATCAATTACGACGTTTGGGGAGTAAGAGCTTTTACCAGGCAAGTGGGGAGGCGCATCGCCTCTTCCGTCCTTATAAGGGGACAAGGATCTAACCCACACCTTCCTCCCAGCTCGCTCCCTTCCGTTCAAGCTCCAACGCTCAAGCGCTCTTCTTCCCTGCCCACAAGAGGTCCTCCGAAGATGTCCGGATCCGGAGTGGGAGGCAAATGGATGGCCTCTACCGTCTAAGAGAAGGATATTAAAAAGCCTCGGAAGGCCGGGTACCTGGCCAAGAAAACCGGCCACCATCTTCTGACGGCGGGACAAATCGTCCCTACTCCGGAACCCCACGAGAGGGTTGTATTCCTCCCTCATTTCGTCCGTGGGCTGGGGTTTCCCCTCCACCCGTGTATTATTATGGGATCGATCTTCACGATCTATCCCCTAATTCCTTTCTTAACATCTCGACATTCATTGTCGTGTGCGAGGCTTTTCTCCGCATTTCACCGCACTTCGGCTTATGGCTGAAGATCTTTAATGTGAAGCCCAAGGTGGTGGGCGGCGAGCACGCCGAGTGTGGGGGCGCCATGGTGAGCAAGATGCCCAACGTCATATGGCCAACGGGAACCTTTAATGATTCTGTCAAGGAGTGGCAACAGCAGTGGTTTTATATCACTGAGCCGCGCGGCACAGAGTGGGCCGCCTCTCACGAAGTTCCGATCCGCGCCCCCTGCGGCTTACATCCCGGGTCAAGAAAGGCTGGACTGGTCATCGTCCCCGAACCGCCGGGCGCCCAGACGCGGCGCGTTGAAGATATGGGAGACAAGAACATTGGGCTTGTCAATGTGGTCCAGGTGATGTTGATTCGTCGGATCCTGCCTTATCAACACCGGACTTGCAATTTGTGGGAATTCGATCCGACCCGGCACCAAACCTTGCGGGAGCTTTTCGGCTCCTCGCACAAGGACATACGGAAGGTGCTTTTCAAGTCCAGCAAATCGTGGCCGGACTCCGCCGAAGACCGTGGGTACCAACTGTCCCGCCCGGCAAGTTCGGTGAGTTATCAAACTTTCTTACCCACGTAACCCAAAAGAAATGCTCAACGTGTTTTATACAACTCTCCCTGGGCTGGACGAAGAAGGCGGAGCGGATCCATTGTCCGGCCCTGCTGCCCGAAGAAGACGGCCGAGAAGGAGGCCAAAAAGACCCGGGGCGGCCTTCGTCGCCGCGGCACTTCGGACACAATATCCGAAGGCTCCGATGCCCATTCCGCCTCCGAAGAGGACGAGGAGGAGGAGGAAGATGAATCCCCCGTGGGGGGAAGAAAGAAGAGGACGGCCTCCGTACACTTGGAGGCCGAGCTGCCCAAAAGGGGAAAGGCTCCTCTTCCGGAGGAGTCCACTGCCACCGCCGACAGCGGCCCGACATGGTATCCCAGGGCCCAGCCCCTGGTGAACTCATAAATGTATAAAATCCGAGTACGTTTTAGGCGTCCGAACTCATCGAGGCTTAGTATTTTGTAGTCTGGCGGGGTCTCGTGCCAAACAATCCTCATCAGAGGGCTTGCTGAGCTCAGATGCTATGGAGAGCGGGACGCCCCCAAAGGCCCCTTCCTCCAAACAGGTGCACAACACCGAGGCTTCGTCCCAGAAGGACCCCGGCCTAGGAGGAAAGGAAAGAACGGTGAAGGCGGTGCCTGGAGGTCAAACCTCAGGGGCCGGACACATGGGGGAAAAGATTCCCATGGGGGCTGATGGCGGGAGCAATACTGAGTTCGGCCTCCAGCCGGATGCGATTCCAGGGACCTATACGGCTCCAGGATCAAGCAGGCAGCCTCTTTTGGCTGGAGGGGGAGTGCCTGTTCCATCAACGACCTCTGTCTTCCAGAAGTGTCGGATGCTTTGTTAGTGGCGTTGAAAGATGCCCCCATCATTGATGAACACCGTGCCCTTATGGGTGCGGTGATTGAGAAAATTCAGTCAACTGAGACTGGACTGAACGAAGCCTGTATCAACCTTATAAGAGGCTTTGAGGTATGTTTTCTGTGTTGTCGAAGAGTGTCATGGTATAGATAGTAGCCCCTGATACACTGTTCGGTGAAGAAACCGGACAGAGGGTCAAATATATATTCGCAGGAAGACTCATTGACAGTTATTTCTCTTCTGTTATAAGCAGGCATCTGTAGCGGCTGCTGCCTCCCATACTGCAGAAATCTCCGGACTGAATCAAAGTCTGGAGCGGGCCAAGGAAGAACTTGACCAGTTGAAAATGCAGTTGAGGGAAAAACAAGGTATGCACAAGTCTTGTTCGCGTTTATTGCGAATGAATTTTCAGTATGAACTGAGTTGTATGACATTGCGCTAGGAATTGTGACCGAAGTCGAAGCCCTCAAGAAGGTTTTGGCCAAGGCCGAGAAAAAGGCAGCCACTAAGCAGGCTCTTCGTGAGAAACACGATGCCAGGGCTATTAAAGCTGAACAGGAGCTGCAAGAGGCCGTAGGGAAATGCGAGACCTTGGAGCAGAGTTTAACGGAGAAAGAGTCCGAACTTACCAAGGCTCATCGGGCCACGAGCGCTATCCGGGGGGAAACTCGAAGCGCCCTGCAGGAGATCCAAGAGGCGAGAAAGATCGCGGCTGGTAAGGCTTTTTCCCGTAAAGTAAGTATTTGGGGGGGGGGGGACTTATATTTCTAATTTTGAATTCGGATTTCTTAGGGGTATTTGCCGAGCTAACTCGCAGCATATCAGATGCCACTCAGTTCTACCGAGCCGAAGAAAGGAATACTGCGGATAAGCTCTTCTGGTCGCAGTATTTGGCACCGAATTATCTGGTGCCTTTTGCTGATCAACTGAAATAGCTGATCGAACTATAGAAGGCGGCGAAACTAGCTATGAAGGATTTAATTATCCGGCTATGGCCTGCTGAGCCGATCCCAACTAGCTACTTCGGGCTCGTGAAACGGCTTGTGGGTGCCTGTCCTCGACTTGACGTCATCAAGCAGCCGGTCTGTATAGAGGGTGCACGAATGGCCTTCGCCCGCGCAAAGGTGCACTGGGGGAAGGTGGATGCTGAAAAGCTTATGACTGAAGGACCACCGGAGGGGAAGGAGCACCGCAAGCCCGAGTTATATTATGAGAATGTCCTAAAAGGATCCTACCTTGCCGCGGAGCTATGCACTAATGACTTTATATTTCCATGAATGCAAATCATGTTGTCCTTTGTAATGTTAAAACAAGGATTATATCAGTTACTGCTTGTTATATGAAAGTTTACCCTCCTGTGCGGCCGTTTTATATGTTAAACCTGAGAGTTGGCGATCGCTTCTGCCCCCCATGTTTAAAGAAATGCAGGGTGTTCGGGATAAACCTGAGCACTCTTTATCCCAGTTTTGGGTCCTCCAAGGGAGGTGCTCAGCACAACGAACCAGGCAATCGGACTATAGGGCTTTATCACTCTCACTTAGCCATAGGAGCTTTAGTATGGTCGGCACAGCCCCTGGTGTTCGGAAGACCGTACTAGGGGCTCTATAAGCGCCTGATCGGAGAAAGAACCGATCCATCGCATGCTGCATTGGTTATGGCATTATGCTGGAGAAATCCTTAAAGATTTTATGACCTCTCGAACAGCTGACCAGCTCTCACCGTATCATAACAGTTAGTTTTCGGCTTTCTCTACTGAGGTGCTCGTCCGGAAGAACCGGGACACAATCGCAGTAGTTCTGCCAGTGCTACCTTAGCCGATATAGAAGAACGTAAGGTACCAAAACATGGGAGCCGGGCAAACCCAACTATTGACCCAAGACATGATTCGGAACTGATGCATATAATGCTATAAGTTCGGGGTGCCGGACTTCCATGAAGGTGTGCGGACTTTAATGCTGTGTTATAGGTAAAACGAAGCCCCTGGCATATTTTAGGGCATATCGCTGTGTACGGATGCCACTTGACAGAATGATTTCAATAAGAAATATCAGCAGGTAAGCATCATATAAATCCACATGTTGTATTTGAATATTACGTCTATGCGTATGGGTACAAGTAATGTAATAAAAAAAGGAATATGATTGCGGAACCTGCTGAGACCAGGGGGAAGAGGCTGAGTGCGGATCCGCAATATAGCTGGACGGTCACTGTGGGAGATGTCTAAGGATTCCCTTACGCGTTCAAGCTGCATCCGTGTAGCCCGTCCTGGTCGGCGCAAAGGTGAACCTGCGAAGAAAATGTAAGAAATATTTATGTGCCGGTGGGCGGTTGAGTCGCTGAATACGACCTGTCTTGGCCTTCGCCGGAGTGTTTTAGTTGAGCCCTGGACGGGCTGGGCTATCCTTCCGTGAAGTAGTTCGGAGTCCCTTGACGGTATCCGGAGGCCCGGACGTCTGCTCGAGGTTCGGCTGCAAGGTGCTGCTCGTTGTCTCTGCTGCTAAGGCAGTGGTGTATATGCTGGTGCCGAGAGAAAGTTCGACCTTGCTATTAACCGTGATGACGCCGCATGGACCGAGCATCTTGAGCTTACGGTAGGTATAATGTGGTACTGCGTTGAATTGAGCGAATGCGGTTCGTCCGAGCAATGCTTGATAATTACTGCGGAAAGGGACGATTTTGAAGTTTAACTCTTCGATACGGTAATTTTCTGGTGAACCGAAGACTACCTCAAGGGTAATGGGGCCTGTATAGCGAGCCTCCTCACCTGATCGATGCCCATCTTGTGCACTGTGTCTTGGTAAAGCAGATTTAAACTGCTACCACTGTCCATAAGGACTCGAGTGAGGTGGAACCAGTATATTATTGGGTCCAGGACTAGTGCAGCTGGATTGCCCTGACTGGTGTTGACCGGACGATCTATGCGGTTGAAGGTGACTGGCCCCAGTTTATATTGTGGGACGACAAGTTCCGTTGAGTCACCATCCCTAAGGATGGATATCCGGTCCGAGTTGGTGATTTGGGTGGTATGTACCACATTCACTGATTGAATATGCGGGGGAAATTTCTTTTTCCTTCCTGTGTTCGGTGGTCTGGGCTCTTTGTCGCTATCGTCGCTATCGTCGCTTTGAGACCCCCCTTTGTCTCTGGCGCCTGCCCTGCCGGCTTGTTTGAAGACGCAGCATTCTCTGTTGGTATGGGTGGCTGGCGTTTCTGGGGTGCCATGAATTTGGCATTGGCGATCGAGTATACGGTCCAGACTGGAAGGACCCGGATTTTTATTTTTGGGTGGCCCATTCCGCTGACCGGACTTTGAGCCCCTGAACCCGACATTAACTGCCGTGTTTTCGGTGTTTTCACCATATTTGCGGCGCTTATGTTTGTTGTGTCGTGGTTTGCCATTGCAATCCCTGGCTTCTGATGTGCCGGGTTTGCTTGCTGTATTGGTACTACGAGCCAGCCAGCTATCTTCGCCCGCACAAAAGCGGGTCATAAGTGTCGTGAGGGCTGCCATGGATTTTGGCTTCTCTTGGCCGAGGTGTTGGGTGAGCCATTCGTCACGGATATTATGTTTAAATGCCGCTAAGGCCTCTACATCCGGACAGTCTACTATTTGGTTCTTCTTGGTTAGGAACCGGGTCCAGAATTTCCTGGCCGATTCCCCTGGCTGCTGGGTTATATGACTTAAATCGTCAGCATCCGGTGGTCGCACATAAGTGCCCTGGAAGTTGTCAAGGAATGCCTCTTCCAAATCCACCCAACTGCCGACGGAGTCTGCTGGCAAGCTATTCAGCCAATGCCGAGCTGGTCCTTTGAGTTTTAGTGGGAGGTACTTAATGGCATGTAGATTATCACCGCGAGCCATGTGGATGTGGAGGAGGAAATCCTCGATCCATACCGCGGGATCTGTTGTACCATCATATGATTCGATATTTACGGGTTTAAAACCCTCTGGGAATTCGTGATCCATAACTTCATCAGTGAAGCATAGGGGGTGTGCGGCACCTCTGTGCCGGGCTATATCATGACGTAGTTCATATGAGTCATGTCTGCCGTGTTCGGCTCGGCCGGATTTACATTTAGTGTATCCAGCGTGACGATCATTGTCGCGTGTTGGTGCGTGCCCCCTTGATCCGTAGATCGATCTTGCATGTTTTGCCTTGCTTTCAAATACATCTCGCAGGTTCCGCGTGTTGCCCCGGCCCTTGGTATTTTTGTTTGTTTGGCGGCGGGGTGCGGGCTGGACTTCGGGCTGAAATGCCTCTCTGTCTCAGCCACGAGGTGGCCGATCAGCCGCATCATACGCTGGTGATATAGGTTTCAATGCTTCCTCCTCTAGTGGAGGTAGCAACCTACGCTTTGGGTAACCCTTGGAGGGGCGTTCGAGTTCGTATTCCTCGACCGCAAGGACTTCGTCCATCTGTCTGCTAGCAAATCTTGATCAGCTCGAAGCTGTTGTTTCTTTTTCTTCAGGCTATTCGCTGTGGCTATAAGCCGGCGCATAAAGCGCTCCTGTTCGACGGGATCCTCAGGCACGATAAATTCTTCGTCGCCGAGGCTCACTTCGTCTTCGGAGAGAGGCATATAATTGTCATCCTCCGCTTCTCGCTCTGCCGCTCTCTCGGGAGGGTTGGCTTGTTCATCCTCCGGCCCTAAATCTTGCTGGAGTGGATTGTCGTCGTCTTCGCCACTGTCCGGAGTGCTATTATCTCCTGTGCCGCTTTTGCTGTGGCGAGACTTGGAGCGGCGCCGCTGACGTCGGCGCTTGGGTTGCTTCTTGGTGGGGTCATCCTCCGTTGTCTTGTCGCCATTGCCTTCTTTGGGTGTATCCACCATGTATATATCATATGATGAGGTGGCGGTCCAGTGCCCTGTGGGCAGTGGTTCCTGTTCGTCTCCGGCATCGGTGTCCATACCATCGATGTCTTCGGAGTCGAAGTCGAGCATGTCGGTTAAATCGTCGACAGTGGCTACTAAGTGGGTGGTGGGTGGGGAGTGAATTTCCTCGTCGTCCGCATCCCACTCTAGCCAGACATAGTTCGGCCAAGGTTCTCCTGACAAGGAGAGAGACCTTAACGAGTTTAGCTCATCGCCGAAAGGAGAGTGCTGAAAGATATCCGCGGAGGTGAACTCCATGATCGGCGCCCAATCGGATTCGACGGGCATGGGCGCGGGCGGCTCGGAGTCCGTGGCCGGAGATGAATCCGATGGTTCAAAGATCGTGGCTCTCGTGAGGGGTAAGGTCAGTATCCGGCTCTATCGCCACTGAGAGTACGGCCTCCATAGTGGGGTCTATCCACCCGTCCTCGGATGGCGCAATTTGCTCCGGATTAAAAGCCGGATTAGTTGCAGGTGCGATCTCCCGAACACTGTTCGATGGTAGAGCTAAATCATGCTCGTCGTGATCGTGCAGCGCACCTGACATGGGCTCGAATCCATCGAAGATCAAGTCTCCGCGGAAGTCGGCAGTGTAATTCAAGTTTCCGAACCTGACCTGATGGCCAGGGGCGTAGCTCTCGATCTGCTCCAGATGGCCAAGCGAGTTGGCCCGTAGTGCGAAGCCGCCGAATATAAAGATCTGTCCGGGGAGGAAGACCTCACCCTGGACTGCATCGTTACCGATGATCGAAGGAGCCATCAAGCCTTATGGTAATGGCACAGTGGAACTCTCAATGAAAGCACCAATGTCGGTGTCAAAACCGGCGGATCTCGGGTAGGGGGTCCCGAATTGTGCGTCTAAGGCGGATGGTAACAGGAGGCGGGGGACACAATGTTTACCCAGGTTCGGGCCCTCTCGATGGAGGTAATACGCTACTTCCTGCTTGATTGATCTTGATGATATGAGTATTACAAGAGTTGATCTACCACGAGATCGTAGAGGCTAAACCCTAGAAGCTAGCCTATGGTATGATTGTTGTTGTCCTACGGACTAAACCCTCCGGTTTATATAGACACCGGAGGGGGCTAGGGTTACACAGAGTCGGTTACAATGGGAGATCTACATATCCGTATCGCCAAGCTTGCCTTCCACGCCAAGGAGAGTCCCATCCGGACACGAGACAAAGTCTTCAATCTTGTATCTTCATAGTCCAACAGTCCGGCAAAAGGATATAGTCCGGCTGTTCGGATACCCCCTAATCCAGGACTCCCTCAATCGAACTAAGAAAAAACGATAAAGATAAAGGTGTGATGGTGATACGATATCGGGGCAACTCCCCCAAGCTTGGCAGTTGCCATGGGTAGTGCCCATACCCATGTAATTATGTCTCTTTCTTCAGAGGTGGTGATGAAGGAGTTGTTGATGAAGTAGGCTTGTCATCCATCTTCCAAGGAATAGGTTCACCATCATAGAAAGATGAACGAGTCTCCGGGATCCTCAAATCTGCAGCCAAACTCATCCTCTTAAACCTTTATTCATACTCATAGTTTTGGTTTTGCAGGTCATAGATCTGGGCTTGGAGATGCCCAATTTTCTCATGAAGCTTGAAGATGGCCTCCTCAATTCTCTTGACATCCAGCTTGTGATTTTTGGTGAACTCCGCGATCATCATGTAATTGGTGTTGAATCCACGCTCCACCATCCCTTGGCACTTGAAAACTTGCTGCTCCATTGCTTCAAGTCTTGTCTCCATGCTCCCGGTCTTCTTCGGCCCCTCAACATCGCGGATGTGCAGCACCCCCTCACGCATTTCAATGGCTTGAAGGTGTCGCAACACCTCCGCAAGGTAGGGGTTGATGACCTTCTCGAAAAACTTGTCCTTGGGGGCGCTTGGAGACGTCATGGTGATCTAGATCTGTCAGAAAAACAGCTCGAAACAAGAACATGAGATATTGTCGTGGTATGGTGGTCAAAACCTTCGAGAGATTATATAATGAATTTTTACCGACCAAAATAAGTATCGTGCAAGAAAGCGGAGTCCAGATGGCACACGAGGTGGCCACAAGGACGGGGGGCGCACCCAGGGGGCAGGGCGCGCCCTCCACCCTTGTGGTGGCCTCATGTTTCCTTTGGACTACTTTTAATTTTCCTAATTTTTTAAATATTCCAAAACGGAGAAAAATATCATTGGAAACGTTTTGGAGTCGGTTTACTTACTGTACCACATACCTATTCCTTTTCGGAGTCTGAAACATTCTGGAAAGTGTCCCTTATGTACTCCTCCTGTCTTATGGTATTAATTATATAGGTCTCAACATTTATGGGAGTACCTGAGATGTAATGTTTGATTCTTTGACCGTTTACCACCTTCGGATTTGTGCCTTCGGCGTTGTTGATTTTTATGGCATCGGAATGATAGACCTCCTCGATAATGTAAGGACCTTCCCATTTAGAGAGAAGCTTTCCTGCAAAAAATCTTAAACGAGAGTTGTATAACAAAACATGATCACCTATATTAAACTCACGCTTTTGTATCCTTCTATCATGCCATCTTTTAACTTTTCTTTAAACAACTTGGCATTCTCATAGGCTTGGGTTCTCCATTCATCAAGTGAGCTAATGTCGAATAACCTCTTCTCACCGGCAAGTTTGAAATCATAATTGAGCTCTTTAATAGCCCAATATGCCTTACGTTCTAGCTCAAGAGGTAAGTGACATGCTTTTCCATAAACCATTTTATAAGGAGACATACCCATAGGATTCTTATAATCAATTCTATAAGCCCATAATGCATCATCAAGTTCCTTAGACCAATTCTTTCTAGATCTATTAACAGTCTTTTGCAAAATTAATTTAATCTCTCTATTGCTCAATTCTACTTGACCACTAGACCGAGGATGATATGGAGATGCAATTCTGTGGTTGACATCATATTTAGCAAGCATTTTACGGAAAGCACCATGAACAAAATGTGAACCATCATCAGTCATTCAATATCTAGGGACTCCAAACCTTGGAAAAATAACTTCTTTAAGCATCTTAATAGAAGTGTTATGATCAGCACTACTAGTTGGAATGACTTCTACCCACTTACTAACATAATCAACAACAACCAGATATGTGCATACCCATTAGAGGAAGGAAAAGGCCCCATATAATCAAAGCCCCAAACATCAAATGGTTCAATAACAAGTGAATAGTTCATAGGAATTTCCTGAAGTCTACTAATATTACCGATTCTCTGGCATTCATCACAGGACAAGACAAACTTACGGGCATCCTTAAAGAGAGTGGGCCAATAGAAACCAGATTGCAATACCTTATGTGCAGTTCTATCTCCAGCGTGGTGCCCTCCATAAGCCTCGGAGTGGCACTTGCGTAGGATCTGTTCCTGTTCATGCTCAGGTACACAACGTCTAATAACACCATCTACTCCTTCTTTATAAAGGTGTTGGTCATCCACAAGTAATGTCTTAAATCATAGAAAAACTTTTTCTTTTGCTGGTATGTGAAACTAGGTGGTATAAATTTATCAACAATGTAATTAGCATAATCAGCATACCATGGAATATTATGAGAAGCATTTATGACAGCTAATTGTTCATCAGGAAAGCTATCATAAATAGGCAGTGGGTCATCAAGAAAATTTTCTAACCTAGACAAGTTGTCTGCAACGGGGTTCTCAGCTCCCTTTCTATCAATAATATGCAAATCAAATTCTTGTAGCAAGAGAACCCATCTAATAAGTCTAGGTTTAACATCTTTCTTTTCCATAAGATATTTAATAACAACATGATCAGTGTGAACAGTTACTTTCGAATCAACAATATAAGGTCTGAACTTATCACATGCAAATACAACTGCTAAAAATTCTTTTTCAGGATAGCATAATTTCTCTGGGCACTATCTAGAGTTTTACTAGCATACTGAATAACATTTAATTTCTTGTCAACTCTTTGTCCTAGAACAACACCAATAGCATAATCACTAGCATCACACATAATTTCAAAGGGTAAATTCCAATCAGCTGGCTGAACAATAGGTGCAGAAATCAAGGCTTTCTTAAGTATTTCAAAGGCTTCTACACAATCATCATCAAAAACAAAAGAACATCTTTTTTGCAAGAGATTAGTGAGAGGCCTAGAAATTTTAGAGAAGTCTTTAATAAACCTCCTACCGAAACCAGCATGACCAAGGAAACTTCTTATACCTTTGATATATTTAGGACACGGCATCTTTTCAATAGCATCTACTTTAGCTTTATCAACTTCAATACCCCTTTCAGAAATTTTATGCCCCAAGACAATACCTTCATTAACCATAAAGTGGCACTTCTCCCAATTATACAAGATTAGTTTCTTCACATCTCTGGAAAACTCGGTCAAGGTTGCTTAAGCAATCATCAAAAGAAGTTCCGTAAACAGAGAAATCATCCATGAAAACCTCAACAATCTTTTCACAGAAATTAGAGAATATAGCAGTCATACATCTTTGAAAGGTAGCAGGTGCATTGCATAAACCAAAAGGCATAGTCTATAATCAAAGGTACCGAAAGGGCAAGTAAAAGTGGTTTTCTCTTGATCATCTTTTGACACAGGTATTTGAGAGAAACCATAATAACCATCCAGAAAGCAAAAATGTGTATGCTTGGATAATCTTTCTAGCCTTTGATCAATAAAAGGTATAAGGTAATGATCTTTTCTAGTAGCTTTATTTAATTTGCAAAAATCAATTACCATTCTATAAATTGTAACAATTCTTTGAGGAATCAATTCATTCTTATCATTAGGAACAACAGTAATGCCTCCCTTCTTAGGGACACAATAAACATGACTTGCCCATTGACTATCAGTAATAGGATAAACTATACATGCCTTCAGAAGCTTTAGTATTTCATTTCTTACCACTTCTTTCATCTTAGGATTTAACCGTCGTTGATGGTCAACAACTGGTTTAGCATCTTTCTCCAATTTAATTTTGTGCTGGCATAGAGTGGGACTAATGCCCTTAAGATCATCGAGAGTATATCCAATAGCGGCACAGTGCTTCTTCAGAGTTTTCAATAATTTCTTTTCTTCATGCTCTGAAAGGTTAGCACTAATAATAACATGATATATCTTGTTTTCATCAAGATAAGCATATTTCAGAGTATCAGGTAATTGTTTAAGCTCAAACACGGGATCACCCTTAGGGGAAGGAGGATCCCCAAGGATTTCAACAGGCAAATTGTGCTTCAAAATAGGCCCTGATTAAAGAATACTTCATCTATTTCCCTTCTTTCATTCATAAACATATCATTTTCATGGTCTAACAAATATTGTTCTAAAGGATCATTAGGAGGCACGGCAATGGAAGCAAGACCAATAATTTCATCCTTACTAGGCAATTCTTTATCATGGAGTTGTCTACGAAATTTAGAGAAATTAAAATCATGGGACATATCCCCTAAACCAACAGTAACAATATCTTTCTCGTAGTCTATCTTAGCATTAACAATATTCAAGAAAGGTCTACCAAATATAATGGGACAAAAATTATCTTGTGGGGAAGCAAGAACAAGAAAATCAGTAGGATATTTTATCTTCCCACACAGGACTTCAACATCTCTAACAATCCCAATTGGTGATATTGTATCTCTATTAGCAAGCTTAATAGTAACATCAATATCTTCTATCTCAGCAGGTGCTATATCATTCATAATTTCTTTATATAAGGTATAAGGAATTGCACTCACACTAGCACCCACATCACATAAGCCATGATAACAATGATCTCCTATTTTAACGGAAACAACAGGCATGCCAACAACATGTCTATGTTTATCTTTCATATCAGGTTTAGCAATTCTAGCAGCTTCATCACAGAAATAAATAACATGCCCATCAATATTATCAACCAAGAGATCTTTAACCATAGCAATACTAGGTTCAACTTTAATTTGGTCAAGGGGTGTAGGTGTTCTAGTATAACTCTTACAAGCCATAGTTGAAGCTTTAGCATGGTCCTTTATTCTAACAGGGAAATGTGGTTTCTCAATATAAGCAGTAGGAACAATACGATCAATATTAAGTAATAGTTTCTTCTTCAACTTTAATAGGTTCTACTACTTTAACTTTAATGGGAGGATGATATTTAAACCACTTCTCCTTAGGGAGATCAACATGAGTAGCAATAAATTCACAGAAAGAAGGTACTATCCCAGGGTGAAGTCCATATTTAGTGCAAAAATCACGAAAAGCATCGGTATCCATAAAAGATTTGACACAATCAAACTTAAGGTACCTAACTCCTTACCTTCGTCGAGTTCCCAATCTTCAGATTTGTGTTTAATTCTTTCCAATAAATCCCATTTGAATTCAATATCCCCTTCATATAGGAACCAGTACAAGAAGTATTGAGCATGTATCGATCATTAAGAGAAAGCCGAGCATAAATTTTTTGAATAATAATTTCTATTGAGAGCTCATGATTGGGGCATGAATATAACATTGACTTAAGCCTCCCCCAAGCTTGAGCGATAGTTTCTCCTTCACGAGGCCAAAAATTATATATATAATTCCGATCATGATGAACCAGATGCATAGGAAAAAACTTTTGATGAAATTCCAATTTCAATCGGTTGTAGTTCCATGATCCAATATCATCCAATATCCTATACCATGTCAATGCATTTCCCTTCAAAGATAAATGGAAGACCTTCTCCTTGACAACATCCTCGGGCATACCTGCAAGCTTAAATAATCCACAAACTTCATCAACATAGATTAGGTGCATATCAGGATGTAATGTTCCATCTCCTACATAAGGATTAGCTAGCAGTTTCTCTATCATACCCGAAGGAATTCCATAATAAATATTTTCAGTAGGTGCAGTAGGTTGACGAGCAACTCTTTGCTCTTCTGGTCAAGGTGAAGATACCACGAACAAGCCCCTCAAAGGATTATTTTCCATAGTAACAAGTGACAGTAAATTTCAGCACACTATATAAATGTTCTCTTACCAAATTCCACTTACCAAAGGCGCTTCACTCCCCGGCAACGGCACCAGAAAAGAGTGTGATCTATCCTAGCCCTTCTATAAGTGAGAGTGTCGAACCCAATGAGGAGCAGAAGGAAATGACAAGTGGTTTTCAGCAGGGTATTCTCTGCAAGCACTGAAATTATCGGTGACAGGTAGTTCTGTGATAAGATTAATCATAATGGGTAACAAGTAAATAAAGTAACTAAGGTGCAACAAGGTGGCCCAATCCTTTTTGTAGCAAAGGACAAGCCTGGACAAACTCTTATATAAAGCAAAGCGCTCCTGAGGACACATGGGAATTATTGTCAAGTTAGTTTTCATCATGCTCATATGATTCATGTTTGTTACTTTGATAATTTCATATGTGGGTGGATCGTTGCTTGGGTGCTGCCCTTCCTTGGACAAGCCCCCCACTTATGATTAACCCCTCTCGCAAGCATCCAAAACTACGAAAGAAGAATTAAGGTAACCTTGAAGGAAATATGCCCTAGAGGCAATAATAAATTTATTATTTATTTTCTTATATCATGATAAATGTTTATTATTCATGCTAGAATTGTATTAACCGGAAACATAATGCTTGTGTGAATACATAGACAAACAGAGTGTCACTAGTGTGCCTCTACTTGACTAGCTCATTGATCAAAGATGGTTATGTTTCCTAGCCATTGACATGAGTTGTCATTTGATTAACGGGATCACATCATTAGGAGAATGATGTGATTGACTTGACCCATTCCGTTAGCTTAGCACATGATCGCTTAGTATTCTGCTATTGCTTTCTTCATGACTTATACATGTTCCTATGACTATGAGATTATGCAACTCCCGTTTACCAGAGGAACACTTTGTGTGCTACCAAACGTCACAACGTAACTGGGTGATTATAAAGGTGCTCTATAGGTGTCTCCGAAGGTACTTGTTGGGTTGGCGTATTTCGAGATTAGGATTTGTCACTCCGATTGTCGGAGAGGTATCTCTGGGCCCACTCGGTAATGCACATCACTTAAGCCATGCAAGCATTGCAACTAATGAGTTAGTTGCGGGATGATGTATTACAGAACAAGTAAAGAGACTTGCCGGTAGCGAGATTGAACTAGGTATTGAGATACCGACAATCGAATCTCGGGCAAGTAACATACCGATGACAAAGGGAACAATGTATGTTGTTATGCGGTCTGACCGATAACGATCTTCGTAGAATATGTGGGAGCCAATATGAGCATCCAGGTTCCGCTATTGGTTTTTGACCGGAAACGTGTCTCGGACATGTCTACATAGTTATCGAACCCATAGGGTCCGCACGCTTAAAGTTTCGATGACAGTTATATTATGAGTTTATATGTTTTGATGTACCGAAGGTTGTTCGGAATCCCGGATGTGATCACGGACATGATGAGGAGTCTCGAAATGGTCGAGACATGAAGATTGATATATTGGACGACTATATTCAGACACCGGAATGGTTCCGGGGGTTATCGAATATATACCGGAGTACCGGGGGGTTACCGGAACCCCCCGGAGGTTATTGGGCCTCATGGGCCCAATTGGTGGAAGAGGAGAGGCAGCCAAGGGGCAGCCGCGCGCCCCTCCGCCCCAAGTCCGAATTGGACAAGGAGGGGGGCGGCGCCCCCTGAGGGAGTCCTGGACTAGGGGGTGTCCGGATAGCCGAACTATCATCATCGGCCGGACTCCAAGACTATGAAGATACAAGATTGAAGACTTCGTCCCATGTCCGGATGGGACTTTCCTTGGCGTGGAAGGCAAGCTTGGCGATACGGATATGTAGATCTCCTATCATTGTAACCGACTACGTGTAACCCTAGCCCTCTCCGGTGTCTATATAAACCGGAGGGTTTTAGTCCGTAGGACAACAACCATCATAACAATCATACCATAGGCTAGCTTCTAGGGTTTAGCCTCCTTGATCTCGTGGTAGATCCACTCTTGTACTACCCATATCATCAATATCAATCAAGCAGGAGTAGGGTTTTACCTCCGTCGAGAGGGCCCAACCTGGGTAAAAACATCGTGTCCCTTGTCTCCTGTTACCATCCGCCTAGACGCACAGTTCGGGACCCCCTACCCGAGATCCGCCGGTTTTGACACCGACATTGGTGCTTTCATTGAGAGTTCCTCTGTGCCGTCACGATCAGGAAGGATGCCTCTTCCCGTCTTTAAAGACGGTACCATTGCCGAAGGATCTTTGGCCGCCGGCCAAACTATCCGGCTAGGTGGTTTTCTCATGACCGCCTGTTCGGCCGCCGCTTCGAGGGTGACCTCTCGGGTCATCGAAAGCAATCTTCACGCCAACTCGGAATTCGCCGAGCAGCTGGATCCAATGGAGCTCTCTTCCGTAAACGAGCCCTTGGATCGCATCGCCGCCCTGGGAGTCGCTACAGACTACGATCAGATTGGGCTTAAAACCGATGTGAGAGAGATTAACTCTCCCCAGGTTACCCACCACGTTGCGGTGGTAGAGGAACAACGTGGCGACTCTTCTTCTGTATTAACGACTAGTTATGTCCGGACTCCTGATACCTCCATGCCGGATTCCCGCGGAGGGACGGACGTCAATCAAGTACTGAACTTAAAGTCAGGCAGCGGACCATATTCGTTGGACAACATCCAGCAATCCAAGCTTCCAAATCCGGAAACCCCTCGGCCTTTGAGCCTCAGATTGGGCAGGGTTCCGAATTTAATTCCACCTGCCCACCCAAACATAAGCGATCTATCTCAAATACGGCAAGAGCCCGATGAAACAGTACATCATTATCGGGCCAGATTCCTCCTGGTCATGGACAGGATAAAGGACTGCTGTGAGGAAAACGCAATCTCAATTTTCTGCAATAATTGCACGGACAAGGGAATCTTGAACGCCATAAGTCGTCGTGAAATTACACGCTTCGCCGACCTGGCGTCCATAGTACAAAAGTACTGTGCGATGGAGAGTACCTGGAAAACCGAAACTAAGTTTTGGGACAATCCGGCTCCGGATACAACCCTAGTCCGAAATAAAAGGGTGCATCATGCACTGGCACCTGGAACAAAAATCAAAAAGCAAAAACCCCCTAAAGGGAACGAAACCATACTAGAGGGATGGCTCAGCGGACCCTGTAAAATTCATAGTACAGAGGGCGCCACTCCAACACATAGCCTTCGAGCATGTTGGATACTACGGCAGGTGGCCAAAAGTGGCGAAGAGCTTCTAGCCCCGGAGAACCAGCATAACAGTACCAGTACGGTATTAACAGTCTTCAAGACTTTCGCATCAAATAATATGCGGAAACAAACAATCCGCAGCCTCGCCGAAGTCTACCAGGTAGCAACAACAAATCCATGGAGCGACACGGCTATCACCTTCAACGCCAGCGACGAACCTAAATTCCGAACAGCCCGAGCACCAGCCGCATTGGTCCTCAGTCCAATAGTGGACGGCTTTCGTCTTACCAAGGTACTCATGGATGGCGTCAGCGGATTAAACCTCATCTACGAAGAAACCCTTCGAAAAATGGAAATAGACTGGAGCCGCATTGAGCGAAGCAGCACAACTTTTGGAGGAATAATCCCTAGTCGGGAAGCACGCTGCACAGGAAAAATCACACTTGATGTGGTGTTTGGCTCGCCGGACAATTACAGGTACGAGGAAGTCACGTTCCAAGTGGCCCCGTTCAGCAGCGGATACCACGCTATATTAGGACGAGAGGCATTCACAATTTTTCAAGCCATACCCCATTACGGGTACATGAAGCTCAAAATGCCCGGGCCCAATGGAACCATCACTCTCGTCAGTGATCCGGACATAGCACTCCGCACCGAAAACAAGACAGCCGCACTAGCCCTAGAGGCACTATCCGAAGCCCTAGCGGCAGAGGAACTCACTGCGCTGCGCTCTGCGGTGAACAGGGACGATGTGATACTCGATAAAAGATCCAAGTCCACCTCTTTCAAACCAACAGACGAAATAGTCAAATTCCAGGTCCATCCAACGGACCCCACAAAGACGGCATCCATTGGGGCACAATTAAACCCGGATGTAGACGCCGCACTACGAGAATTCCTTCGGGAAAATTGGGACATCTTTGCCTGTCACCCTTCAGATATGCCAGGAATCCCACGCAGATTGGCAGAACATAGCCTAAAAATCCTAAAAGGATTCAAGCCAGTCAAACAGGCTCTTCGGCGATTTTCCGAACCCAAAAGACAGGCAATGGGAGAGGAGCTAGCCAAACTATTAGAAGCCGGATTTATCGGAGATATCAAACATCCGGACTGGCTAGCAAAGCTGGTAATGGTACCAAAAAAGGACAAATCCTGGCGCCTGTGCGTCGATTTTAAAGACCTTAACAAGGCTTGTCCAAAGGATCCTTTCCCCCTTCCCCGCATCGATCAAATCATCGACGCTACCGCAGGGCACGATTCATTGTGCTTCCTCGATGCATACTCCGGCTACCACCAAATCAAGATGGCGGAGACGGACCAAGCTGCAACGGCATTCATTACTCCATACGGACCATTCTGCTTCAACACAATGCCCTTCGGACTCAAAAACGCCGACGCAACATATCAGCGCATGATTCAGACATGTCTGGCTACCCAGATCGGCAAAACAGTGGAGGCATACGTAGACGACGTGGTCGTCAAAACCAAACACGTCGAAACTCTAGTAGACGACTTGAGGCTCACATTCAACAACCTCCGAGCATATGACATTAAGCTCAACCCGGAAAAATGCGTTTTCGGCGTACCAGCCGAAAAGCACTTGGGCTTCATTGTATCCGGTAGAGGAATTGAAGCAAACCCAGCCAAGATTCGAGCTCTGTCACAGCTGGATATCCCAAAAGACCTCAAACAAATACAAAAATTGACTGGATGCGTGGCGGCTCTAAGCCGCTTCATCTCCCGTTTAGGAGAAAAGGCATTGCCCCTCTATCGCCTCCTTAGGCGCACCGAACACTTCGAATGGACGGATGCTGCCACGGCCGAACTCGAAGAAATAAAGGCCATATTAACAAATCCGGTCCTGGCCGCGCCCAACTTGGGCGAACCAATGTTGTTATACATCGCGGAAACACATCACGTGGTAAGCGCGGTGCTCGTCGTCGAACGAGAAATAGAAGGGCACAAATTCCCTCTTCAAAAACCAGTGTACTACGTATCCACTGTCTTAACTCCATGCAAGTCCCGGTACCCGCATTATCAAAAGATAGCATATGCGGTGTTCATGGCAGCCCGGAAGCTACGACACTACTTTCAAGAGTGTTCGATAACAGTGGCCTCCGAAGTACCCCTGAACGACATTATAAACAACTGCGACGCGACGGGCAGGATTGCAAAATGGGCCATCAAGCTCTTACCATTCGACATAACCTACAAACCACGGCGAGCTATAAAGTCGCAAGTTTTGGCTGACTTCATCGCTGAATGGACCGAAGCCGAACTCCCTAAAGAGTACGGCGCATACTCCAATTGGATCATGCATTTCGACAGCTCCAAAATGTTGGCCGGCTTGGGGGCTGGTGTCGTATTGACGTCCCCAACCGGAGACACAGTCCAATACGTACTTCAGATAATGTACACGGACTCCAACAATGCAGCCGAGTATGAGGCCCTCTTACATGGTCTCCGGATGGCAATCTCCATGGGTATTCAACGCCTAGAGGTGCGCGGGGATTCAAACCTCGCAATATCCCAAGTAAATGGAGACTTTGACGCCAAGGATCCGAAAATGGCAGCCTATCGTAACGCTGTCTTAAAAATATCAGCTCGGTTCGAAGGACTCGAATTCCACCATGTTGCCCGGGATAATAACGAGGCAGCCGACGTGTTGGCGCGCATCGGCGCAAAACGCGACGCCGTCCCTCCAAACATCTTCCTGGATCGGCTCTTTAAGCCATCCGTATTATGGGAAGAGGAGTCCGGAAATAACAACCCGGAAGCAACCGCACCACCCAACACAGAACAATCTGACATAATCGGTGGCTCAGCCAATGAAATAACACCTTCAAATTACGAAATAATGGCAGTAATCGCCCCGTGGACAGAACCATTCCTAGCCTACTTAATTAGGCAGGAACTCCCCGAAGACCAAAATGAGGCTCGCTGCATAGTTCAGCGATCTAAAGCCTACAAGGTCCATGAGGGAGAACTTTATAAGAAAAGCACAACCGGAGTCCTTCAAAGGTGCATCTTCGAAGAGGAAGGGCGAAATCTCCTGGCTGAAATTCACGCCGGACTCGGTGGGCACCACGCGGCAGCCCGGGCCCTTGTGGGCAAGGCCTTCCGTACAGGATTCTATTGGCCAACCGCCTGGGCAGATGCTCAGGACTTGGTCCAATGATGCGTCGGTTGCCAGCTCTTTGGTAATCAAAGCCACATGCCACCCACCGCCCTCAAAACTATACCCATCACCTGGCCGTTCGCGGTCTGGGGGCTTGATAAGGTTGGACCCCTTAAAGGGGGAACCCACAAGCAAAAATACCTATTGGTCATGGTGGACAAATTCACCAAATGGATAGAGGCCAAGCCAGTTAAAACAGCCGAATCCGGACCTGTGATAGACTTCATATCCGGGGTAGTACATCGTTATGGCGTCCCCCACAGCATCATCACTGATAACGGCACGAATTTCACGGCCGACGAGGTTAAACTCTGGTGCAAAAATATGGGCATCAAGCTCGACTACGCTTCAGTCTATCACCCTCAAACTAACGGTCAAGTCGAACGAGCAAATTGTCTAATCATGAGTGGCATCAAACCCAGATTAGTGCGTTCCCTCACGGAATCTAACACACACTGGGTAGAGGAGCTCGACTCCGTACTCTGGGGGCTGCGGACCACGCCAAACCGCACTACCAGATTCACACTATTCTTTATGGTATACGGCGTAGAGGCAGTTTTGCCCTGCGATATAATTCATGACTCACCTCGAGAGCGCATGTATGAAGAAAGAGAAGTCAAGTTGGATCGGCAGGACAATTTGGACGCATTGGAGGAGGAGCGCGACGTGGCAAAGGCTCGTTCCGCATTCTATCAGCAGCAGGCTCGAAGATATCAAAGCAGAGAAGTACGGGCCAAAACTTACAATGTTGGCGAACTAGTTCTACGCCTGCCGGACAAGAAAAAGGACAAACTCAAGCCCAAATGGGAAGGTCCCTTCATCATCGACCAAGTCCTGACCGGCGGAGCATACCGTCTGCGAAACGCATCGGACAACCGACTCGAGCCGAACCCATGGAACGCAGCCCGCCTCCGAAGATTCTACGCCTAGCGCCGGACTCAGAGTCCGTCTCCTTCCTCCGTTCACATTTCATACTTCAGTTGTCTTTTGTTTCTCTCCTCTTTTTTTCCTCCCTTTTTCATAAGGCCCTTGAGGGTTGATCTGCGCATTGTTCGCACACACTTGATGTGCTATCCGCACTCATTATACCTGGGGGCTTCTTTAACAGAAGCTTATTTATACGGGCTTTATGCCCAACACATGCGTCAAACTTCCGCATGAACCTTTTATTCACCATTATATGCATCGATATGACTTAAGTTTTGGCCAAGCTGGGTTGCCTGGCTCCTGTGCTTACCCCTACGTTCCTGATTGTTCGGCTAGGAGGTAAAGGGAGCACCTCTGCGATTGTTACTTCCGGGTCACCGGATGTGTACCTCGACCGGGTGAAGCCGAAGCTAAGCGTTCTTAAGGGAATATTCGGTCGGTGACTTGAAAGATGATTTCTTATTTATTTATTTATCTGCCCCGGATGCTTTTTCTGCTCTTTTCGCAATGGGACATGCACTTTAGGGCATGCCTCCCTGTGGAAAGGAACCCCTAACGGAACTATTCTCCCGGAAGATGTTTCTTACTAACCATGTAATATAACATAACTAGTTGGGCACTTGTCTGATAAAGCACTAATGACCCCTACGCCTGGTCTCCATGCATGCCCCGGTTTTTTCATAATCGAGAAGGTATTTGGACACACTCAGGACTCTAGGGTCCCGAGGTTGAAGCGAAAAGGTCGGCAAATACAAACGATCTGCAATCCGGCTAGAAGGCATTTTACATGTCATTTTAAAATACACCGTCAACTTGACTGACTGTACTCCTCTTCAATCCCGTCTAATAGGCTGTCTAATTTACAGTCCTATTGGGAACACTTAGCAGCCAACTCTACTTGGCCGTACACTAAGCTCACAGGGATCTCCTTCCCATCGGGCCCCACAGGTCCAACCTCGGCCATGTGGTTTGGATCCGCCTTCTTATACCGCGTCTTCACCATGGCCCTGGCCTCCCTGGCGCCTTGACGGCAGGCCGATATCTTCCACAAACGGTAGCGCTGCCGTGCTCCCTGAAGCTTCTACGCAAGCTCTCCAAGGCCCTCGGGTAGGGAGATGGACGGCCATAAGGCCTGGGCGACGCCACTCATCGCCTGCCGAACACGTTCGTGCAGTTGCATCAGCTCGGGGAGTTGGTCACCCGTTGAACCGGGCATTTCCTCCGCAGGGCGACCTGTGAGCACACCTAAAGACACATTTCTATCAATCGACTTCCTCGCCGAACTCTTCTTTTCAAAGGAGTTTGCTCAAGCACTTACTATAAATGCCGCGACGAAGCCGCTGATTCTCCGTTACGGAGCCAGACAGCTGGGCCCGAACACCTTTCAGCTCTTCCCACAGCTGGGTGTGGGCATCTTGGAGTTTGTTCCTCTCCTGCTGCACCTTCATAAGCACCCTCTCGCCAGCCTTCAGCTGGCGCAGTAGCTGTTGCTTGTCCGGATCAAGTCCGGCAACATCTGCAATATCATTGTCAGATTTATACGCACGCCGCACGCCATAAACTGCTCATCTTTTCGAAATATGTGTTACCAGTAGGGGCGTCTGTGCCTCCTCCTGCGGCTAGTGCGGCCTCAAGTTGGGCCTTGCACTCTTGCAGCTCCTGGGACAGTTGGGTATTCTTCTCAGTAAGATCCTGCATATAATATGATCCTTAAATCAGTTATCCTAACTACTTAAAGTCTCGGGGGCTACTGGCATATATAACTATTAAAATTCCTTACCCGTATGTCTTTCACGTACTGCTCCGTGGCTCTGGTTAAACCATCTTGAGCGGCACGAAGGTGCGCGTCTCCCGCATTAAAGGCATTAAACGCCTCCGGGGAGAAACACGTGTCAGAAAAACTGTGCGGCGGCGCCTGTGATTCATGGCGCTCTCCACCTCAGACCTGGTGGTGGACAACCTGTCGGCATCCTCCGTTGGAGGAGCATCCGGCTCGCGCCTTGCGCTCGCCTCCCCCTCCGGACTAGGTGTTGGAGCCTGGCTGGCGGAGGCTTGGTTGGCAACCTCTCCGGGCACAGTCCGGCGAGCGCTCTTTCTCCTGGAGAAGGCTTGAGCATTAAATATATCTCACAGGAGTCTTTTCCTTAAAAACGGTGGCGTGCCATACCGTTGCGGCGACATTTCAATTCGCACCGCACCCCTCTTCCGCCTGCTGGGTCAAACTGACCCTTGTTGGTCAGACGCCGCAGGATCAGCTTCCCGCCTTGAAGGCACCTCCTGCGAGACACCGTTGGCATACGGTGGTCAGAAATAAGCACGAACGAAAGTAATGGTGTCAGGGCTCCGGTCATAGTTACCTGGGAAGCCGGAGATAAACCGGGGTAGTTAGCCGTAATGGCGACTAGAGCATTGTCCATGCTAAGTTGGTGGAACACCCCGTCAATCAGCTCCACCTTTATGTCCGGATCCTCTTCGGAGGCCG
The DNA here is from genome assembly GCA_021605145.1 of Aegilops bicornis. NCBI lineage: Eukaryota > Viridiplantae > Streptophyta > Magnoliopsida > Poales > Poaceae > Aegilops > Aegilops bicornis. The sequence continues at coordinate 625,114,961 of CM038674.1, forward strand.
GATCAAGGGATCTTCCCGGATCCTCGGGTTGTGGAGCCGGACTGTGTATGCCCTCCACATCCCGGCGCAGCCCCTGCGTCGAAATTATAAAGTAAGACATTTAACTTTGAAAGAACGGATCGAATAGATAAACGTCCGCTTACCCAGCTCCGAGGGTTATTCATGGAGAATCCATTCAATGGACTCGTTTGGAGAAAGTCCTCCTTCTCCCCCTTGTACAAGCCGGACAGGATCTTTACCAGATCTGCGGCCGATCCCGGCCCCTTGCGGCCATGACGGGTGGCGTCGTCCTCCCCGTTGAAATCCCACATGGGGTGGCCGCTATATTGGAGTGGCTGCACCCCTCGCATAATGCACGTGGCCATGACTCCGATCATGGTCAATCCGGAATGAGCCAAAGAACCTTATCCGGCCCATCAGATAATGGACGCTCCTGTCATCTTCCCGTTGAGGGCTCCGTGGGCGCCAACTCAGGCGTTTCTTCAGAGGAGCGTTGCTAAAATCCGGGAGGCCGATCCGAACTGGGTCCGGCAGTGGAGCATCTTCCACATAAAACCATTCCAAAGGCCAGTCTTCGGACGCCTTCTTTGGGGTTCCGGATAGATATCCGGTCCCGGCGATGCGCCATATTTCGGCTCCGCCCACTTGATATATCAACCCCTCGTGAGAATGAGGTACGAGGCAAAACAATCTCTTCCACAACGAAAAATGGGGCTCGATGCCCAAGAACAGCTCGCAAAGAGCTACGAAACCCGCAATGTGCAGAATGGAAGCGGGCGTAAGGTGATGGAGCTGGAGTCCGTAGAACTCCAGAAGCCCCCGGAGGAACGGATGAATGGGAAATCCGAGCCCCCTTATTAGATAAGGGACGAAGCACACCCGCTCTCCTTTGGAGGGACTGGGGGTGTTCTCCGCCTGCTTTCCACCTTTGTAGGTGGCCAGCCCGGCTCGAACCGGGACCATAAAGGCCGGAGGAAGGTATCCCTCCGCTTGGAGCGTCACCAGCTCGCTGTGCGGGACTGAACATCTCCTCCAATCTCCTGGCTGAGGACTAGGAGCGCGAGAAGAGGAGCCGCGTCGACGGTCCATGGTGGAATGGATTTTCGTCAGAAGCGCTCCGATGAGTACTCGCGAAAGGAGGATGGTGTGATTTGGATCTGGATTCCTGCCTCTCTTATAGGCAGCTTATTCACGCGGCTTGGGGGTAAAAATGTAAAAATACCCTGGCCTTTCGCATTTGTACGGCACGTGGGAGAGGGCCATTATTGGGCGTGGAAGCCAAGGAGCGCAACATTTATAAGGAAGCCGGACACTATTCGTCAAGCACATGGAATTTGGAGGAGAACCCGCCTTGCAACGCCGAAGACAATACACGCGCCGGACTCGTCGTCATTGAAGCCTGGTTCGGGGGCTACTGAGGGAGTCCTGGACTAGGGGGTGTCCGGATAGCCGAACTATCATCATCGGCCGGACTCCAAGACTATGAAGATACAAGATTGAAGACTTCGTCCCCGTGTCCGGATGGGACTTTCCTTGGCGTGGAAGGCAAGCTTGGCGATACGGATATGTAGATCTCCTACCATTGTAACCGACTCTGTGTAACCCTAGCCCTCTCCGGTGTCTATATAAACTGGAGGGTTTTTAGTCCTTAGGACAACAACCATCATAACAATCATACCATAGGCTAGCTTCTAGGGTTTAGCCTCCTTGATCTCGTGGTAGATCCACTCTTGTACTACCCATATCATCAATATCAATCAAGCAGGAGTAGGGTTTTACCTCCATTGAGAGGGCCCGAACCTGGGTAAAAACATCGTGTCCCTTGTCTCCTATTACCATCCGCCTAGACGCACAGTTCGGGACCCCCTACCCGAGATCCGCCGGTTTTAACACCGACACCCCCCTTTCCTTTTCCCCTCTCTCTCCTTCCCTCTCCTCTCCTAATCCAACAAGGAAAAGGGAGGGAGTCCTACTCCCGGTGGGAGTAGAACTCCTCCTGGCGCGCCCCTCCTGGCCGGCCGCCTCTCCCCCCTTTCTCCTTTATATAAGGGGGCAGGGGGGCACCCTAGAGACACAACAATTGATCTCTTGATCTTTTAGCCGTGTGCGGTGCCCCCCTCCACCATAGTCCACCTCGATAATAATGTAGCGGTGCTTAGGCGAAGCCCTGCGTCGGTAGAACATCATCATCGTCACCACGCCGTCGTGCTGACGAAACTCTCCCTCAACACTCGGCTGGATCGGAGTTCGAGGGATGTCATCGGGCTCAATGTGTGCTGAACTCGGAGGTGCCGTGCGTTCGGTACTTGATCGGTCGGATCGTGAAGACGTACGACTACATCAACCGTGTTGTGCTAACGCTTCCGCTTTTGGTCTACGAGGGAACGTGGACAACACTCTCCCCTCTCATTGCTATGCATCACCATGATCTTGCGTGTGCGTAGGATTTTTTTTGAAGTTACTACGTTCCCCAACAAACCTAACCATAGCATGAAACATATGGATCCAAATCAGCCCCTTACGAAGCAACGCATAAACTAGGGTTTAAGATTCTGTCACTCTAGCAACCCATCATCTACTTATTACTTCCCAATGCCTTCCCCTAGGCCCAAATAATGGTGAAGTGTCATGTAGTGGACGTTCACATAACACCACTAGAGGAAAGACAACATACATCTCATCAAAATATCGAACGAATACCAAATTCACATGATGACTTATAACAAGACTTCTCCCATGTCCTCAGGAACAAACGTAACTACTCACAAAACATATTCATGATAAAGATCAGAGGAGTATTAATTATCATTAAGGATCTGAAAATATAATCTTCCACCAGATAAACCAACTAGCATCAACTACAAGGAGTAATCAACATGTAGCGACCTGACCCAAATGGACCGAAGTCTCTGTGCTTAAGTGTCATCCCTGGATCGGTATGCTGACACACACAGTACTCGAGGAATTATAACAGAGTTCAATCACACACTTTATTACATCGAGGTCCTCAAAAGAGTATTTATTACAATAATATGGCCAAAGGCCATCTCAATAAAAATAACCATGGAAGCATTGAAGGTAAATGAGTCCATCCAACTCCACGGCAAACTGAGTGTAGAACAACGACCTACTGCACCTTTAATCTTCGTCGGAAAAGTCTTCAACATGAGACGTTGCAGCCGTGTAGGTCAGCACATGGAATATGCTGGCAATTTCAGACCATAGAATAGTAATGAAAAAAAACTATCTCTATATGCAAATTTAGCTGGTGGAGGCTCTAAATTTAATTTTTGCATAAAGCCAATTTTACCCTACAACAAAGGAATATTTTTTTACTACTAAATTAAAATGCCATTATTAAGAAGATTCCTCCAACTCAATCCCAAAACTCCCAAGTTATTAGTAACCCAATAATTTCATTAAAAAGAGTGATGAGATCAACCAATAACTCACTTCTAGATACTTAAGTTGTCCATAACCGGGGACACGTCTAATCATGATTAGTTTGTACAATCTGCAGAGGTTTGCGCACTTTTCCCCACAAGACTCGACCACCTCCATGATCGGAAGATCGAGACATAGCCTTTCAAAAGCGTTTCCCCTTAACCCTGGGTAGACCGGTACACCTACTTTCCCCTACATCATTTAGTCTACCATGGAAAGAGGCCACACAACTTACTCAACTATGCCAGAGCCCATAATGGCTTGTGGCTGCACACGGAAGTTTCTAGGCATGAACTATCTTATGATCCCTTTGAGCCTGGGTGGCGGACCTAGGGTAATCACACTGCACTCGGGATTCCCCTTGGGCAAGCTCTGGTTACTCCAGGTGCCCCAAACAATCCACCCAGATGTGTATTAAAGTTGCCACTTATGTTGCCCCAAAATTATTATCTCTCGCAACTTGTATGGATCACACATACCAATCCCCGTCTACGAGCATGGCTAAGCAATATATGACATAACGAATATTCCCGGGGTGATCAAAGGTCATAGGTTCCTACCACATGAACTACAAAGCATAACCACATGTTCCCAATCCTACTCATGCAATCTTTGACGGTGAAACTAATGCATAGTAAAAACTGAGTATTGAAAAGTATGATCAAAGTGTGAACTTGCCTTGCTGACGATCGTTGAACTCTAAAGATTCGTAGTAGCAAGCTTCGCACTCCGGATGATCTAGCGTAAGCAAGCAATAACATACATAAGCATACAAGCAAAGATCCAAAAGAAAACAAATAAAAGACTTCAGAAAACTCCAAAACATTCAAATAAAGGTTTTGTATAGAACGTAATTTTTACAGTAGCAAACATATGTGTGTTTGGGTCTAACAGAAAATACACGTTACGAGCTTCAATTTGCAAAAAAAATCACCTAAAACGGAGTTCCGAAACTCGAGTTACGGCCTAACAAAGTTTGAATTCAGATCTGGTTGAATTAAAATTTTAAAATTTTCAAAAATATTTTTCGTTTGGTTCTCTCGATAGATGGGTTTTGTATGAACTAGTAGGAAAAAGAATCAACTAAATCGGATCTATAGACTAAAATATATGAATTCGTAAAGATTGGGCATTTTTCTCAAAATCAATTATGGGATTTGATATGTACTGCCACGTGTCGCGCTGCTATAGGAAGATACCCCTTGTTTTTTTTTCAGATCAGAGAGGGCAACCTGTTGGATCGAGCAGATCGAAGGGAGAGGGCTCACCGGAGAGAGGAGATCCGTTCAACAGAGTGCGGCGGCGGCGGCTCTGGTTCGCCGGGAACCGGCGTCGGAGTTGGTTCCGGAGAGAGGCGAGTGTGGGACGGGGTAGACGGAGCCGGGGCGAATCCTAGACACAAGGCGGGGCTACCAACTTCTTCCTGTAGCAACCAGGAGAAGCTGCCGGAGTTGGGGTAGCTCCGGCGAGCAATTCCTCAAAGCAAGGAGCGACTCAGAGAGGGGTTTTCGGGGAGGGAAGTGAGGAGGAAGAATGGCATCGCGGGGGCCTATTTATAGGGTCATGGGAGGTCGGTACAGGTAGATCAAGGGGCTCAACGTGACAATTAATGGCTGTTTTGTGCGTGTATGATTCACGGCTCCGTGCGTTCAATTAAAGCAACAATGTTGGGTTTTAATTCCCTGAATGGGTTATTGGTAACGCCCTCGACAATTTTCGTGTTGACTCCGGAGTGAAACGGCAAAGAAATTAAGTGGGAGGAGGGGAGGAAGAGGTGGAGGCGCCATGAGTGCAGGCTCTGTTCATATTCATGTAACGAACAGAGACGAGGAAGAAGGAGATAGCGCATGGGCCTGGGCATACTGGGCTGCGTTTTTTTAAACGTTTTTTTACAGAAGCAATGAAACACCAAAAATACAAATAAAAGTTACCCTAAAAATCCCAGAAAATTCACATAGTTATATGGTCTTATATATGTCCTAGTGAACTTTTATCTGGCCTAAAATGCAAGATTTCAAAAATGAAATTTTTGCTATGCTAATAAAATAAATTGCAAATAAAACTCAACAAATATGTTTTGGTTCCAAATTCGATTTCCAATATTTTATTTTTTGATTTTGAAGAAGTCATTTTATCTTCTTTCTTTATTTTATTTTTGATATAATGGAAATGAATTTTTTGGTGAAACCAAATTTGATCCAAACTCCCAACTTCGAAAAAAATTCAAAATTGGTTTTTAGGAAACTTCCAACTCTCTCTTTTGGTCCTTGAGTTGCTCAAAGTTTCTTGGATCAAAAATCAAATAAAAGAAATGGGGCAAAATGCATAAATCATGGATGCATATGAATGATCTATTATAAACATCCAAATTGAAAATTGGGATGTTACAAACCTACCCCCCTTAAGATGAATCTCGCCCTCGAGATTCGGGTTGGCTAGCAAAAAGGTGTGGGTGGTCCTGTCGGAGATCATCTTCTTGTTCCCAAGTGGCTTCTTCCTCAGTATGATGATTCCACTGAACCTTGCAAAACTTGATGACCTTGCTGCCGGTAACCCTGCTTGCAGTCTCGAGAATATTGACGGGCTTCTCCTCATAGGTCATATCACTATCCAACTGTATGGCCTCCAGTGGCACTCTATCCCTTAGAGGAATATCGGCCATCTCTGCATGGCACTTCTTTAACTGGGAAACGTGAAACACATCATGAACTCCTGACAAGGCTTCGGGTAATTCCAACTTGTACGCAACTTCACCCATGCGTTCTAAAATTCTGTACGACCCCACAAACCGTGGTGCTAACTTTCCTTTGACTCCAAATCGTTTAACTCCTCGAAGTGGTGACACACGCATATATGCTCTATCTCCAACTTCATAGGTTACCTCCTTGCGTTTAGTATCAGCATAAGTCTTCTACCCGGACTGGGCTATCTTAAGTCTGTCACGGATCAACTTGACTTTCTCCTCCAAATCTCTGATTAAATCAGGTCCGCACAGTTTACGGTCTCCAACTGCATCCCACATCAATGGTGTCCTGCACCTCCTTCCGTACAAAGCTTCGAAAGGGGCCATCTTCAAACTAGCTTGATAGCTATTGTTATATGAGAATTCTACGTATGGCGAATTATCATCCCAACTAGATCCATAATCTAGCGCACAAGCTCTCAACATGTCTTCCAGAATATGATTGACTCTCTCGGTCTGTCCATCTATCTGCGGATTAAAGGTTGTACTGAACTCTAGCCTGGTACCCAAAGTTTCGTGTAACTGATGCCAAAACTTTGAGGTAAACTGTGTTCCTCTATCTGATACGATATTCCTCGGAACTCCATGCAGACATACGATCCTGGTCATGTATATCTTGGCTAACTTAGCACTTGTATATGTGGTTTTCACGGGGATGAAGTGAGCTACCTTGGTCAAGCGATCAACCACTACCCAAATAGAATCATAGCCTGAACGAGTCTTGGGCAATCCGGTAATAAAATCCATGCCAAGCTAATCCCATTTCCAATCGGGTATTGGCAAAGGCTGAAGTAATCCTGCTGGTTTCTGGTGCTCTGCCTTAACCCTCTGACATACGTCACATACTGCGACATACTCGGCAATATCCTTCTTCATACCTGTCCACCAGAAACTTTCCTTCAAGTCCAAATACATCTTGGTATTGCCCGGGTGTATCGAATAAGGCGAATCATGAGCCTCCTGAAGAATCAACTTTCTAATCTCTGGGTCATTTGGCACATAAATACGCTGCTCAAACCATAATGTTCCGTGTTCATCCTCACGAAATCCTTCTGCCTTTCCTTGGTTCATCCTTTCCTTTATTTCTACAATTCCTTTGTCCAACTTCTGGGCTCCTCGGATCTTTCCCAACAAAGTGGATTGAATTTCCATTGCGGCAACAAAACCTCGTGGTACTATCTCCAATCGAAGATCGCTGAGATCATCAATTAACTCCTGAGGTAATCCTCCTGCTGTGAGGGTATTAACATAGCTCTTGCAGCTCAATGCATCTGCCACAACATTGGCCTTTCCTGGGTGATAGTGCAATTTCATGTCATAATCCTTTATGAGCTCCAACCATCTTCTCTGTCTGAGGTTCAACTCCTTCCGCGTGAAGATGTATTTCAAACTCTTATGATCCGTGTAAACATCACAATGATTTCCGATAAGAAAATGTCTCCAGGTCTTGAGTGCGTGCACTAAGGCTGCTAATTCCAAATCATGTGTGGCATAATTTCGCTCATGAGGTCGAAGCTGACGTGAGGCATATGAAACAACTCTTCCTTCTTGCATAAGAACACCTCCAAGTCCCCGACGAGAAGCGTCGCAATATACTTGGAAATCCTTGCATATATTCGGAAGAATTAGCATCGGGGTTGTGACCAAACGTTTATTCAGCTCCTGGAAATTGGCCTCACATTCGTCGGTCCAAACAAACTTAGTGTCTTTCTTCTATAATTCCGTCATGGGATTCGCGATCTTGGAGAAATTCTCAATAAACCTCCGGTAATATCCTGCAAGTCCAAGAAAACTACGAATCTCTCCGACTAAGGTGGGTGCCTTCCATTCGGTGACGACTTCAACCTTGGAGGGGTCTACTGCTATTCCTTCTCCTGATATAACATGTCCAAGAAATCCGACTTCCTTCAACAAGAATTCACATTTGCTGAATTTTGCGTATAATTGATGTTTCCTAAGCTTCTCAAGAACCAAGCGCAAATGTTCCTTGTGTTCTTCTTCATTCTTTGAGTAAATCAATATGTCATCAATGAATTCCACAACAAACTTATCCAAGAACTCCATGAATACCTTATTAGTCATACTCATGAAATAGGCAGGGGCATTAGTCAAACCAAAAGACATGATCGTGTACTCATAAAGCCCATATCTCGTGGTAAAGGCTGTCTTGGGTATATCCTGTTCTCGAATCTTCAGCTAATGATATCCTGATCGAAGATCGATCTTAGAGAAAACTTTTGCTCCTTGTAGCTGGTCAAACAAATCATTGATCATTGGCAGAGGGTACTTGTTCTTGATCGTCACCTCATTCAGCGCAGATAATCTACCACCATTCTCAAGGATCCATCCTTCTTCTCAACTAGAAGCACTGGGGCTCCCCAAGGTGATGAACTCGGTCAAATATAACCTTTCTCCAATAATTCCTTAATCTGCTTCTTAATTTCCTCCAGATCATTTGCGGGCATATGGTACGGTCTCTTGGACATTGGTCCGGTACCGGGTAACAATTCGATCAAAAACTCTATGTCCCGATCCGGTGGCATGCCGGGCAATTCCTCGGGGAATACATCGGGATAGTCCTTCACAACTGGTACTTCCTCTTGAACAATTCCCGAAAGAGAATTCACTTGAGTCCTGCTTGGCGTATGCCTCGACACATACTTGATCCGTTTCCCCTCTCGGGTGGTGAGAAGAATCGACTTACGGGCACAATCAATATTCCGTTCATACTTGGATGGCCATTCCATGCCTAGAATTACGTCCAATCCTTGTGGGGAAAACGTGTCTCCCTATGGTCAATGGCAACTGAAAACATCCCCGACTAGTCATATGCTCTGCTCCTGGGGAACTCACTAACATAGGTGACTTAAGGGCTATGGTCGGCAACTTAAACTTATCCACAAACCCCCTTGATATGAATGAATGTGATGCACCAGTGTCAAAAAGAACAAGGGCTGTAAATGAATTAATCAAGAACTTACCAACAACAGCGTCAGGCTGGTCATATATTTCCTCCACATTGACATGGTTCACCTGACCTCTGGTGAAGGGATTGGGCTTGTTGCCCCCAGAGCTTCCATTACCATTCCCGTTCTTGGCCTCAGGGTAATTGGTGGCGTAGTGTCCGGTTTTCCCGCACTTGAAACAGGTAATGTGGCTCAGATCCTTCTTTGCTAGTGTAGCAGGGTTGGACTGATGCTGATTGTTGTTACCTCCGTTCCCATTGCCATTCCTATGGCCATTATGGTTGTGTCCATTCCCTCCATGATGTGAATGTCCTCCATGGTTATGGTGAGTGTGTCCACTATACTTGCCAGATCCTGGTCCATTATTTCCCGAGTACGGGGTATAGCGGGGCTTCTGCTGAACACCAGAGTTGTACTTTCCCTGTCCGTACTTCCTCTTGCGATTCTCCACCTGCTGCTGCTTGCCTTCCAGAATGAGAGCCTTGTCGACCAACTCTTGATAATTGTTAAAGGTAGCCACGGTCAACTGAAGTCCCAAATCATCGTTTAGTCCCTCCAGAAATTTCTCCTGCTTAGCGACATCATCAGCCACGTCTCCGGCAGCATTCCTGGATAGCTTGCTGAATTCCTCCACATAATCACCAACAGAACAATTTTCCTGGAGTAAGTTGCGGAACTCACGCTTCTTCAGACTCATAGCTCTTGCTGAAACATGTGCGGTACAGAATGCCTGCTGGAACTGATCCCAAGTCACATTGGCTATGGGGAATGTGGTGGTGTAATTCTCCCACCACGAGGCTGCTGGTCCATCCAGTTGATGTGCGGCAAAGCGCACCTTCTCAGTGTCAGTGCATCCTGCGGTGGTCAGCTCTCTTCTAATCTTGCGAAGCCAGTCATCTGCAACGATCGGCTCCGTCGCTAGAGAACACCGTGGGTTCAACCTCGTGAAGCGGGTAAGGTTGTCGACCAGGTGGTGGCGGTGGGCTGTTGTTGTTCGGTTACGATTACGGATGAGTAGCTGCATGAGGGCATTCTGGTTCTGGATCAAGTGAGTAAGTTTCGGTGGGAATTCCGGGTCACGTCTTGGAGGCATCTGTTAGGTTTAGAGTGGATGAGAAATTAGGATAGAATAAGGGCCTAATGAGAGAAATCACTACCCATATGCTTATGATAGCAAGAAAATTTCAAATCAAGCAATTCACACAGATCACACCACACAAGCAAAAACCTACAGGTAATGTCATATCCACAAGAGATATGATCTCTTCATACTACCGCAATCATTTGTTGGACTCAACTTGGTAGTGGTGATTTGAACTAAATCTCCTCAAATCAGTGTCAACTCTAGCTTCTTCTTCGTCAATGTTGTCTTCATAGGTCATGGTCTCATCGGACTGAGCAACTTGGTGATGGGGTTCAACAACTATTTTATTGAAGTGGAGAAGAGATAGAAATGAATAGAGAAGAGTATAGACCAACAAATATTTAAGGAAGTCGTAAAATAGAGTTTTCTTCCCATGGCTTTCCATTTCCTAGTGGTCGCGTCCTACAGTCAGCGTGTGCTCTGATACCATATTGTAGCGACCTGACCCAAATGGATCGAAGCCTCTGTGCTTAAGTGTCATCCCTGGATCGGTATGCTGACACACACAGTACTCGAGGAATTATAACAGAGTTCAATCACACACTTTATTACATCGAGGTCCTCAAAAGAGTATTTATTACAATAATATGGCCAAAGGCCTTCTCAATAAAAATAACTGCGAAAGCATTGAAGGTAAATGAGTCCATCCAACTCCACGACAAACTGAGTGTAGAACAACGACCTATCGCACCTTTATTCTTCATCGGAAAAGTCTGCAACATGAAACTTTGCAGCCGTGTAGGTCAGCACATGGAATATGCTGGCAATTTCAGACCATAGAATAGTAATGAAAAAAAAACTATCTCTATATGCAAATTTAGCAGGTGGAGGCTCTAAATTTAATTTTTGCATAAAGGCAATTTTACCCTACAACAAAGGAATAATTTTTTTACTACTAAATTAAAATGCCATTATTGAGAAGATTCCTCAACTCAATCCCAAAATTCCCAAGTTATTAGTAACCCAATAATTTCATTAAAAAGAATTCACTTCTAGATACTCAAGTTGTCCACAACCGGGGACACGACTAATCATGATTAGTTTGTACACTCTGCAGAGGTTTGCGCACTTTTCCCCACAAGGCTCGACCACCTCCATGATCGAAAGGTCGAGACATAGCCTTTCAGAAGCGTTTCCCCTTAACCCTGGATAGATCGGTACACCTACATTCCCCTACATCATCTAGTCTACCACGGAAAGAGGCCACACAACTTACTCAACTATGCCAGAGCCCATAATGGCTTGTGGCTGCACACGGAAGTTTCTAGGCATGAACTATCTTATGCTCCCTTTGAGCCTGGGTGGCGGACCTAGGGTAATCACACAGGTACTCCGGGATTCCCCTTGGGCAAGCACTGGTTACTCCAGGTGCCCCAAACAATCCACCTAGATGTGTATTAAAGTTGCCACCTTATGTTGTCCCAAAATTATTATCTCTCGCAACTTGCATGGATCACACATACCAATCCCCGTCTACGAGCATGTCTAAGTAATATATGACATAACGAATATTTCCGGGGTGATCAAAGGTCATAGGTTCCTACCACATGAACTACAAAGCATAACCACATGTTCGCAATCCTACTCACGCAATCTTTGAGGGTGAAACTAATGCATAGTAAAAACTGGGTATTGAAAAGTATGATCAAAGTGTGAACTTGCCTTGCTGACGATCGTTGAACTCTAAAGATTCGTAGTAGCAAGCTTCGCACTCCGGACGATCTAGCGTAAGCAAGCAATAACATACATAAGCATACAAGCAAAGATCCAAAAGAAAACAAATAAAAGACTTCAGAAAACTCCAAAACATCCAAATAAAGTTTTTGTACAGAACGTAATTTTTACAGTAGCAAAAATATGTGTGTTTGGGTATAGCAGAAAGTACATGTTACGAGCTTCGATTTGCAAAAGGAATCACCTAAAACGGAGTTCTGAAGCTCGAGTTACGACCTAACGAAGTTTGAATTCAGATCTGTTTGAATTCAAATTTTAAAATTTTCAAAAATATTTTTCGTTTGGTTCTCTCGATAGATGGGATTTCTATGAACTAGTAGGAAAAAGAATCAACTAAATCGGATCTATAGACTAAAATATATGAATTCCTAAAGATTGGGCATTTTTCTCAAAATCAATTACGGGATTTGATATGTACTGCCACGTGTCGCGCTGCTATAGGAAGATACCCCTTCGTTTTTTCAGATCGAGAGTGCAAGCTGTTGGATCGAGCAGATCGAAGGAGAGGGCTCACCGAGAGAGGAGATCCGTTCACGGAGCGGCGGCGGCGCGGCTGTTCACGGGATCCGGCGTTGGAGTTGGTTCCGAAGAGAGGCGAGTGTGGGACGGGGTAGACGGTGCTGGGGCAAATCCTAGACACAAGGCGGGGCCCCCAACTTCTTCCTGTAGCAACCAGAGAAGCTGCCGGAGTTGGGGTAGCTCCGGCGAGCAATTTCTCAAAGCAAGGAGCGACGCAGAGAGGGGTTTTTGGGGAGGGAAGTGAGGAGGAAGAATGGCATCGCGGGGGCTGGGTCAGGGGAGGTCGTTACAGGTAGATCAAGGGGCTCAACGTGACCATTAATGGCTGTTTTGTGCGTGTACGTCTCACGGCTCCGTGCGTTCAATTAAAGCAACAATGTTAGGTTTTAATTCCCTGAATGGGTTATTGGTAACGCCCTCGACAATTTTCGTGTTGACTCCGGAGTGAAACGGCAAAAATATTAAGTGGGAGGAGGGGAGGAAGAGGTAGAGGCGCCATGAGTGCAGCCTTTGTTCATATTCCTGTAATGTAACGAACAGAGAGGAGGAAGAAGGAGATAGCGCCTGGGCCTGGGCATACTGGGCTGCGTTTTTTTAAAACGTTTTTTTACAGAAGCAATGAAACACCGAAAATACAAATAAAAGTTAGCCCAAAAATCCCAGAAAATTCACATAGTTATATGGTCTTATATATAACCTAGTGAACTTTTATCTAGCCTAAAATGCAAGTTTTCAAAAATAAACTTTTTGCTATGCTAATAAAATGAATTGCAAATAAAACTCAACAAATATGTTTTGGTTCCAAATTCGATTTCCAATATTTTCTTTTCTGATTTTGAAGAAGTCATTTTATCTTCTCTCTTTATTTTATTTCTGATATAATGGAAATGATTTTTTTTTGGTGAAACCAAATTTGATCCAAAATCCCAACTTCGAAAAAATTCAAAATTGGTTTTTAGGGAAACTTCCAACTCTCTCTTTTGGTCCTTGAGTTGCTCAAAGTTCCTTGGGTCAAAAATCAAATAAAACAAATGGGGCAAAAATGCATAAATCATGGATGCATATGAATGATCTATTATAAACATCCAAATTGAAAATTGGGATGTTACACAATGTTGATGGACTAGGGACCAAGAGCGAATACAAGAGATGAACTAGGGTTTGAGAGGAGATGGTGCTGGTGAAGATGTTGATGGAGATTGACCCCCTCTCGATGAGAGGATCGTTGGTGATGACGATGGCTTCGATTTCCTCCGGAGGGAAGTTTCCCCGGCAGAACAGCTCGGCCGGAGCCCTAGATTGGTTCTGCCCAAGTTCCGCCTCGAGACGGCGGCGCTTCATCCCGAAAGCTTCCTTCTAATTTTTTCCAGGTCAAAACACACCATATAGCCAAAGATGGGCACCAAAGGCCTGCCAGGGGGCTCACAAGGATGGGGGGGGGGGGGGGTAGGGCGCGCCCTCCACCCTTATGGCTAGCTGGTAGCCCCCCTCTGGTATTTTCTTCGCCCAATATTTTTATTATTCCAAAAACATGCTCCGTGAAGTTTCAAGACTTTTGGAGTTGTGCAGAATAGGTCTCTAATATTTGCTCATTTTCCAGTCCAAAATTCCAGCTGCCGGCATTCTCCCTCTTCATGTAAACCTTATAAAATAAGAAAGAAAAAGCATAAGTATTGTGATATAATGTGTAATAGCAGCCCATAATGCAATAAATATCAATATAAAAGCATGATGCAAAATGGACGTATCACCTGTTAGAATAAAGGAAGATGCTAAGGCTTCACCTGTGGTTCGTAAGAGTTATACTAGAACACCTACACCTCCTGAACAAATTAAAGTTGAACCTAGTATTTCTATGGCTAAAGATCTCTTGGTCAATAATATTGATGGACATGTTATTTACTTCTGTGATGAAGCTGCTAGAATTGCTAGAACCGATAATAAAGATAAACATAGATTTCTGTTAAAATCGGAGATCATTGTTACCATGGCTTATGTGATTTGGGTGCTAGTGTGAGTGCAATTCCCTTTACTTTATATAAAGAAATTATGAATGATATTGCACCTTGTCGGGGAAGCTGATCGTGGCCCGCGAACACCTACGGGACCGGGTCCCTTGTGGTTCGAAGGGGGGCGGAGATTGCACAAAGAGCAGATCGAAGCAATGCACACGAGCATATTTACCCAACTTCGGAGCTCTCCGGAGATATAACACTCCTACTGCTGCTTGGTTGATTATATTGTGTCCTTGCTAGGGAGCAATGGAAGCTGCAAAACCTAGCCTGAGCGCCTCTAGTCTTGTATATGGCAAATGAACTGAACCGGAGCCGAACCCCTTCTATGTTGCACTTGGGCCTCCTTTTATAGGCACAAGGGGTCACCACAGGTGGCAAGTAGACAAGGGTAAAATAGTAAAAACAGAGGTTGGTACACCGCTTTTGTACAAAGGTATAGTGATCTATACCTAACTCGACGGCAAGGGACAAGAGCCATAAATGTCCGTCCCCTCGTCAGCCTGAATAGTGGAACAGGGACCGTCAAGTGCGCCTCCGCTTGCCACGATGGTAGCTTGTCACGCCGCTTATCGCCGCTCCTCCCGTGGCTGCACAGCTCATTGACACGCTGCGTTCGGAAAGCCCCATGGCGACATCGCTACGGATGAGCTGGAGCGGATATGAAGAGAGGTTACCTGCCGCGGCAAGTGCCTTGCCGCGGCAAGGTCCTTGTCGCGCTCGGGAGCTTATCGCCCGCCAAGCCTTCCCGGCAAGCTCCTCTTGCCGGGATCTTGTTTCCTTCGTGCCTTGAGTGGCCTTCCCGACAAGCTCCTCTTGCCGGGGCCTTGATTATTTTGTTCTTGAACGACTCCAAAGGAGCCACTGAGGACCTTGGCGGTCACCAGGCCAGCCCTGCCACGGGGTGCTGCGACTGTCCGTGCACGAGTTCGGGATACTAGGGTACCCCTACTCTAGTACACCGACAGGAGCCCCCGGGCCTGGGCCACACACGGCGCCAAGCTCTGTTGGGCCAGGCCCAAATCAGTGCACAGGCACGCGCGGCCTGGATCGCGCAGTTATTCGCTTCGGACCCACCACGTCCTCCACGAACGGCACGTTCCGGACGTGGCGTCGTGGGAGAGATCATGTGGGCTTTCTTTAATGGGAAAACCGGAACGCCCGTCCCCTCTCCCCCCTTATATGCAGGGGGAACAGGGGCAGGACGCCCACTTGCCCATTGCTATCACATCAGAAACCACCACCGCACCTCCCCTTCTTCTCGAGCCCAAAGAGAGCGACGCTCCGCCCCTTCCCCATTGCCACCGGCACCACCAACGCCGTCGACCTCCTCCACCACCTCCGCCATGGCTCCGAAAGCCGACAAGGGCAAAGGGGTGAAATCGGCCGAGGCGCAGCGGCTCGCGGCGCTGCGGAAGGAGCGGGCCCTCTTCGATCCCCTGCTTGATAGGAAGGAGCTGCGGGAGCTGTATTACCTTTTCTGGTCGACGGAGACACGGGCACGCCCGCGCACGAGAGTCATCTCCGCCGCCACATCCGAGAAAGTTTCCATCGGGTACCCTTTCTTTGCGCTTTTCTTCCATTGCGGGCTCTGCCCGCCCTTTTCTGAATTCTTTTGTGATGTCATGAACACATATGGCCTCCGCCTCCTTGATTTCACCCCCAACGCCGTCCTCACCATGGCCGTTTTCGCACACCTCTGCGAGAACTTTGTCGGGGTCCACCCAAATGTCGCACTCTTCCGCCATTACTTCACACCTGCCAGAGAGAGGAGAGCCGCTGTCGGAGGAATTGCATGGACCTCTAGGATCGGCAAGAAGGAAGCGTATCTTGACGGAGAGCTGCGCAGCAAGTGGGAGGAGTGGAGAGCTGATTGGTGTTGGATCTTAGAGGAGGAGCCACAGCCTTTTACTGCCCTGCACCAAACTCCTATAGTGCGCGGCAACAACTGGAGCAACTTGGCGCCGGAGGATGCCAAGTTGAAGATTGCCGTGACTAGGATCTTGCGCCTTTGGCAAGCAGGGCTTACCATAGGAGCAGTTGGCGCGGACTTCCTTCGCCGCCGCATTGCGCCCTTGCAGGAGAGGGGGAGGCCAGCTTGGGAATTCCAAAACGCGGCGGACATCATGAGGCTGCGTCCGGGCCTCAACTGGAACTTTACTGTCTTGGAGCTGGACGGCATGCTGCGGGAGCTGTTCAAGCCAGATGCAGATCACCCCGAGTGGTTCATGTTGCCGAGGGGAGTCGTGCCCTTGTGCAACAACTCGTCGCTTGACCGCATCCGCTGATGATGTTGCCAGCGATTCCCACGGAATCGTTCCAACTTGGCAGGAGCCCGCCGACGACGTCGTGCAGCAGTTCTTCGACGACTTGGCCGAAGTGCCGATCCGTGCCGACGAGCAGAAGCGGCTCACCCGCGACACCACCGAGCAGGAGATGGCGCGCATCGCCACAAGGTTGGAGGAGGCGGCAGAAGCTGCCGCCGCTGGCGTGTTTGGGTTTACCGTCGAGGAGGCGGAAATAGCCGAGGCGGCAAGCCTTGCCGACCGAGAAGAGCTCGCCGGTGAGGAGGAGCAGGCCGAGCCCGACGCCGACCCGGATGAGCCTGTCGGGGGCGCCTCCCCTCCGCCGTCAAGTAGCTTGCCGCAGGAGGAGCCCGCGGCCCCGCTAAGGAGACGCCTCCGCAAGACCGGAGAAGTGGCGGGGCGGCAGACGGCCCAACAGCCGCCTCGCCGCCCGACGCGCTCCACCGCGGCAAGCATTGCTGCTGAGCGCCTCCTGCCGCCACAAAGAACGGGAGCGGGCCTTCGAGCCACGGCCCCGCCAAGCGCCCGAGGGAGCCTACTCCTCCAGCTCGTCGCTCTGGAGCGGAATTTGACTTCTCCGCTCTCAACTCCGAGGAAGAAGAGGAAGAGTAAGTTCTTGTCGCTACTACTTGTAATTCTTCAATTTACTACTTTTGTCTTGTATCTGACTTGCTTCATTCTGAGCTCTTTCCTTCTGCAGGACACTGGCTCAGAGGGCGTCGAAGAGGGCCAAGACTCCGGTGATCGTCGTCGAAGACGATTCCCCTGTGGCGACAGGAGGCACGTCTGAGACTCCCTTGCCGGATCGGGCAACCCTTCAACAGAGCAGCCCCCAGCACAGCCCCCAGCGTAAGTATTTGACTTATTTCTTATGGTGAGGTATGCTTGGGTGCTCCTTCTTTACTGATTTCTGGCTTTTTGAATTATGTAGGAGCAGAGCAGCCTAATCAGGAAGCACCAGAGGTCACTCCCGAAGTTCTGCTTGCTTCAACTACGCCGCCAAGGGAGAAGTCTCCGCCAAGGGAGCGCTCTCCGGCAAGGGAGGCCTCTTCGACAAGGGGAGCTTCTCCGACAAGGGGCGGTGCCGACAACCCTCCGGTGGTGGAGACCGTGGCAACAGATCCCGTTGCAGGTAATCTTCTTGACTGAAAATTTCCCTTGGGTCTTTTCTCTTCTGTTCTTCTCTTCGAACATTTGCTTGACTTGTTCTTTTCTTTTTCTGATCATCAGATCCATCTGCCGGAGAGCCGATGGAGACTGAGGTTGCCGGCGAGGAGGACGCTCGCGGCAACAATGACGACGCCGCCAACATGGAGGAGGAGGCCGGCGCCGACGGGTCCGCCGGCGAGGAGGCCGCCAAGGCTGCCGGCGCAGAGGCTGGGGAGGGGTCCGGTGATCATACTGACGGCCCTGAGGCCGAAGGAGCGCCAGGCGCTGCACCGACCGCCGATCCCCCCGCCACCGATGCCGCGCCCGACTCCGAAGAGCCCCAACCCGGCGCCTATCTGAAGGCCGGCGAAGGTGTCTTCATCAAGCTTCCATGGGCGTCGAACTGCAGGGTGCCGGTCGAAGGAGAGACCTTCGACGTGGAGCTGCTTGCCTCTGCTGGGCTGTCGCTGGTTAACGCGCCAAGCAGCAGCAGTGGCGAGTCTGAGGAGGAGCAGCTGCTGAAGAAGCTGTTGTCGCTCTACCACGCCCGTCAAGCTAAGCTGGAGTCGCGGGAAGCTCTTGTCGCGAGGGCGGGAACTGACATGGAGAAGCGCGCAGAAGAGCTCCGGCGCGCCAACAAGGAAACTCTCCGGGACATTGCGTAGCGGAAGCAGCTTGTCGAGGAGCGCACGACCTTCATCTTGGAGAAGGCCGAGGTCGAGGAGCAGCAAAGGCTTGCCGGCGAGAAGCTCTCTGCGCAAGAAGGTGAGCTGGCGCAGCGGAAGATCAACCTCGATAGCTACGAGGAAGATCTTGCTGCGCGCGAGCTATCAATTGGCGGAGCACTCAAGGAGGCAAAGGACGCTGCCGCGGCCGCCGAGGCCGCCAAGAAGGAATTGGAGACGAGGGTGGCTCAGCTGGAGGCCACCCTCCTGAAGAGCGGCGAGGAGGTCACCGCGCTGAAGCACGAGCGTGAGAAGGACGCCTACACTCTCGGCGAGCTGCAGGGTCGTTTTGCTGAGAAGATCAAAGAGCTTGACGCCGCCAAGGACTCCAAGGCGGATCTGGAGCTGAAACTGACCACTCTGACAGAGGCGCTGAACGGCGCCAAGGATCGAGAAGCGGGCCTGTTGGAGAAGATCAAGGCCAACGAGGAGCTGTTGGCGAATGCCGCGACTGCCCAGAATGATCTCAGAGATAGCATAATGCACTGGACAGAAGGTCTTGTGGACACCGCCGCCATCCATAATGAGCTGATGGAGCTGGGGATGGTGGATCTTGGGTACTCCACCGACGAGAACCTCCAACCCAGCGCCAAGCTCAGCCTATTCTTCAAGGGCGTGTTGACGGGTCTCCAGCGGCTCCGAGAGGAGATCCCAAAGCAGCTAGCTGAGGAGTCGCGCCAAGTCTGCGCCGGGGCCCTCCAGAAGGTGCTGATGAAGGTGGCCTTCCGCAATCCAGGCGTCAACTTCACCAATGTCCTCAAGTCACTGCCGCCAAGCGCTGACGTTGAAGCGCTCAAAGCCCTTGTCGCACCCATCGTGGACAGGGTGAGCAAAGTGAAGAGGGTTGATGGCGACCGCGTGGACTAGGCCGCCAAGTTTTATTTTTCCTTTGTCGCTGCAGACCATGTTTAGAACAATTCATTAGATCCGCGACAAGTTATTTTTGTAATATACACTATCTTAGGCAATCGATCACAATGTTATTTCCTCTACTTGATTTCTTCCCTTGTATGTTTCATGCCCTACGCTTTTAGGGGACTTGTCGGTGCAAACACCTTTGCCATGAAGCGCCGAAAAGTGAACGTCAAGAGCCGGGCGATGTTGCCTCCGACAAGCAACCTTGTCGCAACTAGTTGCAGCTCGCTTAGGTTGTTGAGCGGAATCGAAACAACGTAAGGGCGCAAGCTAGCCGCGAGTTGGTTCCTCCGCGCACGGGTTTTCCATACAAAGTACTATCGTTCGAGGAAGATAACTTGAAAATTTAAAAACTGATTGCTTAAACTTAGCAACTTAGCTTTTCTGTTGTTTGCTTCCCGGCAAGGTGATACTTCCTCGAGCGACACTTGGTGGCCCACACCATTATCTTCTCCTCCCCCCCCCCCGGTTAACTTGTGGGTGGATGAACCTTGCCTTCTTTTGAGAAGAAAGAAGAGAAAATAAAGTTATGGAGCCTAGTGGCTCGTTATCGCTTACCGGGTGTGGATGCTGCACAAAATGTTAGATAACACATGCATATAAGATTATGAACGCATGTATTGACAAGTTGTGCGCAACACATAGGCTTTACTGATACACGGGGTCTGCGCCCGGCTTTGTACAAAGGATTACATGCAACAGCGGCAAGACTTGTACAAAAGGGTGGTTGCCGGAACAGATTCCGGCAACCGCGCCTTATGGGTAAAACTTACGAAGATGCTCTATATTCCAGGAGTTGCTCACCGGAACGCCATCTTCGGTCTCAAGGCGGACAGCGCCGGGCCTAGTGACTCGTTTCACCCGATAAGGGCCTTCCCACTTTGGCGTCAACTTGTTGGATTTCTTGGCAGATTGAACACGCCGAAGAACAAGGTCGCCTTCCTCGAAGCTTCTGGCATTAACTTTGCGGCTATGGTAGCGGCGCAAAGCTTGCTGGTAGCGAGCAGCTCGTCTGACAAGAGCTGAAGACGATCCTCCTCGAGGAGCAGCGCATCATCTTGTCGCAGCTGCTCTTGCTCAAGCTCATCATAAGCGAGCACTCGAGGCGATCCGTATACGAGTTCCGTGGGGAGAACTGCCTCTGCTCCATAAACTAGAGCAAAAGGTGTCCGCGTTGGCTCGATTTGGCGTCGTCCTGATCGACCAAAGAACCATCGGCAGCTCCTCGATCCAGTTTCTTCCGCACTTGTACAGCCTGTCGAAAGTTCTGGTCTTGAGTCCCCGCAACACTTCAGCGTTTGCTCTCTCTGCTTGACCGTTGCTTCTTGGATGAGCAATGTAAGCAAAGCAGATCTTGGCGCCAAGATCTTGGGCGTCTTGCATGAAGGTGCGGCTCGTGAACTGTGGTGCCATTGTCGGTGATGATCCTGTTAGGAATCCCAAAGCGGCAAACAATTGACTCAAGAACTTGATCTGACCGGGCTGTCACCTTCCTCATCGCTTCCACTTCCGCCACTTTGTGAACTTGTCGATTGCGACGCATAAGTACTCAAAGCCCCGACAGCTCGGGGAAGGGGCCGAGGATGTCGATCCCCGCACCGAAAGGGCCGTGGATAAAGGGATCGTCTGGAGAGCTTGAGCTGGTTGGTGTATCTGTTTTGAATGGAACTGCATGCTTCACACTTGGTTACTTGCGCATTGCATCCCGGAGGGCTTCGCCGTAAGAAACCTTGCCGAAAGCTTTGCGGCAAGTGCCCTTTGCGCCAATGTGGTGACCACATATGCCTCCATGTATCTCTCGCCAACAGCTTCATTCCATATTCCCGCAAATGCACTTCAATTTCACACCGTTGAGTCTTCTTACATGCAGATGTTGTCAACAAACTGGTACATACTGGACTGCCGGGCTACTTTTTCTGCTTCTTCTTGCTCTTCGGGAAGTTCTCCCGTCTGAAGGAAATGGACGATCTGCTGTGCCCATGCTGGAGCTTGTGGCTCGACAACAAGGACTAATGGCTCATCTACCGCCGCTGAACATCAGCTTCTACGGCAAGAACCAAAGTGGCTCGGCCGAGCTTGATGATCCCGGCAAGCTTGCCGAGCAAAACTTGTCGGGAGCGTGCTGCTTCAACGTAAACAAACCCTAGGGCTTGTCGGAGCAGACTGCTCCTCGGCGATATTTATGCTGATTTTGGGGACCTTCTTGGCGGCGGCTTGTGGAGCTCTGCCGGAAAGTAGTCACCGTAAACCAACTTCCTCTTCTTGTTCTGCCCAGTTGATGGTGTTACAGTTGGTTGAGTCGACTTGAGCACAAAAATTCCTGGTTCCACAGTAACTTGAGTGCAGCACACTTTGAAAGGCCATCAGCAATATCATTCTGAGCTCTTGGAACATGTTCCATTTGCAGGCCTTCAAAGTGTTATTCTAGCTTTCTCACTTCATCAACGTAGGTTTCCATCAATGGACTCTGATAGTCTTTGTTTACTTGGCGGACGACAAGCTGCGAGTCACCCCTGACGATAAGCTTCTTGATCCCAAGGTCCACCGTGATTCTGAGACCGGCAAGCAAACCTTCATACTGCAGATTGTTTGTTGCTTGCTCCTTGGGAAAGTGCATCTGGACTATGTACTTGAGGTGCTCTCCGGTGGGTGCGATAAGCAAGACGCCAAAGACCGGCGCCTTGCAGTGAGAAGGCACCATCAAAGTACATCAGCCACTCTTTATTTGCCTCCTTGACGGGGATGCTCGTCTCTGGAATTTCTTCATCTTGCGTCGGCGTCCATTCTGCTATAAACTCTGCCAATGCTCTGCTTTGAATAGTTGAAGTGATTTCAAACTTGAGGCCAAAGCTTGACAGTTCCAGTGCCCACTCAACAATCCTGCCTGTTGCTTCTGGATTTTGCAATATCCTCTTCAACAGAAAGCGAGTGACAACCGTTATCTCATGTGCTTGGAAGTAATGGCGCAGCTTTCTCGAGGCCATGAGGAGGCCGAAAAGCAACTTCTGCACACCAGAGTACCTTGACCTAGCCCCCTGCAGAAGGGAACTGACAAAGTAGACCGGGCGCTGCACCATCCTTTTCTGTATCTCGTCGCAATCCTGCGCAGATCCGTCCTTGTCGGGACCAGAGCTTGACAGCGAAGCCCCCTGCTTGTCGCTGGATGTATCTACCTCGGTTGTCGGCTCATCATCCGCCTCCCTCTCCGCTACTAACGCAGCACTAACCACTTGATTGGTTGCCGCTATATACAGCAGCAACTTCTCTTGTGGCCTAGGTGCGACAAGTATTGGAGTGGAGGACAGGTACCTCTTCAAGTCCTGCAGTGCAGCCTCCGCTTCGAGTCCATTTCATTGGACCTGCCTTTTCAAAATCTTGAAAATGGCGGTGGCTCAGCAGACTTAGAGATAAACCCTTGAGAGCAGCCACGCAACCAACAAGCCTTCTTACATCCTTGACGCGCTTTGGTGCTTCAATCTGCTCAATGGCCTTGATCTTGTCGGGATTGGCTTCAATTCCCCGCTGAGACACAAAGAACCCGAGAAGCTTGCCGGAAGGGACTCCAAACACGCACTTCTCGGGGTTGAGCTTGAGGTTGATCTTGCAGATTTGCAAAGTCTCATCCAAATCTTGAACTAGAGCTGCTTTGTCCTTGCTCTTGACCACTATGTCATCCATGTAGGCTTCTACATTTCTGTGTATCTGTGGCTCAAAGGCATCATGGACTACTCTTGCAAAGGTTGAACCATCATTCTTCAAACCGAAAGGCATCCGTATGAAATAAAGATGTGCCACATGCTGTAATGAATGCGGTTTTCTCCTCATCCTCCTGGGCCATGAAAATTTGATGATATCCTGAATATGCATCAAGAAATGAAAGCAAATCACATCCAGCCGCGGAGTCAACAATCTGGTCGATACGTGGCAAGGGAAATGGGTCTTTGGGACAAGCTTTATTAACATCCGTGAAGTCAATACAAAGTCTCCATTTCCCATTAGCCTTATGCATAACTACCGGATTGGCCAACCAGGTGGGATGGAGCACTCCTCTGACAAGGCCCGCTGCTTCCAACTTCTTGATCTCTTCTGCAATGAACTCTTGGCGTTCCACTGCCTGTTTCCTGACTTTTTGCTTGACGGGCCGTGCGTGAGGACAGACAGCTAGGTGGTGCTCAATTACTTTCCTGGGAACACCGGGGATGTCAGATGGTTGCCATGCAAACACATCGACATTCGCCCGCAGGAAAGCAACGAGCTCGCCTTCCTATTTAGGGTCAAGCGTGGCACTGATGGTGAAGGTACCACCAGTGCCGTCCTCCTTGGCGGGCACCTTCTTGGTCTTCGGTGGAGCTGCCATCGTCTTCTTGCACTTGCCGGTGGAGCTCGATGGTGCGTCATCGACGGTAGCGCAGCACTCCGAAGAGGTGCGCTTGCCGGAGTGGGCATCAGAGGTCTTGCCGGACTTGGTCTTCTTCTTCCCCTCGGGACCTTCAGCGGCAAGTGGTTTGCTATCTGTCACAGCTGCTGCATCCCGGTAAATCTTGTCGGCGCAGATAAGCGCATCCTTCTTGTCGCCATGAACAGAAATGACGCTTATCGGGCCGGGCATCTTGAGTAGGTTGTAGGCGTAATGAGAGGCTGCCATGAACTTGGCGAGTGCTGGACGGCCAAGTATCCCATTGTAGGGCAATGGGAAATCAGCAACGTCGAATGTGACCCTCTCAGTCCTGAAATTCAGCTCATCGCCGAATGTTACCGTCAATGTGATCTTCCCTTTCGGCTTGCTCCTTCCTGGGTTGATTCCTTGGAAAGTGCCAGTTTCTTCGAGCTCGCTGTCCGGGATTTGAAGCTTATGGAGTACTGCAGAGGAGATCAGATTCAGGCCGGCCCCGCCGTCAACCAACATCTTGGTGACCTTGAGGTTGCGGATAGTTGGTGAGACCAACATCGGCAAGCACCCGACCGCAGTTATGCGATCAGGGTGGTCCTCAATGTCAAAGATGATGGGCGTGCTGGACCACTTCAGAGGTTTGCGCGACTCCACGGATGGTTCTGCTGCATTAACCTCTCGCATCCACTGCTTGAGTTGACGGTGCGAGGTATGCAGAGAAGCACCTCCGTCAACGCAGAGAACCACTGTTGCCTTCTGAAACTCTTGCTCGTCAGCTTCTTCATCCTCCATATCTTCTTCGTCTTCGTCCTTGTCGCGGCCGCGGGGAGGTCTATCTCCTTGCCGCGGCGCCCTCCCCGGCCGGGTCTCTTCTTGCTAGCTGCCCCTGCACCTTCCTGGGCCTTCTCCTTGTCTCGCCGCTCGTATTCTGCCTTCTGCAGTTCAACAAGCTGCTCGACTTTCTTGCAGCTCTGGAGGTCGTGGCCCTTGGTGCGGTGAATCTTGCAGTACTGCTTGTTGGAGCTGTCCTGCTTGTCGGCGGCCGCCACAGCTTGGCGGTCGGTGTCAGCGGCAACCTCCTTGCCGGAGCCACCAGCCTTAGCCTTGCCGGCGCCACCTCCGTTGCCGGACTGCTCGACAACTAGTACCTCCTTGTTCTTCTTCCTTCTGTTGTTCCGCCGCCGGCTCTTCCTTGCCGGGGCGGTCTCCTCACTGTCAAATTCCGCTCCCACATTCTCTCCTGGGAGTCTTCTTCCCTCCTCCGCGCGTGCACACTTGTCGGCCAAGGCATACAGCTCGCTGACGTCCTTGACTTTGCACATCGCCATCTCCTCCCTCATCCTACGGTTCCGCACGTTCTGATGAAACGCGCTGATCACCGCGGCAGGGTGGACGTCTGGGATGTTGTAGTGCACACGACTGAATCTCTGGATGAACTTGCGCAGGGACTCTCCCTCCTTCTGGGCAAGCAGGTGAAGGTCACTCTCCTGGCCATGAGGCTTGTGGCCGCCTGTGAAGGCGCCAACAAACTGATGGCACAGATCTGCCCAAGAGGATATGGAACTGTCCGGCAAGTGCATAAGCCAAGATCTGACGTTTGGCTTGAGCACCAGAGGGAAGTAGTTGGCAAGGATCTTGTTGTCTCGTCCCCCTGCAGCTTGCACCGCAATGGTGTAGATGCCGAGGAACTCCGATGGGTGTGTCCTGCCATCATACTTCTCTGGCACTTCTGGCTTGAAGTTTTTCTTGTCGGGCCACTGAACTTGCCGCAGCTCACGAGTGAACGCAGGGCAACCTACCGCGTACGGCAAGTCACCTGGTTCCCCTGGCGCATGCATATCGACAGTGGGCCCAGCGCGCTGGTCGGATTGACGCCGCGCTTCTCTTCGGCGCTCGATGCGGGTTCGAGCGTCTTCTTCTTGTCGTTCCTTAAGAACTTGACGCTGATCACGGCGAGCTCGTAGATCCGACGACGCGGTGGAGTCTCTGTCGAGGTGGATCCGAGGAGCTGGTGATCTTGGCTTTCGGGAAGGGGAGTGCATGGTGGTGTCACCCCCGCAGGTCTCGTCGCCACCGGCTCGTGCCTTATCGCCTCGCCGCGGCAAGGACGCAGTTGGTTGCCGCGGAACGTCGCCGTTGGCAAAGCCGATGAGACTCTGAATTGTGGCCCTCCATTCGTCGACCTTGTCGGCCGTTGGAGGGTAGTCTAGAAGTAGCTGGGCTCTCGCCAAGGCTTCTGCTGGAGTGGTGGGTGGCAATGGCGTACGGAGCGAGGAACGGAATGTGCTCGGACTCCTAACCAAGTTAGGAGGAGCAGCATCCCGCCCAAGCGACCGTACTCCGCTCGTACCGGCATGCTGGCGTGCATGCGGGTCTCGAGGGCCTCGGGATCCTCCAGCTTGGCCTTGATCCAACGAGCGTATGGTGCTGCGAGCATCATGACGCTGTCGGTCCCGCGCCTCCTGAGAAGGACGCGGTGCGGATTCGGACGCCGACGCCTGCGCCGCCTTGTCTTTGGACCTGGCGGCGCCGTGGGCTCTCTCGACGACGCCCGTTCCTCCGCCGGCGTCTTCCCCACCACTCGTCAGCTCCAGTGGTGGTGGGTTCGACGCGGACGGCTCTGCTGCCGCCGAAGACTTCTTCTTCGGTGCCATGTTGATGAAGATGATGATGAAGTTGCTCGTGTGACCGCTGGATCAGGTTCACACAGCCTCGACGCCCCCTACCTGGCGCGCCAAAGATGTCGGGGAAGCTGATCGTGGCCCGCGAACACCTACGGGACCGGGTCCCTTGTGGTTCGGAGGGGGGCGGAGATTGCACAAAGAGCAGATCGAAGCAATGCACACGAGCAGATTTACCCAGCTTCGGAGCTCTCCGGAGAGATAACACTCCTACTGCTGCTTGGTTGATTATATTGTGTTCTTGCTAGGGAGCAATTGAAGCTGCAAAACCTAGCCTGAGCGCCTCTAGTCTCGTATATGGCAAATGAACTGAACCGGAGCCGAACCCCTTCTACGTTGCACTTGGGCCTCCTTTTATAGGCACAAGGGGTCACCACAGGTGGCAAGTAGACAAGGGTAAAATAGTAAAAACAGAGGTTGGTACACCGCTTTGTACAGTGTATAGTGATCTATACCTAACTCTGACGGCAAGGGACAAGAGCCATCAATGTCCGTCCCTGTCGCCTGAATAGTGCAACAGGGACCGCTGGCGCGCCCGCTTCCCACGATGGTAGCTTGTCACGCCGCTTATCGCCGCCTCCCTGGCTGCACAGCTCATTGACACGCTGCGTTCGGAAAGCCCCACGGCGACATCGCTTGGCGGATGAGCTGGAGCGGAGATGAAGAGAGGTTACCTGCCGCGGCAAGTGCCTTGCCGCGGCAAGGTCCTTGTCGCGCTCGGGAGCTTATCGCCGCCAAGCCTTCCCGGCAAGCTCCTCTTGCCGGGATCTTGTTTCCTTCGTGCCTTGAGTGGCCTTCCTGACAAGCTCCTCTTGTCGGGGCCTTGATTATTTTGTTCTTGAACGACTCCAAAGGAGCCGCTGAGGACCTTGGCAGTCACCAGGCCAGCCCTGCCCCGGGGTGCTGCGACTGTCCGTGCTCGAGTTCGGGATACTAGGGTACCCCTACTCTAGTACACCGACACACCTGGCGAAATAGAAGATATTGATGTCACTATTAAGCTTGCCAATAGAGATACTATATCACCAATTGGGATTGTTAGAGATACTGAAGTCTTGTGTGGGAAAAATAAAATACCCTACTGATTTTCTAGTTCTTGGTTCCCCACAAGATGATTTTTGTCCCATTATTTTTGGTAGACCTTTCTTGAACACTGCTAATGCTAAAATAGATTGTGAGAAAGAAACTGTTAGTGTAAGTTTTTGGGATGTGTCTCATGAGTTTAATTTCTCCGAATTTCGTAGACAACCCCATGATAAGGAATTGCCTAATAGAGATGAAATTATTGGTCTTGCTTCTATTGCAGTGCCTCCTATTGATCCTTTAGAATAATATTTGCTAGACCATGAAAATGATATGTTCATGAATGAAAGGAAGGAACTAGACGAGATTTTCTTTAAATAGATGCCTGTTTTGAAACACAATTTACCTGTTGAGACTCTTGGAGATCCTCTACCACCCAAGAGTGAGCATGTGTTTGATCTTAAACAATTACCTGATACTCTGAAATATGCTTATCTTGATGAGAAAAAGATATATCCTATTATTATTAGTGCTAACTTTTCAGAACATGAGGAAAAGAAATTATTGAAAACTCCGAAAAAGAACCGTGCAGCTATTGGATATACTCTGGATGATCTTAAGGGCATTAGTCCCACTCTATGTCAGCACAAAATTGATATGGAACCTGATGCTAAACCTGTTGTTGATCACTAGCGGTAGTTGAACCCAAAGATGAAAGAAGTGGTAAGAAATGAAATACTAAAGCTTCTGGAAGCAGGTATAATTTATCCTGTTGCTGATAGTAGATGGGTAAGTCCTGTTCATTGTGTCCCTAAGAAGGGAGGTATTACCGTTGTTCCTAATGATTAGAATGAATTGATCCCACAAAGAATTGTTATAGGTTATAGAATGGTAATTTATTTTAGAAAATTAGACAAAGCTACTTGGAAAGATCATTACCCTCTACCTTTTATTGATCAAATGCTAGAAAGACTATCAAAACATACACACTGCTTTCTAGATGGTTATTCCGTTTTTCCCAAATACCTGTATCAGAAGAGGATCAAGAAAAAACTACTTTTACTTGCCCTTTCGGTACCTTCTCTTATAGATGTATGCCTTTTGGTTTATGTAATGCACCTGCTACGTTTCAAAGATGTATGACTGCTATATTCTCTGACTTTTGTGACAAGATTGTTGAGGTTTTAATGGATGATTTCTCCGTTTACAGAACTTATTTTAATGATTGCTTAAGCAACCTTGATCGAGTTTTGCAGAGATGTGAAGAAACTAATCTTGTATTGAATTGGGAGAAGTGCCACTTTATGGTTAATGAAGGTATTGTCTTGGGGCATAAAATCTCTGAAAGAGGTCTTGAAGTTGATAAAGCTAAAGCTGATGCTATTGAAAAAATGTCGTGTCCTAAGGATATCGAAGGTATAAGAAGTTTCCTTGGTCATGTTGGTTTCTATAGGAGGTTTATTAAGGACTTCTCAAAAATTTCTAGGCCTCTTACAAATATCTTGCAAAAGGATGTTCCATTTGTTTTTGATGATGATTGTGTAGAAGCCCTTGAAATACTTAAGAAAGCCTTAAATTCTGCACCTATTGTTCAACCACTTGATTGGAACCTACCCTTTGAAATGATGTGTGATGCTAGTGATTATGCTGTTGGTGCTGTTCTAGGACAAAGAGTTGATAAGAAGTTAAATGTTATCCATTATGCTAGTAAAACTCTAGACAGTTCTCAAAGAAACTATGCTACTACTGAAAAAGAATTTTTAGCGGTTGTATTTGCTTGTGATAAGTTCAGATCTTATATTGTTGGTTCCGAAGTAACTCTTCACACCGATCATGCTGCTATTAAATACCTTATGGAAAAGAAGGATGCTAAACCTAGACTTATTAGATGGGTTCTCTAGTTGCAAGAATTTGATTTACATATTATTGATAGAAAGGGAGCTGAGAACCCCGTAGAAGACAACTTGTCTAGGTTAGAAAATGTTCTTGATGACCCACTACCTATTGATGATAGCTTCCCTGATGAACAATTAGCTGTCATAAATTCTTCTCGTAGTACTCCTTGGTATGCTGACTATGCCAATTATATTATCGCTAAATTTATACCACCTAGTTTCACATACCAACAAAAGAAGAAGTTTTTCTATGATTTAAGACATTACTTCTGGGATGACCCACACCTTTATAAAGAAGGAGTAGATGGTGTTATTAGACATTGTGTACCACAGCATGAACATGAATAGATCCTATGCAAGTGTCACTCCGAGGCTTATGGAGGACACCATGCTGGAGACAGAACTGGACATAAGGTATTACAATCTGGTTTTTATTGGCCTACTCTCTTCAAAGATGCCCGTAAGTTTGTCTTGTCTTGTGATGAATGTCAAAGAATTGGTAATATTAGTAGACATCAGGAAATGCCTATGAATTATTCACTTGCTATAGAACCATTTGATGTTTGGGGTTTTGATTATATGGGACCTTTTCCATCCTCTAATGGGTATACTCATATTTTAGTTGTTGTTGGTTATGTTCCTAAGTGGGTAGAAGCTATTCCAACTAGAAGTGCTGATCATAACACTTATATTAAAATGCTTAAAGAAGTTATTTTCCCGAGGTTTGGAGTGCCTAGATATTTAATTACTGATGGTGGTTCACACTTTATTCATGGTGCCTTCTGTAAGTTGCTTGCTAAGTATGATGTTAACCATATGATACGTCTCCAACGTATCTATAACTTTTGATTGCTCCATGCTATATTATCTACTGTTGTGGGCAATATTGGGCTTTATTTTCCACTTTTATATTATTTTTGGGACTAACCTATTAACCGGAGGCCCAGCCCAGATTTGTTGTTTTTTGCCTATTTCAGTGTTTCGAAGAAAAGGAATATCAGACGGAGTCGAAACGGAACGAAATCAACAAAGAAGTTATTTTTGGAACGAAAGCTACCCGATGGACTTGGACCCCATGTCAAGGAAGGAAAGAGGAAGCCTCGAGGGTGGGGGGCGCGCCCACCCCCCTAGGGCGCGCCCCCTGGCTCGTGGGGCCCTCGTGGCTCCCCTGACGTACTTCTTCCGCCTATATAGCTCCACGCACCCTAAAACTTCCAGAACAGAGAATAGATCTGGAGTTCCGCCGCCGCAAGCCTCTGTAGCCACCAAAAGTCAATCGGGACCTGTTCCAAGACCTGCCGGAGGAGGGAACCCTCACCGGTGGCCATCTTCATCATCCCGGTGCTCTCCATGACGAGGAGGGAGTAGTTCACCCTCGGGGCTGAGGGTATGTACCAGTGGCTATGTGTTTGATCTCTCTCTCTCTCGTGTTCTTGATTTGGCACGATCTTGATGTATCGCGAGCTTTGCTATTATAGTTGGATCTTATGTTTCTTCTCCTCCTCTTCTCTCTTGTAATGGATTGAGTTTCCCCTTTGAAGTTATCTTATCGGATTGAGTCTTTCAAGATTTGAGAACACTTGATGTATGTCTTGCCGTGCGTATCTGTGGTGACAATGGGATATCACGTGATTCACTTGATGTATGTTTTGGTGATGAACTTGCGGGTTCCGCCCATGAACCTATGCATAGGGGTTGGCACACGTTTTCGTCGTGATTCTCTGGTAGAAACTTTGGGGCACTCTTTGAGGTTCTATGTGTTGGTTGAATAGATGAATCTGAGATTGTGTGATGCATATCGTATAATCATACCCACGGATACTTGAGGTGACATTGGAGTATCTAGGTGATATTAGGGTTTTGGTTGATTTGTGTCTTAAGGTGTTATTCTAGTACGAACTCTAGGGCTGTTTGTGACACTTATAGGAATAGCCCAACGGATTGATTGGAAAGAATAACTTTGAGGTGGTTTCGCACCCTACCATAATCTCTTCATTTGTTCTCCACTATTAGTGACTTTGGAGTGACTCTTTGTTGCATGTTGAGGGATAGTTATATGATCCAATTATGTTATTATTGTTGAGAGAACTTGCACTAGTGAAAGTATGAACCCTAGGCCTTGTTTCCTATCATTGCAATACCATTTACGATCACTTTTATCATTAGTTACCTTGCTATTTTTATATTTTCAGATTACAAAAATCTATATCTACCATCCATATTGCACTTGTATCACCATCTCTTCGCCAAACTAGTGCACCTATACAATTTACCATTGTATTGGGTGTGTTGGGGACACAAGAGACTCTTTGTTATTTGGTTGCAGGGTTGCTTGAGAGAGACCATCTTCATCCTACGCCTCCTACGGATTGATAAACCTTAGGTCATCCAATTGAGGGAAATTTGTTACTGTCCTACAAACCTGTGCACTTGCAGGCCCAACAACGTCTACAAGGAGAAGGTTGCGTAGTAGACATCAAGCAGTTTCTGCCGCCGTTGCCGGGGAGGTTAGTGCTTGAAGGTATATCTTTAGATATTGCAATCAAATCTTGTTGTTTTTTGTTTTAGCACTAGTTTAGTTTATAAAAGAAAAATAAAAAAATGGAATTGAGTTTGCCTCATACGCTTCATCTTTTTAATATCTTTCGTGAGTATGATGGAAAGGAAAATTGTGCCCAAATGCTAGAAGAAGAATGCATTAAAATGTTTGGCACTAAATTTTTGAATTATGAGCATGATTGCAATGTTATTATTATGAATTTCTTGAATATCCATGATGCTAATGATATGCAAAGCCACAAGCTTGGGGTAGCTATGTTTGATGAAGATGATATTTTTTGTCCGCCAAGCTTGGATGAGCAAATTTACTATGATGAAAGCATGCCTCCTATCTATGATGATTATTGTGTTGACACGTATGCTTTAAAGAATAATGATAACCATGAAACTTGTCATCTTGATCTTAATTTTCAATCATATGATAGTTATTTCGTTGAGATTGCTCCCACTACTATTCATGAGAAGAAATTTGCTTATGGGGAGGGTAATAAAATTTCTGTACTAGTAGGTCATGAAAAGAATGCTTTAGGTGCTGGTTATATTGTTGAATTCATTCATGATGCTACTGAAAATTATTATGAGTGAGGATCATATGCTTCTACATATTGCAATAATATCAAGTTTCCTCTCTATGTGCTTAAAATCTTGAAGCTATGCTTGTTTTACCTTCCTATGCAAGTTGATTCTTGTTCCCATAAGTTGTTTGCTCAAAAAATACCTATGCATAGGAAGTGGGTTAGACTTCAATGTGTTAGTCTTATTCCTCATGATGCTCTCTTTATGTTTCAATTCTTATCTTTTATGTGAGCATCATTGAAATCATAACGCCTAGCTAGGAGCGTTAAACGTTAGCGCTTGTTGGAGAGGCAACCCAATTTTATTTCAGTTTCTTGCTTTTTGGTTCTGTTTAGGATTAAATAATCCATCTAGCCTCTATTAAGATGTGGTTTTATGTTTTAATTAGTGTTTGTGCCAAGTAAGACCTATATGATCTTCTTGGATGATAGTTATTTGATCTTGCTGAAAATTCCAGAAACTTTCTGTTCACGAAAACAATTGTTTAAAATCACCAGAACGTGATAAAATACTGATTCCAATTGCAGCAGATCATAATCAAATTATCTAGGTTGTTCTACTTTGGTAGAATTCTTTGAGTTCCAGAAGTTTGCGTTTGTTACAGATTACTACAGACTGTTATGTTTTTGACAGATTCTGTTTTTTCATGTGTTGTTTGCTTATTTTGATGACTCTATGACTAGTAAAATAGTTTATAAACCATAGAGAAGTTGGAATACAGGAGGTTTAACACCAATATAAATAAAGAATGAGTTCATTTCAGTACCTTGAAGTGGTGTTTTGTTTTCTTTCGCTAACGGGGCTCACGAGTTTTCTGTTAAGTTTTGTGTTGTGAAGTTTTCAAGTTTTGGGTAAAGATTCGATGGACTATGGAATAAGGAGTGGCAAGAGCCTAAGCTTGGGGATTCCCAAGGCACCCCAAGGTAATATTCAAGGATAACAAGAGCTTAAGCTTGGGGATGCCCCTGAAGGCATCCCCTCTTTCGTCTTGGTTCATCGGTAACTTTACTTGGAGCTATATTTTTATTCACCACATGATATGTGTTTTGCTTGGAGCATCATTTTATTTTATTTAGCTTTGCTTGCTGTTTGAATAAAGTATCAAGATCTGAAATTCTTAAATGTTAGAGAGTCTTCACATAGTTGCATAATTATTCAACTACTCATTGATCTTCACTTATATCTTTTTGGAGTAGTTTGTCATTTGCTCTAGTGCTTCACTTAT
Organism: Aegilops bicornis; assembly: GCA_021605145.1. Classification (NCBI taxonomy): domain Eukaryota; kingdom Viridiplantae; phylum Streptophyta; class Magnoliopsida; order Poales; family Poaceae; genus Aegilops; species Aegilops bicornis. The sequence continues at coordinate 625,148,967 of CM038674.1, forward strand.
ATCTTTTAGAGCATGACGATAGTTTTATTTTATAGAAATATATGAACTCTCATGCTTCACTTAGATTATTTTGAGAGTCTTTAATAGCATGGTAATTTGCTTAAATAATCCTAATATGCTAGGTGTACAAAATAGTAAAAACTTTCTTATGAGTGTGTTGAATGCTAAGAGAAGTTTGATGCTTGATGATTGTTTTGAGATATGGAGGTAATAATATTAAAGTCGTGCTAGTTGAGTAGTTGTGAATTCGAGAAATACTTGTGTTGAAGTTTGCAAGTCCCGTAGCATGCACGTATGGTAAACATTGTGTAACAAATTTGAAACATGAGGTGTTCTTTGATTGTCCTCCTTATGAGTGGCGGTCGGGGATGAGCGATGGTCTTTTCCTACCAATCTATCCCCCTAGGAGCATGCGCGTAGTGCTTTGGTTTTTGATGGCTTGTAGATTTTTGCAATAAGTATGTGAGTTCTTTATGACTAATGTTGAGTCCATGGATTATACGCACTCTCACCCTTCCATCATTGCTAGCCTCTTCGATGCGTGCATTGCCCTTTCTCACATTGAGAGTTGGTGCAAACTTCACGGTGCATCCAAACCCCGTGATATGATACGCTCTTTCACACATAAACCTCCTTATATCTTCCTCAAAACAGCCACCATACCTACCTATTATGGCATTTCCATAGCCATTCCAAGATATATTGCCATGCAACTTTCCACCATTTTGTTCATCATGACACATTCATCATTCTCATATTGCTAGCATGATCATGTAGTTGACATCGTATTTGTGGCAAAGCCACCGTTCATAATTCTTTCATACATGTCACTCTTGATTCATTGCATATCCCGGTACACCGCCGGAGGCATTCATATAGAGTCATACTATATTCTAGTATCGAGTTGTAATATTGAGTTGTAAATAAATAGAAGTGTGATGATCATCATTATTAGAGCATTGTCCCACGTGAGGTAAAATAAAAAAATAAAAAAGAGAAGGCCAAAAAAAAAGAGGCCAAAGAGCCCACCAAAAAAAATGAGAGAAAAAAGAGAGAAGGGGCAATGCTACTATCCTTTTACCACACTTGTGCTTCAAAGTAGCACCATGATCTTCATGATAGAGAATCTCCTATGTTGTCACTTTCATATACTAGTGGGAATTTTCATTATAGAACTTGGCTTGTATATTCCAACAATGGGCCTCCTCAACTGCCCTAGGTCTTCGTGAGCAAGCAAGTTGGATGCACACCCACTTAGTTTCTTTTGTTGAGCTTTCATACATTTATAGCTCTAGTGCATCCGTTGCATGGCAATCCCTACTCCTTGCATTAACATCAATCGATGGGCATCTCCATAGCCATTGATTAGCCTCGTTGATGTGAGACCTTCTCTTTTTTTGTCTTCTCCACATAACCCCCATCATTATAGTCTATTCCACCCATAGTGCTATGTCCATGGCTCGCGCTCATGTATTGCGTGAAGGTTTATAAGTTTGAGATTACTAAAGTATGAAACAATTGCTTGGCTTGTCATCGGGGTTGTGCATGATGAGAGCATTCTTGTGTGACGAAAATGGAGCATGACTAAACTATATGATTTTGTAGGGATGAACTTTCTTTGGCCATGTTATTTTGAGAAGACATAATTGCTTAGTTAGTATGCTTGAAGTATTATTATTTTTAGGTCAATATGAACTTTTTTCTTGAATCTTTCGGATCTGAATATTCATACCACAATTAAGAAGAATTACATTGAAATTATACCAAGTAGCACTCCGCATCAAAAATTATCTTTTTATCATTTACCTACTCGAGGACGAGCAGGAATTAAGCTTGGGGATGCTTGATACGTCTCTAACGTATCTATAATTTTTGATTGCTCCATGCTATATTATCTACTATTTTGGGAAATATTGGGCTTTATTTTCCACATTGATATTATTTTTGGGACTAACCTATTAACCGGAGGCCCAGCCCAGATTTGTTGTTTTTTGCCTATTTCAGTGTTTCGAAGAAAAGGAATATCAGATGGAGTCGAAACGGAGCGAAATCAACTAGAGAAGTTATTTTTGGAACGAAAGCTACCCGATGGACTTGGACCCCATGTCAAGGAAGGAACGAGGAAGCAACGAGGGTGGGGGGTGCACCCACCCCCCCTAGGGCACGCCCCCTTGCCTCATGGGGCCCTCTGGCTCCCCTGACGTACTTCTTCCGCCTATATAACTCCACGCACCCTAAAACTTCCAGAACGGAGAATAGATCTAGAGTTCCACCGCCGCAAGCCTCTGTAGCCACCAAAACTCAATCGGGACTCTGTTCTGGCACCCTGCCGGAGGGGGGAACCCTCACCGGTGGCCATCTTCATCATCCCGGCGCTCTCCATGACGAGGAGGGAGTAGTTCACCCTCGGGGCTGAGGGTATGTACCAGTAGCTATGTGTTTGATCTCTCTCTCTCTCTCGTGTTCTTGATTTGGCATGATCTTTATGTATCGCGAGCTTTGCTATTATAGTTGGATCTTATGTTTCTTCTACCCTCTTCTCTCTTGTAATGGATTGAGTTTCCCCTTTGAAGTTATCTTATCGGATTGAGTCTTTAAAGATTTGAGAACACTTGATGTATGTCTTGTCGTGCGTATCTGTGGTGACAATGGGATATCATGTGATTCACTTGATGTATGTTTTGGTGATCAACTTGCGGGTTCCGCCCATGAACCTATGCATAGGGGTTGGCACACGATTTCGTCGTGATTCTCCGGTAGAAACTTTGGGGCACTCTTTGAGGTTCTATGTGTTGGTTGAATAGATGAATCTGAGATTGTGTGATGCATATTGTATAATCATACCCACGGATACTTGAGGTGACATTGGAGTATCTAGGTGACATTAGGGTTTTGGTTGACTTGTGTCTTAAGGTGTTATTCTAGTACGAACTCTAGGGCTGTTTGTGACACTTATAGGAATAGCCCAACGGATTGATTGGAAAAAATAACTTTGAGGTGGTTTCGTACCCTACCATAATCTCTTCGTTTGTTCTCCGCTATTAGTGACTTTGGAGTGACTCTTTGTTGCATGTTGAGGGATAGTTATATGATCCAATTATGTTATTATTGTCGAGAGAACTTGCACTAGTGAAAGTATGAACCCTAGGCCTTGTTTCCTATCATTGCAATGCCGTTTACGCTCTCTTTTATCATTAGATACCTTGCTGTTTTTATATTTTCATATTACAAAAACCTATATCTACCATCCATATTGCACTTGTATCACCATCTCTTCGCCGAACTAGTGCACCTATACAATTTACCATTGTATTGGGTGTGTTGGGGACACAAGAGACTCTTTTTTATTTGGTTGCAGGGTTGCTTGAGAGAGACCATCTTCATCCTACGCCTCCTACGGATTGATAAACCTTAGGTCATCCACTTGAGGGAAATTTGCTACTGTCCTACAAACCTGTGCAGTTGCAGGCCCAACAACGTCTACAAGGAGAAGGTTGCATAGTAGACATCACTATAGAATTGCATCTCCTTATCATCCTCAGTCTAGTGGTCAAGTAGAATTAAGCAACATAGAAATGAAATTGATCTTGCAAAAGACTGCTAGAAGATCTAGAAAGAAGGGATTTTTATTTCTGTGCCCCTGGTTCTTTAGCTCTACTCATTCATCCCCATGCTCTTAACTTTTGGTCACTTTTCCCCACTCCCTTGTCCAAAACTCTCATAAATGGTCACAGCGGAGGATGTCGTCGGGTCAAAGCATTGACCGTTAACTCTAATGAGTGGGGCCGCGCTGGACTCCATCGTCCGTTGGACCCGACGAGTGGGGCCGCACTGGACTGTATTGCCCGTTAGACCTGATGAGTGGGGTCGCGTTGAGACACGTCAGATGAGCTTGTCTGAGGGATCCCCTTGTCTGAACCTCCAGCCACTACAGCACCACGCCGCTCTACCCCCTCCGCCGCCATAATGCCCTCCAACCACTTACCCCATTTCGCCTCCGCCGCTGTCGTGCCCTCTGCCAGATCTACCCCCACATCCCCCTCAGGATTAAGTAGCGATGTCGGGGGAGCAAGTTCTCAAGCCCATCAACCGTGGAGAGGATTGGGTCGAATCGGTGGCGGATAATTCATGGATGACACCTGGGTAAGCATTGTTTCCCCTCTAACTAATTTGCTGATTCATAAAATTTGTCCCTATTTGACAACTAGTCGCGTGAATCGATCAAATTTTGCCGAATTGTTCCCGGCCTAACTGTAACTTTTCCTTATTTGAATCGAATAGGATTGATCTTATGCTTGCTTTCCAGCTGGCGGTTAGGATGTAAGTTAGTGTGCTGCACGGTAGAAAACCGCATATGATTACTGGATTTTTCTATCCAAAGGTGGTAGAAACAAGTATGTCATTCAAGGATTTGCTCGCAACACTCCAAAATTCTTCATATGGGTGGAGCCCTGCCGATGCTATTGAACTAAAAAAAATCAGCAGTACCGAGCAAAAATTTCTCCCACTTACTTGCGATGAGCATCTTGGATTGATCTTTACTTTGAATGCTGAAAGACGCTTAGGTAAAATCCTTATCGAGGTGCTTCAGCCACGCAATGAACGTGACAAGGGGAAGGTTGTTCAGAAATCTTCTGTCTCTGCTAATAGCAAGCGCCCTCGGCACTCCTTGTAGGTCAAAACCAAGCAAAGCTAGTGGTTCTGGAAGTCACAATATGTCTGCTGCCGCTTCTTGTGCCGCTTCTCCTATCGCTGCTGCAACTGATGTACAAGATGCAGAGCCAGATGAAGAGGTGCCACGAAATGATGACGAGGATGAGAATATGTTCCCTGATCTTGTAGATAATGTCAGTAAACAAGCAATGGAAGGTGAATATCAGGAGGAACCTATCATCCTTGCTAGATTTGATGACACTGACGATGAAGAGAGACAGGAGAATATCGACAACCTAGTTTTAGATGAATATGATGGTGAGGACATGCCAACAATTGAGTGAAACAGGGAAGATCCTCAGCTAGCTGTTGGCACCATATTCCAGTCGATGGTGGACTGTCATAATGCAGTGACTACATATTGCATTCTCATTGAAAATACATATGTGATTGATAGGAGTGAGCCAACAAGGTTCATAGTTTATTGCCCATATGATAGGTGTAGATGGAGGTTGCATGCATCACATATGTTGAGGAGCAAGTTTATTCAGGTTTGTGTATTTTAGTTTATACTGGTTCATTTTATGTTCAGATCATTGTGTAATGTTTTCTAACAATATTTTGTTTGGATCCCATTTTGTTTCAGATAAAAAAAGAACCCACACCAGCATACTTATCCACCTGGAGGGGGAGGAGGGAAGGCTAAAACAAAGCTAGCAAAGACTAGGTGGGTTGCAGATGCAATTTTGGATTGGTTGAGAGAAACACCAACACTTGGTCCAACATCACTCCATGGGAAGCTATTTTAGAAGTACAAGATTGATATACCTTACATGAGGATTTTCTATGCTAAGGAAATGGCTCTTGACAGGATTAATGGTCCTTGGAATGAGAGCTTTCAGTTGCTCTACACATTTAAATTTGAAGTGGAAGCTGCTAGTCCAGGGAGTGTTGTAGAGATTGGCAAGCATACAGTTACATACAAAATAATAGGGAAGTCATTTCAAAAGGAGTGCTTTTGTTTGTTTCAAGGCTTGTTGGCAGGGGTTTCTTGATAGTTGCAGGCCCTATTTGGCTATTGATGCAACTGCTTTGAATGGAAGGTGGAGAGGACAACTAGTGGAAGCTTCTGCAGTTGATGGACACAACTGGGTATTCCCAGTTGCATTTGGTGTGGTGGAGGCAGAGTTTGAGGAAAGTTGGGTCTAGTTTCTGCAGCAGTTGCGCAACCTTATAGGTACACCCCCAGGTTTAGCTATACACACAGATGCTTGCAAGGGTTTGGAGAGTGCAGTGGAAATTGTATTCCCTAGAGTGGAGCATAGGGAATGTATGCGACACCTAGCGCAGAATTTCAGAAACAAATTCAAAGGTAAAGTTTATGATGAGAACTTATGGCCATCATCATACACATGCACTGAGAGGAAGCATGAGCATCATTTGAGAGTGTTTTATGCTCACAATCCTATGGTGAAGGAGTACCTAGGTGCACATCATGGAAAGTTGTGGTCAAGAAGCAAACTCAATGAAATCTGCAAAGTAGACTATGTGACCAGTAACCTGGCAAAGTGTTTCAATGCAAAGATCAAGTCATTGAAAGGGCTTCTGATATGGCAAATATTTGATAAGATTCGACGGATGATCATAAAGATGGCTCTTCGCAAAGAATTGCAGAAACAGAATATGTTGGCCATCTTATGCTCCCATCTCTTATTAAGTCAGCACAGGCCAAGGCAAGAGGACTGAACATGAAACACATTCGAGCAGCGACACACGAGGCTGAGGTAATATATACTGACAGTAAAAATAGGGAATGAAGATATCCAGTTAAGCTAGCAACTAGGGAATGCAGTTATAGGCAATCGCAACTCCGTGGGAAGCTATGCATACATGCCCTACATATGATGACTGTTATAGGTGGTGAAGATGGTGAAGTTGATCAATACATCTCTGAATATTTTTCTATTGCCAAATTTAGGGCTGCATATGCTTCCAATGTGCCTGCACTCTTGGGAAAAGGCCAATGGAACATAGTAGATCTAGGCTTCAAACTACATTCTCCTGTGTTGACTGGACCACCAGGAAGACCAAGGAAGAACAAGATCAGAAGAGGTGAAGAGGGTTATGTAAAAAGACAGCGTAAGTGCAAAAAATGTGGAACCCTAGGGCACATTGCTAGGCTATGTACCAATATAGTGGATGCTTCATTTGGAGAAGAGGAATAATGGGCAGCAACAAATGCAGAGGAGAATGCAACATTAGATAAGATTGAAGCTAACACAGAGGAGAATGAAGTAGCACAGCAGATTGCAGCTAATTCAGAGGAGAATGAAGTCACTGAATTAGCACAGCCAGCAGCTTGGTATGTGTGCAACAACCGTCCCTTTTTTGTCCATGTATTCTCTTTTTATTGATGGCTTATAATGTTTTTTCTGTTTGACCTAGCTTTAGGAAAATTAGAGGAAAAGGAGAGAAAAGGCCAAGAGAGAAAGAATTAGAATATGAAGCCATGGCTTACGAAGGTTTTGAACCCCGTCAACTGGCCAGTGCAAGTTCTCCGTCAGCACCTCGACAGCCACCACCCGAAGTGAAGATCAGAAGGAAGAATAAAAAGGTGGATATCCCACCTAGGGAAACCAGGAGCAAGGTTGTTAAGCCATCTTGGAACACAAGGAGTAAGGCAAAGATGTGGACTTCGAACGTTGAATGCAAGTTGTAAACTTTGAACTTTAAGGATTTGTACTAAGGTTTCTGTCGTCAATTTGAAAAACAGTAAAAACTTGTAAGGTTTAATAATGCTATTCGTACTTTGATGTAAAATTTGAGGCAAAATTTTGATCTTAGGCAAAATTTGAATTTGAACCAACACTTGAACTCCGGTCTGTGGTGTGATGTTGCAATGTTTGCTGAAGGTGCTCCAATTTGAGGCAAACATTAGGTGATCAATCTGATCTCTTTTGCGCGGTAAAACTTATAGTCATGGGAAATGTGCACCAAATGTGCTCCGAAGCTAGGGTAAACTGCCCCATTTGTAATCAAATAGTTTTTTGGACCTACTCTAAATGAGCCAAATATTTTTTATTAGCACCTATTCAATCTATATAATGTAGATTTGAAGCATCACTATTTATTGAATTAATCTTCATATTTTTAGATTTTTTTCAAAAATAATGTGATTTAATAAAAAACCATTAAAAACACGTTTAAAATATGAGAAAGGAAAACTAAGTTCAGATCCTTCTTATTCACTTTGAAATGAAGCTTTAGTGATTTTTTGATTTTTTTTTATTTTTCAAAAAACCTACCTCCTTTCCTTGAACTCTGTGCAACGTTGTACGTGATAGTTCATATGTGTGACGGTTTTTTCATGAAAATGTCCGTAGAACAAGTTTATGATTATTTTTGTTGGTAAAATGTCACATAAGACAACATTGTGCGCAAGTTTTATATTTTTTTCAATTTTTAAAGGGACAATTCCATTTCTGCCTCTAACTGGAACCCACTACTCAAATTTGGTCCTATTTTCAATGTGTGTTCAAATTTGCCCCTCTACCGTTAGTTTCCCTTATAGAAATGCCCTTTTGCGCCGTTACCGTCCGGTCAAACAACTTTGACCATCTCGAAAAAATAGCAAAAAAAATCTAAAATTTTGTGGGATTGAAGCTACTCATGTGTGCAAGGTGCGTGAAAATTTTCATGCTATTTAGACATACCAGGAGCTCGTGGCAAAGGAAAACAATAAAACTGTACATCTTTGAATAGTAAATTCAAAAAAATAGCAAGAAAATTAAAAAAAACATATGAATGTTTTTGGCATCCAAGATGCTCGGGTGCACAAGGTGTGTTCAAAATTTTGTTATCAAATGACATGTGAGGAGCTCTGGCAAAAAAAACCAAAATAGTGTATTTTTTACAAGTTTTTTCTGAGACAAATTTTTTTTTCTCCACGTGCTCCAAACATGTCCAAACATAACAAAATTTTGCACACACCTTCCGCACCTGAGCATCTTGGATGCCAAAAAAATTCATATTTTTTTGAATTTTCTTGCTATTTTTTTGAATTTACTGTTCACACGCTTACATATTTTCTGTTTTTCCTTTGCCACGACCTCCTAGATTGCCCAAACAACATGAAAATTTGCACGCACCTTGCGAACCTGTGTACCTTCGTTGCCACAAAATTTCAGATTTTTTGCTATTTTTTCGAGATGGTCAAAGCTGTTTGACTGGATGGTAACGACGCAGAAGGGAATTTCTGTAAGGGCAACTAATGGTAGAGGGGCAGATTTGAGCATACATTGAAATTAGGGGAAAATTTGAGTAGTGGGTTCAAGTTAGGGGAAGAAATGGAATTGTCCCTTTTTGAAATTAATGGTGCTCATTTAACCACGATCATGCTAGCTAGGTTTTTTTTGAATGACCATATACCAAGATTAGTATTTTTCCTTGTTAGTGTGTCTTATAAAACGACGATTCGCGAAGGTTTCATATTTTTTCAATTTTTTTAAAATTAGTTATGCTCAATTGAATATTGGTCAAACACTAGATAACCTCGTTGAGCAACTCAAAACCCCTCTAAACCCTGCGGGGTTTCGCCTAACCCAAGCTCCGAACATCAGCCATCCGATCATACCCTAGCGCCAAGCGACAACCCTCAGATATGGTCTTCTAGAACAAATTCTGAGGCCAGGCTGCGTGTAGGCTCCGCGCTATTGGATCACAAGGATGGCTCCGCATGGTGGGATCCTTGGGCGATCCGCGAGAGGCGATCCACGATACGTTGGTTCTGCTCGCCCTCCATTGCCTTCCCTGTCTTCTTCTTCTTGTTCTGCGGCAACCAGAGGAGCCACTCGTCTGCTTCTTCTTCTCCGACAACTAGATATGTCGAGCTCCACTTCAGCCTCCCATCCCTCATGGTCCCAGTATGGTCTAGTGCCCACGGAGCGATGCCCTGACTGCCCATGCGTCGCGCCACTAAAAAGATTGACTTCGAGGAAGGACAAGAATGGCAACTTTGGGCGCGAGTTCGTGAAATGCGAGAGCAAGCCAGAGGGGCATGTTAGATCTCATGATTTTTCTTTGACCCTTTCTTTTTCTCTTTGCTTCTAATTCTTTTTCGTTGGATCTGAGATTTAGGGTTCATGATTTCATTTCAGATCGTGAAGAAATGCACACATTTTGAATGGATGGATGACTACGTTCGGAGGCTTCAAGGGGAGGGCTTGCATTAATTCAATGGGACGCAACCCGGGAGGTCAATCTGCCGTCAGCCACTCGGAATTTGGTCTCTGGAAATGCTGCTCCGACAGTTGGGGATGCGGATCTGAAGGGGGAATTAAAGAAGATAAACAAGAACTTGAGGCGGATGATTCAGTTGAACAAGCAGGCGAATCTGATAGCTTTTAGGATTTTATTTTTGTATAGTTGCTCTAGGATTTGCTTACTTATTGGTCATCACTCATTAGAGATGTTATTTGTGTCGTGTCATGTGCTCTACGATTTTCTTAAGGGTTTGTGGATCATGTGCTCTCTGTGTTGCTTAATTTGTGGATCATGTGTTCTCTGTGTTGCTTAAACTATGTCTCTATCTCCATCTCTGAATCTCTGTAGGTGTTAGTTTTTGACACTCTTAGTTTCTTCAGACAACACTGAGGGCAAGAGAAAAAACGTAGTTATTGGGCCCAAAATGAAAGCAAGCTCTGGTTGGGCTGTCTCGTTGCGTTGACTGTTGAAGGCCCACAAAGATTAAAGAGGCCTAGAAAAATAGTGGATGCGCTGGCTCTGTTTTCCCCTGTTTTTTTGCTTGATTCTTTTGATTGCACCTACGGAGATTGAGTGCACGTTGGTTACATTACAAGAATAGTTTACATCGATTGAAATTACACAACAATTGATATTGCCACCAACAAGTCAACAATTACCGTTTTGTTTCAAGCAATATGGCCACCAACAAGTAAACAATGGGCTACCCTTCAAAAATTATTTTCATCATGCCAAATGGCCACAAACTATTAAAAAATTAGCTTCTTTTTGTTCATACAATATAGGTATCCTACAATATATATGGGCACCAACAATTCAAAAAAAATTAGCTTCTTTTTCTTCTTCTTTTCAACGTCAACATGGCTCATTTTTCCAGCTTTAATTTCCTTTTTGACACCTCAGCTAGTCCATTAACCGACCGTGCCAAAACTTGGAACCAATTAAACCTATAATATAAGGGCCAACATTATTTTCATCATGCCAAATGGCCAAAAACTATTCAAAAATTAGCTTGTTTTTGTTCATACTTACGCCTCGCGACGGCCCGAACCTGGGTAAAATTTCCCGCGTGATCTCTGCCGTGTTGCCTTATGCTTCTCCGCTCTTTGTGCAACGTGCCCATCCCCCTGCCGAACCACAAGGGGCTCATGGCCCCATAGGTGGTCGTGGTTTCCCACGACATCTTTGGCCTGCCAGGTAGGGTGATGTCTACTACGCAACTTTATTCTTGTACACACGTGTTGGGCCTCCAAGCGCAGAGTTTTGTAGGACATTAGCAATTTTCCCTCAAGTGGATGACCTAAGGTTTACCAATCCGTGGGAGGCGTAGGATGAAGATAGTCTCTCTCAAACGACCCTGCAACCAAATACAAGAAATCTCTTGTGTCCCCAATACACCCAATACAAATGGCAAATTGTATAGGTGCACTAGTTCGGCGAAGAGATGGTGATAAAAGTGTAATATGAATGGTAGAAATATATTTTTATAATCTGAATAAATAAAAACAGCAAGGTAGCAAATAGTAAACGGGCACAAAAACGGTATTGCAATGCTTGAAAATGAGGCCTAGGGTCCGTACTTTCGCTAGTGCAATCTCTCAATAGTGCTAATATAATTGGATAAAATAACCACCCCTCAAAGTGCGACGAAGAAATCATTCCAAAGTTCCTATCTAGCGGAGAACATAAGACGGAATTGTTTGCAGGGTACGAAATCACCTCAAAGCTATTCTTTCCGATCAATCTATCCTATAGTTTGTACTAAAATAACACCAAGCTATTCTTTCCGATCAATCTAACCAAGAGTTCGTACTAAAATAACACCAAAGCAAATTCAGATTCATAATATTCAATCCAACACAAAGAACTTCAAAGAGTGCCCCAACATTTCTACCGGACAACCAAAGACAAGAACGTGCATCAACCCCTATGCATAGATTTGTAAGTGCATATAGTGCCCCTTAGTGATTTTGGTGTATTGAAGACTTATAGGTTAAGGGACTGATGCGTTTGTGAGTGTACACAGGTTTATAAGTCTATGAGGAGTTTCATATTTACAGAGAAAGTCGACCCCTAAAAATGAATGTCTTTCAACTGAAGACTTTGGCTTTCTGAAGACTATGAAAGTGAAGACCATGAAGACTTGATATTCATGAACACTTTTGTTTTCGTAGTTTCATTTTCTCTTTCTTGAGTCATAGGAAACACGTACTGTTAAAGGGGGTCGAGGAAAAACGAAGAAAAAGTTTCCAAGTGATGCTCATCTCAAAATCCTACACCTACCAATCCTTTCGAGTGAAGCCATTGGAAATCTCATACAGTTCAGTCAATTTCTTCAAAGGATGTGAGACGAAGTTCTTCTGGTCTCTGAGGTATTTGTTCTGACCGAGGAGTTAGGAATTCGCCAGTGCGGATTGCCTACAATTGAGGAACATGATAGCCCTGAGGAATTTGAATCTCAAATTTCCGACCGTTGCTATGCTATGCGCCAGCTGTCCCAAAATATCTTATCCACCTAACGGTCATATCATTGAAGGGCATTTATGTCTTATCATGTCAGGCTGCTCCCTAGGCTATAAATAGCCGCACCCTACAACCACTAGCTGGTTGGCTGCTACGAAAAAAACTGGCACTTGTCATTGAGAGCATCCCATCCTCCGAGGACTATGAGCGAAAATCATCAAGTGAGGAAAACCCAAACCCAAACACCTACAAACCCAAAGTGATTGAGCATCACTGAAGAAATTGTTCCTGTGTGGATCCGACGCTTGTTACCTTTGCATCTTCCAGACGGTTAGGCGTCATGGTCTAGAGCATCCAAGAGGAAATTGTGGATCGCTGAGTGATCGAGTTTGTGAAGGTTTGGAAGTCACCTGAAGACTTACCACGAGTGATTGGGCGAGGTCTGTGTGACCTTAGCTCAAGCAGAATACGGTGAGGACTGTGTGTCCTCAGGTTTAAATACCTAGCCACTCCAACCACACGTACAACTGTCACAACAGTTGGAACTGGTCTACCAAATCACTGTGTTCACCAAGCCTACTAGTTCTATTTCCTCAACCCTTCCATTTCCTCATTACTGTGTTGTGTACTTGATCATTACTGTTTGAAGACTTTGATTGAAGACTTTCTCAATTTCCTCAGTTCAATTTCTTTAGTATTTTTGTCTTCAACCTGTATATCCTGTGCTTATGGTTTCTGTAGTCTGTGTTTGTTTTACATTTCATCATGATGAGTACGCTTATGTTATGTTATGTCTGCATCTGAGTACTTATTCCGCTGGAAGTAGTTCTTCGCTTAGGAATTTCCTCACCGTGAAATTCCTTAGTGAAGAATTCATAAAAACCGCCTATTCACCCACCTCTAGTCGACTTAAGGCACTTTCAATTGGTATCAGAGCAAGGTACTCCCTTGCTCTGTGTGATTTTGGTTTAACCGCCTGGAGTTTTAGTCATGTCGACCGCAGGTATGATCAAGGTCTCTGCTCTTTGATGGGACGGACAACCCCTACTAGAAGAATAAGATGCGAATGCATCTTGAGGCAGTTGACAACGATCTCTGGTACATTGTGGAAAATGGCGTTCCCACTGTTACTCCTTTCGTGAACGCTGCTGATGTGAAGAGATTCAAGCAACTCGACTCTCAAGCAAAGAATATCATATGTGGCCATCTGAGCAAAGGGCAGTATGGCAGAGTGAGTGCTTTGGAGACAGCAAAGCTTATCTGGGATAGGCTGTCCACACTACAAAAAAAAAGACACATCCGTGAGATTTTGGGCCGAACGAAAATTTTATCTGTCATAGATATGACACTTCTATGACGATAATTGTGACAAAACCCGGTATCATCATAGATGTGGTGGGCTCCTACTTCTATGACAAAAAATCATGACAGAAAATGGGCTTTTCGTCCTAGGCAGGCCGGAGACGCAGCTGCATGACATTCTTTGGGCCGTCCATGACGGATGGTAGAAGCGAGGGGGAGGAAAATTTCAGGGAGTTGCCGGTTACGGTGGGAGATTGGGGGCCGAGCGATACGCGTTTCTCGTGACACGTGCGTAGGCGTTGGCTCTAATCAACCCGATCGAGGCGTTGGGCTCTAATCGAACCCGAAGCGACAGACCGCAGTTACGCTATCGAACCCGAGCTATCGATTGATGGCTGTTAACTGAACCCGATGGAGCGATTCTTTCGCTGCTACTAACTGAAGCCGATCGATTGGATGAACAGTGAGCGTTGTGGGGGGGGGGGGGGTTGGATGAACAATGAGCGGTGGCGTTGCCTCTGGATGAACAGGACCCCGTGGTGTGGAGGGCTAGATGAACAATAGACGGTGGAGGGGTGGCCGTGGAGGGGTGGTTGAACAGGACCCCGTGGTGTGGAGGGCTGGATGAATAGTAGATGGTGGAGGGGTGCCCGTGGAGGGGTGGTTGAACAGTAGCCGGTGGAGTAGCGCGCAGTGGAGGCTGGATGAACAGGAGCCCGTGGAGGCTGGAAGAGGTCGACGGTAGCCCGTGGAGACTGGAGGAGGTCGACGGTGGAGATGAACAGTATCCCGTGGAGTCCCGTTTTGCGGTACGCCACAACCCTCCCGATGAGTAGGACCCCTGTTTCGACCGTAGGAAGTCCGTTTCGTCTGTTTTGCGGTAGACCACACCCCTCCCGATCAACAGGACCCCCGTTTCGACCGTAGGAGGTCCGTTTCCTCCGTTTTGCGGTACGCCACACCCCTCCCGATCAACAGGACCCCGTTTTACCGTAGGAGGTCCGTTTCCTCCGCTTTTCGCGATGCGCCAGCCCCTCCCGATCGACAGGACCCGTTTGAACGTGGCGGTCGAACACAAGGCCGTTTCCTCCGTTGTCGGTACGCCAGGCCTCGTTTCCATCGCTTGTTCCGTCCAAGCCCTCCCGATGAACACGACCACGCATTCCGTTCCGACCCAGCCGGTTGGCTCCCCATGAACACGACGACGACGCTGTTTCTCTGTTCCGACGCAGCCCTGTACGTATGCGTGATAGGCGTTCGAGACCCTGCCCGTATGTACGTACGTGGCCGTATTTTCTTTCTTGCACCCTCGCCGCTATACGTACGTGTACATGCTACGTGCGCACCTCTACTACGACACGTGCGCGCCTCTACATCCACCAGTATATATGTACGTACACATTCGCGACCTGAATGACAACGCTACGTATGCTTCGACCAGGTGGGTCCCGGTATCGAGCACTTCCTTGCACTGTGAAGATGTAGCTGGTGGGTCCCAGCAGTCGAGAAGCGAATCGTTTTTTTGGACGCACTTCCTTGCGTGCGAAGATGTAATTGGTGGGTCCCAGCAGACAGGAGGAAAGCGTTTTTCGCTTCATCGGTGGCCCGTCCGGTGGGTCCCTGCTGTCAAGTGGAGGAATAATTATTTTGCGCGTAATAAGGAGGCACTTCCTTGCTGCGGCCATGGACCCAGCTATCAGCCTCTCCACGTACAGTCCACGTCCGATGGAAGCCATTCCTTGACCATGTTGACCACGCCGCGCCGAGAGCACCAGGGCGGTGGACGACGGCGAGGCCTAGGAAGGGGACGGCGCGGAGCCGGGAAGACGCGGTAGTGGATGCCCACGTGTAGAGGAGTATGAGGGTTCGCTCGTTCGGCTGCGGTGTGAGGCTGCCGTCGCCGCAGAATAACAGGGGGTGTGTGTGCGTAGAGGGATGGACTGGCCAGCGGTGGGAGTAGTAGGGGGCGGTGAGGCCTCCACGACATCACAGCCGGCCACGGGCGGCAGGAGCAGGCGGCACGACCGGCGCTGCTTTGGGCGGCTGGAGCAAGAAGACCACGGGTTGAAGAAGCACTACGGCCGTTGGATGGACATCGTACGGTCACTTGAGCTAGAATCGTTCATATATTGACTAAAGTTGACAAAGGTCTCCGTCCCAGTCAACTTAGTAGGCCCACAAGTCAGCCTGCCACCAAGGTTGGTCCCAGCTGGCAGGGGGGTATTCATTTTTTTTGTGCGTAATAAGGAGGCACTTCCGGTGGGTCCGAGCTGACAGCGGGGGGAATGTTTTTTTCACGACATACGGTGGCCCGTCCTATGGGTCCCAGCAGTCAGGGGGAAACATTCTATTCGCGAATATCTTGGCCTGCCGGTGGGTCCGTCTTTGTCGGTGGAGGAATAATTATTTTCAGCGTAATAAAGAGGCACTTCCTTGCGGCTGCCGTGGACCCAGTATCGACCTCTCCACGTCTGATACTCTTCCGATGGAAGTCGGTCGTTGACCACATTGACCACGCCGCGCCGAGAGCACCACGGCGGTGGGCGACGACGAGGCCTAGGAAGGGGACGACGGGGAGCCGGGGAAGAAGCGTCAATGGAAGCCCGCGCGAAGAGGAGTACGAGGGTTCACTGGTTCGGCTGCGGTGTGAGGCTGCCGTCGCCGCAGCGCCTGGCCAGCGGTGGCAATAGTAGGGGGCGGTGAGGCCTCCGCAGCAAGACAGCCGCCACGGGAGGCAGGAGCATGTGGCACGACCGGGCGCTGCTTTGGCGGTGGAGCAAGAACACCAGAGGTTGAAGAAGCACTACGGCCGTTGGATGGCCATCGTCTGATCCTTTGGAGCTAGAATCGTTCATATTGACTAAAGTTGACAAAGTCCCCATCCCGATCAACTTAGTAGGCCCATTAAGTCAGCCTCCCACCATGGTGGGTCCCAGCTAGCAGGGGAGTATTCATTTTTTGTGCGTAATAAGGAGGCACTTCCGGTGGGTCCGAGCCGATAGTCTTGAGGAGCTTTTTTCGCAAAATCGTTGGCCCGTCCGGTGGGTCCCAGCAGTCGAGGGAAAGCGTTTTTCACGAAATAAGGTGGCCCGTCCGGTGGGTCTCTCTGTCGGTGGAGGAATAATTATTTTTGCAGCGTAATAAGGAGGCACTTCCTTGCGGCCGCTGGACCCAAATCGACCTCTCCATGTACAGTACTCTTCCGATGGAAGTCGGTCGTTGACCACATTGACCACGCCGTGCCGAGAGCACCAGGGCGGTGGTCTGGGCGACGGCAAGGCCTAGGAAGGGGACGACGCGGAGCCGGGGAAGACGCAGCAGTGGTAGCCCAGCAGAGAGAGAATCTGAGGTTCACTGGTTCGGCTGTGGTGTGAGACTGCCGTCGCCGCAGAATAACAGGGGGTGTGTGTGAGTAGAGGGATGGCCTGGCCAGCGGTGGGAGTAGTACGGGGCGGTGAGGCCTCCGCGGCATCACAGCCGATCATGGGAGGCAGGAGCACGCGACACGACCGGCGCTGCTTTGGGCGGCTGGAGCAAGAAGACCAGAGGTTAAAGAAGCACTACGGCCGTTGGATGGACATCGTACGATCACTGCAGCTAGAATCGTTTATATTGACTAAGTTGACAAAGCCCTTGGTACGCGTCAACTTAGTAGGCTCACATCTTGGATTTGGCAGAGAACATATAGCCCATTTGCGATTTGTAAGAATGTACAACCCATTTTTCAATTCTAATGGAATTTACTACAGCCCATTTACGGGTTTGTTAAAAGTACAACCAACTTCTAGCTAGGACAATGATTAATAATTTCAAACAACCGCTCAAAACCGAATTCAAAAAAAAATCCCACATTTTGGTGCGATCCGAAATATTTTTATTCGAAATTTCTAGTCAGGTTAAAAATAATTTCGAAATAGAGTTGTATCACGTTAAAATCCAACGAAATATTGCGCGCGCAACAAGTAATGAAATTAAAATTTCCAAATTCCAAAAATAATATATTTTTCAAACTAATTATGTGTTTGGTGCATAGTAATTGCCCAGTTATTATAATTACACCCCATTTATTATTTCTTAAAGTCCATTTTCTTGTTAAGCCTAATGCATACCTCCTAGCAAACTTTGCAGCCTAGCGGGGCGGATAACAAGTTGACCTGGATACTGTGTACAACTGTCGGCCCAGTTGCATTGCTGATGTTGAAAAAAAGGCCTGTGTAGTACAGTACAACCTAACATGGTTACTCAGCCCACATTTAGGGATGCTGGAGAGGCCCAAACAAGGCTTCTGTACAACTTTTTGAAGTCACTGAGCTCAATTAATAACTTAAGGAAAAAGTTAGATTACAGTGGAACCTAATTAAAAGCTGTCACGAGCAAATAAATAATTCAACAGGTCCCACTTGTGCGTGTGTGCGTGGGTGTGTGTGTGTGTGTGTGTGTGTGTGTGTGTGTGTGTGTGTGTGTGTGTGTGTGTGTGTGTGTGTGATAGAGAGAGAGACCCATCAGTCGATGCTCGTAAATACATCTTTCAGCCATATGCATTGCTGATGCTCAGTAAAAACTTATATAGTTGACACAATCATATAGAACATCATAGAACACTGAACTTGCATACAAAAATTTCACGCAGGGGGCACAATCAGGATGGAAGCAGTGGATCGCTACGGGAAGGGCTATGTTGAAACCAACGAAGTCATACATAACGGTTCATCGTCTTTATAAATGACGGGGAAATATCTTGAATGTTGTGCAAAGAAAACAGACAGACAACACAATAAGTTCTGCTAGCACATTAAGTTGACGTACAACCCTTTCTAAAAAAGTTTAGGTACAAAATTAGAACAGGTCACAATAAAATGTACTGGCATATCAGTGCTTCAGACCCACAGCTCGGATTTAACTAGTACTATCTGACAAGATTCAGTTGTTACCTCAAATTAGAGCACATCCAGGCAGCCATCCCTGCCTCTTCTCCCAAAGAAGCAGTGGCCTCCGCCGCGCGATGGAGTAGGCCCTGTGCCATCCATCGTTCCGAGCAACACAGGGAAAGTCTAACGTTGACTCCTGTAATGGGCGTCGTCGTGGACCACAGCACCGGCCCGGCGGCAGGACTTTGATTGATGGATTGACCACTTCTTCGACATGCACGAACACTCGTCTGGTACATCCCTAACGTGGTCCGTGGCGGCCTTGGTGGCGACGAATAGTACAACCCGGTTCCTGCACGGTATCTCAACACCAATCACCTTCGGTATGGTGGACGGCTTCTTCATCCATGCCATAACCGTGAGCCCGGTATGCGGAGGAACAAACATACTTACGAGCTCTCCTCCAAGGTCGTTGATAAGCTCGTTCATGGACTCGTTGTTCCAAGCACGTCGAGGCATGCCGTGGAAGGTAAGCTTTGTTAAAAACTCAAGCTCAGAGGGCACCGAGCCCCATCCTGGGTGCCACCGATCAAAGCTCACCAGCGCGCCATCGCAGAACAAACGCCGGGAAGATTCGAACACACGACTGCAGTCGAAAGTTGTCTGGAACCTGACGAAGAAATCAGCCGGTGGCGGACAGACTTCGACGAGCAAGTCACTTATTTGGATGCCGTGCGCAATGCCAAGAGCTTTGACAAGGTCATCCGGGGAGACGGGAGGCCTGTCTTCGTTGATGGTTACCATCAGCACTTTGCCAGCAAACTGGTCGTCAAGCGCCGCCATGCCATTGTTGAGCGATAGCACGCAGCGACCGAAGGCAGGACGGACCTCAGGATCTCCGGCTCGGAGATCCGCGTTGGCCGGCGACATGATAGTGCGCTTGAGTACAGGAGTACTGAGGAGGATTTGGGGAACTGAGTAGGAATCGAGATTCGAGAGGTGTGGGAGGGCGGTAGACTGGGATGAAAAGGTAGCATGAATTTTGAGCACGCCAATATGCTCTCGGTAGCAAGCGCCTGCAAAACACCGGTGGCGCCCACATGTCGGCCTAAGAGTCCTTATTCTTTCTTTTTTGAAGAGCCCGGCCTTTTTTTCAGGATCTTTTGAGAGCCCGGCCCGAGAGTCATAATTGACCTGTTTGGCATTGCGTTACTACTCGGCCCATATTCAACGACACCTCACTGGCCCAAACAAGTGTACATCATCAAAAAGACAGTGAGCTCAAATTATATAACTTGAAAAAAAGGAGATATACTCAACACCTTTGGAGAATGGTGATGCCCTCATTTAGCCCACCAAAGAGTTCGAGACAATAAACAGTTCGAAACAACGATATATACAACATTCAAACACTGACTAGTGACTACTACTGACATAAACAACAAGACATGGTAGTTCATAAGAAGTCTTGCTACACCACCAAAACGTACCCATCTGCAGCGCTCAGACTCTCGTGATCCAGACGAGAATGACATTCTAAACAGAAGCAACTATTAGATAGAAAGAGTGACATAGACGAGGATGACCAAATGACAAGGAATATGCATAACAAAAGAAAGAACTACCCATTCAGAACTCGTAGCAAAGACAACAAAGTCATTCGAAGAGATGATCGAACACCATCATAATTTGCGGCCCCGCTTCAGCGACCAATGATCCGGAGACACCAGTACTCCACCCTTTTGATGCAACAACCCAATTACCTATCAACCTCAAGGCTTGAACCACATCACTGCCTGTCGTAATTGAGACATCCAAGGATCAAAGTAAATCTGGATGCCTTTGTCATTCTCACCTTCTTTTGGCTGCAGGTTGTATCGTTGACAATCGTGGAGTATGCTCCCGAACTCCTAGGGCTCGCCCGTGTAGACATAGTTTTCCATAGCAAAGCAGTCTCTCTGCCATCAAGGTCCTTGCCAACGGTGATCTCCTGGTTAATCGGATAATTGAGTCCGAGAAACAGAGAGTGTGAACCAAGGTTGTTTACCCGCCTCCAACTAAAAAATCCTAAAGGCCCCAACAAGCTGGTATCCTGCTCATAGACGTAACAGCCGCTGTCCGGATACTCACGTATTACACGGTGCTTGTATACAGTGGGGTTTTTGCAATATAACTTTTCCGGCTCATGTGTCCGAATGATCATCAGTCTTTTGCCGTCGTCTGATTGAGCGAGGAACCAGTTGTGCTTCCCTGTTTTTGGCAAAGGTGGTGTAATTACAAAGGGCAGTAACTGTAGGGACACTGCATCATATCAAAAAGGACAGACATTGTTAATTTAAGATCAGCATTGTTCAGAGTATGAGTAGGATAACGCAAGAAACAACATTGATATGTCCCTGTTGGAACTGGGAGGAAAATACAGGGAAATGTATACTGGGTTCGACAATCTAGACGTGACATGGATGGTTATACTCATGTTATCTCGCAATCAATTCTTCAC
This sequence comes from Aegilops bicornis, assembly GCA_021605145.1. Classification (NCBI taxonomy): domain Eukaryota; kingdom Viridiplantae; phylum Streptophyta; class Magnoliopsida; order Poales; family Poaceae; genus Aegilops; species Aegilops bicornis. The sequence goes on from CM038674.1 coordinate 625,170,015, forward strand.
GAAACTACCATGTCATGCACGTTATGTAATCATGTTACATCCTCACAAACAAATTCTTCAAGGTAACTAACAGACCATGCATTGTTATATACTCGTGTTACGTGGGCAAAATTTTTGTGAGGATATTATTCTAGCCATTGATTCTTTGAAGGGCGAATATAGGTATGTACACATGGTAAGCATTGCAGGATTTCACTACTTCCAAATATAGAGTTCTCCATATGCACATTTACTTCCCTAATGTATGGTTAGATGAAACCAACGATTGTGGTGCATGTTTCTACATCATGAAAACGAGGAAACTAACATGGCCATTGATACACACTCATATTTAGTAGTAGTATATAGATTACTGTAAAATAAGGATAATATCCATATATTCCTAACCGTTTGATTATTCAGGGTACAAATTGGCTGTAATGACATGGTCACAATCGCATGAATTAACTCATTCTAAATATAGCCGATTTACGGCGTTTCTAATATATTGCCATAGTTCTACTCAAATTCTGCTCAAACAGGGATATGCAATCATCACAAAAAGTTCAAACAGTGTCATGGCATCATCATTAACATGAGACGGAAACAACTTACATGCGCCATCCCAGCAATACGTAGTGCCATCTGCTTTGTCGATCGCGTAGATGATGCCATTGTGTTCAATAGCATCACAGAAGTGTGTATCAGCTTTGACGATGATCCATTGCGAGCCGAGTTGTCTCCAGCTAAAAAAGGCACCGGCGTAAAGGTAGGCGAGTCCACGGTCGAACAAGGCAATTAGCTTGAAGTCTGCGTAATTCGCATGTCGTGTGGGTACTTGGCAGATTACAATCTTCTGCAAAACAAGGTCCGTCCAACTGACGTAGTAATCTAGATGACTTGTACCGCGATGGTAATACTCTATATATTCCAACGGAGGAAGGATAATCTCATGGGAGGTCTGGAAGTTCACGAGCACCAACTTTTACCATCTTCTCTGAAGGCAGCCATCCAGTGGGAGTTCATGCCAACCCAGTACATACCTGCCAAGAAGTTCCGGGCGATGGTGATCGGATCGATGTCGAGGGAAATGATGTACGGCGACACACTACGTACCTGCAAAGAAGTTTCGGCTAACTGTACGGCGACACACTACATACCTGCAGGGCGGTCAACATATCCATACACGAACAATAGAGGTCGAGGATGTCATTGGGGAGATTGCTCCAATCGCGGCTCATATGGATGCTGCACGGTTCGCGTTCGGCCATGGTGGAGTTTGGAAGGGGGCTTGATTTACGGGGGAGAAGGATGTGGTGCTGGAGCGGCTAGCGAGGGAATAGTGGTAATGGGGGAGGCGAGTGAGGCAACGGGGTACACGGGGGCACAGTGAGACGGAGACGGAGACGAAGACGGAGAAGGAGATGGAGATGGAGTGGTGCTATGGGAGCGGAGAGGGAGACGAGGCGAGGCGCCAATGTGCTGTACAGGGGCGGTGACAGACTGCACAGTGCATAGGGTGAGGCTGACTCTGGTAACCCGAACACGCCGCCTCGCCTGGACTAGTGTCGTAGCAGGTGTTGTCACTTCACTTTGTGAGGACTGGATGAATAGTATTTTGACCATCAAGTGTACCACAGTTGTACTACTACTACTACTACTACTACTACTACTACTACTACTACTACTACTACTACTACTACTACTACTAGTAGGAACATGAGTACTCCAGTATTGTATAGCGGAAATAGGTCTCCCGTGCTAGCATGCATGTTCACTTCATCGTTCAGGTATCATCCATATTGCAAGCAGAACCAAATTCTCGTGCATGCCCAATCAACGCCCTGCCGCGATGCATGCAGTGGTCATTCTGCTGCATCAAGGACGACATGCAGATCGTTCCACACTTGAAAAGAGGAAAAATGGAAAGGTAGAACGCGGCAGCAGAGGAATAGAACGCTGGCTAACGAGGCTGGGAGGGGATCGAGCAGGAAGTTAATGCTCCACGCCTAAAGGTTTTGGGAAAACCTGATTTTCATAAGGTGACTTATACTCACCTAAACGGTGGGAGTATTCCTTAACCAGAGAATGTTGTGTCTCCCACTCACGCGGTCAAAAAAAAATAAAAGCTACGACACATTTTTTATCTGTTTGCATAGGTCCCACCTATCAGGAAGGATGGGCACGTACACGAACAGGTACAACTCCTTAGTCTACCCGCATAGCCTTTTCGTTTAGTCTACCTAGCCGTCTAATCAACTGCCTGCACGCCACTTCTCCCATTTACTTCTCCATCGGGAACCGATTCGCCTCGGCTTCTTCACCTCCCCTTCGTCTTCATTTGCATCCAAACCCTGCTGCGTACACATTGTTTTTACCTCTTTAAATAATCATCTACTACTTCAGTTAGACTAGCCATCTAATCCTAATTCTCCAAACCATAGCCCTCCATTCCAGCGGTTCCAAATGGCGAAAGAGATCGAGATGCAGGTTTTTAGCGTCCAATATGTCCTCGTTGAAGGCTCGATGCGCATAGTTGCCACCGTCACCGTCCACCCAAGGGTTGTTCGGCAGTGGATCAACAATGTATCCAACTCCCTTAAAAAGGTAGAGACGAGGGTCATCGGTCTCGACGCAGAGTACACGGAGCGTGCCCCTGGGAAGATCTAGCGCGCCGCCGTCCTTCAACAGTGCCTCGAAGATGATGTTTTGGTGTACCACATCATACACTCGCCCTCCATACCAGGTGAGGTTCACGATTTCTTGTCTCGGGAGGACGTATACTTCTGTGGGGCAGCCACCGAAGGGGGCAAACAGAAGCTGGAGCCGTACAACCTTGATTTGAAAAGCATCGCTGGCCTACAAACCAGAATCAAAATTCCTGTAAAAGATTGTGCTAAACAGACACCATCCCTATTCGATGTAGCAAATTTTGTGCTCGGTACAAATCTTCAGAAGGGTGACGAGACGGTGGCATTAAGGTCATCTGGATGGGAGAATTATCCCTTGACGTACAAGCGGATAAAATATGTGCCCTGATGCCCGTGTGAGTTTTGAGATGGCTGCAAGGTCCAAAGAGCTTGTTGCGAAGCCGTCTCCCACAGAGAATGAGAACAAGAAGAAGAAGAAGAAGAAGAAGAAGAAGAAGAAGAAGAAGAAGAAGAAGAAGAAGAAGAAGAAGAAGAAGAAGAAAAGCGCTGCACGGCAGGAGGGCATTATGGATGGATGAACTATTTCCTCTCTTGTAAAAAATTATTCCCTCTCGGTGTATATTGATATAGATGGACTATTTCGATGGTGTGCATGTCTTTGGAGCGAGGTAGTAGCGTGGGTCCGCTTGACTATAAGGAACTATTTATCCGCATATATAGCTTTCTCTGCTACTCCTTCCAGTGATTGATATGCAGTGCATGTGTCCGTAGACATGACAGCTTGTCCGTGGAAGTTCAACTACGGCGACCATCACGTTTCATCTCGCGATTCCCACGATGCCTATCCAACCCACGGCACCACGCCCCCCAACGTGCGCCTCACCCCTCTCGGTCGCACCGCCCCTCTGCCTTTGTGTGCATGACATGTGGGCCACCTAAAATGCGGCGAGCATCAAGTTTCTACCACAGCCACCCGCGATTCCCACGACGCCGCTCAAACCCATAAAACCACACGTCCCCCGACCTGCGGCTCACCCTCTTGGCCCCACTGCCCCTCTGCCTTCGGGAGCATTACATGTGGACCAGTCACCTATCGGGTCCACATGTTATTGACTCAAAGGTAGGTGTGGTAAGGCGCTGAAGCTCAGTCCAGCGGCCCCGAGAGGAAATGTAACTCCTGCGCCAGGGCTTGTGGTGCTCCTGCAGCACGAACTCGTGCCAAACTCAAGATTTGTTTCTTTACTATACATGCATGCAACGATTTAATGGACATTGTAATCTCAACATGTGATGGGGAGCTCTAAATTTGAATTCGAAACTTATAAAATGAAAAGATTCAAAACAAATAAACTGGGAGAGAGGGAGTATATCGTAGGATGTGTCCCATACAAAATAAGTCCCCTGGTTTGTCACCGCGAAGATGCGGTTAGAAAGGAGCACAGCGTCTTCCTACTCGTACGGCAACAAATCGGCCGCAGACAGCATGGTCCGCCTTTGACCGCCATGTGCAAGGTTCGTGCTATCTTTTATTCAATCTCACCGTGGTTCCATCATACCAATTCATGCGGTGGCCCGTTGCATGGCTGATCCCAATGTTGGACAAAGGTTCTACGGGAACGGTGTCACCGTTGTAAATGTTGTGCAAATTGATGTTGGTACCCTCCCGTACATATGCAAGCAAATCTCCACTCGCACCCAGCCTAGCCTGTGAAACAGTGGGCAGGGGGAGAATTAGGAAATGGACACGGAAGTAGTCTTTAGAATGCATTTACTACGTGATCAAACTCATCTTACCTGCTCATCGGAGGAAATTCGAGTGCCCCTCAACGTCGGCATCTCAAGGGGCGTCAACTTGCAACTACGGCCACGCCGCGCTGGAGAGACCACCAAAGAAACATCCTCATGCGTTCCACGGAACATCAAGATGCATTTGTATGAGTAGTGTATCTTGTGAGAGAAAAGGATGAACGAGGGAAGGCCTCTAGAGATAGAGATGGACACTACTACTAACAATGTGCTGGCCCGTGCGTTGCAATGGATCCAAACTATTAGAATAATACTTGTTCACGTGCTTGAAATATAAACACTCTAGTTTTGATATACATGTGTCAGCAGACACGACAGCTTGTCCATGGAAGTTGAACCACGGCGACCATCACGTTTCTTGTTTCTACCACTGCCACACCCACACGCGATTCCCACGACGCCGCTCCAACCCATGGCACGACGTCCCCCGACATGGACATGGATCCTCTGACGTGGCTATCACTGCCTTGCCCTGCCTTTCCTTCGCTGACAGGTAGGACTCACGCTTATGGGTCCCACATGTCAGTGACATAATGGTAGGATTATTCGTGCCCCTCATCCCTCTCGGCCCCACCGCTCTCTGCCTTTGTGTGCATGACATGCGGGCCAGCTGAACTGCGGCGACCATCAACTTTCTACCACAGACACACCCGATTGGACGCGGTTTGCCTGCTCCGCTGCTGTGCTCCGATCCGTACTCCCGCACCATCGAATTTTCATCCAGCGGCTGTGACACATTTCGTCCCGGGCATCAATCCTCAGCTGGAGTACTTATGTACTACAGGTAGTACCCGCCGGTGTGGCCATCTCGCCTCAGAACGCCCGGCCCCTGTGGTACCCTCGCCAAGGCCACGCCACCACCGGCGGTTCATCTCGAGCAGTGAGTCGCGAACCACGCCACCACCATGAGAATGACATGTGGGCCAGCCGCATTTAAGGCCCGCATGTCATTGACTCATAGGCCGGGCACTAAGCCACTGAAGTTCGGTCCCGTGGGCCCCGAGAGGGAAATGTAACTCCTACGGCAGGCCTTGTGGTGCTCCCGCAGTACGAGCTCGTGTCAAAACTAGAATTTGTTTCTTACTACTACCAACTAGTACTAGTAAGGTACACGTGCATTGCACGCATGAGGTTCTGGTGGTTTGTGCATTATGCTTCTACATGTGGAGTTTTCTGGATTGTAACATGTGGCAAAATCTGGTGGAATGTAAGGTTAGGCAAGTTTGATTAACTCAGGTGAGTGTTTGGTTCAAGCCACACCTTAGGCAAGCCACACTGGCCCCACATGACATACACACAAAAAATGTGGCAAGATTCCCTTAGGCTTGCCAACTTGTGGCTCTCATTTTGAAGAACTTACTAATAACTTTGCCTGAGCTTAGTTGTGGCAAAGTTAGTCATGAATTAAGTTCAACCATGGAGTCTTCTAGATTATACATGTGGCAGAATCTGGTGGATGATATCCAATGGCCGATGGTGCTCGGATTTGCCATATTTGTACCATCGGATTGGCTTCATCCAACGACCAACTTTCAAAGTTTTTCACACACTATATAGGGGTATAGATATAGATGTGCGGTCCGTTGTAATGGATCCAAAGTATATCTATTTAGTGGAGTGCACTCTAAACACATTATCTATTTATTTTTCTCTAACCTTCCATAGCCATGCAACCAAGCCACATAAGCTTCATGGGTGCCCCCCACATCATATTATTCATACTACGTTGATTGAAAAAAAGATAAATCACCCAAAACAAGATCTTCCCGTTTTTGTTCCTACGATGTTGTGCCGTGCACGTATCTACTAGTTGTATAGTGGTAGTACTAGTAATATAGTATTAGGAGTACAAACTTGGTAAGTACTAGTAGGAGTAGTACTAGTACGGAATGCTCCTACTCTATCAATGAGCCCCGTCTGACACAAAATTTCTTGGCTTCCGTGCTACAGCTAGATCTTCCCCTTGTTTCTGTTTTCCAACCTGGCGGCGGGCGGGGTGTCGGTTTGCTCAACGGGCAGTCCCACATGAAAGTGAAAATGCTAGGCACAGGGGTGGAGCTACGTGAGGGCCAACATGTGCCCTGGCCCGCCCAACCTAGCAGGATTTTCGTAGTTGTACATCCAGTTTTGAGGCATGGAACGTTAGTTTTGAGGCACGCCCAACGTTTTGCTTCAAGCTCCGCCACTGCTAGGCAACACGCCTTCCCTAAGCTATGTGTCGTGCCGGACGGGCCGTGTTGTACTCCCGATTCCCGGGCGTGTGGGGGTGCGACACGAACGTGGCAGGCCTTTTCCTTTTACTAGCAATGTGCCCGTGCGTTGCGACGGATCCAAAGTAGTAGAATAGTAGTATTTGTTCACAAACTTGAAATAAATCACTATTGTTTTGATATACTCCTAATATATTATTCCTCCATACCTAAATATTTGTATTTTTTGAGATTTCAAATGGACTATCACATACGGATTATATAGACATATTCTAGTGTTTCTAGCAAGATGCCCGCGCGTTGCACGAAGTTGATGGAAAAGGTAAGCACAATTTATAAATTGACGGATGGAGTACTAGTTACAGTGTTGCATATAATTAAGCAAAGGGATCGCACATGTCGGTATTGACTGGAACGAGAATGCAACAACACAATAAGAATTAAGGCCACGATGATGCAATCCCAGTGGTGGTTACAGAAGGCAAGAAGAAAGATGGATCCATGAACGTACGAACTCCTCCTCCTCAACTTAGTGCGCCGGGCCACCGACCGGCGGCCAAGGAGCGGCGAATTTTGTGGCGAGGTCGAGGTGCTTCTCAACAAAGGCATCCAAGGCTTCCAGCCGGTTGAGGAAGGCCAACATCGCAGCGTCCTCACTGGCCTTGTAGATACCTATGTACACGATTTGCTCGTACGCTTGGATGTGTAGGTCGATGAATTCTTGCAGGGCGATGCGCCTCGTGGCGAGCGCGACCTCAGTGGACATTCTTCGTGGCGTCGGGCGATCGCAGGGTCACCAAAGCTTGAAAGAGGTTCCGCCATGGAGGCCGATTAGGGTGGCAGGCAATGAGGAGCCCGGGCGCACGGGTTGGAGGAGTACGGCAATGTCGACCGCGAGCTTGTTGAGGACGGTGAACTTGTTGCTGGTGGCAACGATCATCTGGTCCAACTGAGAGTCGTAGTTGGCGTCGACGACGGCCATCCACCAGCCGGTCTCCAACACCGTCTGGAGACAATCCTCGGCACCATGCCGCAGGCCGGCGTCGTGGACCATCTGGTGCAGCCGCTGGCCGCTCACGCGCATCGCCGCCATGGGTCTGGAGCGAGCTCTTTTGCGCTTAGTGTAGGTGCTTAGGCAAGTGCTTAGGTGCGTACGATGTGGTAGATGCATTGGAATGGAGGAGGGGCGCCTTTATATGAGGGCAATGAGGGCAAACTACGTTGCATTCACATCGTGCAGCCTCTTTTCCTGGACCTCCTCCCATTACTTCCCTCATGCATTAATTGAAGGAGGATGCATTGGCCGTTCAACATATCGGGAACCACTACTCCCTCCCTCGTCTGCATTAAAGGCGTATCGGGAACTGCGCCGCCCGCTGTCAAATCGAATACTCCCTCCGTCTAGGTGAGTATTAAGTCATCTTATGAAAACCAAATACTAGTAAACACATAGGCGTGGTGCATTAACTCTCACGTTGTTTCTTATTTTTTGACATAAATAGAGGAATCAACCAAGAAGAGATGTGGGGCTTGTATGCTTTTAATGACTTGAGACTATCAAACATGACATGAAGTGGTCAGTTTGTTGAACAAGAATAAATACAACCCACGCCAAGACACACGCATCTTATAGCATCACATCCAATGGCTATAAAAGATGAATGAGACCAAATTATATCTCATCTAGATGAGTTCTAGCAAAACTGTATTAATAATACTTAGTACTCCTGCGCCATGTATCATATAAGTATCATGTAGTACTTTATTTATTGCCATGCTTGACACATAGTTCACGAGCGCTCCCTATATGTGCCACCATTTTTTTAATTTCAAGTTTTACTCCATGGCGCAATCCATCGATACTACTACTGTACAAAAGTGGAGTATATACATTTTTTAAAAGGCTAGAGGGTGGGGCAGTCTAGCTCGGTCGGTTTCACGAGAGGCGAGGGCCTTTGTGATTTGACGGCTCATTAATGCTGTCAAATCGAATAATCTTCTTGCCGCCCACGCCACCTTGGCGCCTCCATTAAACCCCTCTGTTAAACCCGCATGCAAACCGATAATCCTACTCCGGCCACACGTCCGTTCATGAGCGGGCCGGAATTAAACGCAACACCGGCCGAGCTCCTCCCGTCCGCCCTCAGTTCAAAACGAGGCCAGACGCCGGCCAAGCTCCTACCGTCCGCCCTCTATTTACACGAGGCCAGACAAACAGCGGGCAAGAATCGCACCCCTCCGCCACTCCCCCATCCCCTCCTTCACCATTTTCTCCACCCTTCCGATGGCTTCCGATGAGCCGTTCTCCGGCATTTTACCCGGCTAGGTGGCCCGCCGAGCCCTGCGGATACGGGCGAGGCCGCTCGGTGCTTCACCAACCTTGCTTGGCCTGATAGAGCCAGTTGCCGCCCCAAGCAGGCGCGTGGTTCAGCAACTCGCCGCTCCAGTTCAGCTCGATGAGGAGTGGCGAGTTGCTCCACACCGGCACGGCGGCGAGCACGCCGGTACGGGCGCCGTCGCTGCCGCGTCGTACCGCGCCACCAGTGTCTGCGGTGGCCGCGCCTCCCGTGTCTGTGGGCGCGCCTCCGTGCTACTGCGGCGGCGCCATGCGGCAGAGCGAAGCGGGTGCGTGGAGAGCGACGAGTCGGTGGCCAGCTTCTCCTTGTCCGGCGCCATCATCGAGGAGAAGTAGAACATGGGAGGCCGCCGCCACTTGGGACCCATGAAGGCCACCACCGAGGCGACGACCCCGGATTCAGGTGGTTTCTTTGCTGCTTCGTCTCTTCCGAGGACCTTCATCGACCCCGCAAGTGTCGGACGGACATGAAGAAGACAAAGGGATCCGTGGGCGGCCATTTAGAACTAAAATAAGTCTAGATATATCCATTTCTAGGACAAGTATTTCCGGACGGAGGGAGTATTAATTATACAAGAGAGCCGGATTGGCACCTCTTAGTTCATGTAAATGTAATGAAATCCATCATGTTTATATGAAGATCCAGCTTTTTACATGAAATCCTTCATGCTTATATGAAATCAGTCCGTGTTTGCAACGAATTTCATCTGGTTGGTTAGAGTTGTAAAATGTATGCATTTGGCGTTTGATGTCGCCCTCCATGGAAGGAAGCGGGAGGTAATTTGCGGCTGCCGTTGGAGATGCTCTTTATGCTGGAAATAATAGAGTGACATCCAATCCACTTGAGTTAATTGCCTGTATGATTGTCCCTCTATAAAAAGTTAATTGCATGTACAAAGGTACACGTGACTTGCGAGGTGGCTACACCTTCGTACGAAAGTTAAAAAGAAATAAGTCCATCCTTAATATTCTAAGTACTGTGGGTTCCACTGTCGGTCTGATGCGGAAGAAGTATATATTAAATAAGTAGAGTAATATATAATATACAAATCTAAAGTTAAAAGACAGAATTGAACTCATGTCATCGCGTTGCGAGCATCCGACGCTAACCAGCCCAAAGACATTTTTGTTGTAGACCATCTTTGGAGATATATCTCCATGTCTACTCTTATATATACTCCATTCGTTCCTAAATATTTGTCTTTTTCAGATTTCAAATGGACTACCACATACAGATGTGTATGTAGACATATTTTAGAGTGTAGATTCACTCATTTTGCTACGTATGTCTTTTCGTGAAGGGTCAGGTTTGTCCTTGATTTATTTATGAGGTATCCAGATGGCACTACACCGCCAAGAAAAGAGGGTAACATCAAAATTATGGACTACTTTTTTGAGTATGTTGGTAAGGTCCGGTCATAGTCACTTGTTGAAATCTCTAAAAAGACAAATACTCCCTCCGTCCGGGAATACTTGTCATCAAAATGGATAAAAGGAAATGTATCTAGACGTATTTTAGTTTTAGATACATCTATTTTTATCCATTTTGATGACAAGTATTTTCGGATGGAGGGAGTAGAAAACAGAGTTGGTGATGATGGTGTGCGTGCCATCCTGCAATATAGGCCGTCGGATTTATATCTAACGGATAGAAAGAAACTCTGGCAATTTTGCAAAAATATACCCACACGTCTCTCCATGTTTGCAAATAAGGCCTTCCCTCGTTCAGCCTTTTCTCTCACAAGATAAACTACTCATACAAATGCATCTTGATGTTCCGTGCAACGCACATGCAGCTAGCTAATTTCTTTTAAAATAGTTGCTGCGATAATTGGGTTGAAGTGATATATTTTATGTCCGCCTGAATGATTTCAGATTCACTAGTAGTAACAAAGAAAAGGTTGCCTTGTTAATTAACGAGAAAACAGGGTGAAAACTATCACATGAGGCCGGTAAAAACAAGGCACACTGGGTTCAAGCGTCATCGTCACTACAGCTCTGCTTGGCGAGAAGTCTACATATCGAGGGGTACCGAAGCGAGGCACCGAGACACAATGTTTGAGAGAGAAACCAATTGATGTGTTATGATCGGATCGAGTTGTCACCCTTCTCGCTATCATTGTTGGCGGGGAGGGGGAGGAGAGAAAGACATATCAAGAGTGTGCGCGGTAGGCACAGATGCACAACTAGCGAGTTTGTGTGTGTGTGTGTGTGTGTTTGAAAGAGGAGTCGATAGATTATTATAGAGATCGATGTGCCACCCTACTCCTTCGGTGCCGAGTAGTGTGTGTGTGTGTGTGTATGTTTGAGAGAGAATCCAGTCGATAGATTAGTATCAAGATCGAGGTGTCACCCTACTCCTTGATTGCGGGTAGTGTGTGTGTGTGTGTGTGTGTGTATGTTTGAGAGAGATGCCAGTCGATAGATTAGTATTAAAATCGAGGTGTCACCCTACTCCTTCGGTGTTGGGAAGTGTGGGTGTGTGTGTGGGGGGGGGGCAGTGACACTCACATATCTCTACTCTTATAAAAAAACAGAGTTGGTGATGATGGTGTTCCTGCCATCCTGCAATATAGGCCATCTGATTTATATCAGACGAACAAGAAGGAAAATATGGCAATTTTGCAAAAAGATACCCATACCCCTCTCCGCATTTGCAAATAAGGCATTCCCTCGTTTATCCTTTTCTCCCACAAGATAAACTTCTCATACAAATGCATCTTGATGTTCCGTGCAACGCACATGGGCATCTTGCTAGTAGGGAGAAGGAGTTTGTGTGACACATATCTAGCTATATTAAGGGATAGGTAGATAGCATATGTGTGAGAGACATTATTATACTTTGAGACATTAGTGGCTGTGGGTGAGCGGAATTAAAGGGGTGGGCGTGTTAGACATAGAGAGCATGTGTGTTTACGTGTGAGAGACTTGTAGGGGCCGGGGTAGAAAGACTAATTTAACCACAGCGGAGGGAGAGAAATACATGAAGTGCGCGTGTGTGATTCCGATGCCCACAGGGAAATGAGATATGTATGCGTGTGAGGGAGATTGCACAATTCATTCACGTATCACTACCTAGCGATCGTGGACGTGCATCGCTTGAACATAAGTCAATATCTACTTTGTATCGTGGCCAAAGGTACAATATCGATTCAACGCTATAAAGATTGGACACTCACATATCACATTTTTTCTATTTAAATAAACCTTTTCAGTTGTGCATGCCAAAGTTACAGTGATGTTTCTTCAAACAACCAATGTAGCTATCATGCACATGCACCATTGTTACTCTTGCATTCAAATTCATTAGTCTTGGATGATTTACGTTTCTATTTTGAAGTAATATATGTAATATTCATATATGAATTCAACAGTGCATAATTTATGAAATGGAGGCTATGTAATCATATGAGGTAACACTTTTCAGTAGCTAACTACAACATCCATTTCTTTTTGTGCGCCTCTACACTAACACGTCAATGCATTATGTTTAAAGTAAATAACCAATGGCACTAAATTATCTATTTACACGAGAAATACATAGGCTGAGCGTTTGATCCCTTTTTTGTGAACGTGCCACTACACCCGTACGATTGGCCGCGCCCGTGTGAGCGTCAAGTTATCGGCGCATCATCCCGAGTTATTGTCTTTTTTTTGGGGTGGACTTCACACCGGTTATTAATCACGACGCTGCGTGCCCGTGTACACAGTCTAGCATGACCTTCCCGCTTAGCACGGTCCAAAATTAGTTGAAACTGGATACGAACGATCCATGGCGGCAAAATCTCCCGCCTCCTTCTAAAATTTCCGCCACCTTAGTCTTTAGCATGCGAAATCCCCCTTTTGTCCTTGGTGCACGGAGACCAACAGTTACAATACCGCTCTCATCTACATGATAGGTCGGGGCTGCTTTGGTAACTTCCGGTTCCCCTCACTACACGGCACCCCCATTTCCTCTCCCCCTCCCGCAAAAGCGACTAACTCCACAGCACCAGAGCATCTTACATCACGCCGTCCGTACTTCATCGCCCTTTCTCACCTCCCCTCTCGAAACCCTAGACTGCTCATCCACCGGCGTACCAGAGCCCATTCACTGCCAGCGGCGTCCACCTCGCCGGATCTGCTTCTGCGGCCGCATCTACCCCTCCCACCTCCACTAGAAACAAGTAGACTGCTCATCCACCACTGTACCACAGCCCATTCTGTGCCGGCCTTGTCCACGGCGCCGGATCTGCTTAGCCGGTACTCTCGTCAACCGCCGCGCATCTGCAGCGGCTCATTCGTACTCCCCACCGGAGACGCTTCGTCCACACCCCCCGGAGCCGCCCCACCGACGCCCCCGTGGACGGCCTCTGATCCTCTTCGCCGACACCTTCCTCAACCCTACCCGAAGCCGCTACGACACCTTCCTCAACCACACCGGGCAACCCGCCCGACACCAGCGTCAAACCTACGGAGTAGCTTCGCCTATACCATTCTCAACCCTATCGGGCCGCTTTGCCAACTCACAAATCCACGGCCTCAGATCCGCTTCCTCGCACCCTCATCCAACCTACCGGAGCAGCTTCTGACGCCCCGTCCATGGTCGCAGATCCGCATCGTCGACACCACCCTTAACCCAACCACCGGGGCAGCTTCTGACGCCCCGTCCACGGCCTCAGATCCGCATCGTCGAGACCATCCTTAACCCAACCATCGGAGCAGCTTCTGACGCCCCGTCCATGTCCGCAGATCCGCGTTGTCGACACCATCCTTAACCCAACCACCTGAGCAGATTCACCTACGCCCTCGTCCACGGCCACAGATCCGCTTCGCCCACACCGTAGTCCACCCTACCGGAGCTCCTCCACAAACACCCTACTCGATGGTTCTAGATCTCCTTACCGGACCCCGACAGCGGTAGCGTCATCACCCTCGGCGTTTCTAACCTGATTCCCACCGTTCGAGAGATGCCAAGCACCCGCCATGGCCTAGGTACTTGTCACCTTTAAACCCGGCCCAAAGATCACCTGCCCAATGTACTTCAAATATACTAACAGGTCGCTGTTACCTGTTATGCAGCTGGCAAAAACTACAAGGACGATGTTTCTTCTAGATCTAACAGCTTGGCCAACCAAGATCCTGGACCGAGGCATTGCTATGATCTTGTAAGTGCGTCTCTCTCTCTTGTATTGTTCTCGTACTGCCGGCGTGCTTTGCTAGGATTTTCGACCCGATAATCCCTTTGTGCGGAACAATGATTTCTACTCTTGGCTGCTAAATTAGATATGTAGATGTCATACATGATACTACCTCGTACCTCCGTTCCTAAATATAAGTCTTTCTAGAGATTCCACTATAGGCTACATACAGAGCAAAATGAGTGAATCTACACTCGAAAATGCATCTATATACATCTGTATGTGGTCCATACTTTGGAATCTCTACAAAGACATATATTTAGGAACGAAGCAATACATTACACAAAATCGTAGGTGGCATGTAGGAATTCTAGTGCACTACATTAGGCTCCCTTAGAGTGCCTGCCACCAAAGATCCGACATCTGAGTCATGGCTATTTTATGGTACGCACATAATCGTTAATTGGTGGTTTAAATTTGCATAGGGATATGCAATGTAGTATCATGTAGAGATGTACGAAATTAGCCGTGTCAACTTGCGTATAGGGTTACACAATGAAAAAGTACAAGATGTATGTGCCAATTTCATGGAACATCACAAAAAAAGGAGAGGCAGCGGTGAGCCTATACAGTGTGCTATGGTACGTCACTCCTCCATTGCAATCATCGTGACATGTTATTTGTATGTCAGTTCTATTAGCCAAGTTTCTTAGGGACAGTTATTACGAGTTATCCTAAGAAAATAAGCACCTGTGAATATAAGCTCCATGTAATACGCCAACCAGTTCTTTTCATTGTGTTTTCAGCTTATCTTTGGTATGATCAGTGGAAATTCTAGATTGCATTATATATTCTTTTCATTTTGCTGCCCATATGGAAATTAATTTGACTTGCAAACATCACAAATTGAACCCAGTGCAGTAATTAATATGATAGGAAAACAGACCATCACTATTTGCTCAAAATGCAAATACAAAGATACCATCTACTTGGCACAATCTAGTTTGGTCAATGTTTTCCATAGAGATCCCATTGCCTAATTTAAACGAAGAACGCATGACCCACATTTAAATGAAGAACAATTATTTATTGAAATTCGATGGTCCAAGTGGCTGGTTATTATCATATAGCAGCACCACCTGAAAGCATCATATAGCAGCAGCAGCTCATAGCAACTCACACTACAAAAAAGACACATCCGTGACATTTTGGGCCGAACGAAATTTTTTTCTGTCATACATATGACACTTCTATGACGATAATTGTGATAGAACCCGGTATCATCAATGATGTGGTGGGCTCCTACTTCTATGACAAAAAATCATGACAGAAAATGGGCTTTTCCTCCTAGGCGGGCCGGAGACGCAGCTGCATGACATTCTTTGGGCCGTCCATGACGGAAAAAACCGTGGTAGAAGCGAGGGGTAGGAAAATTTCAGGGAGTTGCCGGTTACGGTCGGAGGTCGGGGTCGGCGATGCGCTGCTTTCTCGTATTAATGATGCGCGTGTGTGCGAGGCGGTGGCTCTAATCGAACCCGGCGAGGCGTTGGGCTCTAATTGAACCCGGCGATTACCTTGCGAACTACGCGTTCTTGAACCCGGCGATCGATCGATGGCTGTTAATCGAACCCGATGGAGCGATTCCTTTGCTACTGCTGCTAATCAAGCCGATCGATTGGACGTGAGCAGAGCGCGTTGCGGGGGGATTGGATGAACGATGGCGGTGGCGTTGCCTCTGGATGAACATGACCCCACGGTGTGGAGGGCTGGATGAACGATGAAGCGATGGAGGGGTGGCCGTGGAGGGTGGTTGAACAGGACCCGTGGTGTGGAGGGCTGGATGAGCGATGGCGGTGGAGGGTGCCCGTGGAGGGTGGTTGAGCGATGGCCGGTGGAGTAGCGCGCGGTGGAGGCTGGATAAACAGGAGCCCGTGGAGGTTGGAGGAGGTCGACGGTAGCCCGTGGAGGCTGGAGGAGGTTGATGGTGGAGATGAACAATATCCCGTGGAATCCTGTTTTGTGGAACGCCACACCCCTCCTGATGAACAGGACCCCCGTTTTGACCGTAGGAGGTCCGTTTCCTCCGTTTTGCGGTACGCCACACCCCTCCCGATCAACAGGACCCCCGTTTCGACCGTAGGAGGTCCGTTTCCTCCGTTTTGCGGTACGCCACACCCCTCCCGATCAACAGGACCCCGTTTCGACCGTAGGAGGTCCATTTCCTCCGTTGTGCGCTACGCCAGGCCTCGTTTCCATCGCCTGTTCTGTCCAAGCCGGTTGGCTCCCACGCGTTCCGTTGCCTCCCCATGAACACGACGCATTCCGTTGCCTCCCCATGAACACGACGCATTCCGTTGCCTCCCCATGAACACGAGCCCTCGCCATACGTATGCGCGACTAGGCGTTCGAGACCCCACCCGTATGTACACATACGTGGCCGTATTTTCTTTCTTGCACCCTGGCCGCTGTACGTACGTGTACATGCTACGTCGCGGCGCCTCTACTACGACGCGTGCGGCGCCTCTACTACGACACGTGCGCCTCTACTACGACACGTGCGGCGCCTCTACATCGAGCGGTATGTATGTACACGTTCGCGACCGGGATGACAACGCTACGTGCGCTTTGACCGGGTGGGCCCGGTATCGGGCACTTCCTTACTGCGAAGATGTAGCTGGTGGGTCCCAGCAGTCGCGAATCGTTTGTTTTTTTTTGCCGGACGCACTTCCTTGCATGTGAAGGTGTAGCTGCCGGGTCCCAGCAGCCGTGGGGCGAATCGTTTTTTGCGGACGCACTTCCTTGCGTGCGAAGGTGTAGCTCTTGGGTCCCAAAGCGGTCGGCGAATCGTTTTTTTTGCCCGGACGCACTTCCTTGCATGCGAAGGTGTAGCTGGTGGGTCCCAACAGTGGGGGGGCGAATCGTTTTTTTTTCCGGACGCACTTCCTTGCGTGCGAAGATGTAGCTGGTGGGTCCCAGCAGTCAGGGGGGTGAATTGTTTTTTTCCCCGACGCACTTCCTTGCGTGCGAAGATGTAGCTCATGGGTCCCAGCAGTCAGGGGGCGAATCATTTTTTCGCGAAATACGGTGGCCCGTCCGATGGGTCCCCACTGTCAGGTGGAGGAATAATTATTTTGCGCGTAATAAGGAGGCACTTCCTTGCGGCTGCTGTGGACCCGGTATCGGCCTCTCCACGTCTGATCCACGTCCGATGGAAGTCGTTCCTTGACCACGTTGACCACGCCACGCCGAGAGCACCACGGCGGTGGACGACGGCGAGGCCTAGGAAGGGGACGACGCGGAGCTGGGGAAGACGCGGCAGTGGATGCACACGCGGGGAGGAGTATGAGGGTTCACTGGTTCGGCTACGCTGCCGTCGCCGCAGAATAACATGGGGTGTGGGTGAGTGGAGGGATGGCCTGGCCAGCGGTGGGAGTAGTAGGGGGCGGTGAGGCCTCCGGCAACCTGACCCACGGAGGCGTGAAGCGGCGGCACGACCAGCGCTGCTTGGGGCTGCTGGAGCAAGAAGACCAGAGGTTGAAGAAGCACGAGGACCGTTGGATGGACATCGTACGGTCACTGCAGATAGAATCGTTTATTATTGACTAAGTGGACAAAGCCCTTGGTATGTCAACTTAGTAGGCCCACATGCCAGCTTCCGAAACGGTGCGCCCCATATGTCAGGGGGAGGAATCATTTTTTGGGCGGGTGAAGCTAGAATATCCGAGATTGAAGAATAAGCACGGCATCCGTTGGATGGACATCCAACGGCCATTGCTGCTAGAACCGTGTGTTGACTATAAGTTGACAAAGCCTTGCATACGCGTCAGCTCTGTTTTTTTAGGGGACGCGTCAACTTAGTAAGGCCAGAAGTGTGTGGTAGAGAACTTAGAGCCAATTTGAGATTTGTAAGAATGTGTAGCCCATTTTTTAATTCTAATGGAATTTACTACAGCCCATTTACAGTTTGTTAAAACTACAGCCCACTTCAACCAACCGTTCAAAACAGAATTCAATAAAATTTCCCACATTTTGATGGGATCCGAATATTTTTATCCCGAAATTTCTAGTCAGATTAAATACAATTTAAATATAAATTTATATTACGTAAAAATCCAACGAAACATTGCGCTCGCAACAATTAATCAAATTAAAATTTTCAATATTCCAAAAATAATATTTTATAAAGTAATCACTGTTTGGTGCATTTTTTAATAGTTACTACCCAGTTTTTATAATTACATCCCATTTATTATTTCTTAAAGCCCATTTTCTTGTCAAGCCTAATGCATCCCTCCTAGGAAAGATTTGCAGCCCAGCGGGGCGGTGAATAACAACTTGACCTTGCCTGGGTATTCCTAAAAAAGAGTATAGCTGGGCTAGCCATTTTCAGCTTGAAAAAAATTAATATCTAGGCTGGATATCTGGCTCAGCTAGACGGGCCACAGCCGCCCGATTAATACCTGCAGCGATGTTTTCATTGTTGTTCGTGAGGAGAAAAATTAATATCTGGGGTAAACATCGAAAAAATCTGCAGTGCTCACCTCAAAAACACAAATACTGCTTGAGCTGCTTGGTCCCAAATTGCCGGCCGCTTCTTGTGCAATTCTCTCGTTTATTGACTAGAGTACATAGGTTGATAATGGTGTGGGACCGTGATGTCAGCAAACCAGGAGGAAGCAAAATAAATTATAGTTATATATATATATATAAATATAAATATATAATATATATATATATATATATATATATATATATATATATATATATATATATATATATATATATATAATAAGGAGCCACTTGCGTGACGTGAGGCTATGGACCAGTGGGTCCCCATTGTCATCCTATCCAAGTAAAGTCATCTCTCGCCACAAGACGCTTCCGCCCAAATAAGCAATACCGTCCCGCTTCCCGGTGCAGGCGATTGCTCCGTCTTCAAACGACACAAGTGCCGTCCGTTCGTCCATCTGCTGCACACATTAATGATACGCGGTTGCCGAGGCGGCTACTCCGGCGCCACACGTCCGTCCCTCCGCCCGCCCACCATTGCTATATAAACTGCTGCGCCGGCCATAGCCGTAGTCATCCGCATCCGTTCCCTTTCTCCTGTCCACACCACTACTGCCCACCATGGCTTCCTCGCGCTCCAGCGCTCTTCAGGACGGGCGGACGACGAACATCAAGGAGATGGCAGCCATTGCTGCCGACCGGCTGGCCGGCAGGAAGCCGGAGGACAATGACGTCCTAATGGAGAACATGGTAGTCGACGATCCGGCGCCAACCCCCTCCTCCGCGCCATCCTCGCTGGTGCATTGCACCATGACCATCGGCGAGGCCCGTGCCCAATATATGGACAGGGTGAGGTCGATGTGTGAGGAGCAGTTCCGGGAGGCGCATGCCGACGCCACCTACAACCACCATCTCCTCCAGGAGCACCTGCAGGCGGAGGAGCAGATCGCCGAGGAGCGGGCGGAGCAGGAGGCGCTGCTCGACTCGTACCGCTCCGCCCGCGAGGGCCGCCGAAGCGCCGGGCGGTACCGCATGCAGGTGGCGGAGGCTGCGGCCGCCTACAAAGAGGCTAGCAAAGAGGGCGATGAAGCGGGCGAGGCGCTGTTTGGCGAGACCGAGGACGAGGCAGAGGACGATGCCGGCTCCGACGAGTCCCCGCTCCGCTGGCGTCAACGATGCCCTGCTCCGCCGAGGCCCCACAACGAGGCAGAGGACACCGCCGGCTCCGCCGAGGCGCCGCCCCGCAACAATGAGGCAGAGGACATCGCCGGCTCAGCCAAGGCCCCACCCTGCCATCAACGTGGGGGAGGATTTCCACCGCTCCGCTGAGGCGCCGCCCGCCGGCAACAAGATAGAGGAGATCGCCGGCTCCGCCGAGGCCCCGCCGCCAGCAACGCAGGCTGCGCCACGTAAAACGAGGAAGAGTAGAACACGGTAGGTCGCCGCCGCTCGGGTCCAAGTAAGGCCACCGCTGCTACCCTCCGGTTGAAGCCAAGCTAGGCGGGTTGACCATTGACGGCTGGTTAGCTTCTTGGCGGCGACTTGGAGTCGGAGAGCTGCGCTGGAGAAGAACGCTGCTTCTACTTAACTGCTGGTGCAGTTGGCTGACTGACACGTGGGCCCAACAAGCCACATGTCAGTTACGCAACTGCACCTGCAGTTAAGTCACTGAAGCTTCTGTTCGGCTCAGCGGGACACATGTGGGTAGCTTCGGTTAATTAATTATACCTCCAGCGCACCCCTTTTTAGTTTTTTTTCAAAAAGGAGGATGACCCCCGGCCTCTGCATCTGGGAGATGCATGCGGCCACAAACACCCCTTTTTAGTTGAAGAATGTATGAAATCTAATGAAATCCGACCGTGTATGAATGAATTTATTTCGGTTAGTTTGAATTCCTTTATCACTGGCATTGGATGAACATGTAAAACAATACGTACTAGCATTATTCCCAGGGTGATCACCACGTTTGCAGCAGTTTCACATGTACTCCCTCCGGTCCTTTCTAGTCTGCATACAAGTTTTGTCTGCAGTCAAAGTATCTCTACTTTGAACAATCTTATACAAAAAAGTATGCACTTTCACAATGTGCGAAGTAAAAAGGAACAGAAGGAGTACAAAGAGTTTGAGCAGCTTTTTAGCGTTTCTGTACATTGCAATCAAACACACAGGCTTGGCAATTCATAGAGAACATTCAAAACAATTGATGATTATGCATCTCAGCGACTCACATGTCAGAGGCAATATTTACTTCACAACTAAAGAATAAAGAAAAAATTAATCGCCGCTGCTGACAGCAAAGGGCGCCCCATTCGAAAATATCAAACGCATATCTTGCTAAAATCAATGAGCAAAATTTGACATGGTTGTCCCATTCCCAAATATCAAATGCCTATGATTGTGGAATGGACAGGGTTTGCCATCAGTTCAGACATTGACATGGCACCTCGTGCTAAATTAACCAGCTGTTCTTTTTGTGCAGTTCCACCAAAATCAACCAAATTCGCGCGTAGCTTGTATGATTTCTCCCTTATATGTTGTAACGCCTTGAACTTATGGGCACCTCCTTTCTTGTGGTGGAAATGAATGATTCGATGTATTCATGAACATTTTGTGCAGTTCCCGTTGAAATCAAGCTGAGCACCCCTGTTTGCACAAATAAAAAAAAGTGATTAGTATAAAGCAAACTGTACTATGAATTGACAGTTTCAACGAGCACATACATGGTCCATGTAGAGCACACTTTCGTAAAATGGAACTCACCAGAAGAATCCTAGAACAACATTGTACTCGCGATCACAAAGAAAAAATGGAGATTTGTCGGTCCTTCCGAGCTGAAGTTAGTTTGGTCTTGTGGGGAGTAATGTAACCATCCTTCAACTGCTCCTTCCGATGAGAAGATAGACAGGCTTCTTCATCCTGGCATAATCGGAACTAGTCACTTCACATACTCCATATTCTTCTTGAGGAAGATGATCCTGTTTGCTCGAAAAAAGGAAAGGAAATATTTAAAACAGCAGACGAAGCACTTCTCAAGGACAATACCACTTTTTCATGACAAGATCTAAACAGTAGCACAACACCAATAGAGATGGCAAAGCTCAATCATATGGATGAAATCAAAGGTGAGTACCGACATTTGTCGGGAGGCTGATTGTGTAGAGCATACAGATGAAGCACTTCTCTGGAACCATCATTTGCTATCTACGGGGGTGGCCACGCTTACTATATACTCCTCGATTAGTTTAATGTTTCCAACATCTTCTTGTGCAGTTCCACTAAAATATATGGTATCTTCAAAGAAGATCCCTGTTTGCACAAGTAGAGGTAATTACGTATGGCATCAAATCAGTGGCAAAACAATTGCTCGTTCCAGCCATAGCAATAAATTAAGATGCAAAACTATATCATTACTTGTGTCATCATAGTTCCAGTGCTTCATTACAGCACCGACAGTTGATTTTTGTTTTTCTTCCGCTTGTTCTTCCCCTTCATCACTTGGTTCAATAACAGACAAGCTTCACCTTCAATGTAAGATTTGGCATGTCAATTAGGGAGCAAAAGTATAGTACTAAACTTAATTTTCTGATGAAAGTGGCAAAATACAGGCCCGCAGTTGTGAAATATCCTTATCTTACCTCAATGGGATATTACGGTGCACATATAGATTGGAAGTCTTGTCTCCGTTTGTGCAGTTCACTAAAATCAAGCAACATTATCGTACAAGTAGCACAACATATGAAAGCACACTGCGGAATCATGTGAAAGAAGGCTAGTACTGACCTCTCATGATGCGGAATTCAAACAACTCACAAGAAGAAAATCTGAACCAAATTCGCCTTAACGGATAGGAAGTAAGATCTCCTCTTGTGCAGTTCCACTAAGATCAAGCAATCAAGAAATGTTGTCGGTGTGACATTTTGGTTGAACTGCACAAAACACTCTTAAAACAAAAGTGTTTTGTGCAGTGCAACAAAAGGTCGCAATGGCAACGAGGTGAAGTAGATAACCCTGTTTACACAGAGGTGCAAAGGAAACAATTAGTGGTCAATAACGGTGGATGACACAGAAGCCAACAAAAAGAAGCATCTACCTTATCTAAATGGGAAAGAAAGCAAGACAGTAGAATTTCTCAAACGGTGGCATTGATTAATATTAACATAGAGACTATATTAACAATAAAATTCGTTAAACATGTAATTTGCGTTTAACTGTGGCATTACATAAATTTTCCAGTGGCATTATTAGAGGGTGTTTGTTTACAGGGACATTTTGGTGTAGGGACTAAAAAAACTCCGTGTCAGTCACATCTAAACCAAACAGGAGGGACTTTTCGGGACTAAAAGTGGGCATTTGGGACTAAAGAAAGAAGACCCCGAGGGAGTCTTTTTGGGACTTTTCCAACAGTTGCCCCTACCACGCATCGCACCTTGTTTCTATTAGTTCATTACTAGGGGTAACATGGTCTTTTATCATGTCATTTAATAACCTCTAGTCCATGTTTAGTCCCTGGAACCAAGCGGTAGGGACAAGGGAGTTTTTAACCAAACAGGGCCTTAGATTAACAATAGCTAATGAGTTGCATGGGACGGTGGGCCTTTCAGCACCATGTGCATCTACCGATGTCTTGTGGTCATGCACAGTCTGTTGCAACAAAGAACAAACAACCAAGGAGCATATTTGTGTTGGTCCCAGCTTTTTTTTATCTTTAGACACCTTTCCCTATGTGAGTATGACAAATCTAGTCCTGCTCAAACTCTACAGCCTTGTCACTTCCTTTCCTTTTTGAACTAGTACTTTCGCCCCTTCCTTTCCTCTTTGAACCACGTCCTAGATTTATGCGATACAACTTTCCCCACTACTTTCCCCCATTTCTTCCTCTTTGAACCACGTCCTAGATTCATGCTATACAACTTTCCCCTTCATTTCCTCTTTGAACCATGTCCTAGATTCATGCTATATACAAGTTTTCCCACTACTTTCCCCCACTCCTTTCCTCTTTGAACCACGTCCTAGATTCATGGTATACATGCAGCTAGAGCAATGCATGTGGAGTAAGTAAAATATACCTTAAGGTTCTTGGGGCGTGGTTCGTGGGCGAGGGATGGCTGCGAAGAAGAAGGGTCGGAGGCCCTCCCAGCGCCCGGCTGGGTGGAAAGTGAATAGCAGCGCCGGTAGTGGATTCCCTCCCTCGCCGATGGCGACAGCGTTAAGCCTCCTTCCCTTCCCGGTGGACGGATCCTGCCGGCTCTTTGAGCAGCAGTGAGGGGAGAGAGAGGCCAACGAAGTCTTGTTTAGATCTGGAGAGGGAGAGAGAGTGTGAAGAGAGCAACTACAAGCGCTGAGGCTCCAGCGGGAGAGGGCGAGAGAGTGTGAAGAGAGCAACTACAAGCGCTGAGGCTCCAGCGTGTATATATATACTAGAGAGAGAGTGTGAAGCGTACAAACCCTAGAAAACATTTTGACCAGTCAAAGTATCCTCCTGGCAAAAATTATGCTCTAGTGTAGTTATCGAACCCGAGACCTCAAGTTTGATGAGCGAACAGGTTAACCAGCTACACAACCCTCCCGTTATGTTCAACAAGAGGAAAATAACCTTTTATACATTCCTGCATTCGTGTGACAGGCATGCCGTGTTTTTGTGTGTGTGTGTGGGAGTCATTAGGATTTCAATCATAATCGTGTCATGTGGCTTTGGTGGTAAGACTATCCACAATGGTGTAGAAATAATGCAGCCTTAGTCACCTTACCTCTCTCCATGTAGTAATGCGTTGGGTCCCACCAAATGAGGGTGACACAAACAAATTAATAAGAAAAATTAAAAGCGCCCGGTGATGTATCTTACTACCTCACACATCTCACTACTGCTCGGGAACACTGTCCAATTGATCCCTCTGTTCGCTCACGTACTATTTTAAGTGAATCGTTATTATAACATGCACACAAATTTTGGGCATTTGTATTCGACTTAAGTCGGTGTGCCACCGTATCTTGTATACTTACTACTCCCTCCGTCTAGGTGTAATAAGTCATGTTAGAAGGTGCAACGCGACCAAGGTGCATGCGTGTGCGTGTGTGTGTTTAACAGCATGTGTGTGTTAGAGAGTGCGACAGATCGACCTAATCCTACAGAGATATGGTGTGTAGTGTATGATTTTAGCCGCGAGAGTCGGTGCATCCTCTTGTTTCCGGGCGTGTCCGGTAGGGACATGCGGACAGCTGCCACGCCCGCTCCTCACCAGCCTGGCCCACCCAAAGCCCCTCCATCGCTCAAGGCTTCCCGCCTCAAACGGTCAGCGCCGCTCAAAGAATCGGTGCCGCATTCATGCCCGGCAGAGCGGATGCGACCTCTCACCGGGCGCAAGAGTGATGGTTGCTTCGTCCGTCCAACTTACTCACTGGGTCTATGTGATTTGACGGCTCATTGGTCTTTATTACTGAGGTGGTAGGACTGCTGGATGTCCCACGCCGTGAAAGGAGGTAGTAGATTACAATTTTCTCCATTCTTACAGCGGAGGAGTGCAAGAGCAGTGAAAACACGCATGCTCAGTGATTACATGGCCCACCTCACACTATCACCATGTGACACCTAACTCTTTACATAGTACTCCCTCCATTTCTAAATATTACTAGATTTAGTCCCAGCGTTGCTGTCATGAACAACGGTATGTCTCTCTGCAAGAAAATTATCGATTTCATAGAACTAAAAAAATCTATAACCGCATGACAAATGTGGTAGCCAAACTAAATAAACTCCCATCATCATTTAGATCATCCCACGTAAGGAAAAAAAGATCAGCCAACTCCTACGTGCATAATGGGATTATATTTTTCTTTTGACATGTTGATGGGACTTAAAAGCTCACTTACATGCATGCTACGGTGCATGCTTGCATGCGAACATGTTGATGTGATTTAAAACCTACTCACATGCATGTGCCACGGTATTTCTGCATGCTTGCATGTGGCTTAGTGCGGAGCCTCTCAACGCCTAGATCGCATAGCTATTATGACTGATTTACTTCATCTAACGGCTACGTCAATTTTGATGATGTGGCTCAAGGAGAGGATAGAGAATTCCTAGTAGTGGGGGCTAGCTATTACTAGTAGATAAGTCTTTGTAGAGATTCCACTAGGTGAACTACATACGGAACAAAATGAATGAATCTACACTTAAAATGCATCTATATACATCCGCATGTGGTTAATGGTGAAATCTCTAGAAAGACTTATATTTAGGAACGGAGGAAGTACTAGTATAGTACTAGTACGTACTGTAATTTATCAGCGAGATAAATTTGTATAATGCTATGAAGCTTCTAGCTCCTGTTACATGTATCTTGCGTCCAAGGTTGCCCATTGCAACATTTCATCAAATACAAAGGAGACTAACATTCATGCTATTGCATCTCAATGATTGACAGATCATAGCAAATATGTACTCCCTCCGTTCCAAAATAAGTGTCTCAACTTTGTGCAAACTTTAGTACAAAGTTCTACTACTACTACTAAAGTTGACACTTATTTTGGAACAGAGGCAGCTAAAGAATAAAACGATCCATGCAGTCCCTAGCCCTTGAACCGTGAACCCTGACCAGGCTTCAATTTGCTGGCAACGTTCGAGCTTCCTAATAAATGAAGTTTGCAACCTTTTGACCATCGGATCGTTTTGTGCAGTTTCACCAAAATCGAGATGAGCATCCCTGTGGCAAAGAAATTGAAGAAGCGTGATTAGAATAAGATTACTAGGACTAGTTGATGAGACATAAACTCATCACAAATACAGACGTAGAAGCCAAGAGAGGTATCGGTATGTGCGGGGCAAAGAAGTAGAGAAATATCCACAGGGGAGTGATGTGGGTAGCTGGAGCGATGGTGCAAGCCCGGTGTAAAGGGAGTTGTACCTAAGGGACGTAGCTCAACCTTGAGGAGGGCGGCGGAGGCGGCAATCGCCCACGTCGCGGCAAAGGAGCAAGGGACAAAGGTAACCTCACCGGCTTTGTGAGAGAGAATGGCGGGACCCCTGATCGGGGCGTGCCAACAAGGTTTTTTCGCCCGTCGGCGACGGCCACCGCATCTACACTAAGCATCCACCTTCCCCAAGCGGACGTGATCCGCCGGGATGTTAGAGATGTGGCCACAGTCGTTTTGTGCGAGAGAGTGTGAAGAGAGCAACCCCAAAGATGCAACCGTGTAGGCTGGCCCGCCCCGACTATGTATATAGTGGAGCGGTTTCCTTTTCTCTCCATATGAACCTATCATATTGCGTATGTGCCATCAAGAAAAAAATATATTTATAAATGACGCGCCACCTACTAACCTTGCGCTTGGCATCTCCAAAATATTAACCTTGCGATTGGCTTTTCGCCTCTTCGAAGTCGAGCAATAATGGTAGTGCAAGATATATCGCTCGCTATATGAGACCGAATGAATTGCTGCACGCCCACCACGTGGGCGAGGGTCGAGGGGCGAGGGAGAGTGCTACTACATACGGAGCAAAATGTGTGAATGTACACTCTAAAATACGTCTATATACATCAGTGTTTGGAGTATGTACTAGTAGTTCATATTGAAATATACTAAAGGACATATATATTCCAAACAATATGATATAATCTCTATAACCAAGGTAGTAGGGACGAGGAATAAACGGAGGGAGTATTAAATTTTTCTCCTCGTCCTGCGAGCCACCGCGCTCATGGGCGAGGGAGGAGCAAGCTTCACCTCATCCTGCGAGCCACCGCGCCCGTGGGCGGGGGAGACGGCGTACTAAGCAAGCTTCTCCTCGTTATGCGAGTTGACGGGACACATCAAAAGTACTCTAGTGTATAGAGCCTTGCCTCTAAGGTAGGCCCCACATGGTTTGCCTCTTTTTTAATTTAACATAACACGTCAAGTCGCAATTTGTTTGTTCACCCGTGGTAGACGATTCTCCCTCCACCAAGTGGACAACCAAGACACGTGCCAAATTACCACGTGGGCTGCCTTTTTCGTCAGAAATGAGCTCCACCCACCGTGTACCAGCGGGTGTGCTTGGGAAAGACACGGGAGTACGTGCGCCGTGCATGCACCTCTTCTCTTCGTGCACGTTCCCCACCTACGTGGGTGTGTGTGAGACATACAAATCGCGTTCGTGAGTGTTTTTTTTTGTGGTGGGGGGTGGGGTGGGGGTTGATTTTGTGAATTATTTGTGGGAATATGTGTCGATGACATCTCAAACAAAATTTTGCATGCAATGTGTGTGAAATGGAGGCCTATCCATATCATACATAGAGGGTCGGGCAATCCACGAGAAGAGAGGGAGGGGTCATAGCTATCGATAGAGTCAAGAGAGGATCAAGTGGGTGGGTGCGAGATCGATGAAGAGAGCCATCGAAATTGTGTGTGTGTGTGTGTGTGTGTGTGTGTGTGTGTGTGTGTGTGTGTGTGTGTGCAAGTCAAAGATATAGGGCGCACTGGCCCACTGAACGTTAGAGGGCACATGTCAAGTTTGTGCGTGGCGGGGAGACATGACTAGAGCGCTTGATGTATCGGTGTGTGTGGGGGGAGGGGTTGGGGAGGGGTAGGCAGAGGCCTAACTATAGAGGTAGAACGACTCATTTATGTGTTGAGAAGGAGAGACCCAGCTATGTCTTGAGGGAGATCGGTCGACATCCATACATAACTGAAGGACGGGAAATATGATGGGACGGAGAGAGAGAGAGAGGAGAGAGAGAGGGAGGGAGAGGGGTAGAGTGCTGGATGGGTGATGGAGTTGCTTCTCGGGGATGTTGGGAGAGGCCTACTAGACAAACTGAGGGTGGAACTGCAATGTTATCAATAAGAGTGGGGATGTGTTTCTGTGTGTGCCTGTGCGTGATAGATCTGTCGAGACGCATACATTGATGATGAAGGGGAACCATGTGTTTGGTAAGCAAACCTAACTAGATCGGTAGAACAATTGTTGTTTGTCGAAGGAAAGGGAGAGATACAACTAATGAGGTAGATCGATCGATGTGTGGGTAAAAACGAGTTATAAGGACCTAGCTGGCTATATGTATAGCGAGAGATCGGTCGGTGTACGTCCATTTGTTAGAGGCAAATAAGGCCCAACGAGACGAATAGACAGAGAGAATGGATCTAGGAGGTGGTGCGAGAGGCCCAACTACTAGCTAGATAGGGGGAGGAGTGTGCGGTTGTGAGATCGATGAAAAGAGGGGCGAGAGTTTACACGTGTGTCTGACCGTATGAGAGACACGAGGCAAGGACACATAAAGGAGGAGATTGAAGTTGTGTGTGTATCTTTGTGGCGAGGCATCATTTGGAGAGGTTTATCGATCGGTATGTGTCGGAAAGGAGTTATGGAGACTCTGGGAGAATGACCTAAAGAAAAAATGAATGTGCCCGGTGGATAGAGTGCCGAGGGAGGAGGGCGAGGAGGGCGTGTGCATGCACGAGAGAAAGTTAGTGGTAGCTACAAAGGCTAGAGGATTGTGTGGGTGTAAGAGACTAACAAAGAACATAATTTGATATGAAAGAGGATTCATATATTTGAATAGGAGATCATAGTGTTTTAAACATTGCATGCATGAATATATCGGTGATACACGTGCTGTGCACATGTTATATCATAATGTGATAATGCATGGCGTTTGCAACTCACAGCTAAATGTCGAACAATCTAAACCATACTATACATCAAACAATCTCACATTTTATTTGAATTTGTGATAATGTGCGGGGTTTGCAGCTTACAACTAAATATCGAGCTATCTAAACAATACTATATATCGAACATTCTCACATTTTATTTGAATTTGTGGTAATGTGTGGTGTTTGCAACTCACATCTAAATACTTGTAGGCGTAGGGGGCGGGGCACCATACATAATGTGATAAACACATTATACATATGAGATATGGTTTAGATTATGAAGATCTAGCTAGAGTTAGAAATGTAATGTGATTTGAAATCAAAATAAAGTGGATTCAAAAAATCTAGTTCGAGTTCATATAGTACACATAGTTCATATGTAACTCGAGACTAATCATGTGGCGTCTTTGTGAAGATAATACACAAACGATGGTTTAACTTGACAATAATGATGATTGTAGATCTTATTAAAAGCAGAGAAACGAATTCAAATGCTTTGACTTCACAACAATCATTATCAGAGATCTTATTCAAATTTAGTTCATATTGAAGCGGTAGTATATGCGGTGGGGAGTGTTTTGGTAGTGGCGGGCGGCGCACATGAGTGGCGGGGGCTTTGTTTGGCCGGTGGTCTTTGGCGGCTCGAGGGGTGGAGGTTGAAGATGAACCGTAGGCCCTTGATTTCGTATCCAACAGCTGCAAAATCGACTGACCAAAGATGAAAAAGTCAGTCGACCGACGTGTAGCCTCACCTTGCTAGTGCGTTCAGTTTCGACAAAGAAAATTCAGTTTCGACGGCAAAATTTAGTTTTGACGATTAGGTTCAGTTTCGACGCTAAGTTCAGTTTGACGGTTAAGTTCTGTTTCGACGCTTAAGTTCAGAGATGAGCGGCTGATGTATTTTACATCTAGCACTTTGTGGTTATGTATTTTACGTCATGTATTGGAGATGCTATTAGAATTCCACCAAAGTTAACATTGTTTGTTGTCTCTCTTGTCCTGCTTCACCTCGGCGTCGTACAACTCACGGAGTTGCTCGAACGATTTAAAACCCTCCATCACAAATGAGCAGCGATACCTCGGGCTCCATCTCCAGACGCCTAAGATCTTCTTCCCTCCTCCGACAAAGAAAGTCACCGGAGCATCCTCACCGGCCAACCCAATCATGCTGAGATCGACATGGCTTCACCAAAGAGGTTGTACACTTGTTGCATCTCTTTTTACTCTACATGTTATATTTTTATTGTCCACTGAGCACACGGATTTGTTCCTTTAGTGTCTCCTTGAAAGAAAAAACGTCTGAATTTTAATTTTCACTTGTCCTCCTTTTCAAATTCCTATTCATGAAGCACAAGACTAAGAGATAGTAGCATAATAGCATTATAACCGTACATTTTCTTGTGGTTTGACTTAATCTCAACATGCTTATTTTCATCCCGTGATCTTCCAATTGTTGTGAATCAAACACCCAGTTGGCGTAAATCCTGTGTTTTAAATTCTCTGCTTTGCACGCGTGCATTCCTATCCTATTCCTGTCTATTTCCTATCCCCGCATTGTTGGAATCCTCCAATTCAAGCGAGCCCTTACAGAATTACTTCTCTTACGTATAGTTGTCAAAGAAAATCTTGCGTGGTTTGTCCCGGCCTCAAGGCCGTCGTCCACCCCAGCTCACCGCTCCAACGATGTAAGGGTCCAAAGACAGCAGGGATCCGGCCTCCAGACTGTCTTCGCCGCCTCGGATCGTCTTCCCTTACCGGCAGCCATGAAAACTGCATTACCATCATCAACCGAGCAGATGACCTCGAGGACTACACGGGTCCGCAAGAGAGGTCGCACTCTTCGTGTCCGCTATGTTATGCATCGCTTAATATTACATGCTACTTTATCGCCCCGCTCACCGATTAGACTCGAGTCGACTCCAAACTAATGGTCAAACTTGAGTTTTTAAATGGTTGTGGGGTAGATATCGGGCCGCTATCAATAGTATCTATCTACTATCCGTTAATCTCCGTGTCTACTATGAGTTTCATGTTGGGTCGGAAACAAACAAAGAAAGAAGCCATTATCTCAGATTTATTAATCAAGCCATTATCCGCTCGCTATTATTGGTTTTGGTTCTATCCACAGTGCTACCATCACTCTGGATTTCTGCATGCACTCCTTACATAATCTCACTATGTTTTATTCCTATGCATGATGCTTATTGTAAACAATGGAACTGAACATGTAGAGCAAAAGAGACGAGCCTTGCGTGGCAATATAATTTCATGCAGACGTCGCTCCATGGTAGGCGCAAAGGCAGCCCCCCTTCACGCATTTTGGATTGTAATCGAGAGGAAGATATCTGTTCTGAGGGGGATTCGTATGAGAAGATAACTCCTATTTACCCCCTAAGGTCTTCGCTCTAACTTGGCATGCTGATGTTGGATATATCATGCATATGGTGTCTTGCATTGCTTACTTTATACATCAAATATGTCATCTGCTTAGTTTAGACATCCTTTGTGCGAATGCCATCTGTTTAGTTTATTCATGGTTTATGTGAATTATGCAACGCCACCTTGTTTAGCCAGACATCATATATGTGAATTTTGCAATGCCATCCTGCTTAGCCAGTCATCTTATATGTAAATTATATCAGGACATCCTTTTTTCGTTACATATTACATTTGTCAACAATGTTAGTACATTCAATCGCTTCATCGTGGTGCATCAGCCATTTGACACGGTGATGGCAAATTGGAGTGAAAACAAGGTCTTCGAGCAGACTATGCTATCTCGACGAAGCGCATATCTCGCTGGTTATGGATAGCTCCTCGAGGAGGATTCGTAGACAAATGACCAGTCCTATCCCCGAGGTGTATGCTCTAACTTGGCGAGGTTATGTTGCTCATATCGTTTTTATTGTGTCTCAAATTTCTATGCCATTTGATTAGTTTAGACATGCTTTGTGTGAATGCCACCTGTTCAGTGTCTAATTACCATATATGTGAATTATGCATTGCCATCTTGTTGCAAGACATTATATATGTGAATTATACAATGCTATCTTGTTGCAAAGGCATTATATATGTGAATTATGCAATGCCATGCTGTTTAGCCAATCATCATGTATGTGAATTATATCATGCTATCATTTTTTGTATTACGTGTTCCATTTGTCGACAACATTTGTATATTCAACTACTCTTCCTATGCATCAGCCATTTGAAGCGGTGATGGAAGTATCTAGAGTGAAAACAAGGTATTCAAAGCATAATGCTACTACTGGGCAGACATCTTGCTGGCTACAGAGAGCTCCTCAGAGGAGGATTCAGAGACTGATGAACAGTCCTATTTCCCCCCTGAGGTCTATGCTCAAACTTGGCAGGGTTATATTACCCATGTCATGCATGTTGTCTTGCATTTCTTAGTTTTTACATCATATATAGATTGCCATCTGCTTACTTGCTTACTATATAAATCATATATTTGAATTATATCATGCCATCATGTTTACATAGTACATACACATCATCTATCTGAATTATGGCATGGCAACCCATTTAATAAAGGCATCATATAGTTATATCATCTCATCCTGTTTAGTGTTTACAGTCATCATATTTAGAATTATGGCATTCTATCCATGAATGTATGTGAATTATGGCATGCCAACCTATTTAATAAACACATTATATAGTTATGTCATGTCATCCTGTTTACATAGCCTCATATTTTGAACTATGTCTTTCCATCTTTTTTAGTTAGCCATCATAATGTGAAATTGTCTCATGCTATCCTGTTTAGTTAGCCATCATATATGTGAAATTGTGTCATGCTATCCTGTTTGGTTAGACAACAAAAATATGAATTATTTCATGCCCTCTTTTATTCCCCACTATCCATTGCACCTGTCTATCATACAATGTCTATACTTTCAATTACTTTTCTTGTTTATCAACCATTTGAATTGGAGAGCGTGATGGCAGTATCTAAGGGAGTAACAAAACGGTCTTCAGAAAACATAGTGCTACCAGTTGATGCAGATAGAACCACAGTTGTACTTGCCCAAGGACCAGATCCACCACACATAACCCAGACTCTCGCAGATTGTACCCCTACCCAGTTGGACAGAGAACCAGCTACACCCTTCTAACCCCAACCTCGGCGAGATAGTAACCCAGTTCCAGCTTGACACAACACCGTCAGCCACCACAGAACAATCAAACACGAAGCGGTTAGTAAGGGAACTGCAGTGCCCAAAGCACGAGGACCACCACCCGAATCCCAACTCAACGCTTAAAGGAGAAGAAGATTTGTTCTCGTGTCAGGTTCTGTAGCTATGGTTCATACTCCTTTGCTCTTGCATTCTTGTATTTACTCATACCAACTATTTTCAAATTTGAAGGATGGAATTGAAACTCCAATGGCGCAATGTATGTTTTAAAACCTGTTTCTTTAACTGGTTTGTTGTTGTAACCTGCTCTATGTTGATTTCAGTTTCAAGCCCAGAATAAACAGTTATGTTCTCATGTCATGCACATTACAAGTGTTGTTATTTCTCTATAGTTACCCACACTTATATTCTGTCTATTCTGCTTTGTCTTGAACAAATATTATTTGAACTGTGTCTCTATCTTGATTTGGCAACGAAAACTAGAATGCTATAGACCATTAAGTGACCATGGTACATAGATATATGTTTGTTTCATGCTGTTATCCTATCCACTTTACTAGTGAACTCATTTACCAAAATGAGTTTCATATACAACATGGTAAACATGTGATGTGTCTGCTTGTTTCTCTTTTAGAATGTGGACAAAATATTGGAGAACAAAGACTGCGTTATCCAATGGTAATGGAAGTAATGCAGATAAGGTTCAAGATAGTGAGACATCCCTGTTGGTCTCAAAGAAAGCTGATAAAAACTATCTTGACGATAGTGAGGGAACCCAAAAGTCCTATCTTGATGTAGTGTTCGAAAGCATCGCCACTACCGCCGCACAAGCTCTTGAACTCGCTGCCTGAATCAGTTCGTCTTCTTGAGTCTCAACTTCAAGTTGAAAGACATCGATCGACAAAGCACTGACAGAAGTCAAGGATCGAGGAAGTCCCCGCAGAATTCAGATGCATATTTTTCTGGTGCAACAAAGAAGCTGGAGGATTTAAGCGCCAAACAAGAGAAAGTTAATAAACTTGCTAAGCATCTTGCCAAAGATTATGGGTACCTGTGATATTGTTTCTTGAGATCTTCAAGTGGTTTCAGTTCTGGATTTGTTTTGTCAAGCGGCGTTTATTTGCGCTGGTCGCCAACTTTGACAACCAGTGTATATGATATGCTGCTTTCTTCCCTATATTTGCACTGGTGGCGAACTTTTATGCCCAGTGGATGTAATATGTGTAACAGCCGTGATAGCCTAGCATAAGTTGCTTGCTTATTTATTTCCTTGTTGTCTTATTTATTTGTTTGCTTGTAGTCAGTGCAGATCTTTTTAAAACTAGGCCACAATAACCATGGGCTAATATTTACTGTAGTGACACTGGGCCTCCTACGGGTCAGAGAAACAATGGGCCTTCTACGGGTCATAGAAACAAGAGACCTTCTATGGGTCAGAGAAACAATGGGCCTTCTACGGGTCAGAAACAATGGGCCTTCTACAGGCCGTAGAAACAATGGGGCTTCTACGGGCTGTATCATCAATGGGCCTTATACGGGCCGTATGACCATAATGGGCCATCATTAATAGGCCGTATTTGATGACGCTATGAAAACGGCCCCACGTATTAATGGACCACAAACGGGCCGATGTAACCACGGGCTGAATTTGGCCCACAAGCAGAAAATGATAGTAACGGGCCGTAAGTAAACGAATGCTGGAAATGAGCCCAAGAATAAATGGGCTCTGAGAAGGCCGAAAGATAACATTTGTTGGAAACGGCCCAACTGAATAACAGGCCCTTAATGGGTATAAAGTGATATACTATTCATAACGGGTCAGTTTCACCACGGGCCGTTAATGGGTGTAAAGTGATACACTGTTCATTGCGGACCAGTTTCACCATGGGCCGTTAATAGGCCAAGAGTTACATAGGGCATCATATGGGCCGAAAGACGTCATGGGCCATACATGGGCCAGAAGTGAAAACGGGCTGGAATCATATTGGATGGCCCAGATGACGCTACTGGGCCTATTTCAGATAGGGCGTAATGGGCCTTGGGTTAGCGGGCCGTAAATGGGCTATATGCAAACAGGCCGTTAACAGGCTTTCCATGGGCTGGCCCGCCACCTTTTGACCAAGTCAAACGGGCCGACCTTTTCATAGGAATGGGCCTCTATTGGGCCTGCCACATGTCGACGTATCATAGGCGCCTTCTGTCCAATGAGTGGATGACATCTGTCCCAACGATGAGTCGACATCGCAGTTTCCTCCGACCAATGATGATTTTACACGTGGAAAATCCCCATTGGTCGGGCTGATAACGGGTTATCGGATCCAAAACCCGACCCGATAGCTTAATAGTGTTCCGTTACGGTGGATGCCATGTGTCGGTCACCCTTGACGAAAAGCACTTACGTGACGCCGCGATTTATCGTCATGGAAGTGGACACTTCCGTGATGATAATTTTGGTAATGTCATGGAACACTTCTCTGACGACAAAGACAGTATGACTATCTTGATTCTGTCATAAATTTGTCATGGATGTACATGCATGACAAAATGCGACCTACTGTGACAAACATGTATCATCACGGAAGTGTATTTATT
The DNA here is from genome assembly GCA_021605145.1 of Aegilops bicornis. Lineage (NCBI taxonomy): Eukaryota > Viridiplantae > Streptophyta > Magnoliopsida > Poales > Poaceae > Aegilops > Aegilops bicornis. Next base: position 625,206,027 of record CM038674.1, read on the forward strand.
TTGTAGTGTCATCATACAGCAGCAGCAGTCTGCAATTCATCATATCCAGCAGCAGCTCATAGCAATTCATCATATAGCAGCAGCAGCAAGAGCAGCTCATAGCAATTCATCATATAGCAGCAGCAAGAGCAGCTCATAGCAATTCGTCATATAGCAGCAGCAGGAGCAGCTTGTAGCAACTCATCATATAGCGATGGCAGCTCATAGCAATTCATCATATAGCAAAGATCACTCATAGCAACTCATCATACAGCAGAACAAATCATAGCAATTCATCATATAACAAAGCGGCAGGAGCAGCTCATAGCAATGCATCATATAGCGGCAGAAGCAGCTCATAGCAATTCATCGTGATAGTGGATCCGAATGAAAATTTGGCAAATCAGAGGAGATCCTCACCTTGTTGGATGAGCTCATCCTTCAACAAAGACCTCAAGGCCATGGCACAGGAGGACGGAGGGGAACAAGGTGCCTTACGCAGATGTGGCATCGGTCAGTAATTGTGCGGCCTTGCCGGAGTAGTGCGTTGACGAACCACGATGGAGCAATTACTTTGGAGACCATGAGAATGAGGGGCGCGCCAGAGGAGGAGCAGCCAGGAGATTTGCCTCACCCGGCCATGTAGCCTAGCTGGACATAGCATCGTCGAGGACCAGCCTGATGGGACCTGTGGCGACGGCTCACTGGAGGAACCCTAGTGCTGCAGTGTGGGATCGAGGTAGAGGGAAAGGGAGAGGATATGCAAGTGGGTGGCAATGAATGCTTGCGTGTTTGTTTTTACTTGAGGGTCGAGGTGTGACACGGGCGTCGTGATTGCATTTTGAGTGTAATATAGGCGCATAACAGAGTCATTTCACTATTCCCTTCCCTTCAATTTTTAGTGAGGTTCTACCCAAACACCCCTCCAAAGCGAAATTAGTTAAGCCCAAGCCCATAACTCAAAAATGACTTCTTTATATCTTTTATGGCTTATTTTGACAATATGCCCGAAAAGGCGGAATCGAATCGCCCTTAACCTGCAATTCAATTGTGCGTCCAATGATGAATCACTCCTGCCCGCTATCTGTACATTTAGGCATCATCATACATGGCATAACCTAATACATGTGCATTCCATTGTAGAATCTGGAATATGCAATGTTTATGTTAGTTCATACGTTGCACATGATGTTTAAATGCCTCTTAAATCTGGTCACCAAGTGATGGTCTTTAAGCCTCCTTCTTTGCTTCTTTTTTGATATGTAAGATTTGCTCACACATCTGCTCAATTGCTTGTTTGCATCAGCCAGCCATACTAGGACTGTTTGCTTTGATTACTTGTCGTTTCTTGACCTAACACTCTAACAGAGCTTGTCAACGATTTAAACACTAAGGGCTGCTGTAGTGGGGCCTTGTCTAACTCATAGGTGACATAAAGGTTTGGTCAGACACTACAAAGAGGGCTCCCCAAGAGTACCGGAGATCCAGTTCAAGGTATGCCTAGTTTTTACATAGTGCGTATATAGTAAATGCTCATTTCATTGTGTGCAAGTGCAAGAGATGCGGCATGTTTCATTATGTGGTGTTGTTTTGTTATAATCTCATCCTTTTGTGTTCACAGATGGAAAGTATGCATATTTATCTTCCAAGGAGACGAGTAACTAGTTTGTGTCACCTTGCGAGGGGGGTGCAATGAAGATAAGATTGAGGATTTCCAAGTACAAGATGTTAGGAAGGAGCCTTGCAAGAGAAGTAGGAGCTGCGCTGAGCCTCTTCAACATGCTAAGGTAAGTCACTGTATGCAACTCAACTGTTCAATTCCTTGTTTGTTTCAGGCATAGTTAATTTTCTTTTTTCAATTGCTTTGTTTGTCCTCACTTAATGAGATGCCCAAATAATTATGCCTGATGTTCGGTACTTGTATCACTATTAGTTGACATAATTAAAGGCCTTACCATTTAATTACTCTGCCGAAGTGTGCCTGAAGCTTTGAAGTCTATTAACCAACTATTATTGCGTGAGGCTCACAATCTAGTTTATACTACGCTAATGATTGCATAGTTTTGCCTGCTGTAGTATGTTTGTATGAAACCCTCTGCTGTTCATTATGCTCCCTAAGACTTGAGGTACAGAATGGCCAACTGCTTGCTTACTTATACGCAACGTGATGTCTAAATTTGAACTTGTCTGTGTTTTCGATTGAGCCCCAACATCATGCTCCTCTGGTGAGCTAAGAGGGATTTCTGTATGCAGGCTGCATAGACTATCTTTTTTATAATTTTTAAAGTATCACCTGCTTATGCTTCATGATGTGTAACATTTTTTTTGTGAAAGTGACATGTAACATTATTGTTAGTCCTGTTTTGCCATGTAGTACAAAATAGTGTCTTGTTCGCTTCACTGTCTATATTTTTGCCCTAGTCTTGTGTACTTACAGAAACATTTCAGGATGAAGTGACATCAACACAAAAATCATGCGGCAAAGGCAAAGCATGGCCAGTTACCGAATGATTATGGATTGGAATTGGAATGTGCCGATGTTCTTGAGCATCAACTAGAGGTGGCAAGACAACGTGTACATGATTGTCAACGATAATCAACAAGTTGAGACTGGACATGCAGGTATTAGATGCAGGAGTCAAAAATGAAACAAGACACCGAGGTAACCATGAAGGAATTGGAGATTTTGCAGACTGAAATTTGTGCTATCCGAATCCGCCAATCCTATTTTCTCAAGAGATTATAGTTCAAATGAAGTTAAGTTGATGAGCGTCCATGATGTATGAGCCAGATTTACCCAAAGGTATGTAATTTGCTATTTGTGTATGCTTTATTATCACCGTGCTGCACCATAATGCCCAAAGTGGGTATAATCGGCTGTAATTTCTTTATTGTATAGTGTAGGATTATTCTACCTTTCTATGCCTTGATCTCTTTGTTGTATAGTGTATGCTTTTTAGAGGTGATAGTATTGAGTAGGATAATTCTTTGAATATGTTATATCGTTCAAACGGGGGCCAACTCGCCCGACCATGGGCCTTCTACGTCTCGTAGGATCCATGGGCCTTCTACGTCTCACAGGATCCATGGGCCTTCTACGTCTTGCAGGATCCATGGGCCTTCTACGTCTAGCAGGATCCATGGGCCTTCTACGTCTCGCAGGATCCATGGGCCTTCTACGTCACGTAGGATCCATGGGCCGCCGACTCATTTATGGGTCTTGTACTGGCCTTTAATGGGCCGTAGACGGGCCTATAATGGAAATCATACATTTTATGGGCTGACTATAACGGGCCGTTAATAGGCCGTATTTGGTGATGCAATGAAAATGGCCCAACAGACTAACGGACCCCAAACGGGCCGACTGTAACGACGGGCTGAATTTGGCCCACAAGCAGAAAATGACAGTAACGAGCCATAAGTAATCGAATGCTGCAAATGAGCCCAAGAATAAATGGGCCCTCAGAAGGCCGAAAGTTAACTTGGGCTGGAAATGGCCCAACGGAATAACGGCCCGTTAATGGGTATAAAGTGTTACACTGTTCATTACGGGCCAGTTTCACCACGGGCCGTTAATGGGTGTAAAGTAATACACTATTCATTACGGGCTGCCAAAGACGGGCCGCTAATGGGCCAAGAGTTACAAAGGGCCTCATATGGGCCAAAGACGTCATGGGCCATACATGGGCCGGTGAAAACGGGCTGGAATCATATTGGATGGCCCAGATGACGCCATCGGGCCTAATTCACATAGGGCGAACGGGCCTTGGGTTAGCGGGTCAGTAAATGGGCTATATGCTAACAGGCCGTTAATAGGCTTTCCATGGGCCGCCCGCCACTTTTGACCAAGTCAAACGGGCCGCCTTTTCACGAGAATGGGCCACTTTTGGGCCGTGCCACTGTCGATGTATCATAGGCGCCTTCGTCCAAAGGAGTGGATGACATCCGTCCCAATGATGAGCCGACACGTGTTTCCTCCACCAATGATGATTTTACACGTGGAAAATCCCCATCGGTCGGGCTGTTAACGGGTTATCGGATCCAAAACCCGACCCGATAGCTTAACGGTGTTCCGTTACGGTGGATGCCACGTGTCGGTCACCCTTGACGAAAGCACTTCAGGACGACGATTTATTGTCATGGAAGTGGACGCCTGCGATGATAATTTTGGTAATGTCATGGAACACTTCTACGACAAAGACAGTATGACTATCTTGATTCTATCATAAATTTGTCATGGATGTACATGCATGAAAAAAAATGCGACCTACTGTGACAAACACGTATCATCACGGAAGTGTATTTTTTTTGTAGTGCCAAGGTCAATGAAGGAGTCTCAACACAGCGTGACTCTCGAGTTGAAGTTCTTTGCAATCTCTTCAACCGCTTCAAAAGACTCGACAATGAAAATGTTCAGCAAACCTTCGATCGCCTCACTGACATCTCAAATGAGCTTCAAGCACTTGGTGCCACTGACATCACCGACCATGAGGTGGTGAAGAAATTGCTGAGATCGCTTGATTCCTCATTTGACACCCTTGCACTGATGATACAAGAACGTGGAGACTACAAGTCACTTGATCCCACTGATAACCCACAAGTATAGGGGATCGCAACAGTTTTCGAGGGTAGAGTATTCAACCCAAATTTGTTGATTCGACACAAGGGGAGCCAAAGAATATTCTCAAGTATTAGCAGCTGAGTTGTCAATTCAACCACACCTGGGAACTTAGTATCTGCAGCAAACTGTTTAGTAGCAAAGTAATATGATAGTGGTGGTAACGGTAACAAAGGTAAAGACAGCAAAAGTAATGTTCTTGGTATTTTTGTAATGATTGTAACAGTAGCAGCGGGAAAGTAAATAAGCGTAAACCAAAGATATGGAAAACTCATAGGCACCGGATCGTTGATGGATAATTATGCCGGATGTGGTTCATCATGTAACAGTCATAACATAGGGTGACATAGAACTAGCTCCAGTTCATCAATATAATGTAGGCATGTATTCCGTATATAGTCATACGTGCTTATGGAAAAGAACTTGCATGACATCTTTTGTCCTACCCTCCCGTGGCAGCGGAGTCCTATTGGAAACTAAGGGATATTAAGGCCTCCTTTTAATAGAGAACCGGAACAAAGCATTAGCACATAGTGAATACATGAACTCCTCGAAACTATGGTCATCACCGGAGTGGTCCCGATTATTGTCACTTGGGGGTTGCGGATCATAACACATAGTAGGTGGCTATAGACTTGCAAGATAGGATCAAGAACACACATATATTCATGAAAACATAATAGGTTCAGATCTGAAATCATGGCACTCGGGCCCTAGTGACAAGCTGTTAAGCATAGCAAAGTCATAGCAACATCAATCTCGTAACATAATGGATACTAGGGATCAAACCCTAACAAAACTAACTCGATTACATAATAAATCTCATCCAACCCATCACCGGCCCAGCAAGCCTACGATGCAATTACTCACGCACGGCGGTGAGCATCATGAAATTGGTGATGGAGGATGGTTGATGATGACGACGGCGACGAATCCCCCTCTCCGGAGCCCCGGACGGACTCCAGATCAGCCCTCCCGAGAGATATTAGGGCTTGGCGACGGCTCCGTATCGTAAAACGCGATGAAACTTTCTCCCTGATTTTTTTCTCCCCGAAAGCCAATATATGGAGTTGGAGTTGGCGTCGGAGGGCCACCAGGGGGCCCACGAGGTAGGGGGCGCGCCCGGGAGGGGGCGCCCACCCTCGTGGGATGTATGGGACCCCTGGTCTTCATCTTTGGCTAGGATTTTTTATTATTTATTCTAAGATATTCCGTGGAGTTTCAGGTCATTCCGAGAACTTTTGTTTTCTGCACATAAAACAACACCATGACAATTCTGCTGAAAATAGCGTCAGTCCGGGTTAGTTCCATTCAAATCATACAAGTTAGAGTCCAAAACAAGGGCAAAAGTGTTTGGAAAAGTAGATAGGACGGAGGCGTATCAACTCCCCCAAGCTTAAACCCTTGGTTATCCTCAAGCAATTCAGTTGACAAACTGAAAGAGAAAAAGAAAAACTTTTACAAACTCTGTTTGCTCTTGTTGTTGTAAACATGAAAAACCAGCATTCAAGTTTCAGCAATTATTATGAACTAACCATACTCACAATAACACGTAGGTCTCATAATTACTCATATCAATAGCATAATCAGCTAGCGAGCCATAATAATAAAACTCGGATGATAACACTTTCTCAAAATAATCATAACATGATATAACAAAATGGTATCTCGCTAGCCCTTTCTGAGACCGCAAAACATAAATGCAGAGCACCTTTAAAGATCAAGGACTGACTAAACATTGTAATTCATGGTAAAAGAGATCCAGTCAAGTCATACCCAATATAAACCAATTATAATGAATGCAAACGACAGTGTGCTCTCCAGCGGGTGCTTTTTAATAAGAAGGGTGATGACTCAACATAAAAGTAAATGGATAGGCCCTTCGCAGAGGGAAGCAAGGATTTGTAGAGGTGCCAGAGCTCAATTTTGAAATAGAGATAAATGATATTTTGAGCGGCATACTTTCACCTCACGCATAACAACTATGAGATGGTTGTATCTTCCATACTACATGCATTATAGGCGCTACCAAACAGAATGGTAAAGGTTTATACTCCCCTCCTCCACAAGCATCAATCCATGGCTTGCTCGAAACAACGAGTGCCTCCAACATTCAACGGGTCCCGGGGGAGTTTTGTTTAATTATTTTGGTTTGCTTTGATCTTTTGGATCATGGGACTGGGCATCCCAGTTACCAGCCCTTTCTCGTGAATGAGGAGCGGAGTCCACTCCTCTTGAGAATAACCCACCTAGCATGGAAGATATAGGCAGCCCTAGTTGCACATGAGCTTGCTCGAAACAGAATGGTAAAGGTTTATACTCCCCCTCCTCCACAAGCATCAATCCATGGCTTGCTCGAAACAACGAGTGCCTCCAACATTCAACGGGTCCCAGGGGGAGTTTTGTTTAGTTATTTTGGTTTGCTTTGATCTAATTGGATCATGGGACTAGGCATCCCGGTTACCAGCCCTTTCTCGTGAATGAGGAGCGGAATCCACTCCTCTTGAGAATAACCCACCTAGCATGGAAGATATAGGCAGCCCTAGTTGCACATGAGCTGCTCGAGCATACAAAACAGAATTTCATTTGAAGATTTGGAGTTTGGCACATACAAATTTACTTGGAACGGCAGGTAGATACCGCATATAGGAAGGTATGGTGGACTCATATGGAACAACTTTGGGGTTTAAGGAGTTTGGATGCACAAGCAGTATTCCCACTTAGTACAGTGAAGGCTAGCAAAAGACCTGGAAGCGACCAGGTGAGAGAGCGACAACAGTCGTAAACATGCATTAAAATTAATTTACACCGAATATAAACACGAGTAGGATATAATCCACCATGAACATAAATATCATGAAGGTTATGTTGATTTGATTCAACTACATGCGTGAACATGTGCCAAGTCGAGTCACTCAATTCATTCAAAGGAGGATACCATCCTATCATACCACATCATAATCATCTCAATAGCATGTTGGCACGCAAGGTAAACCATTATAACTCATAGCTAATCAAGCATGACACAAACAACTATAATCTCTAAATGTCATTGCAAATATGTTTACTTCATAATAGCTAAATTAGGAACGATGAATCATCATATTTACAAAAACAAGAGAGGTCGAGTTCATACCAGCTTTTCTCATCCCAATAAGTCCATCATATATCATCATTATGGCCTTTCACTTGCACGACCGAACGGTGTGAATAATAATAAGAGTGCACATGCATTGGACTAAGCTGGAATCTGCAAGCATTCAACTCAAGAGAGAAGACAAGTAATATGGGCTCTAAGTTAGATAAACAATAATGCATATGAGAGCCACTAAGCATTTTCAATATGGTCTTCTCGACTCCCAAAGAAAGGAAAAGAATAAAAACTATTTACACGGGAAAGCTCCCAACAAGCAAAAGAAGAACGGGAAATGTTTTTGGGTTTTCTTTTTAACTATTACTACTACAGCAGGAAAAATAAACTACTACTAATTTTTTTGGTTTTTCTAAGGTTTATTAAACACACAAGAAGAAAGCAGGAAAAGGAAAATAAACTAGGATGGATATTACAGTGAAAGAGTATGAGCACCGACATCTAGCAATGAGTGTGTGTGAACATGAATGTAATGTCGGTGGGAAGAAATACGTACTCCCCCAAGCTTAGGTTCTTGGCCTAAGTTGGTCTATTGCTAGGGATGGCCTGGCGGATATCCGTAGGTGAAGCTGGGGTCGTATCGTGACGCAGCAGCTATTGCCGCCTGAGCTGTAGCGTGGAGTCGAGCAGCCTCCACTCTCCTTTCATACTCATCTGCCTCCTCTATGGTAATAATATATCTTCTTTTTGCTTGTGAATCAAAGAAAACAGGAGCAGGAAGAGCAATACGGACTACACGATGTCTGTCAAAGGTTAGTCGATACTGGTAAGGTGGTCCAGTCCTCTCAATGAACTGGTGTGAAAACATAGAATCAAGATCTAAATAAGAAGAGGGTAACTCCATATCACCCTCACGAATGTCTACATCAAGAAAATTAGCTAAGCGGGTTGCATAAATTCCTCCAAAGAAATCTCCGCTATGTCTATTCTGATGCAACCTGCGAGCTACAATGGCTCCCATATGATAAGATTGGTCTCCTAACACAAAGACTCCGAGAATACCGAGATCGTGGACACACATGTGACATGCTTCATCCTTAGCATTTATGCATCTACCTATGAAGAGAGCAAAATAATGTATAGCAGGAAAGTGAATGCTCCCTATAGTAGCTTGCGTTATATCTCCGGATTCCCCACGCTTATTCTAGCAAGAAAGTCTCTATATTCAGATTTAGGGGGATCCCTGACATTACCCAAGATGGAAGTTTGCAAGCAGAAGTAAAATCCTCTAAGTCCATGGTATAAGATTTGTCATAAAGGTCAAACATGACTGAAGGAGAATTACACGAAGATGAAAAATCAAACCTCCCCACAAATGAACTTGTGAGATCACGATACTGAGGGAATTTATCAGCTTCAAAGTCCTCAAGACCGGCATTACGCAAATATGCGTAGAATTCTTCTTTAATTACCACTTGATTCATAACATTTTCTGAAGGCCATTCACAGGGCCTCACTAGAGCGTCTCTTGGTGGTTCCTCGTCACCATCACGCATTGCAAGCCTGGGACCTTGCTTCCTTGAAGAACCACCTTGGAACATCTTCCTAAGCATATTGTTTTCTCTGAAAATAATTCTGAAATTTTTAGTAACTTCAAACAAAAGTGAACCAACTTCAATAAAACTGATAGCAACTACTCATACAAGTGCCTAGAGCATATATCAAGCATTAGAACTACTTGGAACCATATAAATTTGACATGCAAGCTCAAGAACATGGTCACCTATGCAGCACAAATTTGCAATGAATAAAGCACTAGAACAAAAACTAATTGGACCAATGGAGGAGTCACATACCAAGGAACAATCTCCCCAAGCAGTTTTGTGAGAGGTGCTTTGAGCAAGGAGATCGAAAATCACAAGAAAAGCGGGTGAAACACGAGCTTGAGTTGGTTTTTCGGGTTTGTGCGAGGCAGAGGAAGAAGATGGGTGCAGGGATAAGTGGAGGAGGGCCACCGTGGGCCCACGAGGCGGGGGCGCCCTCCACCCTCGTGGCTGTGTGGCAGCTCCCAGCGGTATTTTTTGCACAAGAATCCTCAAATATTCCCAAAAAATCATATTAAATTGGCATGGCATTCGAGGACTTTTATTTTCGGGATATTTTTATATTGCACGGATAAATCAGGAAATGCATGTAAAAATACTATTTTTACTTTATTTCTACTAAGGAACGGAAAATATAAAGACGGTACAGAAGGTTATGCTTCTAGTTTCATCCATCTCATGCTCATCAAAAAGAATCCACTAACAAGGTTGATCAAGTCTTGTTAACAAACTCATTCCAATAATCATGGAACCGAGAAATTTGAATAACACTATGTTACCTCAACGGGATATGGACATCCCCAATAATAAGTATATCATATTTCTTCTTGACAAGAGGGAGAGGAAATTCAAAACCTCCAAATATAATCGATGGAATTTTTCCAATAGAGTTGATACTATAAACTTGAGGTTGTTTCCTCGGAAAGTGTACCGTATGCTCATTACCATTAACATGGAAAGTGACATTGCCTTTGTTGCAATCAATAACAGCCCCTGCAGTGTTAAGAAAAGGTCTTCCAAGAATAATAGACATACTATCATCCTCGGGAATATCAAGAATAACAAAGTCTGTTAAAA